>OZ025292.1:129104447-129779447 GCA_964019185.1 Maratus speculifer | reverse complement strand
TCATTACATAATATATCTTCTTAATATTTCTCAAAATTTAAATTTATACCTTTCGTCTAGAATGTAAGTATGGAATACATGTAAAGATTAACAATTGTCCGAAAGTTTATATTCATAAAACCTACCATTTTTATATTTTTTGTAATATAACCCAGTTAATTTTATTTAGAGTATCAATGATTTTCTATTCATATAAAAGGTTAAAATGAGTAATGAAAAAAGTGTCAAGTAAATTGTAAGAATTTTATAAAGAATGATTTACAAAATTAATTTATAGACGATTTTATGTTCATAAATTATGATTTTCTTAACTCTCGAAAATAGAAGAACACCATACATACGCATTTTATTCAAGCTTTTCTAAGAGAAAAATTTTACTTAAACATGGAATTATTTCTAATGTTTTATGTAGGAAAATTATGCAACTTACAGTTAAAGCATTTGCTCATTAGCTAAGTGCACATTTAACATAACAATAATAATTTCATTTGCAATGTTAGGAGTTAATATTAACACTTATTATTTTTAATGCTCTCAAGGAGTTTAAAATGTTAAAGTTTGAACATTTCATTTTAACTTTTTTTTAAAAATAAATAGAGTAATTTTCTACCGCAATTAAATTTGTCATAACTAATTTCAGGGAAATACGTTACAAGCTTATTCAAAATTAGAAGTGTAAATTTAAGTAATTTTAACTGAAAACAATGATACAACTAAGCTATTTTTTTCCTTGTAGTTGCTATCCGTTTGAATGATGCCTTCATAAAGTGTTTTTTATGGCAAGATATATTATTACGTATGAATTATATTGACAAAATCGGGATTTATACGTTGCTTTTCGTATTTGTTGATGTCTCATAAAAATATTTTAAAAGAAACAGAACTTTTTGGGGTGAAATATTTGTTTTATGTATAGCTTATGTTGATTGTGAATAGTTTTTATTTCATATTATTGTAATAAACTATTTCGCAATTTTTCGAAATGCATACATTGTATTTTTTTAGGATTTCGTTTATCTTACGAAGCTCTTATAGTCCTCTGTTTCTGTCTGTCGCAGCTTTCGTATTCGAAATTATTTAAGTTAGAAATAACATTTTATTTTTTAATTATTATTTTACATACAGCTGAACATTTACTTTTGTTCCTGAAATCATAAACGTTCGAAAAAGTTGAATTTTTTTTACGTAAAATGATATTCCCCCAATTTTCTCGACTTGAAAACACAATCTTAATTGTACCAATCCTTCAAGACAAACATATCTCTGTGGTAGAACACGATGCTTTACCCAGGAAGGTCTCGGTCATGATTTTTAGGTCTGCGATGTTAATTTTTTAGATTTAAATGTCCGACATTTTTTTCCATTTTACGAGTATATTTAAATTTAACTGTCCAGTGGGCTTAATTAAAATAACTCTCGTATTTTTAGAAATTTTACGGGCTTATTTCTATTATTATTTTACATACTAATTTAGAGTTTTCTTAAAAATTAGAGCGGCTTTTTTTTCAGAATGTTGCGAAAGTTCAGAAAATTTTTGTATTTTTTTGGCTCACTCCTGTATAATTTCATTTTTTTATATTCAGCATTCAAATTATTGTATACTGTTATACTATATGCGTAAAATCCCAAATACATTTAAATGTTTGTGAAAATATAAAAATTGGGAGAAAATGAGATTTGGATGCAAATACTTTTTTCGTAAATTTAAGTTTAGCAAATACTATAAGCAAATAAAAATATGTGTTGGATATATGTATCAGACATGACACTCTGTCCGCAAAGTTACTACCCGAAATAACAAGAAATCGTTTGATCACTCATGGCTAATTTATTTCGACCTTAAAATTGCTTTTATTGTCAAGTTATTTCTTTTCTTCGCTTCATAATTCTTGACACACAACGATCTTGCTTTATAATAAACTTTAATCTAAGAAAAAAGTAGTCGGATGTGGCAATCGCATGGATGTTAATACTTCAAAATTCGCTAACTCAGTAACAAAATAAAATGACAATCCATGCTCGTCGTGAGAATTCTACATGCATAAAAATCCGTGCATTAGTTATAGAAACAGGACTAGTGTGGATATCGGTAAAATTGGAATATAAAAGCTCTACCTGTTGGCTGATTTTTACCAAAACCTAAAGAGCAATAACATTTACCCAAAAAACCTAAATATGAAGTTTGAGGAAAATTCATGAACTAATTCTTGAGACATAACTATTGCAGGAATCGGGAAAAATCTGCATACAAGCACTAATTGTTGGATCATCAATGACACCACCAGACACTACTAATGTAAACAGAACTAGGTCATATCACGGATTTACTGAATCTGAAGTTAGATGAAAATTCTTGCATAGCCGAAACTGCGAAAAATGTATCACAGCAGTGCCCTCTGTAGAGCGATTTACACCAAAATGTAAAAAAACAGAAATTCTTGCCATGGACTAACAAAATCTTATGTATGATGGAAATCTATGCATTTAATATGAGATATAGCTGTTGCATTAATATTAAAGAATGCAGCATAGCAGCGCCACTTGTAAATTGATTTACAGCATAAAACAAACTAACATCAATCTATATTATATACTGCCTAAGTATAATTTGTTATTAAATTCTGCGCATTAGTTCTTGAGTTTGAACTATTACGAAAGTCATGAAAAATGCAGTATAATTGTGTCACCTGTCGAGCAATTTAATCCAAAATGCAGGCAACATTTCATATCGTGGAATGGCTGAATCTCAAGTTTGATAGAAATTCGTACATTAGTTATTCAAATAAAGCTGTTTCGCAAATCATAAAAAAAAAATTTGCATAGCAGCGTCATCTGTTGAGAATTTTTCGTAAAAATTCTGCATTGCATGTTGACACAGAGCACCCCAAAAATTATATGACATACAGAAATACAGACAGACGGTGTCTCAGACGTACAGACAGACAACTTAAAAAACACGTTTTGTGGAATCTCTGACGCATAAAACATATTAAATCCGTCAAAAATCAGAATTCGAAAGTTTTCACGATTATTTTCTTCTTGTGAAGATAGAAGAAAGTAAAGAGGATTAAAAATAAAGAAGAGATTGCGTAATTTATGCATAAACAATCGGAATAAAAATAATGTGTTAAGCATTCAAGATTTAGCTAAAAAAATAGGGAGAGTGCGAGCAGGATTTGTCGCGACTTGTAAGTCTTTTTAATCATGTTATAGTACAATAAAGCTCTGAACTTAAAACACAGTTTGGCAATAATTCGACTTTGGTGGATATGACTGTTTGTGATATGAGTACGAATATGAGTTTTAAGCGCATGTAAATTTGAGAAATATTTGTAATGATCTTTCGAATAACTATGCTTAACAAGACTCCTAACATAAGTTTGAGTGTGGAGTATTTGGTTTTAGACTTGATTAATGAAAAGTAATGATATTGTCACATATGAAAAGAATTGTAATTTAATAATTTTCGAATATTTTTACCTTGCATATACAATAAAATCCTCTATTGTAAAAATGTTAAGATTGACGATCCACGAAAAATATCTGATTTTTTACTATGAAATCTTTAAAACATATTCACGGCTGCGTATTATACCTAGAGTTCTTTTTCTACTATACACATTAAGTGCTAAAATTAGGTATTCAGATGTGTTATGTATTTTACAAATTGTTTCCACACATATCATGAAAATATAGATTGTGTTGGACTAATTGAGCATAAACAATGTATATTTCAAAATGCCTTGTAACCAATTAACTAAATATTCCGTTGGTTTTATTAATATATACATTTTTCACTATAACTTAAACATACCATGAATTCATCTCCTATAGAGTAAACAACTAGAAAACAACTAGAACAAACTTTGCAAAATTTAGCCTGTTTTTAGGTGAAAAATGTTTAATGTGCCTCCGCTTGATGAGGTTAGTAAACGTTTATTCTTTGGGAGGTCTTTTCACATAGTTAAAACTTGTTTTCACACTTAATTGTTTTGAGCTAATAATGTTTTAGCTCTCATCTAGGCCTTTTACTCTAATTGAACTTTATTTCTACAGGCATAATGATTTTCTTTATCATCTGTGGTGTTTTGTTACAGCTTTTTCAATGTCTTTGAATCAAATTCATAATCTATACATAACGCATTACTTTTACATTTTTAATATTATTTTATTTACAATACATAATTTACGTAATATTATATGAACATCTGTATATCTCTTTCCGTGTCCGACTGACAGTAGGAACCAAGCATAATTATCAACCGACTTCTGTCTAAATCAAATATTTTTTGAAAAAAGAAGACTTAGATATTATTTTTTTCTTTATCTCTGAATGGCAAAAATAAACAAGCAAAACTATTGCAAAAAGGAAATTAACAAAAATTAACAACACAGACATCAAGACTTTATTTTTTTCTACAAAAAATGCGTATTTAATGAAAATATATATATATTATTTAATAAAAAGATTATATGTAAAATCCCTCTACCAAAGGTAATAAAAAACTAACCATATGGAATATTTTTTGTTATTACTTATTGAATATTTTTATGCTTGCATGCGATAAATAAGCTTAGGAATTCAATTATATTCTATTTATTGTAACTCTCATGAACATAACTGTGTTTACATCATCTGTCAGTTGCTTACTGAAATCCTTGGATCATTTCCATTAGTTGCAACATTCTATGTCAGTACTTAATTCTAAAATATTCCAGTTGATGTTTACGTCGGGCATTATGTTAGGAAGAATGTCTAAGAGAGTATTGTTTTATCATCATTTTTTGATTTTTTATTATTGAATGATGGAGTTTTACATCTGAAAATATAGATTATCTGAGTGTTTCTATGTATACCTAATGCAGTAAAAAAATAAATTTAAATTATTGTTGTATTTTGGAAATACGATTATGGTTCTGAAGCAAAAACATTTAAAAAATGTATCTATAATTAGAAAAATATTTTATTCACATTTTTAATAAAATTTGTTTCTTCTTTTTAATGCTTTTAGAATTAATTGATTTATAAAATCCGTCAAATTGTTAAAATCATAAATGGTTATTTTCATTTATATGAAAATGATTTAAATTCCATAATAGATATTAAATTAGGCTTATTTAGTTTGTTATTTTAGTTGTTGTATTTTTTAATTGTATCGTTGTATTTTTTATATATGACTGAGTGCTATATTGTAAGTGAGTTATGTTATTTTTCTATCCGTCAAACATTATTTAAATAGATAGAGCAAGTTTATGAAGAACGCTAGATGCAAAATTCTGTTTTTGAAAAATGAAAGGCATTCTTTCCAGAATTATTAACGATCTAAGTTATTAATTCGAAAATCGGGACATACATTAAATTCTTATTTATATTTTAATGGTTATAAGACAGGAATATTTCGCCTTTTTTTATCAGTTATTTATATCGAAATACCCAGATGCAGGGGCCTATTTTCAAATGTTGTTTTGTTGCGGATGAATTAAAAATTCAGTGAATGTAACGGTCTGTAAAAGCGCACGAGATTCCGCAAATCATGCGATATATGGCAATAGTGTTGAATAAAATATGATTTGCAATTAATTATTTTACATTTTTTGTTGAATTTTCAAAGAAACCGACGAGTTTTTTCTCTGCATTATTTCTCAGAATCTATCGTGAATTTCTTTAAACAATGGAGGAAATATTTCATGAATTTCATCGAAGAAATTATAAGCATATAGGATTTTTTTTTGAGACAGTCTCTAAAAAGTAAAAGGTAAATTTAGTAATCTGTAGGCCAAAATAATCACAAATTTTGTAAAAATATTTTACATCGCAATCTCGAATTTAGTCTGATGATCAAGCCAAAAAATCACGAATTTCGTTATAGGTTGCGTAAAGAACACGATAATTTGCCAAGCAAAAGTCTTAAATTTCATTAAAAAATCTTAGAATTTACGCAAAGAATTATAGATCGAGATTGTATTCCTTCCTGATAAAAAATAAATTTTGCCAGGCGGTCAAAAAACAAAGAGCAAATTTTGCTAAACGAAAATGAAAAACTATCGTAAATTTCGTGAAGCTTTTTGTTTCCATAAACACCTTTTTAATAAACATATTTTTCATTGATAATTTTTCCTAAATCGAAAGTATTTAAAAGTACAATGCTGCAATGGTACAGAAAAATGTCCTAAACAAGTCTGGATTACAGTGTGCCGCTAAATTCCGTTGTCATCAATCATATATAAATGGCAATAGATACAGTCATATAAGTAAAATTTAGGTATAGTAAGTTGTAATATGCTTCTGAATGACACCTCTTATGGTGCCACATGGTGATACATTGCATAGGTATAAATTTTATCTTAAAAATAGAACGATATATGTAATAAGGGCTTTAGAAAGCAAATTTGATGTTAGTGCATTCTTTTTTTTCTGATTTTCTGAACTGTGACGTCTCAAATATTCAGCTGAAATAAAGACAATTTTCTTCCCGATGAGAGTACTTTCCTTAATTTTTAATTTTTAATCACCGATTTTGCAGAAAATTTTCAGTCTACTTGAAACGCATAAATGCTTCAATTAAATAAGATAAGCATTACAATAAAAATAACTGATGTAAATAGTGAAGCATTCTGAGCATTTTAAATGATACGTTTAACAGTGGTACGTCCCAAAGGAGATAGTAATACATATAATTACTGTACGGATCACTCTGAGCTTGAGTAATAATCGCACTTGACAGTTTATTTTTCCTTAATTTCTTGTAGTCATACAATAACTTAGGATTTTTTCTCCTTTTACTATTTTACTTGCAACAATATTCTTAAAATAAGACTGTGGTACATGAAAATACAGAAAATTCGGGTGAAAATTATCCTTAAATACTGTACACTAGGAAACACAGGTCATTTTTTTGCAGATAATAATTAATACAAAATATGTAACATGTATTAAATGAAATCTAAAATTCCACTACATAATTCACATTGTGTTAAATAATTTAATTCATATCAAAAACTACGCATCATATAAACTTATTTAAAATAGATTAAAATGTCGTAAAATATTCAAAAACTTTCAAAAATTACACGGCCTTCATCAGTAGGAATTTAAATAATGTATTAACTATTATTCTTATTTTGTCTAGAGACTATTCTTGAAATCAAACAAACAAAAAATAGTAATAACAACACATAAATCCCTACTGATAACGGTCGTGAAAGGTTTGAAAACGTTTTGAGTATTTTAAAGTATTTTAAGTTTACTTTAAATAATTTTATATAATACTTATGCACTTGAAAGTAATTTTAGTACTCTTATCTGTGTTTTAATATGAAATTTTATTATGTATTAAATGATCGAAAATTAGCCTAACCTAATTTATTTTCTTGTTCTAATTGTTCATGGGTAAAATTCATGATAGATTTTTTTAAACAAAAAAGGGTTTATACGCTTATATACGCTTGTAAAGTAATAAATATATGGCATATCAATCGCATGTGAGGGTATTTCTACTTATCACTTTTGTGACGCTTATGAAAATTAAAGGGAAATATTTTTTATGTCTTTTTTCAACCTTTAGCTTTAAGAATTAATTAAATGGTTATTTAGAGGAAAGTAAATTTTCTTCGAGATGCCTCTAACAATTTAAGTGCAGAAAATGCGAGTGTTGCAAATTTAATAACATGTAAAATGAAATTTAGTTTTTCTTAATTAGTCAAACACTCCATTTTAAATATAATTCAATTTTAATAAAGAACGCATTTAAGTAAAAGCCATTACACTAAAAGAAATATTTAATTAGAATATATGTGTAATATTTTAATGTATTATACGTTGTTAGAATTTATATTATATGTAAAGTAAAATTTATTACTCTGGAATTTCTTAAAAGCTTAATCTAAATGCGAGAAAAGAATTAAAATTCTAAATAAAAATCTCAGTTGTTTATGGAATTTATTGTTATAGACAAAATATTTATTAATATTGTATATGAAGTACAGTAGAGCGTTGATTACCCGGATCTGCGCAGGATAATGAAAAATCCGGATAATTGGATAAGTAAAAAGGCTAAAGCAATGTTGTTTTTTTAATAACTTACCAGGATACTTTTTGCAATCATAAGACTGCCAATTGTAATAATGCACGTTTTAGCACATTACAAATTGCGTGTTTAGAAGTAATTTTTTTAAATATTTTTCTCACAAACTATTACAAATATGTACGTAGAAATACACATAGAATTTTTTACATGTATTTGCGCATACACTGTACAAATAAACACGAATCACTCTTTCTGGGAACACCATGGGTCAAAATAGGCAATTTTTCAATCACTTACAGGGAATCTGAAGATTAAAAAGGTATTTTCGTAATATATATATATGTGTGTGTGTGTGTGTGTGTGCAGGATTCTAGTCCGTTAAAATTGACGCTTATTAGGTTCTAGAAATAGTTGATTTTATGATTGTTATCTTTCTATTTGTGTTTAGGAGATTTTTTTAACGCTTAACGTTCGTTACATCAAGCCAAATTTATTCTACCACGTCGAAGGAAATTATACTTCAAAAATTCTAGAGAAGGCGAGAAAAATGTGGTCTCTGATCAATCCAGTTATTCGGAGTTCATATAATCGACACCTATTGCATTAAATATGCATTGTAATGTAAAAATTACTTCCAACTACATGATCACGCAAGCAAAACGATAGTAAATAAGATACTTGTTGTAACACTAAGATTACAATTACTAAACAACCGAAAGATTACATTTTCTCCTTGGTTTACAAAAAAAACTCGAATGATGCTTTTACGATGCAGTTTTTTTAGCCATTATGTCATCTTTAATTTAAGGACAAGCTCTCTGAATATTAAGAATGTGTACTCATGCAAAGGTGGTGGAAGCCGCTGGCGTATAAATTTCAGCATTTGAACATTCCCGTGAAAGTGAATATCAATAATTGTTTCGATGGGCATTTAAACGCTTAAAAATATCTGCCTATAACAATCGCCATTTTTGTGTCAGTGCGCGGGCCTGGATTTTTAGTGGTGGCGACTTAAAGTACAGTCGGAAAAGAAAAAAGAACTTTTTTTAAATATATATATATATATACATATATATATATATATACAGGGTGATTCTGAATTCATCATCAATATTTGGTGGGGAGGTTGGGAACAGGAAAAGAACACTATTTCACATAGGAAAGCATGGGCGCAGACGTCATGTAGTAGGGCAAAATGAATCCAGTTAAATGATGGAAAGAAAACATAACAAGAAAGTGGTAAGAGAAAAAACATTTATTTGTGCATCTTTTGTACAGACTTACAAGAGGTGCTCGAAATTCTGACCATTTGCTAGAGTACATGCCTCACAACGACGTTGCAAGGACAACCGAACTTTTTGGAATATGCCTGGCGTTTCCCGGATGTTTGCGGCAGCAACCGATATGCGTGCTACAAGGTCCATAGCACTGGCAACAGGGGTCTCGTACACCATGTTTTTCATGGCACCCCATACAAAGAAGTCTATTGGAGATAAATCCGGTGACTGTGGAGGCCAACAAACCGGTCCACCGCGACCAATCCATTGAGCTCCAAATTTTCTGGTCAGGTAACAACGCACATCATTTGCGAAATGTGCTGGAGCGCCGTCATGCTGGAACCACATTCGCCGAAGAATAACAGCAGGAACCTCGTTCATAAGACCCGGTAACACAGTCTGAAGAAATATGAGGTAGTTTGCGCAATTTAAACGGGGTGGTAGTAAATACGGTCCCAGCAAACAGTCGCCGACGATCCCAGTCCACACATTGACGGCAAAGCGTTGTTGCGCAGCTCTAACTCTCGTACCGTGTGGATTCTGATTAGCCCACACATGCGAATTGTGTGTGTTGAAGACACCTTCACGAGTGAAGGACGCTTCATCTGTGAAGAGAACATACGTTGGGAAATTGGGATCAACGGCTGTTCTCTGCATGAACCACTGACAAAAAGTAACACGCTTGGGATAGTCCTCTGCTTCCACTCTTTGCAAATGAAAAGGATGTAAATGTTCCTTGTTTAGTATCCGCCACACTGTTGATTGTGAAACTCCAAACTGGCGAGCAATACCTCGTGTGCTAGAACTTGGCTGTTCTTCGATAGACTGTAGGACACCTTCCTCGACTGAAACTGTCCGTGTTGATCGGCGGCTGCCTCGATCAACATTAATACCAGCAAATGATCCAGTTTCGCACAGTTGTCACGCATGATGTCACAGATGAACACGTGAAAACATTTGATGCTGTGGCACGCACCGGTTGGGGTAGCGCTCTGCATACATTTGCCTAGCTCTAAGATAGCTTTCTCCTGCGGCACCGTAAATTAGATGCATATCTGCAAGTTCTTGAAACGTATACCGGTTCATGTTACTTCTGCGAAGTCACCTTGTCGAATGACGACTGGCTGCACACGGCAGACAGCTATGCGCGTTCATGGGAGATGCGGACACAAAACGCCCTCTACACCATCATGCATTCGTTTGTGCCTATGCTTTCCTATGTGAAATAGTGTTCTTTTCCTATTCGCTACCTGCCCACCAAATATTGATGATGAATTCAGAATCACCCTGTATATATATATATATATAGGTTTATAGATATATATAGGTTCATAGATAGGTTTGTCCTATTAAATATAGGTAGGGTAAATATACGTAATAAATTAAATGACGTAATAATTAAATGAATTAAATGATAACGTACGTAACCCTACGTAATAAATTAAATGAATTCAGAAAGGAAGAAGCCTATCACCTCTTTATTTTTTTTTCAAAAACATAAGTCTTTTAGGAGAAAAATAGCTGTATAAATGATCAATAAAAAAATCCTTAACGGGTTACGAGTTTTGACGCAATTGTTTATCTTATGGCTCTAAAAATTTTAAGTAGAATTTATAAATTACGGTAAATTTTCAGTGACGCCATGCTTTTAATTAAAGAATGCGTTTTTTTAATCATTTATTTCGTCATTTTATTTCTGTTCTATTTATAATAGCATGTGCAAATATGTTTCACTGAAAAACATGCAAAATTAAGTTTTAATTAATTTCAGTTTTACATCTAAAAGTAAACTTAACACGTTCGCTGCCGCGTGATATGGCACCAACGTTGAGGGACCACTCACAATCCAGCCCATGATGTGGGGTGATGTCCAATAGCCAGTCACGCGCTGGCGAGGGAAAATCTTTCACTGATTCTTTGTTATAAAAAGTAAATCGGCTCCTGGGAAAAAACCCATTTCTACAGTGCGGCATTAACTATCATCAAATCTTCATGCAACGAACGTTTTAAGTTCTGGTAGCTTTCGAAAATTCAATTTTCCAGGTAAAGTAAGCTGAATGGTAATTGAAAATGTTTCCGAAAAAATTTGGCAGCTAAATAAATTTATATTTCATAAGATATTCTTTTAGGGGGGTTGAAGACACACTTTGCAAATATTATTATTTAGTGAGTTTAAATTTTGAAATTTTTTCTCAAGATTAACCGTATCATTTAAAAACAAAAATGCATGACAGCATTCCCTATATTTAAAAAAATACAAATCTTACAATTTATTTAAAAGTAGGGTAGTTTAAAATCATTATAACTCGAAATATAATGTGAAAATTTTTTTTTTTTTTCACACAAAAAAACCCCTCAGAAATATATAGGCATTAATTTTGATTCAGCATTTTGAACAATATAAATAAAAAAAAGTAAAAATATTGAAAAAGAATTTTTTAAAGCATATTTTGAAAAAATAATTTTCTATTCAAATTTGTTGAATTGAAATTAAAGTAAAACTTCTGAAAAGACCCCTTTAAATTTCGAAAATATTTCTTTCTGGGGTTTATAAAGATAAAGGAACGCCTAATGAAATATTAGTTGACTTGAAGGCGGAAAACGAATATTTTCGTTCCTGATTCAAGTGAATTTTCGTTTATTTAAGAAACATATGTCTATTTCTAAAGAGTTTAATTAGAAAAAGACACTGTATTTATTTCGTTATTTCATCCATGTCATTTTGAAACTTCTAAGCTTTACATAATATAATGTTAGCTTAGTTTCGAAAAAGAAATAAAGATTGCTACTAATATTTTAGACGTCCTTTTTTTACATAAGATAATATCAGCATAGTTTCTATTAAAGAGAAAAAAAGATGATTAAAATTGTTTTTCTTAATCAAAAATAAATTTCATTATTCGGTCTCCTAATTTCAATTTTTAAATATTTCTGCATACAAATATTTAAGGTTTGTTCCATAACAATATAAAACATTAAAGAATAAACAACAATAAATTCCTAACTAGACCTGACGTTTTTTGTTTGAAATGTTTAAAAAATACTTACAAATGACGAATATACACTTTTAATTTATAAACTATAAAAACTGTGCATATTCGGCAAATTTTACATCCACTAAATGTATTTAAATCTTAGCAGCATTTAAAAATCAATTTTGCTTTTATAAAGTTTCTTATTTTAATGAGAAAAATTGTGATAGGTTGTGTTATATCATTTAGTTAAGAAAGGATTTACCCCCAAAATTACTTCTATAATTACACGAGTTCACAAATGTAATTTATTTTAGACTCGAAATTGCTGTAAGGTCATTAAATATATATAAACATAAATGGTTTAACGTTTCAGCCATAATAATATAAACCACTCAAACATAAACGATAATAACATTTCCAGTTAGACGGTAGACATATTTTTTAAAATAGAAGAAGTGAGCACATTCTACAAATTTCACATCTACTAAATGTATTTAAATCTAAGTTGCATTAAAAAAGTCAGTTTTGCTTTTAATAAGAGAAATTATGGGAGGATATGTTAGATCATTTAGTTGAAAAAGAATTCAGACCAAAATTTTTTTTCCATAATTACTTAAGTTGTCAAATGCAATTTCTGTCGAAACTGTCTTTAAAAACATCAAATAACATTTTATCGTCATCTGTTATTGGCGTTAAATGACCTTTCGATATCTCATGTAATTTTACAGTGTTGGGCAGAAATATATATTTTTTTTCAATTGTAGTCTTTTTTATATTTTCTTAAAATGTCTAAGAAAAATTTTAATATTTATGTTGAATATTGTTATTTAATCTCACAAATTTCTGAAGATTAACAAGCATAATAATCGTAAAACATTAATACAAATCTAGAATTTTATCGCATTAAAAATTTAGAAAGATATTAAGAATATTAATAAGAATCTGTTCTTGGATAGATACTAAATGAAAATTTATCTTTTATTGAAAAAATTTATGTATGTGATTTGGTTTTTATCGGCTGATATTTTCTCTTTCTCTGCTAACCTCTTTTGTTATACATTAAGTAATATTCTTTTTTTCTGTAACACTTTCCAAAAAACTGGAAAAGTGTTTTTGCATTCCGTTTGTATCTCTGTCTCTCCACACCCTGTCTTCCTAAAATAAATTCGGATTTTTATGCTCTTGGTAAAGGTTATTAATGGCCCCCTAGACATATTTGGAATTGTATAAATGTACAGAGGTGTGAAAATTATTAGAATAATTCTGAAATTTACAATAAAATCTTGACATATAGAAATAACACATTATTTTAAAAATAATGATACATTTAATATTTAGTGTGCATTTCGTTGACTTTTGTTAAGGATTTGATAAGTTTTGGCTAACATTGTATTGGTTTTTGACAATTAGTATTTCAATGTCAGATGACAAATTCCAACGAGTCTTTCTATCAGATTTTTCTTGTTTGTAATGATGCATGCCTTTAATCTTTTCTTTACAATAGCCCAAGATTCATTACGAGATTCATATCTAGACTGTTTCCAGGCAATCGAAGGGTTTTATTTATTTTTTTTCATCCAAAAATTTAGTCACAGATGAAACTTTATGGGACGGAGCTTCATCATGAATGAATATAAAGTCTTCATTTGGAAAACGGTCTTCTAGTTGAAGAATTATTCCTTTTTCAAGCACTTTTTACACTGATACGTGACCATTATGCCTTCTAGAATGAATAAACGTCAAGCAATTTGAGAAGACTTCACGTTTCAAAAAATTCTTTAGTAGAATGTGTAACCGTTTGTGCTAAGCAATTTATGGAAAATTCTTCACTGTACTTCTGACATATTGACTGTTTTCTCTTGATATCGTAAAGATTGATTCATGAGAAAAACATACCTAAAGGATATAAAATTACTTTAGGTATGTAATTTGTAGAGAAATATTCTTATAAAGAAAATTTTAATCAAATTTATAAACAGTTCTGTATCTTTATTCAATATGCAAAAAACATGATTTCAAGAAAAGAAATGAACAACTTAAGTTCAACTCATTAATTAAAGGAAAATTAATATATTTCTTTTTGCTTCAGCCAATTCCGAATTGTTTTTGTACATTTTTTGCCCTGATAAGTCCCTTCTTTTCCATAGTAGTCTTTTTTTGAGAATAGTGAGTCTGAGTCCAGCTGTGTCCAGCCATTTTCTACGAATAGAAAATTCGCATACATTTATTCTATGCGCTTAGAAAGAGAGTTTTAGTTCATGATTAATTGCTTTTCTGTTAGTTTTAGTATTCTGAATTAATTTCTTTCTGTTCTTGCAGTAAATATACTTTTCCTTCCGCATTTTCCTTCTTTAGGATTTTCATATTCGCATTTGAAGGCGAAAGATCGTCACACATACTTGCGATGTTTGCTGTTTTAGCGATTTCGTGCTGTGTGCAATGATTTTCTTGGATGAGACACTTTACCTCAGCAAGTTCTCTAGGTGAAATATCAATTGTTATACCCATAATCACACAATAATCCATTGACAATCGAAAAAAAGCCATTAATTAGTATAAACTAAGCAAAACAGCAAAAAGATATGTTTTAAGCTAAAATTAATACTGATTCTAACTTAAGAAAAGAAAGATAATACACACAAAGTAAGCAGAAAAATTTAAAATTTTATTTAAAATTTATTTTTTAATCAAACAAATTCGTTATACAGTGCAAACAATTTGATTACTTTGGATCAAATATTTTTCTTTTTAAGAAATGGTAACATTTAACAAAATTATATTCCAAAAACTGTTCTAAAGGAGTAAAAAATTGACTAGATAAACAAATTAAACTGCCTTTCATGAAACATTGCAAATATATATAATATTAATCAAGAAAAACTGAAAAAAAATCACAATTATTCTAATAATTTTCACACCTCTGTATGTGGGATTGAAAGACCATTTAAAAGGACACCCATTATAACTTCATTACATTAGGCTATAAATGAAAAAAATGGTTTGCAGAGTACTTTAATCGAATCATACTAATGTAGCATCCTCAGTAATTGGCACATTAAGCATTTTTCTTTAAACTTACTTTTATTACCAAGAAATAAAATATTCACTTGCAAATATTTTTTAATAAATAGTGCTTATCTGTGTATCTATTTTGTCGACTAAGAGCAAAAATATTTAAAAAAAGGATTTTTATAAAAATATATTTATAAAAAATTGCTGTAATCACCAGTAATTGGCACTGAAACATTTACTTAATCAAAGTAACCCTTTTAAACTAAACAAAGCTGTTGTCAATTAAAATTTAAAATATACCATAAATCAGAAAATAATAAATTTAAATGCATGATTTTCTTAAGACAGAAAAGAAGCTTTTGCAACAAAAATGGCTAATTTGATATAAGCTATAATTGTTTCTCTTTCCTAGATACTATTGTCATTTAATAGCACAAATCAAAGTTATAATCTGTAAAGTAAATGAGCATATAACTGGTATTTAATCTTGCATTTTTAAAAGACTGTATATAATTCTTATTTTAGGACATTTTTGTTGGATGTGCCAATCATGGTGCCAGCCAGTTACTGGGGATGTTACCCTATAGCAAATGTAGTGATTGTGATATATATTTTCGATGCGTTTTAAATAGTGTGATATCATTAAAATAATCTGCAAACAATTTTTCTCCATAGATTATAATGTCGTTGAATTATTTTAGGTGTTATTATAAATTAACGTACGTGAAAACCTCTAATACACACAAACAAACATTTAAAGTTTCTGCCATGATAATAAAAATCTATAAAATAAACAATAAAAATAACCATTTTTTAATTTAACATTTTACGACGACTATTTGGAAACATATTTTCACAGACTAAAATTTTAAAGACTTATAAATTAATTCTATTTAAATTAATAACAATAATAAGCATCCTTTTTATGATGATAATTACGAGTTACGCATTACGTGCGCCATGCATTAAACATCAATATTCCCAGACGAATGAAAAAAAATGTAGTTTAGAGATATACAACTTTAACTGTTTAATGTGTGCATTTATATTTGAAGCAGTTAATAAGACTGACTTCTAAACGCATCATATTAAATAGGACAGGGATTAAACATTAATATTCCTGGACCTATCATATACAAATTTTAAATTGAATCTCTGTTTTACAATTTTAGGACCTGCAAATTTTTAAACTTCTAAACAGTACACATTTTAAATTTTTACGCCATCGCATAGAGAAAAAATTGCACTTTAAGTGAAACTTGTTTGAAATCTATAACACAATTTGTTTTAAAATTATTATTATCAATTTCAAATTCTTATTAAATTTTTTTTGTCATTGGAGCAAGAGAATTATTCCATTTTTAGATATTATGGGCCAATCAAATTTTACAAAAAATGAGGAATTCAAAGAATAAAAAGATTCAAATATAATTCAGATTTCCCAGTTCTCTACCGAGGACAAAAACTGTTCTCCAAATAGTTAATAAAATCCTAACTAGGCCTGACGTTTATTTTTCGAAATGCTCAAAAACTTACTTATAAACGAGAATTATAAACTTTTAATTTGTAAAATCGAAGGATTGAGCATAATCTGCAAATTTTCCATCCACTAAATGTAGGGGGAACTGGGGTACATTGATACTTGGGGCACATTGATACACCCCCTGTACAGCACAAACGGTCATTACAGGAAGTTTCACAACAGCTCCAAAAGGTGATACTAGTGAAATTAACAACATACAGAAAGTTTTGGAATGATTCAATAGTTTGATGAAATGGGGTGGGTGATTAATTGTTTTTGTAGGTCAAAAGTAAATTTGAGTTGTACAATTGAAATGGTATTATACAACTGTTCCAGTATTTTCAACCGAAAAGAATACCCTCCCTGGCAAGTAACGCTAATCTTTATCAGTTCCTCATTCTTTATTGTTAGATAAATTATGATGAGTTGGATTTGCGACTCATTTTATTTAAAATGGCTGCATGGGGCACAATGATACAGTCTTTGTCGGGGCACATTGATACAACCTAAATCCTTTTCTAGTTCATTTTTTCATTACCTTTTATTTTTATTTTTACCATACACTCCTTAATTCAACCATTTTTCGTCGAAAAGTTTTACTATTAGTTTTTATTGAAGTGAAATAGCTCTAATTTTTTTATATTAGAATATTTTATAGTATTTTTGCAGGCAGAAGACGTACAAACTTACACAATATCTAGTGCTAGTAGAATTAACAAAAGAAATAAATGGCAGCCTGGCAAATCTCAAATTTATATCGATTCTCCAGAGAAAAAAGTATTATCGACATGAGAAATGTTAAGTAAGAGAAACAAGCTGCAGAACAGTACATGATAATTATATTAAAAACATAATTTTTAATATAATTATCCTTTATTTTCTGTTTGTAAACCGATTTATAAACAGAAAACCTGGTAATTCTTTCACCTTTCCTAAGAAAGAAGAGAATTCTGGGGTTAAAGTACCAGAAATGACTAAGTTACCACAGCCAACAAACAGACAAGGAACAGCCAGAACATCAGGTCATTATACATTTCATTTTGATTGCTTTAATATCGCTTACAAATAAATTGTGTGCGTTTTTAATGTCTATAAATATATATAAAATGGTTTGCTAACTATTTTCCTGTGAAAAATATGCATTTTGTCTCCATTTTTCCCAGACGTTTCAAAGTGTATCAGTCTGCCCCGGGGGTGGGGCACTTTGATACAAATTACTTTTTTTGATTTTTTTAAAATTACATGCAAAAATACTATATAAAACAACGATTGTACATTATTGTAACACACAACACAGGTTTTGCTGACATCACATTGAAAAATAACTTGAAATTTCTGCTTTCTAGACACCAAAATTTGTTTTTAAAAAAAGCTGTATCAATGTCCCCCAGTTCCCCCTACTTAAATCTTACTTACATTTAAAAATCCATTTTGCTCTTAATGAGTTTGTTATTTTGATGAGAAAAATTTTGAGAATGTGAGCTAGATCATTTTGTTTAGAAAGAATTTAGACGAAATTACTTCTCCCACAATTACATAAGTCGCCAAATGTAATTTAATTTAGACTCGGAACTGTTGTGACGTTTGTAAGTATTTTTTCATACAGATGTTTTAAGTTTCTGCCGTAACAATATAAATCAATGAAAGAAAAACAACAATAAATGTTAGTTAGATAGTAGGCATATTTTTTAAATGTTTAAGTATTTACACAGAAACAAGAAATATAAACTTTTAATTTGTAATACTTCAACAATGGGTATATTCGTAAATTTTACATCCACTAAATGTATTTAAATCTTACTTACATTTAAAAAACCATTTTACTTTTAATGAGTTTGTGATTTTAATGAGGAAAATTGTGTGAATGTGAGCTAGATCATTTTGTTTAAAAAGAATTTAAACGAAATTTTTTCTCCCACAATTACATAAGTTGCAAAATGTAAGTTAATTTAGACTCGGAACTGTTGTGATGTTTGTAAGTATTTTTTCATACGAACGTTTTAAGATTCTGCCGTAAGAATATAAATCAATAAAACAAAAACAACAATAAAATCTTAGCTAGATAGTAAGCATATTTTTTAAATGTTAAGGTATTTACTTAGAAACAAGAAACATAAATTTTTAATTCGTAATATTTCAACACTGAGTATATTCGTAAATTTTACATCCACTAAATACATATAAATCTTACTTACAATTAAAAATCCATTTTACTTCTAATGAGTTTGTGATTTTAATAAAGAAAACTGTGAGAATGTGAGCTAGATCATTTTGTTTAGAAAGAATTCAGACGAAATTACTTCTCCCACAATTACATAAGTTGCCAAATGTAATTTAGACTCTGAACTGTTGTGACGTTTGTAAGTATTTTTACATACAAATGTTTTAAGTTTCTGCCATAAAATATATATCACTAAAACAAAAACAACAAAAAAATCTTAGCTAGATAGTAAGCATATTTTTTTAAATGTTTAAGTATTTATTCAGAAACAAGAAATATAAACTTTTAATTTGTAATATCTCGACACTGACTATATTCGTAAATTTTACATCCAATAAATGTATTTAAATCTTACTAGCAATTTTAAAAGCTCATTTTGCTAAAAATGAATTTCTCATTTTAATGGCAAAAATTGTGAGAGGGTGTCTTAGATCATTTAGTTTAGAAATAAATCAGACGAAATTTCTTCTTCGATAATAAATTAAGTTATGAAATATATTTAGTGCATATCTGTGCATCTATTTTGCCCACTAAGAGCAAAAATATTTGAAAAAGTATTTTTATAAAAATGTATTTATAAAAAGTTGCTGTAATCACCAGTAATTGGCACTTAGACTTTTACTCAAAATTATTGAATAAAATTTCATTACCCATTCTTACATTTGTGTTTTTATTTTATTTTAATGTATTTTTGTATTATATGTGTGCAGGTGCTTCAATTCAAATAAAGACAATCTATATTTAATGCACCATTTTCACTTTGTTTAACTTTTTTAGCACGCATCGGCTTAAATTATTTTGTTCTATTTTTACTTTGCGCGTTATATCAACTTTTTTTCTCAATTTTTACCTCACGCGTTATTTCAACGTTTTTGCTCAATTTGTACCTCACGCATAGTTTCCTCTTTCTTGTTTTTTTCTCACTCTCATCCCTGATTTTTATTTGTGACCTTTTCTTTAAAAATGTATTCATGATGTATGACTGTTAGAATTCCTCGAAATCAATTTGTTTCCTATCCATTTCACATCCTATATTTGTAGTTTCATTCACAAATTCATTTTATTTATTTCTTTGATTCTGGCATGTTATTAATATTTATTAAACGTGACATTTTCCATTCAGATTCATTGAAGTTACTTCATCACTGCTGGTGCATAAATTTGAAAATTTTTCATCTTGTATTTTTTTAGACTGCCCCCAGTAATTGTCATATGAAGCTTTAATGGATTCCAGTTACTGATAATATTTCATATTTTCAAATGATAAACAAAATCAGTCTATAACTGTAAAAATACTTCCAAAATAAGTGGTTTAATCTCAAATTCCTTGCGAAATTCTTGTAATTGTAATAGGTGCCAATTACTTGGAACTAGCAAAATTGAAGCACCATTAATTGGCATCTATCATTAATTCCGAAATCCAAATATTTGTGTCGAAAATACTTTTACACAATTAAAGTAACCATTTTCAACTAAAGAAAACTGTTCTCAATTAAAATTTAAAATATACCATAAATCAGATAATAATAAATTGAAATGCATGCCCTTCATTAGCCAGAAAAGAAGCATTAGCAAAAAAAAAAAATGGCTAATTTGATACAAGCCATAATTGTTTCTCTTTCCTAGGCACTATTGTCATTTAGTAGCACAAATCAAAGTTATAATCTGTAAAGTAAATTAGCATATAACTGGTATATGGTCTTGCATTTTTAAAAGACTGTATATAATTCTTATTTTAGGACATTTTTGTTGGATGTGCCAATCATGGTGCCTGCCAATTACTGGGGATGTTACCCTATAGCAAATGTAGTGATTCTGATATACATTTTCGATGCGTTTTAAATAGTGTGATATCATTAAAATAATCTGCAAAAATTTTTTCTCTATAGATTATAATGTCGTAGAATTATTTAAGGTGCTATTATAAATTAACGTACTTGAAAACTTCTAATACGCACATACAAACATTTAAAGTTTCTGCCATGATAATAAAAATCTTTAAAAAATAAACAATAAATATAACAAATTTGCAATTTAACACTTTACGACGACTATTTGGAAATATATGTTCAAAGATTAAAATTTTAAAGACTTATATAATTAATTCTATTTAAATTAATAATAATAATAAACTTCCTTTTTATGATGATAATTACGAGTTACGCATTACGTATGCCATGCATTAAACATTAATATTCCCAGACCAATAATAAAAACCGTAGTTTATAGATATACAACTTTAACTGTTTAATGTGTGCATTTATATTTGATGCAGTTAATCAGACTGTTTTCTAAACGCCTCATATTAAATACGACAGGGATTAAACATTAATATTCCTGAATCTATCATAAACAAATTTTAAATTGAATTTCTGTTTTACAATAACCGGACCTGCAAATTTTTAAACTTCTAAACATCCTACATTTTAAATTTTTATAATTATTATTATAAATTTAAAGTTTTTATTACATTTTTTTAAAGCTATTGCATAGCTTTTATCGCGGGCTTTGAGTTTTGAGCGCGGCGACCGAATCCAAAAATTCCGTAACGAGAAATATCCTAACACATCCGTAACGAAAAAACCTAACACTCGGCTACCGTCGTTTCACTTCGGAAGACTTCGGCATGGTATCCTTCGGCAGACTTCGGCATGGTATCCTTCGGTAGACTTCGGCAGACATTGACGCGGTATTTTTCAGATACTTAGAGGCTATCAAGTCTCAAACTTATATATCTTATTTCAGTTACTATAAATCTATAGTTTCAATAATAAAAATTCCTGATAGAATGTGTATAGAAAAGAATCGTCTTAAGATAAAACAAGGTAGGATAATGTAGCATTTGGTGAGTGGAGACCCGCCCAATGGTGAGGATCGAAAAATTTAAATGCTTATAACTCGCGATCTAATTTTCATAGCGCGGCCAAATTTTGTTTGGTAATTTATTATGAGACAGTGTTAATTTTTGGTGACAGGAGATCCCCACGGTGAGGGTCGAAAAAGTTAAAATGCTTATAACTCGCGGTCTAATTTTCGTAGTGCGGCCAAATTTTGTTTGGTAATTTATTATGAGACAGTGTTAATTTTTGGTGAAAGGAGAGCGCCCCCCATGCTGAAGGTCGAAAATATTAAAATGCTTATAAATCGCGATCTAATTTTCGTAGCGCGGCCAAATTTTGTTTGGTAATTTATTATGAGACTGTGTTAATACTTAGTGACAGGAGATCCCCCATGGAGAGGGTCGAAAATTTTAAAGTGCTTATAACTCGCGATCTAATTTTCGTAGCGCGGCCAAATTTTGTTTGGTAATTTATTATGAGACTGTGTTAATATTTAGTGACAGGAGATCCCCCATGGAGAGGGTCGAAAATTTTAAAATGCTTATAACTCGCGATCTAATTTTCGTAGCGCGGCCAAATTTTGTTTGGTAATTTATTATGAGACAGTGTTACTTTTAGTGACAGGAGATCCCTCATGGTTAGGGTCGAAAAATTTAAAGTGCTTATAACTCGCGATCTAATTTTCGTAGCGCGGACAAATTTTGTTTGGTAATTTATTATGAGACTGTGTTAATACTTAGTGACAGGAGATCCCCCATGGAGAGGGTCGAAAATTTTAAAGTGCTTATAACTCGCGATCTAATTTTCGTAGCGCGGCCAAATTTTGTTTGGTAATTTATTATGAGACTGTGTTAATATTTAGTGACAGGATATCCCCCATGGAGAGGGTCGAAAATTTTAAAATGCTTATAACTCGCGATCTAATTTTCGTAGTCCGGCCAAATATTGTTGGGAAATTTATTATGAGACAGTGTTACTTTTGGTGACAGGAGATCCCCCATGGAGAGGGTTGAAAATTTTAAAATGCTTATAACTCGCGATCTATTTTTCGTTCTGCAGCCAAATTTTTTTTGGTAGTTTATTATGAGACAGTGTTACTTTTGGTGACAGGAGATCCCCCATGGAGAGGGTCGAAAAATTTAAAATGCTTATAACTCGCGATCTAATTTTCTTAGCGCGACCAAATTTTGTTTGGTAATTTATTATGATAGAGTGTTCATTTTGGTGACAGAAGACCCCCCCTCCCCACGGTGAGGGTCGAAAAATTTAAAATGTTTATAACTCGCGATCTAATTTTCGTAGCGCGGCCAAATTTTGTTGGGAAATTTATTATGAGACAGTGTTACTTTTGGTGACAGGAGATACCCCATGGAGAGGGTCGAAAAATTTAAAATGCTTATAACTTGCGATCTAATTTTCGTAGTGCGGCCAAATTTTGTTTGGTCATTTATTATGAGACAGTGTTACTTTTGGTGACAGGAGACCCCCCACGGTGAGGGTCGAAAAATTTAAAATGCTTATAACTCGCGATCTAATTTTCGTAGCGCGGCCAAATTTTGTTTGGTAATTTATTATGAGAGGGTGTTCATTTTGGTGACAGAAGACCCCCCCCCCCACTGTGAGGGTCAAAAAATTTAAAATGTTTATAACTCGCGATCAATTTTCGTAGCGCGGTCAAATTTTGTTTGGTAATTCATTATGAGACAGTGTTAATTTTTGGTGACAGGAGATCCCCCATGGTGAGGGTCGAAAAATTTAAAATGCCTATAACTCGCGATCTAATTTTCGTAGCGCGGCCAAATTTTGTTTGGTAACTTATTATGAGTCACTGTTAATTTTTGGGGACAGGAGACCCCCCACGGTGAGGGTCGAAAATTTTTAAAATGCTTATAACTCGCGATCAATTTTCGTAGCGCGGCCAAATTTTGTTTGGTAATTTATTATGAGACAGTGTTAATTTTTGGTGACAGGAGACCCCCACGGTGAGGTTCGGAAAATTTAAAATGCTTATAACTCGCGATCTAATTTTCGTAGCGCGGCAAAAATTTTGTTTGTAATTTATTAAGGTATTGCACAGCTTTTATCGCGGGCTTCGAGCGTGGCGAAGGAATCTAGAAATTCTGTAACGAGAAAAAAAAACCTAACACTCCGGCTAACGTCGCTTCAGTTTGGCAGACTTTGGCACGGTATCCCTCTAGACTTCGGCAGACATTGACGCGGTATTTTTCAGATATTTTTATAATATCAAGTCTTAAACTTATGTTTTTTTATTTCAGCTACCATAAACGTATAGTTTCAATGATAAAAATTCCTGATTAACCTACATGTATTGTAAGATAATAAAAATACTTTAAACGATATTAACTTCTCATTTGTTCAATACAAGAAAAAAAAATTGTTATCGGTCATCACGCTCAAAATGTATTAACTTGAATTAATATCAAAGACAAAAAAAAACTGCATAAATAAAAAATAAATAAATAATTATAAATGCATAAGTTGATAAAAAATGCTATGCAATAGCTTTACCGCGGCAGTCCCCGAGTGCCACACGTATTTTTTTTTTGTTTTGTTTTTTTTTTTTTTGTTTTTTTTTTTTTTGTCATTGGAGCAAGAGAATTATTCCATTTTTAGACATTAAATATGGGCCAAAAAAATGCTGAATTCAAAAAACAAAAAGATTTAAATATACTTCAGATTTCCTAGTTTTCAACCCAGGACAACAACTGTTCACCAAATAATTAATAAAATCCTAACTAGGTCTGACGATTATTTTTCGAAATGCTGAAAAACTTACTTATAAACGAGAAATATAAACTTTTGATTTGTAAATGTAAGGACTGAGCATATTCTGCAAATTTTGCATACACTAAATGTATTTAAATCTTACTTACATTTAAAAATCCATTTGCTTTTAATGAGTTTGTAATTTTAATGAGAAAAAATGTGTGCTAGATTATTTTGTTTAGAAAGAATTCAGACGAAATTACTTCTGCCACAATTACATAAATTGCCAAATGTAAATTAATTTACACTCGGAACTGTTGTGACGTTTGTAACTATTTTCTCATATAAACGTTTTAAGTTTCTACTGTAACAATATAAATCAATAAATCAAAAACAACAATAAAATCTTATCTAGATAGTAAGCATATTTTTTTAATTGTTTAAGTATTTACTTAGAAACAAGAAATATAAACTTTTAATTTGTAATATTTCGACACTGATTATATTTGTAAATTTTACATCCACTAAATTTGTTTAAATATTACTAGCAATTAAAAGTTCATTTTGCTAATAATTAATTTCTCATTTTAATGACAAAAATTGTGAGAGGGTGCGTTAGATCATTTAGTTTAGAAAGAAATCAGACGAATTTTTTTATTCGATAATAACATAAGTTATGAAATTCAATTTATTTTAGACGCGAAACTGCTGTAACGTTTGTAAGTGTTTCTACATACAAACATTTTAAGTTTCTATCATAATAATATAAAACACTAAAATATAAATAATAATAAAATCCTAACTAGATAGCATGCATTTATTTTTCAAAATGTTTAAGAGTTTACTTCGAAAGGAGAAATTATTCAGTGCTTACAGATTACAAATTAAAATTTCGTAATTTGCTAATTTTTAATCTGTAAGCACTGAATATATTCTGTAAAATTTACATCCACAAAATGTATTTAAATCTTAGTAGCATTAACAAATCCATTTTGCTTTTAATGATTTTCTGATTTTTAATGAAAATGTGTAAAAAGGTGTATTAGATTATTTAGTTAAAAAAATCTGACGAAGTTACTTCTTTAATAATTACAAAAGTTTTCAAATGTAATTTATTTTAGACTCGAAACTGTTGAAACGTTTCTAAGTGTTTTTAAATACAAACGTTTTAAGTTTCTGCCATAATAATATAAATCACTAAAACATAAACAGCAATAAAATCTTAACTAGATAGCAAGCACGTATTTTTCAAAATGTTTAAGAAATCATTTACAAACGAGAAATATAAACTTTTAAATTGTAAAATCTAAGGCGTGAGCATATTCCCCAAATTTTACATCCATTAAATATATTTAAATCTTAGTAGCATTTAAAAGTCCATTTTGCTTTTAATGATTTTCTCATTTTAATGAGAAAAATTGTGAGAGGGCGTGTTAGATCATTTAGTGTAGTAAGATTTAAGAATAAATTACTTCTTCAATAATTACGTGAGTTGTCAAATGAAATTTATTTTAGTCTCGAAACTGCTGAAATGGTTGTAAGTACATTCATTCATACATACATTCTAAATTTCTGTCATAATAATATAAAACATTAAAAAACAACAACAATAAAAGTCTAACTAGTCTGATGTTTATTATTCGAATTTTTTAAAAAAATTACTTG
This sequence comes from Maratus speculifer, assembly GCA_964019185.1. Lineage (NCBI taxonomy): Eukaryota > Metazoa > Arthropoda > Arachnida > Araneae > Salticidae > Maratus > Maratus speculifer. Next base: position 129,753,181 of record OZ025292.1, on the reverse strand, counting down.
CAAACGCCAAATATAAACTTTAGATGTGTAAACTCTAAAGACTGAGCATATTCCACAAACTTTATATCCACAAAATGTATTTAAATCTTAGTAGCATTTAAAAGTCCATTTTCCTTTTAATGAGTTCTGATTTTAATGAGAAAAATTGTTAGGGGGTGTGCTATATCATTTAGTTCAGAAAGAATTCTGACCAAAACTATTTCTTCCATGATTACATATGTTGTCAAATGTAACTTATTTTAGAGTTGAAACTGTCTTACAAAACATAAGATAGAATTTTATCCTGATCTGTTATTGGCGTTTGATGATATTTCTTTGATTAATGTAACTGTGCTGTGTTGGGCATTAGTAATTTTCATTTCCTATTTAATTGTAAAAATATTTTTTTTAATAATTTCTTAAGCTCTTTAAGAAAATTGAGAATACTTAAGTTGAATTATTTGCATTATTATTTAATCTCTTATAATTTCGTAAAGTAATATATGGGTGATTCTCTCTAAACAGGCCAAAATAAGTGTTATGGGGGAGTGACTGTGAGGGAGTGATGAATTTTAACAAAATATCCGTATACTTTTTTACCTTTATCTGAATTTAGATTACGCTTAGTGCCCTTAACTATATCCAAATATTTATAAATCAGTAGTAATTAAAATTGTTTAATGTTTACCTGCATTCAGTAGAGGCTGATGAGGGAGTGATGAGAAGCTAAGCCTTCCTCATCACTCCCTTAACATACTTTACTGAATGCAGGTAAATAGTTAAAAAGAATAATTATTACTGATTTATAAGTGTTTAGATATAGTTAATATGGACTAAGTCTAATCTCAATTCAAATAATGGCAAAGAAGTAAATGGGCATTTTGTTAAAATTCATCACTCCCTCACAGTCCCTTCCTCATAACTCTTATTTTGGCCTATTTAGAGAAAATAGCCCATATATAATTTTATTCTCAGAATAGCTGTAAAGAAATATTAATTATGCAGGAAATTTTGCCTGTGAAGACTATTGTTTCAGCATTAAAAAGTATTTCCTTAACCGATTTGGGACGAACGACCGGTATACTTGGCGCATAAGATATTTAGAATACTTGGTTATTGTCATCAATAATTTTTTATTCTTAATTTATAATAACTTAATCCGAGCATTTTTCTAATTGAATAAGGCAAAAATGTCTGTCCTGAAAAACCGGTAATAAAAGATTAAAAACTTTGTATAAGGCGATCGTCCCGAAAGAGACTAGAGACCATTCGGACATAAAAGCGTATTTTTGCAGATTTATTTTATTGCCAAACTGTGATAAACTGCCAAAAAATCAAAAATTATATTATTTTTTGTACGAAATATTTATAGAGTTTCCGCCTAAATCGTTTTATAAACATACATAACCACATGAGAAAAATGATTTGTATTATTGTATGGGGAGTATGGAAGTAATCTTGTATGGAGAGCTTTCTTGTAAGGATGAAACGAAAATTTTATCAATGATTTTACAATTTTTCTCACTAATTCATTATATAATTTAATTGGAAGAAATATTTTTCTTAAAGCATTTATATTAATATTTTCTGTGGAATTTTTATTCTTTTTAACTATTTAAAATTACTTATCTCATTTTTTTTTCATATTTGAATAGAATATCCATTTCCAATATTCATTTTATCAGTCTAAAAAGTACTACACTCTGTTCCTTTTTATATACAGTTAGTAAAAATACTCATTTTTCTTTAAACGAGAAATTACAAGTAGCATTTTTAAAACTTAATTTTAAAAGAAATTCGTGCATTGAATTACATTATTCTTCATAATCTAAAAAATAGTTGAACCATACATAAATAAAATTTTTCAAATGTAATGCACACTGAAAGAGAAAAAAAGAGTCTCATGAGAAAACATTTGCAAAATTAGCATAATATATCTTTCGTTTTATGATTCTTTTCAGCCATTTTCAGAACACGCTAATCCGAAAAAATAGATACTTTAATAACATAAAAATGAATCAAAACTCTGCAGGGATTTATAACGGAAGACAAACACATATTAAAAAACTTGAACTAAAAGCAAATCTGTGTTTCCTTTCATAAATAATTTGTATCTTTTTTTCCTATAAAAAGTTTTAAGCGTGTTTTCATTTTGCATTATCCATTTGTATTGAGTTAAGCACAAACTTATATTTCTTCCAAAAATAATATTTATAAAGTTTAAAAGTTTGCATATAATAAGAGAAACAAAAGTATTTTTCTATCAATTCTATACATTTATCACCGTAAACCATGTTGACGTCACTGCAACGTCGTTGTGAAGTCACATTGTGACTTTGTGACCGTCGATTGTCGATGTGACGTCACGTGACGTCGATGTGAAGTCACAGTGACTAAAATGTGAAGTCGTTATGGCCGTTTTAGAGCCCTTTTGTGACGTTTCACAAAGTGGTCACAATGTGACAAATTTGTGAAAAATGTGTCATTTGTGACTAATTTGACATAAACATAGTGACGAAACTGTGACAAAAGCGACGATATTTAAATTGCCAGAAACATGCTTTTTAAAGTAAATAACATGTTTTGAAGGGTATTTATAAATTTTTAAAGATTTTTAAGAAAGTCACATCTCAGTCACAATGAGATGTCACTGAGTGGTGGCATTTTGGTCACAGATGTGATGTGACCAAAGTGACACACAGTGACGTCACTGTGACCATGCATGCTATTAGGGTATGAATATTAGACCGAGTATCATAAAAAATAAAGCATTTTATGATTTTTTTTTATTCTGTATCAAGTTACAATTAATACGTAAAATATTTTTATGTAATTTTAATATTAAATTTTTACGGCGTGATGAATTTAATATTTAGAAAAGAATATTTTTTATAAATGTGTTTATTGCGAAAATACATAAAATGTAATGAAATATCAAATAGCACTTTATGAATCCGTAAACACAAATTATTTTTTTTCCAAAAATGATTCATAGATGATAGTATTAGATGACTGGAGAAAAGTAAATGATTTTTTTTTAATATGCCTCACCATGTTTCTTCTTGTATTTGACCGGAAAAGCGATTCCGAAAACCATCACTTAATTGGGTTCACGGCTGAAATTACAAGACTAGTTAAAACTCCACTTGAATATTTAAATGTACTGATCTACCAGGTTATATTTATTCTCAAGTAAACAGTATTAAGCAAATGTATACTTAAAAACGCATCCAGTTCTACAACAGTCTTACATTGTAGTGGCATATCCACCTGTCTTTCTATTTCAAAAAAAAAAAAAAAAAAAAAAAAAAAGGAAGAAGCTGTGGATATTTTTAGTTTCAACTAACAAGGAAGGTCTCCATACGGGCATACTCAGAAAAATCTGAAAAAATTACACAATGTTCTTCTCACATAGTTATATATGTATAAAAAAATTTCGGCGGAGCGTCCTTATAACGTCCGTAAAAAAATAAAAAAAATTTCGTTTATTTGGCGATTTATCTCCGTTTGGCGAAAAAACGAAATTTTGAAAAATACGCTTTTACGCTTCGAATACTTTTTAAAGAAAAAACTTTCTATGTTCAATTTATTTAAAAAAGTGTAGTTTAAGTAATATAGTTTTGCATTTTTACTTTATTTTAAGTGTAATTTTGTCATATATGTTTATATGTATTTATAACAAAATTAAATTAATATATTTTATCATTTAAAACAAAATTTTAATTGATTAAAATTGTTCCAAATTGAAAAATACGCTGTTAAAAATCTGCTGTATTTTGTTGCAACGCACTCCCTTGCTTGTATAGAAAAACGTTACTTGGCCGTGAAATGGGGCTTTCTCATTGGTTGTAATAGAGATATTATATATAAGCGGTGGAGTGCGTTGCAACAAAATGCAGCAGATTTTTAACAGTGTATGACACGGTCAATTCACCGTAGTATGGAGCTTTCTCATTGGTCAGAAGAGAGATATTCTATAAAAGTAGTGGAGTGACGTTGCAGTAAATGCTGCAGATTTTTAACAGTGAAGTCAATTAAAATCAATTTTCAGATTCGTTAAAATCGTCTGCTGTTGGCGAGGAAATGCACTGCTCGCCAAATCCCGCGTCGCTTTCAGCTTTTCACGCCAATTATTCCAAACTATTTTATATTTTTACATATCTAATAATGTAATTCCGCCGCTAATTTTCACTGATCCTTTATTACCTGCATGAGTAGTTTAATTCGTATTTTTTTTCAAAAAATTCTGAGTATGCCCTCAATGGAGACCTTCTTTGTAAGTTCGCATTTTCCGATTCTCGAAACGAATAGCCCTATTTCAAACTCTCTGTCTCTAACTATGCCGTCTGATTAATCTCTGATTATGCCGTTTTACAAATATTGAATTTTAAACAATACAAAATTTTACAATGGAGTACCATGGTGAAACCTTTATGAATAAAAAGATAATGATATTGGAAATATGTTCTGAGGTATATATTGGCTGTAACACGACTCACAAATTACAGTTGCCTTATTATAGTAGCCGTTAAAATACAAAAGTGAATTATGATGTACCGAGTGTATGATATTTAGATTATTTTTAACAAATACTTAATGCGCCTTTTCTTTTTAATTGTGGATAATATTGGTTAATTAAGGTTATTAAAAAATAATTATAAAGCATATTAATAAACAGGAAAAAGTAGACAATGAATCATAAACATAATAGTAAACTTCATTAAAGAACATAAATTTGTAAAATATGTATCCGTTTTTCATTTACCTTTTTTATTAAAGACATGAGATCGAATACACCAATAAATACAAGCAGATCGAATACACGAAGAAACCGACCAGCATAGCGGCAGAACGCTGCTAATAAATGTTTAATTTGAGTTATGCAATTGGGTATCATACCATTTCATAGCAACAAACTATTCTGAATAGCATCCGTTTGTTTTCAGAACAAAAGAACTCTCAAGGTTGTGCTGAATCTTCTGCAATAAAATTTACTCTAAAACTCTCAGTAACGTTAAAAACTGATAAAAATGATTAAATTATTCTAAAAACTTACATATTATATAAAATTCCAAGTTAAGCGAAGACTGCTATATAATATATTGATGCTTCATCCACCTCTCCCTATGTCATAAAATTCAATCTGTGCCACAAATTTGTCTTCAGCAATGTATATATATGTTAGAGGCCAAACCCGATTTTAGGCCAAACTAGAATGGCCTAGGCCAAACCGGTCTATCCTAACGCCCATCGTATAAACTAGTTTTTCCTAGGCCAAACCGGTCTATCCTAACGCCCATCGGATAAACTAGTTTTTCCTAGGCCAAACCGGTTTATCCTGACGCCCATCGGATAAACTAGTTTTTCCTAGGCCAAACTAGTCTATCCTAAGGCCCATAGGACAAACTAGTTTTTCCTAGGCCAAACTAGTTTGGCCTAACTCTTATAGGATAAACTAGTTTAGCCTGCTGTTTATTGGTCTGAACAAGTTTATCCTAGGCCGATCTAGATTATCCTAGGCCAATTCACTTTGGCGTAATGTTATTGAATTCAATGACCGCCCCAGCGCCAACATTCTAGTTTGTCCTAGGCTGATCTAGTTTGTCCTAGGCTGACCTAGTTTATCCTAGGCCAATGTAATTTTATGGGTTTTTAGCTCACTGGCGTCAAAGCCCGAGAAATAATGAGCTCGCAGGTTCTGTATTTATGTATGTACGAATGTACGTACGCATGATTGTACGTATGTACCTACATATGTATGTAATGCGATAACTCTTGGTAGAAATATTCGATTTGCTTAAAATTTTGGAAGTAGTTTCATTTTGATAAGGTACTTTTCTAATTAGTTTTGGGAATTCATTGGATAAATTTAAGAGGATTTCATGCAGAATTATGAGTTTTCATTTAAAATTTTAGATATAGGATCATTCTGACAATATGCCTCCGTGATTAGTTGTGGATTTTATCGTTTAAGTGTAAAACAAAGGGCAATGTAGGTAACCCCCCAATAATTTAGATAAATGGTTTTGATGCAGAATTTACGGATTTGCGTCAAATTTGGATGTATGTTCTTTCTGATAAGCGATTCCTTGAACAGTTTTGGGGAGTTTAATGGTTAAGTATCAAAAACTAGGAACTTTCATAGGAAAAACTAGTTTATCCTATGGACATTTAGAGAAATAAGTTTGGCATAGGAAAACTAGTTTATCCAATTTACGTTAGGATAAAATAGTTTGGTCTAAGCCAATATAATTTGGCTCAAAATTGGATTTGGCCGGTAAAAACATATCTTTCACTAGAATAAGCATAAATGTGTGTCAAGAGTCATTGCTTGTAACATCAATACAGAAATTTAACATGTCCACCGTAGAGACATGATACATTGGACATGGTGTTTGCTTATTTTTATTTTTCTTTCTGCAGACTCAGGGCATGCTGTGATAAGCTTGATTTTATTATTATTATTATTATTATTATTCGAGCCAGATCGCAGCTGAACATAATTTGGAATCGGACAGCGTTTTCCATTTTTGAGAAATTAATTACCTGTCGACATATAGCTATCTTTGTCACGGCGTCAAGTTTTTCTTTTCTGTAATGTCGCAACTGGAAATTCGATTCAAAACGTACCTTTAATGGTATTTTCTGAAAGATACATCGCTTTTATGAAAAAATGGTTAACGCCATTCTATTACATATTTTCTGATTGAGAATGCCTGTTAATCTTATGCATCATTATGTAGCTCTTTTGGATTTGACACAACCCTTAAGGAATGACAGAAAAATATATTTACAAATCTACTTTTTACTACACAGAAAAAACTTTTGTTGAAACTACTAAAATAAAGTTGTACCAACCTAATTTTTTAGTTGATATAGCCCCAACCAAATTTTGGGTTGGACTGACCAAATCATTTTGTTAACTTAATAATGTTGTTCCAACCAAATAATTTTGGTAATAACAACTAAATCTATTTGGTTGTTATAACCAAATGTTTGGTTGTTGTAACAAAAATTTTTTTTGGTTGTTAGAACAAAATTTATTTGGTTGTTATAACCAAATACGAGTACATTTTATACCTCGTACATTTTATTTTGGTTATAACAACCAAATGGATTTGGTTGTTATTACCAAATTTATTTGGTTGGAACAACATTTAGTTAACAAAATGATTTGGTCAGTCCAACCTAAAATTTGGTTGGGGCTATATCAACTAAAAAAATTAGGTTGGCACAACTTTAAAATACTTTTTTATGCTTGTTAGTTGCTGTACATCAGCAATATCATTAAAAAATGTATACGAACGTCAGACATTTCTAAAAAAGAACTTTCTGGGGCAAGCAATTGTGTTTTTGCAATGCTTAATTAACATAGGAATTTTAGTAAAAAAGAATATTTGAAATCTAGGGGAAAACAATGACTTTTTTGTCAGACAATTCCAGAATTATTATCTTTATATTTGAAACTCTGTAAAATTAAACCTTCGTTCAATGGCTAAGTGTATTGTAATTATTAATTTCATTTAGTAGTAATAACAGAAATTAGGATAGGAATTTTGTTTAAATGAGATTGCTCATTTTTTATTACTCAAAAAAATAGATACAGTGCCTAGTCCAAAACTATTTGGAAGAGCATGATTTCCAAAATACTACAAGAAACAGATGTCACTTCTTTTTATTCACATGAAGATAAACTGCATGACTTGACTAACATGTTGAATGTCCAGTATATTTTGTCGTTTCTTCTGGTGACCTCGAAATAAGATTCCCGTTAGACCATCAACACAGTGTCAGTCACAGCTGGCTAGACGGAAAGTTCAGTGTCAGTCACTGGTGACTGACATGGCACTTAACATGGATACTGAATTTTAAATCTTTCAGTGGCAAATAATTGTGTTTCTGTACTGCTGAATAACACCAGAATGTTAAGGAAAAAATTATTTGAAATCTAGGATTTTTCAACCTTTTTACTACCAGTTAAAAATGTACCAATTGATTTGAAAATTTCTGATACAGGTCTTTATTAAAATTATATATCACACTGCTCTTCAACAGGCCAATGAAAATTACATTTAGGGTAAAAAATTACATAATTTTTGTACATCTTTTTGTATTTGAAATATTTACTGGCCATCATTTTTATGCAAGATAGCCAACAAATTCTGTTGAGACCTTGCTAAGACCTGTATATGTATTATAGCTAAATCTGTTTATGAATTTGAAAGCTATATATATCAACATTTAAACTGAGGGTAGTGTTTGGTGTACAAATTTCCTGATCATGAAAATATGCCAATTTTTTGCTGGAATTGCTTTTTCTGAAACAGTTGCAATACATAGCACCTGATTAAAACGAATGAAAAAATTAAAACATAACTTTCATAATACAGTTTACAAGCATTAGTTTTGAACTTTAAGGTTAACATGACCCCATTCTACAAACAAGCCCCCCCCCCACCTTGCAAAAAATTGTCTACATAAAAATTAGAGAATTCTTTTTATTATTTTGCATAAATCAAGCATTAACTTTGACATTTTTTTTTCATAAATATTTATTTCAATTCATTTATATTTTGCATTTTCAAAAACCAAATAAAAGTTTTGTGTCATAGTACTTATTCAAAATATAAATAAATTTATGACGATATGCATTTTTTTCTCATTTGGTTAATTGTGAAATACATATATTTCACAATACATTATATATATATGAAATATGAAATTCATGTGAAATAAATATTAAGAATTAATCTTTTGTCACATTCATGATGCACAATTGTGGATTGTATTCACTATGGATATTGATTTGTATACAAACATCATATTTGAAGATCCTGAAGGTATTTGAATATTTACTTTTAATTAATGTTAGGTTTCATAATATGAGCGTTTGAACCTCATGGTTTGAATGTTAACTTATTTCAAGCATTCATTTCATGGAATGATGCTTATGATGAATGAAGCTTAAAATATCGGCACCAAGCATGCTGATACTAGCAGATTCATTATGCAAAGTAAAAAAATTCATTTTAAAAATTGCAAATTTACTTATTATGGTTTTGCCCTTTTCATATTATATATGCAAACAAATTATACTAAAAATTTTTGCAAATTTCAAAAACATAAAATCCATCAATTGGTAAAAATAAAATATGAGATTCATACGTTGGTAGCAGGATAATAAAAAAACCCCAAAAATTGTCATTTTTTGGCTGGAAAAAATTGTGAGATTTGCCAATCAATCACAAGGAAAAAAATTAGTATACTTTAGTTATCACATTAAAATATCATTATAATGCAATTCTCTTATTTAAAGCACAACTTCTTAGACGTAAACAATGAATTTTGCATTTAAGAAGAATCTGCATTCCCACATTGAAAAACATTGCAATTCTCTAGAGAGGACTAAATTTGATACATTAGTTTAACTTTATTTCCTAATTTAAGAACTATTAACTGTATACTATCTATATTTCCTAATTTAATGAAAAAATTGTTATTATTACAGTAAATAAGTTTTAAATCAGCAATATAATGATGATTTGGATCAGACATAATAATGTGTAGAACGATCAATTCTGTGAAAAATTTATAATACGCAATACGCTAATTAACAAGGACTGTTGTATTAAGCTGTGTTAATGTATTTTGATATGTTTTAGAAGAATTTGGCCATGTTTATAAGATAAATTTAAATGTGCTACTTTTTTAAAAGTATAGCACATTGGCACTTTTTCCCTAGAATCATCACCACTGATTGTTAAAATTCTAGAGGTATGCAATTTGTTTTAAAAATTTAATATTCTTTAGAAAGAGGTAGAGAAAATATTGAAGTACAATATCTGAAAAAAAAATGCATCAGTGAAATAACTTTAATTACTTGATTGCTTATTTAATTACTAATAATCATACCTAACTAAAAAGAAAAAATATATTTATCTTACAAATAATTTTAATTGTCAGAATACTTTTGAAAAATTTTATTAAGGTCCAGTGAACAACAAAAAAAAAAAAAAATAAATAAAATAAAAAATAAGTAAAGCAATGACTTATTACTTTTAATTTGTAATTTTTACATACAAGCATATAATATAAAACAGAAAAGTCAGGTATTTTTTCTGAAATTTTTACATATACATACTAAAATAGAAAAGGCAGTTATATGTTTAAATAATAATGCAAAAAAATTATATGTGCAGTCTTGAGCCAGTTTTTTATAGTTTGCTTCATAGCGTGAACAGCTAATACGAAGTCTTTTCAAAGATTCCTGATGTGGACTGCAGTCTGCTAGTTGTTGACCATAGGTTTGACCTATAACTTAAAAAAAAAATCTTAAAGTATTATTAATTTAGTTTAAAGGCTACATTCTATAAACTTAAATGATGCAAAAAATATAGCTTTACATAATATATTCAAAAGGTTGAATTATATAGGGAAATTTTATTGGTCCTACCACTATTTTGAAAATAATATCTTCATCGTACTTTTCTATAAAAAATGTTTAATAAAATCATAATGAAGATTGCTGATTAAGAATCTTGGTAGAAATAATGAAATTTTCCTGTATAATGCAACGCTTGTATTTATACCTGTATTATAAAAAGGTAAAGTTTTTTTATTTGTAGATGTTAGTCTCTAGACCTACCAAACCAATTTCAAAAGTAATAGTACCACAATGACGGTGATTGTCCCGATTCAAACATAAGCTATATCTTACTTCGATGCCACCAACCCAAAAGGGGTGAAGGAGCAAAAAAGTTCTAAAAATGTAATTTTTGTGTCACTGAAGGACCTAGAAACATGAAATTTGGCATGTTATTTACTTATAAGGTATAAATTACCACTAAAAACATTTACTAAAAAATATATAATTTAAAAAAGGGCGAAAATGTATGAAAAGCGTTTTAAAAAGCGATTTTTAAACAATCCCGGAAAATAACAAACAGATTTAAAATATAATGATGCCTAAATGATGGCGACGGTTCTTACTTCAATATATGCTCAATCTTATGTAGGTGTCACTGCTCTTTAATGTGCTATATACATAACGGATCAAAATCGCTTCAAATTCCAGGTGTCTCCATGTTATTCTATGGCTCGAAGAGAGTTGCTTGGAAAGCAAGTAACTAACTTGTATTGGAGCGATTCATCATTATTTCTGATGAAGTGAGTCGTAAGTAACAGCCAGTATGATTGGAAATCTGATGGTGGAACAGACTTTTCTCAAACTGCAAATGAAACACATAAAAATAGAAAAAAAACTGAGAATTCCAGCTTATTTTTGTCGCTATCAAATTTTTACCCGCAACTGTAGTATTGTAAAACTAACGACTAAATAAATACCCGTGTGATGGCGTTATTTTTAAATTGACTACCCGTTTAAAAATTATTGTTACTCGTTAATGCTCAGAAACTGACTATTAAAAATCATCGTATGCACTACATAACAGCAACAAATCTAGTTACATATGGAACATGAGTATTTGGAAAAATTAGCCTTTTTTACTCGTCACATAATGTTATATGCTGCCATCTATCTGTCCATAAAACACAGATTTAATCAAGTTTCTAATTTTTTTAGCAAACAAAATTAAAAACGATACATAATTGAGTACAACATGTCTAAATTGTAGAATTTATTACTTATAAAATTAAAGAATAATCGGAGAAATCAATTTAGCAAGAGTAAAAGCTTACAAAATTTATACAATAAAATTATGAGATGTAATTACACAAACAAAATGTTTTTACAAGCAAATTCTCTCACTAATTTTACAATAACAAAATATGTGTAATTATGTGTAATGAAAATTTAATTTCTGGAATAATTTAAAAACAATGTTTTATTTCTTATGTAATCATCCTATCAAACACACACCTACAATTATACTTCAATCCATCATTATCTCTGAAAATTTTTATTTATATATTTTAAAATACTTTTTTTTTTCTTCAGATATGAAATTTAAAAACAAACAGCAAATATATTTTTAAAATCAACGAAAAAAGAGAAAAAAAACTTTATCATAAAAACATTTTTAAAAACAATCTAAAAATTTGTCTTTATCATGGAAATCTTTTCAAATATAAAATATAAATACGTATGCAAAGATATTTTTATAGGAAAATAATATACTTAAAGAAAACTTGTAACTTTTAAAACATAATTTCTTGAAAATGTTCAGAAAATTTACATTGCTCTCTGCAACATTTTCATCAATATTACTAAGCTGCTGGTTCAATGATGGCAGTAACGATGGTTTTGATGCAACCAAACTATCATGTGATAGACGATGCTTTACTATTAAATGTTTTTTTTTTTTTTTTTTTTTTTTTTTAATTCGTCGTTGAACTTCCTTTAATTGAATACTTCATTTGGCATAAATCACGTTTTGCTTTATCACTTGATACTGCGGAAAATATGTTCACAATGTACTGCTTTTTCTTTCCATAATAAATAAATCAATAAGACCTATGAAATACAAATCATTTGAGAATAACTGATACATTCAAACTGATCGATACGCATGCTGAAAGGACTCAGATTGGCACCTAATTCGCATCTCTTATCCGTCGACTGTCTGGTTTGATTCATGAATTGTACAAACATACGTAAACAGAGTTTGAAGTTAGTTTCGTTTTTTTCAGTGGCATATTGGCAGTAACTACAAACGAGTGATATTTCAAAGAAACAATTCGGTATTTCGTATTTTAGAGAATACCCGTTATACGTTAATGAATATGTGCGATTTGCAACAGCTCTATGCAACAGCACTTTTAGGGGGTGCAGGAGCAAAAAAGTTCTAAAAATACAACAACTTTTGTATTTATAAAAGATTTAGAAAAACAAAATTTGGCATGTTAATATTTCTAAGATATAAATGATCTCTAAGAGCATTTCCTAAAGAATATGAAATTTAAAAATTGTAAAATTGCTCAAAAAGCATTCTAAAAAGCAGTTTTTAAACAATTTCAGAAAGTAACAAACAGATTTTAAAAATAATCATTTTAAAAGGATGGTGACAGTCCTTGCTATAACTTATGCAGATGTAACCTGTGTTCTCGTTGTCGCTCGCCAATGCGCCAAATCGCGACTAAATTCTTCATTTGGCGAGTAAATAAGCTATTAGATTCGCCAAATTGCTAGTGCTCAGTTTTGGATTTTTCTTTCTTTTCTTTGTCGTTTTACGGTTTTTAGTCCGTGTGTGTGCGTGTGTTACTTATCATGTTCAATTGCACCGTACTGTCAGAATTGGAACTATTTAAAAGTTTCTTAAGCTTTCGTTGCCGAACAATGAATTTAGCAGATACCATCAACTTCGTCTATAAAAACGATCTGCAACAACTTGATTTTTCTAATACATTATGTGTAATATGATAAAATTCTGAATTAACTTAACTTAGGAAGTTTTATTTCATAACATTTTAATGAGTTAAATTGGTTTTAGAGTTTTTTTCTTGATTACGTAAGATATTTAGAATATATATATTTTTAATATATTTGTAACGGATTGTTGGATTTAGATTAATAACAATCGTTGCCGTAGTTATAAAAACTTAGGTTATTTTAGAACATATTGAAAAAAAATGACGTGCATTAAAAGATTAAAGATAATTTTTTTAGTGATACACGGCGAATCTATTTGGCTAATACTTTTTCCATTTGGCGAACATTTTTTATTTTTAATTAGCCAAATTACTAACGTTGGTCAAATGTCAGTGAGAACACTGGATGTAACTATCCTAAAGGGTGGTGCAGGGGCAAAAAACATTTTAAAAATGCAACTTCTATGTTACTGGAAGACTAGAAACACAAAATTTAGTATGATAATATTTATAAGACATAAATGATTTCTAAGAGCATTTCACAAAATACACAAAATTTAAAAAGAATGAAAATGAGCAAAAAGCGTTCCAAATTACAATTTTTCAGCAATCTCATCAAGTAATGAACATATTTTTTAAAAAATGGTGACAGTCCTTGCTCCAACATAAGCTTATATTTTAATTCGGTGACACTACTCCAAACAGGGAGTCGGAACAAAAAACGCTCTAAGAAGACAATTTTTGTATTACTGAAGGGCCTAGAAACATAAAATTTAGCATAGTATTTCTTAACAGAGATAAATGATCTCAAACAACATTTCCTCAAAAATTCAATGGTGTTAAAATGCCAAAAACCACATAAAAAACATTCTAAATGATGACTTGTAAGCAATCTCAGCAAGCAGGGTTGGCGGCATGATTTAAATCAAGATTTAAATCAACTGATTTTTTTTAAAAAAATCACTTGATTTAAATAATTTTTTTTTGCAATATCACATAAATGCACATAGGGTAACACCCCCAGTAATTGGCATGCACCAGTGATTGGCACATTTTACAAACATGTCCTAAAATAAGATTTATATCTAGTCTTTTAAAAATTCAAGACCATATATCAGTTATATGCTCATTTGCATTAAAGATTATAACTTTGATTTATTTTACAAGATGACAATAGAGCCTAGGAAAGAGAAACAATTATGCTTGTATCAATTTAGCATTTTTTTTTTGCAAATTCTTCTTCTTTGGCTTAAAGAAGGCATGCTTTTCAATTCATTATTATCTGATTTATAATGTATTTTAAATTTTAACTGACAACAGTTTTGTTTAGTTAAAAAGGGTTACTTTAATTGTGTAAAAGTATTTTCAACACAAATATTTGGATTTCTGTATTAATGGTAGATGCCAATTAATGGTGCTTCAATTTTGCTAGTTCCAAGTAATTGGCACCTATTCCAATTACAAGGAATTCAAAAACAATTTGAGATTAAACCATTTATTTTAAAAGTAATTTTAAAATTAAAGACTAATTTTCTTTATTATTTGTTTTTATTTGAAAATATACATTTTATCAGTAATTGGAATCCATTAAAGCTTCATATGACAATTACTGGGGACAGCATGACAATTATTGGGTATTAATGTAAGTATATTGTATTGTTTTAAAGTGTTCACATTCCAGACTAATATGCTGATTTCTTACTCTCAAAAACCTGAAATATGGCATCTTCATCAACAGTAAATTAATTTAAAGCGATTAAACCCAATGCAAAAGTTTTTTTTTTTTTTAATATAAAACATATGCTAATTACTGGCGATTTCAGCAACTTTTTATGAATATATTTTTATAAAAATACTTTTTAAATTTTTTTGCTTTTAGTGGGCAAAATAGAGGCACAGATATGCATTCTTTGATTTAAAAATATTCCCAAGTAAATAGCTTATTTCTTTGTAATGAAAATTTAAAGTTTAACAACAAATTCTTAATGTGCCAATTACTGGGGGGTGTTACCCTATGAAAGGAAAATTTTGGTTAAAATTTAGAAAATGTATTAGATAAAGATAGAATTACAAACTTTAAAGCAAGATATAAACAAGCTATTAATGGCTGTTATTTTGCTGAGGTTTTATTAAATCCCTCTGTTTTAAATAAAAATGAAATTTTCCTTAGTGTAGAGGAACATAATGAAGGTTTGGCATTCATTAAAGAAAATTGTCCAAATCTTCTCACCATTGTAGAACATTTTCAAGCAAAAAATGGTCCATTCCAAAAATTACCATTGCTTGAGAAAAAAGTTCCTGATATTATGATTGGTGCAAGTCCTTTTATGTAATGGGAGGTAAAGAGAGAACCAGATATATTGATATTGAATTTATTATTGATATTGATTTTATTTAACAACAGCCGTGGCTTCATCTGCTCGAGTATAAAGACAATTGTCTTCTTTTGGACTAGTTCATTCAAAACTTCGTAATAAATTAGAAATAGACAAAGCTTCTAAATTAGTGTTTTTGTTCAAACAATTAAATCCCTGATTTATCCCCATTTGCTTTAAAAAAAATGAATTGCGATTTTTATCCCTTAATAAATAGCTTGCATTAAATGAATACAGTAGACTCCCTCAAATCCGCACTCCTAAAATCTGCAACTCTCTAAAATCTGCATATACTTTATGGATGTAAACATAGAAAAATTCAGTTCAGATGTAGGTACAAAATTTTACTTTTTTAGCTTTATATCAATTCCAAATATTTCTTAATTTGTAATTTTTGTTAATGTTATTGAATTCATGTTTTTTTCATGAAGAAAGAATAATTTATTTCTGAAAAAAAAAATCAAGATATTGCTAATATCATTGGTAATCACAATTTTACCAAATATATTTACTGTATTTTCCGGTGTATAGCCTGCACCCCTAAATCGATCAGTGCAGTAAAAAAAGTTCATGTATAACCCGCAGAGATGCATCGGTGTATAGTCCGCGGGCTATACATCATTTACGAACGTATATTTCGATCAGGGTTTGAAATTAGAAGCCATTAATCATAATTTTTAACACAAATTTACCAAATTTTTTTGTGATGCATAAAACCTACTGGCTAAATTCGGCTAAAAAATCAAGATTATCAGCACCGTAATTTTCGGAAGAAACGATACGGCGTTTACGTGTTTTAAGATAAAATTTCAAGCGATGCGGCATTTACACGCATTTTTTTTTCAAACAATTGTGATATTTTTTCTAATTTTTTCTGAAAACTAAAAAAAAAAAAGGATTGATTTAAAATTTCGGACATAAAATGTAAATACGTATCTTAGGTCATTCGTTCCCAAAAGGAACGAATCCTCGGAATCGTTCCGAAATGCAGCAACTCCGAAAAGGAACGATTCCTCGGATTCTATCCGAAATGAAACTCCGGAAAACTTCAATTCTTTGAACTCCTTCCAAAATAAAACGACTGTGTAAAGGAACGATTCCTCGGAATCGTTTTGAAAAGGACCGACTGCTCTGAATCGTTCCGATAAGAAATAAATCACGCTTTTTTTTTTTTTTTTTTTTTTTTTTTTTTTTTGTTCTCTGCAACAAAGTAGGGTAGAATTTTTTTGGAAAAATAAACTAAAAATGATCTTACATTTAGAATCGTCGAGGTTGGAAGGGTTCCCGATTTTGGATTATGTACTCTACAAACACAATGGCTATTACAGATCTATAGGGCAATACTTGGCGATAGTTGCGACAGTTCTTCCAAACCTAGAAATAACTGTACTTAAGCAGTAAAAAAAAAAAAAAAGCTTTTACAAACATAAGAGAACTCTAAATTTCGCAGCAAAGCGAAAAAATTTACAAATTTCGATGATTTTTTCAATTTTTTTGAGGTTTAAAAATTGTAGAAAAAATACCACGATTTCCAATTTTTAAAAAAAATATTTGTATAACCCGCAGCGGCTTTTTGGAAGGTTTTTTTCTTGTATAAACCGCGGACTATACACCCGAAAATACGGTATGCATTTATCAAGCTCTTTTAGTGATTAAGTCTGGCTAAACCTGAAATAAAGCCTCATTATTTTATGATCCTGATGTGAATTAGTAATGTACCTTTATGAGGCAAGTTTCATTAAATAATTTATGAAAAACACATTTGATCTTTATAATGAATATTTAATTGTACATTTTTGATTATTAACTTGATCTTTTCTTTTAGTATTTTAATCATTTAAAAAATTATTTAAATTTTTATTATTTTAGTTTATTACTTATTTTAATAGTTTAGTATATTGAAAGCATTCATTATACTTTTGATTTTATTATTAATTACATTCAAACTCCTTTTTAAAAAATATAAACAAAGCAATCGCCAGAAATCTGCAAAATTCTAAAATCCACACAACCTCTGGTCCCAAACTGTGGGATTTGAGAGAATCTACTGTATTTAATTTGTTTTTTAAATTTTATCATTTTCTATTCATTTATAACATATTTAAATTTATTTCATATTTTTGTGTGCACAATTCAATTACAAAATAATAGAATGGCTTTAGATTAAAGCCTGGATGTTTAATTTTTAGTACCAATCAATAATTAGTATATAAGTATTTTTTTAACTATATAATTATTTTTTATGTTATTTTTATAAATTATAAATATTTATTCTTTTTTAGTTATTTATAATAAAAAAACTGATCCATGTATTGTAAAAACATAAAAACACAATAATTAAAAATAGCATTCTAAAAAATCATGATTTTTTTTCCAACCCTCAGCAAGTATCAAATCTATTTCAATAGTCGATTGATTTTGATAGACATGGACGTAGTGGAGGGTATGCCAGGGTATACACTGTATACCTTCAGGATTTTTTTAAGGAACACCGTATGCCCTGTATTTCTAAAAAACCCTATATACTATTTTATACCAACTAATATATACTATTTTATACCTTCTCCCTTGAGCATATACCCTCTGCTGAGAGCATATACTATCTCATTTTTAGGACTACACTACTGGTGATAGAACCTGTTAAAATATAACAAACACAAACCATATTTTATAAGGCTGATAGAATCAACAGAGGGTTGCAGAAGCAAAAAACATTGAAAATGGCGATTTATAATATTTCACCATAGCATTGTGCAAAAGTGTCAAGAAACTTTAAATATGGCACGACAGTTACTTATAAAATATAAATGTCTTCTAAGAAAAACCAGAAGTAAGTTCTTCTGACAATCCTTATCCTTAACAATAGTCTGTAATACTTTCATTGGATAATTTGGATATTGAATAGTGATAAAATAAAAAAATAAATAGTGAACTAATAAATTTGTGAGTGGAAAGGAGCCATTATTTTTTTGTGCAAATAAATTTAAGAATAAAGAAGTAACTGAATAAAATTATCAAGAATTTAATTTTTAAAAAAATTTTGAAAATAAAATATTAAAATGCCAAAATAGCATCTAAATTTTGAATACTATTATTCAATTTTATATTTTGATCTTAGTTACTGAATATTTTAAATCTATTTTATCTTTCATAAATTCACATTTTTAAAGCTTTTTCTTTAGAGCAATAGACATGTTCATCGACACACACCGATTTTCATTTTATACACATAAACATGACCTACATCCGTTATATGCAATACTTACTGCTGAAATAAAATGTTAAATGCAGAATTACATCCAATAATTACATTAAAAAAACTTTTTTTTCATTTATATTAAACCATACCAATCCTGCTTCTGCACATATGGCTAGTTCCATAAAAACATGTCATGTCTGTCACACACAAAGATTTTTGGTTACCAGTATTTTAGAACGGAAAATGTGACTTATTTTATCGGAGATATCACATGAATTCTTCTTCATTTAAGTGTCCAACAATTAGATCCACCATAAGGGAAGGGAACCGGGCATATTCACATGTTGATATATCCACTGCACTAATTCATCTTGATAAAGACATATAACATTATTATATGGTAACTGTAAAACACACACACAAATTATTATATCCACGCTTCTTCATTTTCTACTTTATTTTTAACACGCGAGAAAAAACACAGCAAAAGGGTAGTGCTTACATCAAGCTACAAAAACTGAGAACAGAATGAAATTTAAATCGATGCACACATAAATCATAATGTAGAAACAATTATTAATAAAAAAAGAGTCATTTTGTAAGTTTTGACAGTTTTGTAAACCTGTAATTGTTCACTCGTAATCACTGTTTCCAAGGTCACGCTAACAAGCACTTAACTTTATTTATGATGCCATGATAATTGTCACTTGTTGCACAACGGAGGAAATTATTTACGAATTGCGCAATGTTTCTATCAACTCCTCCTTAATTTCTGAAGTTGTGTTGTCACTCAGATGCAAGTTCTTCCTGTGAATTTCAAAAAGAGGTTTGGGCAGGGGTTTCGTGAATAAGTCAGCTATCATGATTTTGGTTGGGCAATATACGAGTTTTATTATGCCATCTTGTTTCAGTTGTTTTATGAGATGATATCTAAGTTCAATGTGTTTTGTTTTACTTGAATGTTTTTCAAGCTCTATCATTTTGATAGCCGACTGATTATCCTCGAAGAGTTCTATAGGATATGTTTGTGAGATATTGAGTTCTTCAAGTAAATTCACCAGCCATTTGACTTGATTAGCTGCATTAGCTGCTGAGATGTACTCAGCTTCGGCAGAAGATAAAGCTATGCAGGATTGTTTTTTAGTTGACCAAAGTATGGGATTTTTACCTAGCAAATATACATTACCACTTGTCGATTTTCTTGATTCTGTGTCTCCACCCCAATCAGCGTCCGCGTAGACTTCTAGCGTTGGTTTTGAATTTCCATCTATAACTAGATTAAAGGTTTTTGTTGTCTTAAGATACCTCATGACCCGCTTTACACTGTTCCAATCTTTCATTCTTGGCTTTTCGTTCCTTCGGCTTAAGATGTTGACAGCTGCACAAATGTCAGGTCTGCTCACTGTGGCAAGATATAAGAGTGCACCTATGGCTTGTCTGTACTGTGTGTTGTTTGGTAAAATATTGTCATCATCCTTAAAGTGAGTGTAATTTGTTTCCATGGGTGTACTACATGGTTTTGCTTCTTGTAAATTGAATTTATTAATTAACTCTTCAATTTTTGAAGTTTGGTTAATTAAGTAGCCTTTGTTTACCTTTCGAATGTTCATGGATAAATAATTGCTTACGTCCCCTAAATTCTTTAGTTCATACTCTTTATTTAAGTTCGCGATTATTTCCTCAATGGTTTCGTCTTTTCCTGCAATTAAGAGGTCATCGACGTATGTTATTATATAGGTTGTTTCATTATTCCTTTTCTGTGTAAAAAGACATGTGTCAATTTTACTTTGAATGAAATACATGTTTTTTAGTGTTTCTGTTATTTTATTATGCCACGCTCTCGCGGCTTGCTTAAGTCCGTAGATTGCCTTATTTAATTTACAAACTTTGGTTTCCTGGTTTGGTTCAACGAATCCTTCCGGCTGCGACATGTATATCTCCTCATCAAGTTCCCCATGTAAGAACGCGGTGTTAATATCTATATGCTTAACATTTAAGTTTTGGTGCAACGCCGCTATTAATAATGCTCTTATCGTAGTATACGATACGACCGGTGCGTAGGTTTCGTCATAATCCTCTCCGAACTTTTGCGTATATCCTTTAGCTACTAAACGTGCCTTATATTTTTGGATTTTTCCGGTATTGTCACGCTTTAATTTATAAGTCCATTTACAACCTATTATTCTCTTATTCGGTGGAGGATCTACAATTGACTATGTTTTATTTTTTCTTAAAGAATTCATTTCGCTCTCCATGGCTTCTATCCAATTCTGTTTTACCGGAGAGTTTTCCATTAATTTAACTTTCTTATAATCCTTTGGTTCATTAATTTTGTCATCTTTGACAATATATATTAGCCTATCAGGAGGTACGCCTTTATTTATTCTATCTGAGCGCCTTAGTTCCACAATTTGTTGTTGAGACGCAGATGGTGTTGTTTTTCCGTTCGAAATTTCTATCTCTACGAGATTTTTACAATTGCGTTTTTCGTCTTCATTTTGTTTTTGTTCAATTTCAGGCTTATCATTTACGTATTTGAATTTATTTTCAAGAAATTTTACCGTTCTCGCGATTTTTATTTCATTTCCTCCTACATATATGCGGTATCCCTTAGATTCATTGTCGTATCCCACAAAAATACCTTCAACAGCTTTATTATCTAATTTTTGTCTTCTGGCTTTATCAATATAAGCGAAGGCTTTACAGCCAAATACTTTAACGTAACTTAAGTTTGGCTGTCTTTCTGTCCATAATTCATATGGCGTTTTTGCATTAGCTTTTGTAGGCAGTCTATTTTGTAGGTGGTTTGCCGTACAGATTGCTTCCCCCCAGAACTTTAAAGGTAGATTTGATTCATTTAACATTGTCCTAGCCATCTCAACTAACGACCTATTTTTCCGTTCAGCCACCCCATTTTGACTTGCACAATATGGGACTGTATGTTGATGTTTTATCCCATTTGATTTGAGATAATTCTCAATTTCATCTGATGTAAATTCTCCCCCATTATCCGTTCTGATTTCTTTCGGTTTTTCACCAAATTTGTTGCTTATCAGCGCAATGAACTCTTTGAGTTTTTCATAGACTTCACTTTTTCTTTTCAATAGATAGATTATTGTGAATCGCGAGTAGTCATCAATAAAAGTCAAGAAATATGATTTCCCCCCAATCGTGGGTGTCTGAAAAGATCCACAAACATCCGAGTGAATAAGTTGAAGCCTTTTACTTGCTCTATACTGAGCAACTTTCGGATAGGGTTCATCAGTTAATTTCGCCTTAATACACGGTTCGCAATCTATATTATGTTTACAATTGTTTATCTGGATACCTCTTACTAATTCCTTTTGTGTAATTTCTTTAATCGATGTTAGATTTCTGTGTCCTAACCTTCTATGCCATAGTTCTAGACAATTTTTATTGTTGCACGTTTGTGTAATGTTCGCGTGGTTTTCGTTAGCCAACTGGACTTCATAGAGATTATTTACCTTTTGTGCTTCTAAGCAGATTTCTCCGTTAAGTTTGAAAGTGCATCGGTCATTTTTAAATACAATCTCACATCCGTTTTGGGTTGCTTTGCTGACTGATAGTAAATTCGTTTCGATTTCAGGTACTAGAAGTACATCTTTAAGTGTTATTTTATGAATTTTATTATCCGATGTCAGCGTATTTAAATTTACATCGCCTGAACCGTAAGCGATAAGTTTTTTTCCGTTTGCGATAGTCACGTTTGTTTTTTCCCTCGATTTTATCTCTGTAAACATTGATTCAGAGGATGCAATGTGACTTGAGCTACCGCTATCCACGATGAATGTTTTATTTTCTATCCCTTGTGTTATAAATGCATAATCTTTGTTTTCGCTGTTTCTCCATGTATTGTTTTTTCCTTCATAGCGATTAAACCTGTTATACGATTCCGATGCTTGTTCATTCTTAAAATTGTTTTCACCCCTTTGAAAAACGAGTGATGTAGAATAGTGTTTTTTGTAATTTTTGTTGTGTTGATTTTGTTGTGTTGTGTGTGTTTTGTTTTTATTGTGCCAACATTCTTGTGTGTTATGGCTTCTCATTTTACAAATCGAACAATATTTTGATTCTTTTTTAGCTGGAAACTTTTTCTGAGCTTTAAAAGCTTTCGCTGTATTATCAATACTTTCATAGTTTTCATTTCGACGATTAAACTCGTCAATCAGCTTATTTTTAATATATGACGGAGTTAATTGTGCTTCTTCTTTACTTTCGAGAGCAGGAATTAAATTATCATAAGACTGGGGCAGAGAGCACAGGAGGAGCGCGGAAATGTGGTGATTATCAATTATTTCGCCTATAGCTGCCAAATGATCAACAAGCTCCATTATTTTTGTAATATGATTTATCATATTTCCATTTTCTGCTAATTTTATACTATATAACTTTCTTAGAAGAAACAATTTGCTTGTGAGATTTGATCTCTCATGGATTTCTTTTAATGCATCCCATGTTTGTCTAGCAGTTTGTAAGTTTTTAACGTGGGTTATTTGTGAGTCATCAATAGTTAGATTTATCAATGCCCGGGCCTTCCTATCATTTTTGGACCATTGATCGGTCAAAGGGGTCGGTGGATTATCGGTTATTACATGGAACAGCTCTTCTTTAGTTAAGAGCATTTCAATTTTAAATTTCCATGTACTGTAATTCGTTGCTGTCAATTTTTCAATTGAATAATTATCTTTTAAGGTGGCCATTCTAATCTTATATTTTTATTTGTTTTTTATTCAATATTTTTTATTTGTGTGAAATTAGTATATCACTATGTTATCAAATTGATATATCTTTTTAGATCGTACTCATAATCATTGTAAGACGTTTGTCTTAATAACGGAGTGAGTTCTCACTATAACCTCAATATAATTGTTTATCTTCAATTCTTATCATTAATCAGAATTAAATAGGAGAGTAAATGGTACTCACCCGATGAATTCTTCTTCATTTAAGTGTCCAACAATTAGATCCACCATAAGGGAAGGGAACCGGGCATATTCACATGTTGATATATCCACTGCACTAATTCATCTTGATAAAGACATATAACATTATTATATGGTAACTGTAAAACACACACACAAATTATTATATCCACGCTTCTTCATTTTCTACTTTATTTTTAACACGCGAGAAAAAACACAGCAAAAGGGTAGTGCTTACATCAAGCTACAAAAACTGAGAACAGAATGAAATTTAAATCGATGCACACATAAATCATAATGTAGAAACAATTATTAATAAAAAAAGAGTCATTTTGTAAGTTTTGACAGTTTTGTAAACCTGTAATTGTTCACTCGTAATCACTGTTTCCAAGGTCACGCTAACAAGCACTTAACTTTATTTATGATGCCATGATAATTGTCACTTGTTGCACAACGGAGGAAATTATTTACGAATTGCGCAATGTTTCTATCAAATTTTTTATTTTCAAACTGCCTGGATTTCTAAAAGTATATTACAGAGATAAATGTTGGTGCGTTGAAATGCTGCCTTCAAATTTTAATTCGGTTTAGAATCATTGAAATAAAAAAATTAAATTGTGAAAACTGTCCAAAGGTACAACACTCTCCCCTAATAATAAATCTTAACTTTTTGTTTTAAATAATAACATAGTATGAAGTTATACATAATATGAGGCAAAATAAAGGTTCAATGAAAAAGAATCTGCAAAACAGAAAAGAAAATCTGTCATGACTGTCTCAAACTTTCTGCTAGGAGCTGTACATATATAACATTATCATTTTAGCGGAAATGGGAGACGTGGCACATGATTGATACCTTAAAATATCTCAAGGGAGAGGAGGATTTGCCTTTTGATATTGATATAATTTTTGATCCAATCAATTCATTAAAATCATTAATTTATTATAAAATTAATTATTAAATATTGGATACTCTAACGTTTGATATTCTTATTCATCTTCATTTGTGTATGCATGTATTCTTATCACAGTTCGAGGAACTTTATGTGAAGTATATTTGAAATGAAGCTTGCATTTACTAATAAATTAAAGAAAAAGAATGTTGTCCACTTGTTTTGCTAATAGGAATTTCTATCTATCCCCCAAGACTATCCTCCACCCTTTGGGACAGGTAAAACAAGACTACTATTGTCGAACCCATTATGTAAGAAAAAGCTACTATGAAATACTTTTAAATAGTAATTATTTCTTTTAAGTGTTATTTGAATAAAACAATATTTTATTGCCTTCTCTTCATTTGAATCAACAAGTTATGCTAAAAATAAATTTAGCGATTATCGTATATTACTCGAAACAAAAAAAATTTTGAAGGGAGGGGAAGGGGGTTGAATGTTGATAATGTACAATACCAAAAGGGGAGGAGGGGGTTCAAAATTACCAAAAAGTTGATAACATTATACTTGCACAGCCCCCTATCAGGTTATGAGGAAATTTATAAATTTGATGATCCTTAAAATAACCCTGAACATAAAATATGGTAAAGGATAAAAGCAGAGTTTCCCCCAGGTTTAAAAAAGGGCAGGGCGCTACTGTTTTGAAAAGGGCACTTTTTACATTTTTAAGAGCACTTTTTCATTTTTAGGGCACTTTTATAGAGTTTAATCTGGAATCTAGCTGTTCAAAAAGTCGTGAAAAAACGAAATTTCATCAAAAAATTGGGAAAAAAAAGGTAAATTTTGTTAAAAGATAGCGAAAAAACGGCAAATATTGTTAAAATATCACGAAAAAACGGTTAATTTTGTTAAAAGATCGCAAAAACAGCAGATTTTGTTAAAAGATTGCAAATAACGACATAGTTTGTAGGGATGAACCGAATATTCGGTATCTATTCGGTATTCGGCCATGTTACTGAATATTCGGTTAGGCCGAATATTAAACTATTCGGTTGAGCCAAATATTTGGCCTGCCGAATATCAAAGTATTCGGCCGAATCCAATACTTAATAAAACCTTTTAAAAACTTTTAACTATTTCTACTTTTAACTGTCAATTTTCTTATTTATATTTAAAATAATAAGAAACAAAATCATTTTTAAATAAAACAGAATGTTTTTAGATTATTTATTTGCTGTTTGTAAAGTATAACTTAAGAAAATTAACCATGAGAAGGATTAAAATGGTGATTTATTAGGATTCTCATTAGGAATAAATTATGTGCTGATATAAGTTTCTAAATTTTGTTTAGTAAATAATCTGCTTCTTGCTTTTCCCTAAATAAAAGTCCTTTAAAAGAAAAAAAAAACTTTTGAGATTAGTAATAGCTATCAAGGCAGACAATTTTTGTTCATGAAACCATAATCATAATCAACTTATTGAATCATAAGTACATTGTATTTCATCTCACTCTAGGTCAAAACTTGTGTGCTCGTTTATTACATTAACAATTAATAAGATAACATATTTTCAACTCACATGCTTTGATTTCTGTAAAATATGATATGATGGGAAGGGTGAAAAATACCACCATTCATAAAAAAAACTATGAGCCAAACATACCTTTATTCAGAATTAAGTTGAAAGTATTTGTACTTTATATTGAAA
Organism: Maratus speculifer; assembly: GCA_964019185.1. Lineage (NCBI taxonomy): Eukaryota > Metazoa > Arthropoda > Arachnida > Araneae > Salticidae > Maratus > Maratus speculifer. Next base: position 129,726,759 of record OZ025292.1, on the reverse strand, counting down.
AAAAAATCTGCCTTGAGTTATTTAAAAAAGACAATTATCAGACTAAAATTTTTCTTCGGCCATTTTTTCATTATTTGATTTTAAAATGTTTGTTTTGATTCGTAGAAAATTTTATTAATTACTAGGAGCGATCAAATGAAAAGGTACGAAACGCCCTAACTTCCAAACCGGTTGAAATTTGAATATGTCGCTTTGGAATATAGTAGTGAGACATCGAGAGATGCGATTAGAGTATCCAGTGTAGTTGTGAACATGCATAGGCGCTTGTACATGAAGGGGGAGAGAAACAGAGAGCAAATGAGTTCCGTCCAATTGACGCGGCAGCGCCTGTGAGGCCATCATGGCTTTCCCATTGCAAAATCCGATGATTAGAGAGCAGCGAGGTGTCTCATCAAAGTCTGACACAGTGAGAAATCTGATAACACCTCGCTGCCATTTAATCATTGGATTTTGCAATGGGAAAGCCATGATGGCCTAACAGGCACTGTCGTGTCAATTGGACGGAACTCACTTGCTTTCTGCTTATCTCCCCCTTCATGCACAAGCGCCTACGCATGTTCACAACTACGCTGGATATTCCAATCGCATCTCTCGATGTCTCACTACTTTATTCCAAAGCGGCATATTCAAATTTCAACCGGTTTGGAAGTTAAAGCGTTTCGTACCTTTTCATTTGATCGGCCCTTGTAAATTTCATAATTACGCTTCTTAAATAACTCAAGGCAGATTTTTTTCAATACTAAATGCTCTTATAAAAAGCTCTTGTTTATCAAAATGTAAGTTTCTTTTAAATATTATGTAAAACTGTTGTAAAAAGTAACATTTTAATACCTTTAAATTTTGAAATATAAAAAGTATTTGGAAAGCCGAATATTCGGTATTCGGCCGAATAATTAACTATTCGGCTGGCCGAATATTCGGTATTTGTTCCAACAATTACTATTCAGCTAGCCGAATATTCGGTATTCGGTTCACCTGTCGGCCAAATATTCGGCATTCAGTATTCGGCCAAAATCACTATTCAGTGCATCCCTAATAGTTTGCTAAAAAAAATTACGAAAAAACGTCAAATTTTATTAAAAGATCGCAAAAACAGCAGTTTTTCACAGACTTTTCCGTTTTATTGCGATTTTTAGACGAAATTTCCGGGTTTTTTTTTTCGCAAATCTTTTGACAAAATCTGTCGTTTTATCGCTATTTTTTGACGAAAGTCGCCTTTTTTTTTTGCGACTCTTTGACCAAATTTCCCATTATATCGAGATTTTTGGAAGAAATTTGTCGTTTTCCCACGATCTTTTGAGAAAATCTGCCGTTTTGTGAAATTTTGTGATGAAATTTGCGAATCTTGCCGGAAATTAATCGTTCATTTCGCGATTTTAAATGAAATTTGCCGTTTTTTAGCGATTTTTTCACGAAATTATCTGTCCCAGAGAACGCGTAAGAGGCTATTTTTTGCATTTTCTCGCGATTTTTTTCGTAACTTACGCACTATAGCGCGTTCAGATCATCGCTGGAGGGCTGCGTTTTTTCAAATGTGGGGCGCGAAGGGCGCTATTTTTTTGAATGAATGACTAGAGGGGCGCTAGCTTTTGAATGAGGGGCAAGAGGGGCGCTATTTTTGAAACTAAGGGGCAGGAGGGGCGGAGCGCCCTCCTGAAACCCTCTGGGGGAAACTCTGGATAAAAGTTTACGAAATCAAAAATAACTATTCATGTTCAATGTAAAAGTAGCATACCAGTAGTGTAAGAGTACTAAACCTTTAAAGTTTGTAAGTTGGAAAATTAAAGAGAGATTAAGCAGAAATTTGGAGAAGAGAATAATTAATTGACTGATTACTTATTAAATTACTTTTTAATTTACTATTTTAATCATCAATTAATTTACTTATTAAATGACTGGTTAGAGATTTACAAACATGGCAGAATAAATTAAGATAATTAAAGAATTTTAATGCATAGAAAAGGAATAAAAAGAGTTAAACTACAAGAAAACAGATGCCCCCCCCCCCCCTCTCATTCTTAGAAAATTCCTTTCTTTTCTATGGATAAATTCTAATGATTGGTTGACCTACTGAATACAGAGAACTTTACATTTTTAATGCCGCTGGAGAGAAAAGGGTGGGGGGATTAGTTGCCTGACAAATGCAAAAAATAATGTAAATAAATAATTAACATTTTAGCTGATAGATTATTTATTGTAATTACAGTATATTTGTATAGTATATTGTGAATTAAGATATTTAAAATGAAAGAGTTTTATAGGTTAAGTTATGCATGTTTGGTACCAGAGAGTGGGAGGGAGGAGTGAGCAGTATTTGAGGGAGGGGGGTATTAGATGATTGAATAAACATTGCTGCAGTAGAATTACAAATAAAAAAATGCATCTGAAAAAAAAGTTAAGTTTTTAAATTTTTCTTAAAGATTTTTGGATGGTGAAATTTATTTCAGAGAAATGAAGGTGGCGGGAGGGGGGCGGAGCATTTATTTTTATTTTTTACAAATCAGAAAACTGCTGAAAGATGGAAGACTGTCACTCCTGTATTTATTTTATTCACTTCTAAATTAATGATAAAAAAGGTATTTTTAATTTTGATTATAAATTCCCTCCGCAATTTAACTGCTAATAATTTTGAAAAAAAGGGGGGAGGGTACAATCAGAATTTTATGGTAATAAGATTTCAGAATCTTCCATAAATTGTCAGGGCCTGATTAACCTATGAAGCTATGGGAAGCTCAGTGTCATGTCAGCCCCCTCCCCCCCTTCATTCGAGAAGTTTTTCCCCAAATTCAACATATTCGAAAATTTACCAATGCTTACGAATATATATTATTCAAAAGAGTGGTTCAGTTAAATTCACGCATATTTCAGCAAACAACTTTTTTTATGTTCTTCTTACACAAAAATTGAATACAATCGAGAAAAATATGCAAAAAGAATTTAGCATGGTATGATCGTAAATGTGTAATTTGGATTAAAAGCTTGAATTCAAAATGTATGCACATTATAAAATATCAATATTTTGAAATCTTGATTGGACAATAAAGTATCAATATTTTATGTTGCTCATACAAGCCAAATTCAATATTACTTAAACTTAGTGTACAAAATAAACATACATCTAAATTAAGGAACAAGCTGAAGAATTGTAATCAGGTGGTTGAATTTAATCCATTACATGAAAAATTTATTTGTTATGAAAGCTATTTTTATGAAATACTTCTTAATATATACTGTAAGATCGATAATTTGAAAAACAAACTAGCATTTTAAAGTAGAATTAACTCAATGTAAATTTTGGGCCACTTCAAAATTTTCTTTCGGTAATCAAGGCCTGCAACACAATAGTAAGGTTATATTTTATATCCCATTGTACATCATTTTCGCCTTATAATATTTCCAATACAAAAACATTTATTTTTGTGTACTAACTTTTATATACAATTAAAGAAAAAAAAATATAAGTACAAAGCTACTTACATATTGAAAACTCTTCATGAATAGAACATCGTCATTCGACGGCGGTCACCGATTTGAATTTGATTTGAATGAACAATGCTTTGAGGTCCATAGCTACAGTGGCTGTTACCTCGAATGATCCATAATACACAGAAACTAATTCAGAACACTTTATTATTGCAGGAAATACAGTACATACATTTAATACACATTACAGGGACAACACAGACATCCATGCCGCTAGCTGGATTCGAACCAGGGTCCAGCGGCGTGGGAGGAGTTGACGCTACCGACCACGCCACTGGATCGGCGGCGGTCACCATAACGGATAAGGAGAAGCAAATAAATATTGCAATGCATGACGGGAACTTGGTTGTTACGCATGCGCGTAAACGCCTGACAGCAGCCTCAGAAAGCGATTAGTGTGGTATTCAACTAAAAATAAACTAACTAAATTATTTGATTCAATCAAACAAACAGTTGTACTTGATTCAAACAAATTTTAGTCCAGGCAACTAGTGCAATTTACCAAATGATGTAACCAAATACATTTGGCAATATCAACTAAATAGTTTTTTCCGTGTAAACATATTCAAAATTTATTATGTTTATAACACTCCTTTTTTTTATTTTGTTCTAACTATTTAATGAATTCCTATTTGAATATTGAAGGACTAAGAATCTAAATAATCAATAATACATTGTGTATTTTCCATTTAGCGAAGACATCGTAATTTAAAAATACATTGTAAATTTATGCATAAATATGTATACAGTATTTTTTATAGGAATCTTAAATGTATGTGAATTAAAATCTGAATTTTTTGCAGAAATTGAGTAGGGCCAGGTCGAGCCGGACTGAGTCCCTTTTTATTGTTCTTTTTTACAGGCAGAGCTCGGGCTGAACTTTTAATTTTTATACCGGACTTCGAAATTCCGGCCCGTGCAAACCTGTAACAGTATTCTACTACCCTTCAAATAAAATACATTATACAGAGGTGATAGCAAAACCACTTTGCGCAAGGTTAGCGAGCAGTAGTCGGTATTAATATTAAAAAGAATATTGTCCTGTTAAAGTAATCGCTTTGCATTCACAGGCTGTTTACACTAATTGTGTATTACAGACTTTTTTTTTTAATATCACCCTCGAAAAAATAAGTAAGGGAGATTACTTTTTCCCATTTCCCCTAATTATACTTAACCATTGAACCCCAAAACTAATCAAAGTGATGATTTATAAAATTGAACAATTATCCAAAACTTGAAGCAAATCAGATAATTCTGCTCAAAAACCATTCATCTGATTTAAGGAGGGTAATCCTACATTCCTCCTTTTATACTTAATCATTAAACCCTCAAAACTATTCAGGGATTCGCTTTATGAAAAAAACTATGTTCAAAATTTAATCGGCAAATCAGATAAATCTGCATAAAAACCCATTTATTTTATTTAAGGAAGGCAATAAATCGTCCACTACCCCATTATTAAGAAATAAGAAAATAAAGAAAAATTAATTAAAGATGCGTCTGATCAAAATGAATTCACATCCAAAATTTTAAGCAAATTGGATAATTCTGTATTATAACTAATTTATCTAATTTAAGGAAATAAATTGTACGCTTCCCCTTTATACTTAACCAAAGAACCACCAAAATTAATCAGTGAAGCGCTTCATCAGAATGAACAAATCAAAGATTTGCAGCAAATCGCTTAATTCTGCATGAAAATCCCATTTGGCAAAATTAGGCGGGAGTCGCCCTTTCTTCCATTTGTTCTTAAAATATTAACTTCCAAAACTAATTAGGGAAGCACTTTACCAGAATGAATCTATTTAAAAAATTTAAGCAAATCAGCAAATTCTGCTTGAAAAAAGCATTTACATAAATTATGGGGCGTTACCTATATTTCCCTCTCTCTTTTTACTTAAACATTGAACATCCACAACTAATCATGGAGGCGCCTCATCAGAATGCTTCTATATCTATATGCTAATAATGCATGGAAACCCATTTATTTGATTTAAAGGAAGGGGTGAATTAGCCTTTCGATTTTCCTCCCCCTTATTATTCACCAATGACCTCCCAAAATTAAACAGAATAACTCCTCATAAGAATAAATCTATATTGAAAGTTTGATACAAACCGGGTATTTCTATCAAGAATTTCTGCGTTACGTACTTACGTACATACACAGATACAGAATCCACGGGTACATTATTTCTCAGACTTTGGTAGTCTGATGAGATAATAACACGTCAAATTACATTATTTCTATCAAGAGTTATCGTGTTACGTACATACGTACGTACATACATGTGTACATACATGCGTACATACAGAACTTGCAAGCGCATTTTTTCTCAGGCTTTGACGCCTGTGAGCTAAAAACTCGTAATATACATTGGCCTAGGATAAACTAGATCAGCCTAGGACAAACTAGAATGTTGGCGCTGAGGCGGTCATTGAATTCAATAAAATCACGCCAAATTGAATTGGCCTAGGATAGACTAGATCGGCCTAGGATAATTTAGTTCAGACCAATAAACAACAGGCTAAACTAGTTTATCCTATAAGTGTTAGGCCAAACTAGTTTGTCCTATGGGCCTTAGTATAGACTAGTTTGTCCTAGGAAAAACTAGTTTGTCCGATGGGCGTTAGGATAAACCGGTTTGGCCTAGGAAAAACTAGTTTATCCGATGGGCATTAGGATAGACCGGTTTGGCCTAGGAAAAACTAGTTTATCCGATGGGCGTTAGGATAGACCGGTTTGGCCTAGACCAATCTAGTTTGTCCTAAAATCGGGTTTGGTCTGTAACATATACATATATATAGTTATCCTTGATTGAATAGAAAAGCCATTATTGGCCATTCCTACCATGTCTGCTTTTGAAACGTTTACAAATTCGTCGATCGGCCTGATTGGGTGGATTTAATTAAAAAGAAAAGCAAGTGTTTAACCGTTTTCAAAGAGGAGGTTATGATTTCAACCTGTATGTATTTGTTGTTCACGCATAACTTTCAGAAATATGAACCGATCTGGATAATTCTTTTTTTTTTTTTGTTTGAAAGCGTATGGGGCCCATGTGATCCCATTTGAATTTCATAAAAATCTGATGATTAAAACTTTTTAAAAAATAAAAACTTTAAAATTCAAATTCTTTTTTGAAGCAATCGACCAATTAGAAGCGTTCATTTTTCATACTTTTACATTACTCTTGCACAAGTATATGATGTTTTCAAAGTGTGAAATCCTGACTTGACAAGGGCCGAAATTCACTTAAAATTTGCTCTCTTAGCGTAACGATATTGATTAATAAGAAAATTTACTTAAAGCAGCGAACATTTTGCAAAAATGCAGGTTTCTAATTGGTCAATGTCATTCCGCTAACAGCGCTAATTCTACCTGGAATCCGGTAAGTTCTTTTACGCACTCCGCCGCTTGTATATAATATCTCTATTCCGATCAATGAGAATACTCTATAACACAGTCAAGTAACCATTTTCTATTCAAGCGGCGGAGTTCATATGCATCAAAATGCAGCAGATTTTTAACAGTATATCTGAAAATTTATCTATTTTCTGACCAATGGAAACATTCCATAGGTGTTTTTCAATCGTTCTTATGGATCATAAAATAGATAGCTTTTCAAAACAGAGGTGATTTTTCACGATATTTTTAACAGTGTATTGATAGATTGTCAGCTTTTTGACTCCATTTCCGATGTCCGTAGATTTCAATGTGGATCTTGAGGAATACTGGATGTGGCAAATTTTCGAATTGCGGGAATATTCTAAAGTGCTAAATCTTAACTGGTCAAGTTCTCTCATCCATTAAACTAGTACTCACATTGATACCAAGCAACATCGAAAACGAGTGTTTATGTTTATTGAACAACATACATCTGATTTGTGAGCTCGACATGAAGAATGCTTATAAATCATCGTCAATATTACAGGGACGAGATAGCACAAAAAAATTTTACAACACATGCTATACAGAAATGCAGACAAAGAGTGCGTGCAATGGGGCCAGTGGGGTTCGAACCCCCAACCTCCTACGCACGAAGGCGATTAGCGGCGTGGTGCTTTGGATACTCGGACACGGAGGCCCCAAGTGAGTGTTGAAAAGATCAAAATCTTCTGGTGTATATGTTGTTCCGCGCGAGAAATGTTTCTCCACCTGTTACAACACAATATAGCGCATTGCTAAACTGTTAAAATTTTGAAACTTTTGCTGTACCGTCTCTCCACCACTTTTATGGAAAACGATTACTTTACTGTGCTATGGAGCAGTCTTATTGGTCAAAATAGAGATATTCTATAAAAGCAATGAAGTGAAGATGCAACAAAAGTTTAAAATTTTTAACAGTGTATGTGTAGAGAAATTGCCTTCAGATTCTGGTGTGATTATCGGATTAGACATCGGAATGATTTCTGATTTTGTTTAGGTAGGATTCCTCGATATGAATATCACGTCACATGGAGTACATTATTTTATTGGCTGAAAAATTCTGGGCGAAAGCAAGTCACCAAACATCTTGTTTAGCTGGCCGTTGTCGTCAATTTTGATAATTTCTTACTCATGTACAATGGAATTCTTTCAGAAAACTACTCTGTTAAAAATCTGCTGCAATTTTGTTGCATACGCACTCCGCCGCGTGTATATAATATCTCTATTCCGACCAATGAGAATGCTCCATAATACAGTCAAGTTAACTTTTTTTATATAAGCGGTGGAGGGCGTATGCAACAAAATGCAGCAGATTTTTCACTCATTTGGCCAATGAGAATGCTCCATGATAGCCTGAAGTAGTCGTTTTCTATAAAGGTGGAGTGACGATGCAGCAAAATAGTGTGAGTGATATTCTATAAAAGCGGGCCGGGAATGGTGGCGTGTTCCTGTAATCCAGCGTCGTGGAGGCTTCAACTGTTGGACGATTTGAAGTCGGGGGTTCTGTCCTCTGCTCGCCCGTGTTGATCGGGTGTCCATACTAAGCACGATGTCGATATGGTGGTCTCGAGGGAGCTCGAAATCACCAGGTCGCCTAAGGAAGAGTGCTTCGGCTCAGGGCGGAAACGCAGCAGGCAAATATCTATAAAAGCGGGGAAGTGACGATGCAGAAAAATAGTCATATTTTTTACAGTATATCATCAAATTCAGTCATAGAAAATGCCTAGTATTGGTATAGTTTGGACAATAGCGGCTGTCCAATATATCATCGATGGGCATCGAATGTTGTCATGCTCACATAGAGGCAGCCAGGTTATGAGTTTCGGATTCCTCGGTTCAATCATCACCTGCTCCTTTCCGGTGCAATTACTGACTTTATAGAAATTAGATTGTTGCTGTTTATCTATTGAAGGATAGCGTAATTATTGCTAAAATCTTTCTTTTTGCTTTTTATGACTGAAGGACATTTTATTATGCATTAGAAAAGCATTTTATTATGCATTGATATATCTCCAGTAGCCAAACAATATTGGACCAATATTGGCTACATCTTGGAGCAATATTGGCACATTGGCAATATATTGGCATGAAATATTGTTCCATTATTGGGATGTTTACATTTTGCCCTTATTTAGCCAATATTTGAAGCCAATATTATGCCAATATTGAGGTTTCATTATAAATATTGCCATTAAAACGCCAATATTGGTTAAATATTCGATTTTTATTGGCAATATTTCCATTGAAACTCCAATATTGGCATAATATTGGTTGCAAATATTGACTAAATAAGGGCAAAATGTAAACATCCCAATATTGGAGCAATATTGACGTTTTATTGGCAATATTTCCAATAGATGAAATATTGGCGCAACGTTGTACCAATATTGGTTTGCTACTAGGGATGGTGTCTTTTTGCTGTATAGATGTATATGGAAGCACTTTGTCGCACTCGATGTGTAATGATACTGTACTTGATGGAATGTCAGCTTTTTTATACGCACATTTGATGTCATTAGGAATTGATGGACTTTAAGGTTTCATGAATGCGGTAACTTTCGAGGGGCAGGATCTTGCCTGAATAACAGTGTAAAATTCAGGGGGTGGCCCGTAATGGACATTCCCCCCGGAGCATTGAAATGTCCCCCGCCCGGAAATTTTGAGATTTTATGTTTTCAATAGAGATAAAATGCCCCCCCCCCTCCGGAACTTCACAATAGGAGCAATTTCCTCTAGGAGCAATGTCTCTCCCGGGGAAAGTGTCGGAAATCAACACTGCTGAATAAGTTACCACATCCAGAAAACCTAAAAATTTCCATCTATACTAACCGACCTTGTAAGTAGCTTTTGTAAAGTTGACCAACAAAGTGCCTCCATTAGTCAATACTCTGCAAAGAGCCATCTTATACAGTAGGGGAAACTGGGGGACATTGATACAGATTTTTTCAAAAAAAATTTTTGGTGTCTAGAAATCAGAAATTTCAAGTTATTTTTCTATGTGATGTCAGCAAAACCTTTGTAGCGTGTTATAAAAATGTACAATCGTTATTTTATATATTCTTTTTACATGTAATTAAAAAAAATCAAAGTAATTTGTACCAAAGTGCCCCATCCCCGGGTTAGATTGATACACTTTGACACGTCTGGGAAAAATGGAGACAAAATAACACCAATGCATATTTTTCATAGAAAAATAGTTAGCAAACCATTTTATATGTATTTATAGACATTAAAATCGCACACAATTTATTTGTAAGCGATATTAAAACAATCAAAATTAAATGTATAATGACCTGATGTTCTGTCTGTTCCTTGTCTGTTTGTTGGCTGTGGTAACTTTGTCATATCTGGCCCTTTAACCCCAGAATTATCTTTTTTCTTAAGAAAGGTGAAAGAATTACCAGGTTTTCTGTTTATAAATCGGTTTACAAACAGAAAATAAAGGATAATTATATTAAAAATTATGTTTTTAATATAATTATCATGTACTGTTCTGCAGCTTGTTTCTCTTACTTAACATTTCTCATGTCGATAATACTTTTTTCTCTGGAGAATCGATATAAATTTGAGATTTGCCAGGCTGCCATTTATTTCTTTTGTTAATTCTACTAGCACTAGATATTGTGTAAGTTTGTACGTCTTCTGCTTGCAAAAATACTATAAAATATTCTAATATAAAAAAATTAGAGCTATTTCACTTCAATAAAAACTAATAGTAAAACTTTTCGACGAAAAATGGTTGAATTAAGGAGTGTATGGTAAAAATAAAAATAAAAGGTAATGAAAAAATGAACTAGAAAAGGATTTAGGTTGTATCAATGTGCCCCGACAAAGACTGTATCAGTGTGCCCCATGCAGCCATTTTAAATAAAATGAGTCGCAAATCCAACACATCATAATTTATCTAACAATAAAGAATGAGGAACTGATAAAGATTAGCGTTACTTGCCAGGGAGGGTATTCTTTTCGGTTGAAAATACTGGAACAGTTGTATAATACCATTTCAATTGTACAACTCAAATTTACTTTTGACCTACAAAAACAATTAATCACCCACCCCATTTCATCAAACTATTGAATCATTCCAAAACTTTCTGTATGTTGTTAATTTCACTAGTATCACCTTTTGGAGCTGTTGTGAAACTTCCTGTAATGACCGTTTGTGCTGTACAGGGGGTGTATCAATGTGCCCCAGTTCCCCCTACACATAATTATTGTATTACGGTATGAACTACTGAAAAGTGGGAAATAAGTAAACTTTTTCAAAAAAAAAAATTACCGACTTCAAAATTGCGCTAAAAAGAATTAAATAATTCTTTAAAGTTCCTACTGACGAGTCGTTATCTAATAACGATACATCGGATATCATGTACGGCATAAAAACGGTTAAATTTAATGCATAGTATATAATATTCACCAAACATCAGTTTCGAGAAAATATTTTTTACAAGAGATTAATTTATATATTTTTGATTTAATTTATGAATATATGCATATAGAAAGTAATGAATCACTTTTTGAAGTTGGTGCCAAACTATCGTAAGTATTGTCGATATATTATGCCTAATACCAAAAATAAAATGGGGATAGTCATTATTGATTGTGATTGTTTGGCACTGACTTCAAAAAGTAATTCATTACTTTGTATATGTATATATTCATAAATTAAATCAAAAATATATATATTAATCTCTTGTAAAAAATATTCTCTCGAAAACCATGTTTGGTGAATATTATATACTATGCATTAACTTTAACCGTTTTTATGCCGTATATGATATCCGATGTGCGGTTTTTAGATAACGATTCGTCAGTAGGAATTTTAAAGAATTATTTAATTCTTTTTAGCTCATTTTTGAAATCGGTTATATATATATATATTTTTTTTTTAAAGTTTATTTTTATTTAATTTATTTACTTTTTTTACTGAGACGAAGATGATTCTTTTGACGATCAAGATATTTTTTGGTAATTATTTTGTTTTTCTCAAAAATTAATTTATAAATGAGAACTTGGCATTACTTAATAAGAACGATTCTATTAGTCAATGTAAATTTCTTATTGTTTATTTGCAGGGATGATTGTCTCGGGGAGCCAACTGTCACTTTAGAGAGTGCAAGCACATAAAAATCGTTCCAATTCATTTTTTTTACATAACATCCCTACAAAAGTTGTGGGGGATCTTGGTCAATCAAGATTCTGTCTACAAAATGCAACTTGATTCCATTTCTTAACCAAAAGCAGCCATTTCAGAAAAATAGAAATATATACCCATTTTAACGTACGGCAAATCTTTACAAAACGTCTTTTGGAAGCAATCAATGTTAAGAGGAAACAAATAAAATATTAAAAATTAATGTACAAATTATTTACATCTGTAATTTACATTTTATATATGCTGGTTCTAAACTATTCCCATCTAGTTGTGTCATGTAGAAATTAATTTTTCCTATTCTTTTAAAACTATTATTTTCATTTGAAACAAATAACAAAGGATGGATAAATTTTTATGTGACATTTTGAATTGATAGTTGTTTTTAAACAAAGTAAAGGCTTAGGGGGAACTGGGGAACATTGATACACACCCTGTACAGCACACAGGGTCATTACAGGAAATTTCACAACAGCTCCAAAATGTGATACTAGTGAAATTAACTACATACAGAAAGTTTTGGAATGATTCAATAGTTTGATGAAATGGGATGTGTGATTAATTGTTTTTTTAGGTCAAAAGTAAATTTGAGTTGTACAACTGAAATGGTATTACACAACTGTACCAGTATTTTCAACCGAAAAGAATACCCTACCTGGCAAGTAAAGCTAATCTTTATCAGTTCCTCATTCTTTATTGTTAGATAAATTATGAATTGTTGGATTTGAGATTCATTTTATTCAAAATGGCTCTATGGGACAACATTAATACAGTTTTTGTCGGGGCACATTGATACAACCGAAATCCTTTTCTAGTTCATTTTTTCATTACCTTTTATTTACTTTTTTACCATACACTCCTTAATTCAAATATTTTTTGTCAAAAATTTCTACTATTAGTTTTTATTGAAGTGAAATAGCTCTAATTTCTTTATATTAGAACATTCTATAGTATTTTTGCAAACAGAAGACTTACAAACTTACACAATGTCTAGTGTCAGTAGAATTAACAAAAGAAATGGACTTCTTTCACCTTTCCTAAGAAAGAAGATAATTCTGGGGTTAAAGTTCAAGATATGACAAAGTTACCACTGTCAACAAACAGACAAGGAACAGCCAGAACATCAGGTCATTATACATTTCATTTTGATTGCTTTAATATCGCTTACAAATAAATTGTGTGCGATTTTAATGTATTAAATATATATAAAATGGTTTGCTAACTATTTTTCTATGAAAAATATGCATTGGTGTTATTTTGTCTCCATTTTTTTCAGACGTGTCAAAGTGTATCAATCTGCCCCAGGGATGCGGCACATTGGTACAAATTACTTTTTTTGATTTTTTTAAAATTACATGCAAAAATAATATATAAAACAACGATTGTACATTTTTATAACACACTACACAGCTTTTGCTGACATCACATAGAAAAATAACTTGAAATTTCTACTTTCTAGACACCAATTTTTTTTTTTTTTTTTTTTTTTTTTTTTTTTTTTTTTTTTTTTTTGAAAAAAAGCAATGTCCCCCAGTTCCCCCTACTTCTTTTTATTTGGTCGTCTTAATTTGTTTTTTCAAGGACTCTATATTACAAACGTAACATCATTGCTATAAAACTTAGAAAAAAATATATATATTCAAGATTGCTAAGGGTTGAAGAATATCATAGAATTTTATAGAATAGCTTATAGTATTTCATATAATCAGTAAATTTTAAATATGGTTTATGGTGCTGAAATTATTCAAAATAAAAAAATAATATTTTCTTTAACATAAAATATACAGCATATTTTGTTGCTCTCATTCAAAAATTATATGGTTTTCTAAATTATGAAATTAAATACATTTAAAAAAGTTAATATTCTTGCACAAAAATGACTTTAAAGATTTATATTACTTCACTTTCGAAATTTTTCTAACTAGCAACGCAGAAAGAATCATCTAAAAGAAAAGTATATGGTTAAAATATTTCTCAATTAACTAAGTATGAAGGTAACAAGATGATAAAAAGTTCATTTGCAGTGCACGTGAAAATATTTCAGTAATTGCTTTTAAGATATTTAAGGAGTTTAAAAAGTAAAAAATTTAGATTTTTGTTTTCACGACTTGCATTAGAAAATCAGAAAAGAAATATTTTGATAGAAGTAAGTTTCTTTCAAAGTGTCAAATTTAATTTAATACATATAAATTACTCTTGTTTCGCTATAAACAAGAAGTAAAGGAATAAATATTTTAATAAATAAATGGTAGAACTAAACGAAATATATTTAAGAAACTTTAGTTTTTAACCTTTAAAATAACATGCTGTTAATTTATCAAAATATATATCACGAAAATATTTAAAAGAATGTATATATATATATATATGTGTGTGTGTGTGTGTAAAATCAGAAGTGATTATTTTGAACATTCTCGATAAAATGTAAAACTCTGCTCTAAATCGCACCACTCCAGCAAGAACATTCGTAGATTTAGCAGTCGTGTAGTTTGAGGTCGTAAAGCAACAAAAAAATTTAATTTTGTGTTTCGTACTTAAATCCGACAGAAGGGAACAAACATTTTTAATTACATTTGTTCATATTCCACATCATAGTAAAAAAACAATCCCGCTCATATTGAAATAGACTTCATTATAAGTGAACGATGTTATTATCTCAATAGAAATTCCCGGGATAAATGCATGATTTAACCAGATGACAAGGGCTTTATTAATATATGTAGAAACGTAAAAATAACCCCCCTCCGAAGCCAATGTAACTTGTTTATAACCGGGCAAGCACTGGAATATAGGGTTTTAAAACTACTTTTTAAATTACCGCTAAACTTCCAAAAAAAATATTTTAACCAGTGCGAAATTCTAACCCGGGATAAATAAAAAGAGTTCTCTCAACCGTCGGAGGAATAATTTGGGCAAACCGTTCTCTGACTTTTCTACAACGAAATTGTAGGAAATCGAATAATTTTTTAGAATATAAATAAAAATATATATATTATGCAACAGATAAAAAAAATAAGTAACGGGATGCTAGGGATAGAGTTGCTTTGACAAATATGTTTTTTTTAGAATAAAGTTAAAAAAAGAAAGCGTATATTAGAAATAATGAATTAAAATAATTATATTAAAGTATTATAAAAAGAAAAGGAAAACTTAGATATCATAAGAGTTCGGAAATAAATAAGTTAGAACTAAGACAAAAAAAATTACTAATACAGCTGTATTAGTTAGACATACATTTGAAAAGGCTCTTATGTATATAGGTATTTTATATTCGTATTAATGACAACAGGTGAACAAAGTTAAGGCAAAATTATTTGTTGAATATTGCAGGTAATCATTCCATTTAACTCTTTAAGCGAATGAAGTATGTATTGGGGAAAGAAACCGAATTTGGACCCTTTTATATATTTTCATGTGCAACTGACTATATATCTGGAATACAGATAGATGATAAAAAATACGAAAACCTGTGAAATACTGGGAAATCTTTATTAATAGGGGGTGGGATCATCCTTTGACTAATGTACATTTAACCCGCGTAACTGTTTGGAACTATGAGGATGTATCGCACTGCATTTATGAAAATCAACCTTTCCCGGCACAAAGAATTCCTGTTAATAAAATGTCGAAATAATTCTTTCACACCAGCATTTCCAAAGGCAATTATATGAAATTACGTGAAAGATATTTCTCACATATATTTGAAGAGAAAAAAATGTTTAAAATTAAGATGCAGAAATGGGAATAAAGTGTTAAAATTAAATGTGTTAGAAACTGATTCAACATACCAGAAAGGCTTAATTTCCTATACAAGATAAAAAATTTAACTAAAAGCAAATTTATTACAAGAAAATTTATTCTATTATATAAGATAAGCAAATTTATTACATGCATAATTTGTGTTACACAAAACAACAAATACTTTCCAGCATTTAGAAATAATAATAATAAACATAATTTTCTATGAGAAATATGGTATCTTATTAAATAAGTAATTGTAGGTATAACCTCGTTGAGAACGCAGCTTTTGCTTTAGAGTATGAGTGTAATATTGAGGATAAAATAACTTTGAAATATCAATTTCAGTAATCTATAAAATAAACTAAGACGACGAACTTAACTAACACGACGACATTTCTTTCTTAAAGATGCCAGAGACTAAGTACTAAAATACTTCAATAACAAATGGGAGGCTTCGTTAACAAGACTCAATACGATCCCATACAATCCATTCAAGCAAAAATGGATTCTCATCCTCCATTTACTAACCCCAAACTACTCAGATATTAACTGAATGTCTTGTTTCATATCTACTGTAACTGAGAATGACTGTAATAGGCATCCGCACAACAAATTTGAGGTCTTAAAAATAGCTGTAGTTAATGCAAGCGCTACATGTTTACAACAGTCGTCCGATCATTACCTGTAATTAGTTCTGACAGCTTATCGATGTGGTTATTGCATCTGGTAATGGTTTCAATGAAGGATGTCTTAAAGTACACATGATAACACTGGACAGGAAATTAAAAGAGGACATTTTCTACTACTTGTGTATATTCCTCTTTCAAAGAATTCGTAATTTTCTTTATATATCTGTTGCACCCTGTTCCTGTACTCCGTCTACCGAATTGAGTTGGTACGTTCAGTTTCGTATGTTTGTTGATAAATTGTTAACTAGTATTATAATATAATAACAATCTTGTTTATTTTGTGAATTGTTTTCCCAATTTTGAAACCCATATAGATGTAATTCTAAATCTCAAACAGCATGAATTACAAAACCAATTACATAATTATATTTTTTTACGATTTATCTTCTTAAAAACCTTTCATTCATATTTCTGGTTTAGATTGTAAACTTTAATTTGTACTGAAAATGTTTCAATTTTTACTCTGTAGAAATTTCACTAAATTGTTCAGCAATTTAACTGTTTTTTAGTGTCTTTATAACTACAGGATGATTAAGAACACTTTGTCAATATTCGACCTGTAGATTTACAAGACGTAGCAAGTATTTATCATGTTGCATATAAGTTCAGAAATGCACGGCACATAAAATCGGTAATGGTTTCAACTGTCGTCGAAAACAATGTGATCAGATTAAACGGTGCTGGTAATCCGAACAGGCGTTCGAGAATGTGCACATTGAACATGTTTCGAATTCAACTAGTCCGCGTGTAAGATACTTCATGCACTGGACAAACACGTACATATACGTGCTTCAATTTGTCGAGTACTCAAAAATGGGTGGTTTTCAACTTCCCACATTATAGTTTTTTCCAATCTATATGTCTGCATTATTCTCTGATAACCACTGTCACTAATTTGTGTGTCGAAACGTCTCATTTTGCTCAATCGATGATGCAGACTTGTAAACTTCGCGCAGGTAGGATTATGCCTAGTTAAAAATGGGAAAGATGCAGTCTAGCGGCTGTTCCACTGCGTAAGCCACCCCGAAAGCTTGGTACATATTAGACAATTCACTATTCGTGTTCTATCGACCTATCCTTTGCTCTGTTCATACACCCCGAAGTATGATTTTCGTCATTTCTGATTTCAAGTTGTCCACGAGGTGTCAACGTTTATCAGAGTTCTGTGTGCGACTCGTGTTCCTCTAAGATTTTCTCCTGTTGTATTCTATGTAATATACGTAGCCGATTACTCAGGAAGAGTTTGGAATTACCTTAAATGTAAATATGTAACAAATATCGTCATCATCTGGTCCGTCCACCTGACCTTATACAACAGCACAAAAATTAACTATCCGAATGGTTTCAAATATTGCATATATATATATATATATATATATATATATAATGCACAATTTCGTCGAGTCATTCCAAATTTAATGAAAATCATTACTGAAAAAAAGTGTTCATAAATTGTTTCTTAATTCCGTTAAATACTATCCTATGTAATTTATTCAATGATATATCATGAAAGAAAATTTTTCTAGGTTGTTGCGGTAATTATTCCATTAAATCTTATAATATGTAATTAGTTTAAAGATGTTCCATGATACATAATCATTCTTGGTTAACATGGTGATGATATCTTTTCTAAGTTCTTATTTTCAAGTGACATTATTTTCGTATAACTGAATATAACATATGTATAACCTTAATAAATTTTGGAAATGCAACAGACATTGTACCTAGATCTGAATATTTTAAAATCTAGTTATAGTATAAACGCATCACAGGAATCCGCGTTGTTAAAAAAAGGAATTTTTTTAAGCTATTGCATAGCTTTTTCGCGGGCTTTGAGCGCGGCGACCGAATCCAAAAATTCCGTAACGCGAAAAATCCTAACACATCCGTAACGAAAAAACCTAACACTCGGCTAACGTCGTTTCAGCTCAGCAGACTTCGGCACCAGGCCGAAGTCTGCCGAACTGAAACGACGTTAGCCGGAGTGTTTTTCTATCTTCTTTAGACACAATATTTTAGTTCAACAGTGAATGGCAGTTGCTGGTGAATAGTTGTACTCGTAAAATTTGTGTATAAAGTTTTTAAATATGAATAAACAAATGCATTTATTAATGAAGAAAGTGGTGAAAAAATAGTGAAAGAAAATGAGTACTCTATATACATACATTTTATTATTATCACAAATGCGGTATTTTTTTTAAATATATATATATAAAGTGTTCTGTTGTATAACGCCAGCAGGGGTAATAACGCCAAGTGCTGATATTATGAATAATTATGAAATAATTCGATAAATGAAATCTATGTGCTCTGCGGAGAAGGGTTTTGAATCATATAAAGCGCAAAAAACAGCTTGAAGTTAATTTGTTCCATTTGTAGGTCTTATTGCTTTTACAAGCAACTAAAATTAACGCTTGATCTAAAATTTGCGAGATAAGTTTTGTGATGTGAAGACTATATTTTTTATTCGGAAAATCTTTGTTTATTACATAAATTTGTAGTGCATTTCATGTACTTTCAAAATGTTGTAGAAGGTTTTGGATATCTTCTCGAGATAATTTATAGTTTAAAATGTACTGCGCAATAATCATACTGGGCTAATAACCTCAATCCTGTGCGTTATTACCCCGGTTGATTCCCAACAGTAGCCGGTACATCCGAAGGGGTTTATTTATTGATATAGGACAGCATTATCATCATTGTTGAAATGTAAAGATTAATCGGGGGGGGAGGGGGGGTCTTTTACCCAAAATTGATCAATTTTTCTTATTTTTTTTAAATACTAATGTAAAAAAATAATTTTAAACTCTTATAAATAAAACTATACCATGATGTTTTCGATATTCTAATTCGAACATCCTCAAAATCTTGTTTCTATTAAATTTCCACTGGATTGTTCAACTGATTTCTTAATTTTAACTTTTCGCTTTCTCAGCGTTCGGCTTTTAAAAATTTTAAAAATTTAACCTTTAACTTATGTGACAGAAATTGAAACTTTTCAGTTGTAGTTATAGTTAAATTGGGAAATGCTAATTAAACTCTAATTCTTTTTTTGGGGGGGGGGAGGACAGCGTTCAGTGAGATTGCTTACAGCAGTTAAAGGTTAATTTTGTTCCTAATATAAAGATAATGATATATAACCACATGAATCATGCATAAAATTTAATAAAAGATTTCATTGGGATATTATTTTTTATCAAAAATCTTATTTAATTAATTAAAAATATATTAAAGCATGTTTTATATAAAGCCGACAGTTTAACTTTAGGTTTGGAGAATCCACATTAGTGTGGAGTTATACGTTAAAAACTATTTACAAGACAAATATAATAGTATTAACAAAAATATTTATTTCATATAACTCTAGTTATTATACAATTTCCAATGATTAAAATATTACATTATAAATGGTTAAAACCATGCAATGTTTCTTAAAATTATATTTCAGCGGGGCTTTTTAATAAAGAGAGGCACATATTCTGTTGAAGCTCCCCTTCACTCCATTTTCTTTCACTTTCACACAAAATTTAATATTTTCTATCGCATAGAATGCATTCATAGTAATATAAATACTGATTCAAATAAACACAGTTAAAACCATGTAATGTTTCTAATAATTCTGTTTAAACGATCCTTTTTAAGCAAAAAGTATATTAGAATCTGATATTCTTTTGACCCCCCCCCCCCCACCACTTTTTTAAAAAAATACTAATGTAAAAAATAATTTTAAGCTCTTATAAATAAAACTATACCAAAATGTTTTCGATATTCTAATTCGAAGATCTTCAAAATCTTGTTTCTATTAAATTTCCACTAGATTGTTCAACTGATTTCTAAATTTTAACTGTTCGCTTTCTCAGCGTTCGGCTTTTAAAAATTTTACAAATTTAACCTTTAATCTATGTGACAGAAATTGTAACTTTTCAGTTGTAGCTATACTTAAATTGGGAAATGCAAATTAAATTCTAATTTTTAAGCTATTGCATAGCTTCTATCGCGGGCTTTGAGCGAATCTAGAAATTCCGCAACGGGAAAAAAAAAAACTAACACTTTTGTAACGAGAAAACCTAACACTCCGGCTAACGTCGTTTGCATATAACTCGCGATCTAATTTTCGTAGCGCGGCCAAGTTTTGTTTGGTAATTTATTATGATACAGCATTAGATTTTGGTGACAGGAGACTCCCCACGGTGAGGGTTGAAAAATTTTAAATGCTTATAACTCGCGATCTAATTTTCGTAGCGCGGTCAAATTTTGTTTGGTAATTTATTATGAGACAGTGTTACTTTTGGTGACAGGAGACCCCCCCCCCATGGTGAGGGTCAAAAAATTAAAATGCTTATAACTCGCGATCTAATTTTCGTTGCGCGGCCAAATTTTGTTTGGTAATTTATTATGAGACAGTGTTAATTTTTAGTGACAGGAGACCCCCCACGATGAGGGTCGAAAAATTTAGAATGCTTGTAACTCGCGATCTAATTTTCGTAGCGCGGCCAAATTTTGTTCGGTAATATATTATGAGACAGTGTTAATTTTTTGTGACAGGAGACCCCTCACGGTGAGGGTCGAAAATTTTAAAATGCTTATAACTCACGATCAAATTTTCGTAACGCGGCGAAATTTTATTTGGTAATTTATTAAGAGACAGTGTTAATTTTTGGTGACAGGAGACCCCCCACGGTGAGGGTCGAAAAATTAAAAATGCTTATAACTCGCGATCTAATTTTCGTAGCGCGGCCAAATTTTGTTTGATAATTTACTATGAGACAGTGTTAATTTTGAGTGACAAAAGACCCCCAGGGAGAGGGTCGAAAAATTTAAAATGCTTATAACTCGTGATCTAATTTTCAGAGCGCGGCCAAATTTTGTTTGGTAATTTATTATGAGACAGTGTTAATTTTTGGTGACAGGAGATCCCCCACGGTGAGGGTCGAAAAATTTAAAATGCTTATAACTCGCGATCTAATTTTCGTAGCTCTTCCAAATTTTGTTTGGTAATTTATTAAGCTATTGCATAGCTTTTATCGCGGGATTTGAGCGCGGCGACCAAATCTAGAAATTCCGTAACTAGAAAAAAGCCCAACACTCCGGCTAACGTCGTTTCAGTTCGGCAGACTTGGGCACGGTATCCTTCGGTATACTTCGGCAGACATTGACGCAGTATTTTTCAGATATTTAGAGGATATCAAGTATCAAACTTATGTTTCTTATTTCAATTACCATCAACTTATTGTTTCAATAATAAAAATTCCTGATTAACCTACATGTATTCTACGATAATAAAAATATTTTAAACGATATTAACATCTCATTTATTCAATAAAAGAAAAAAATTTGCTTTCTTATCGGTCATCAAGCTCAAAAAGTGTAACTTGAATTAATATCAAAGAAAAAGAAAAAACTTGAATTAATATCAAAGACAAAAAAAAAACTGCATGAATAAAAAATATATAAATAATTATAATAGCATAAGTCGATAAAAAATGCTATGCAATAGCTTTACCGCGGCAGTCCCCGAGTGCCACACGTATTTTTTTGTTAATATAATACGATTAGTGTTTAAATGTTTATTTAAAATTAATAGGCTTTTATATTCTTAAAGAAACAAATTTTATTTTATTATTTATTTTTTGAATACACGCATCTGTGTAAAATAAGATAAAAAAATCATTTCTTTTTAAAAATTGAAAATTCTAAATGAAGAATGGATTCACCAACATTTTTATTAACAAACAACAGCATCGCTTTTATAACCGCTAGATTTTATAACTGTATTTCAGATAAGAACTATTTTACCTTTTAGTGTTCAATTTCCTCTAGAATAAAAAGTTTTATACTGCGAAAACATTTATTACTTAAAAAAATATAAATATGTTACAATATTCCTTTTCGCTGTATACAATTTTTTGCAATAAAATAAATATTTGCGTAATTTTTGTATATGTATACGTAATATTTTGTTGCTTTTATTAATTTTAAGCAGAAACACCATTAAAATTTGCCCCAAAAAATATTATACTTTTATCTAATGTATGTTATCATACTTTATAAAAATTAGAAATATATATTAATAATTTATATTTTTTAAATTTTATGAAAGGTATTTATCGTCTGTATGCGAGTAGTAAAAACATTCAGCGAATAATTTGCGATTTATACATATATATATATGTTTATGAAATTTACCTTTATATTCAAAATTAATTATTTCTCTAAATTACATATTTTAGGATATTACATTCACTTATCTTTTTAAAATTATAAATGCAATCAAAATTTTATAAATTTTGAATTTTTCTCATACGGTATGTGTCCAAAATTTTAAAATTAATTCTAGTACACAAAAAGTATCTGAATTTACAATATTTTAAATATTTTTTCACTTATGGATTGAAGTATGAATTTTTGAGGCATAGGGTGTGATTTGATAATAACACCTCATTAAGGGTCTGCCAGTTTTCACGACTTGTGCTAGATTTTAATATGTCAAAAACATATGGCTGAATATCACATAAACGTGCATTTTAGTGTCTCAGACCTTTATTACAGATTTTAAGCAAATAAAATTTAAAATTTTATTAGCATGCTTTAGAAATATTGTTTTAAAAATTAATAAATCAAAAAATATGATTCTACTGCAATTTCATTATTTTCTAGAAAATTTTAAACCTTAAAAATGTCATTTTTGTGACAGTATCCAGAACCAAAATTCTATATATAAAGTACGCTTTCTTCTGACAAAAATAAAATAATATTTTAAAAAAATTGTTAATTATTGTAAAAAATATTTTGTTTTCAAAGGAAAATATTTTTTAATTAATTTTAAGTTAATTATCATGCATAATTAAATTGTATGTATCCATGCCTATCCATCATTTTCGTAACACGCGAAAATAACTTCATAAACGGTCAAATGATGGTACTACTATTCACTTTAACAGCATTTAGGTGATTGGAAACCTACATTAAGCACTTGTGACAGAAAAAGGTCGAAGAAAATAAAAAATATGTCAGTGATAACATTATTTTTATTGTTTATATGCTATGCGTACGTTTATTGCTTGTCATTTTCAAGATGCTTAAAAAATAAAACAAAAATATTATTTTAAAATTTTAAATAATGTTTTTTTTAATATAGAATGTGAAGAAACGTGCCAATGTAGGCATAACGAAAGCATGCTTTTAATAATAGAACGAATTATTGGCGATCCGTCATTTTCGCGACGCTCATTTTCGAGATGTTTTAATGAAAATTTTTAATAAAATTTTAAAATTACTTTTATGGAATTTTTTTATATATATTTTAGAAATTTATGATTGATTTATGCCAAACTCAGAATGTCTAAGATAGACTTATTCGGACTTATTTAAAAAAACTGAAACTCATATATAGAGTTTGGGAAAAAAATTTTCTTTCCAAAATGCACGTTTATATGATATTTAACCATATACGATTTAAAACAGCAAATTATTGACTATGTTTAAAAAAATAATATCATAGCAGATATGTAATAATAAAATACATTGATGCTTTTTTCTTGATCGATGCTCTTTGGCGTTATTACTCATCTATGGAGGTAATAAAGTTATAAGGCAAAATAAACTATAAAGCAAGATAGAATAATGCCATGTAAATTGTCCCATTTTTAAAATACAAACACTACAGCTGTGGAAATTGACAATTTCCTTTCACCAACCATACATTGCGGTTCTTTTGCTATTTTAATCCCCTGATATGAAAAAAAAATAATGTCATTTAGGATATACAAATTTCTCTTTATCTTCTTTAGCATTCAACAATATATATATAAGTATCTCGAGTATAAAAAAATATTAATAAAAATAAAAAATGTAATTCTGCCACTGAATTAAATTAACTGGAATAATAATATCAATGGATAATGTTATTACTAAGGTGATTACTATGCGCAAAATGTATATTTTGCGCATTAGGATTTAAATTAAAAGCTATCTTGAGATCACATTCGAAATCTCTCACAACATTTTTTAAGTTAATGAAGCACATTACAAATTTGTGCAATAAATTATTTCTTAACAAATACATGGTCTTTATATCACCTAACTTATCTACTAAATTTCAAATCAGGTGTTGACTTTCCTGTTGACATTTCCAGCGATAAGGTCTACAAATATAAGAAATATATATATTTTTTAGCGGCTGTTTGTGATCAAGGTGACTCAGAGACTTTCCGCGCAAACCCCGTAGTGTTATTTTTTCCGAATTACCCCGGGATACCTTTTTTTCAGTAGACTGTGATCGTCTAAAGTTTTTATACTGTAACAGAATTAACTTCATTAGTGTATTACAGTTTATAAGGCGATAGGCTGTATTTGAAATATATACAATATTTGCTATTGTTTTTTATACAATCAGTTTTGAAATTAGTTAATGGTCCAAAGTAAGCGAGGTAGTTTTATAAAACAATTGGAAAATTACCAGATATTGCTAATATATTTTAGTTGCACAATTTTCAAGGTCCATATTCTATGTTTTAAATAATTTTGACACATAAAAATTTTGATTAAACTTATTATGAATATAAGTAAATTATAACACATAAATCTTTCTAAGAACAAATTACGCATTGCGAGTAATGCAATTCAAATTTGATCATTCAGGAAAATCTGTCATAAATCTTCCACTTTTGATTTTTCATTTGCCAGATTTAAAATGAAACGTTTCAATTTGATCAGAAATCATCAGCGCATATCTTACTTAATCTTGCAGCATTATAAATTATATCCCTTGTGGGAAAATATTTTGGCAATCGATTAAAAAATTTGAAAAAATATCAATAATTTGAATGAACGCAAATTTTGAAATGGCTATAAAAGAGCAAAGGGTGGTTACGACGCGAATAAAGAGGGATTTTTGAGGAATTTTTCTAGCGGGAATTTTGGAGAATTTGGAATTTTGGGGAATTTGAGGACCTTTTCTAGCGTTATGTTCCTTATCAAACACCTTATAATTACTAATACACCTGAAATTATATTATGTCTTAATTATGCACAAAGTATTGGACAAGAAAGCCCATACCCTCAGTGTTGATAAGAAGTGAGAACTAGCCACTATTTATGCTTTGCATGAAGTCGAAACACCAGTAGTCTCTAAAATCTCCAGATTAATTTCTTTGAGGTTTAAACTATGGATTTAACTATGGATTTCATTTGAGGTTTAATTTAATTTTATTAGGAAACGCTCTTCCTTACAACTAAGCGGCGTTTTTCTACAGCGACAGTTTATATGATAAGCACGTTATTCGTAATCTTATAGAACACGGCATCTCGTCTCAAGTTACTTTATTGTAACTTATGCTATTTTCCTATTTATTTAATACTGGACATTACAAATCCCTAATAATTGTCATACATGTATTAGAGTTTTGTATTTGAGAGATAAGTTAAGAAAATTCTTTATTTTATGTAGTTATTGTAAACTGAATTATAACGATTTTCACGAACATATTAATAATATATATGTATATATATATATATATATATATATATATATATATATATATATATATATATATATGTGTGTGTGTGTGTGTGTGTGTGTAATTACTTTACGGATATATGCCTAAATAATCAATCAATAAAATAAAATAATTTTGTAATATAATTTAAAAATTCAGTTTAATGATTTTTTTGTTTGCTTTGCATACGAGAAAATAATAAATTGAATTTTTGTTATTTGTTCGTGTTGTTTGAATACCTCAATTTTAATGAAATTTATTTACATAGAATACATTTAAAACCAAATGGCAAATAAAAACAATGACTAGAATATATAAGAAAATACTTTAATAGTATAAACAATGATTACAATGTTGATACAATGATATTACAATGATTAATATTTTGTTTGCTCTGTATACGTGAAAATAATATATATTTATATATATATGTATGTATATATATTTATTTGTTCTTATAATTTCAATACTTCAATTTTAATGAAATCTATTTATATGGAGTGCATTTAAAACAAAATGACAACTTAAAAACAAACATTAGAATTACTTTTTTAAACAAATTTACATTTTATAATTGCATTTTAGAATCTTTGTATAATGTAACCTTTGATCTTTATGCTATGAAATTTTTAATGGCTTTAAAATGTAAATAAATCTAACTCTATTGAAGTTTCATTGACTTTTAAGATTAACCTAATATTTAATTGGACCGCCATTTATCTGCAATCAACTTTTATATTTAATGAGAAAATGATATCATTAAATTTTAAATTAGTCTAAAGTTAAACGGAAAATTCTTTTGTGAAAATCCCCTAAAATATTTTAATCTAAAAATCATCTAACTTTATATTATTTTATCGCCAGTGTGAACTTTAACATTTTTTTATGTTTCCGAAAATCCCAATTAAAAATTATAAAAGTGTAGTATCAAACAATTGAATTTTGTAGTATTAAAAGGAGAACATAAAATTAAATCATTTATTTCTATTTAAAAATGTCTTGATTAATACTTTGTATCCTTATTTTTAAATGATACACTCTAAGATTACTAAAACTTTTCTTTGAAACTGCTATTCCGAGAACATTTATCCAGGGTGTTTCTAAATTCATGGTCCAAACTTTAAGGGGTGATAGTACACATCAAGACAAACAATATTTAAATACTAAACCAAGGGTCCCAAAGTCTTCCGAAGGAGATAGACGCCATTAAAGTTTAGGGTCCAAAAATTCAAATGATTATGAAAAACAGAAAAATTGGTCGATTCGTTTGCGGTTTTCACTAAAATTATTCTTTATGTCAGTATTGTCTTGAAAATAAATTATAAAGATAAATTTCAAAAAATGACGATAGAGGGCGCTTTAGACTTTAGAGTAACGAACAACTATTTTTTACCGTTATTTTTTGCATCTCATTAAAGGTTTCGTAAGCTTAGATTTAAACTTAAATTTTGAGCTCAAAATCTGAATAGTTGGAAGCAGTTAAGTAGCACAAACTTAACTGTGTTCAGAGGGTTTTAAATTCAAATGATTATGAAAAACGGAAAAATTGGTCGATTGATTTGCGGTTTTCACTAAAACTATTCTTTATGTCGGTATTTTATTGAAAATGAATTATAAAGATAAATTTCAAAAAATGTCGATAGAGGGCGCTTTAGACTTTGGAGTAACGTACAGCTATATTTTACGTTATTTTTCGCATCTCATAAAATTTTCTTAGAAGCTTAGACATAAACTTAAATTTTGAGATGAAAATCTGAATCGTTGGGAGTGGTTAAGTAGAGCAAACTGAACTGTGTTCAATGGGGGTGGGGAGGTTCAAATTTCAAATTATTTAAAAAAAAGGAAAAATTGGTCTATTCGTCTGCCGTTTTCGCTAAAACTATTCTTTATGTCAATATTTCCTTGAAAATAAATTTTAAAGATTAATTTCAAAAAATACCGATAGAGGGCGCCTTAAACTTTAGAGTAACCAACAACTATTTTTAAGCGTTATTTTTTGTATCTAATTAAATGCTTGCAAATACTTAGATTTAAATTTTGAGCTCAAATTCTAAATCGATGGAGGGGTTAAGAAGCGGAAACTGAACAGTGTTCAGGAGTTAAAATGTTACCCTCCCCACCCCTCGAACACATTTCAAATTTCCGCACTTAATTACTCAAAACGATTCAGATTTTTAGCTCAAATTTTAAGTTTGATAATGGTAAAATATAGTTGTACGTTACTCCAAAATCTAAAGCGCCCTCTATCGGCATTTTTTGAAATTTACCTTTATAATTCATTTTCAATAAAATACCGACATAAAGAGTAGTTTTAGTGAAAACCGCAAATCAATCGACCAATTTTTCCGTTTTTTATAATCATTTGAATTTGAAACCCTCTGAACACAGTTAAGTTTGTGCTACTTAACTGTTTCCAACTATTCAGATTTTGAGCTCAAAATTTAAGTTTAAGTCTAAGCTTACGAAACCTTTAATGAGATGCAAAAAATAACGGTAAAAAATAGTTGTTCGTTACTCTAAAGTCTAAAGCGCCCTCTATCGTCATTTTTTGAAATTTATCTTTATAATTTATTTTCAAGACAATACTGACATAAAGAATAATTTTAGTGAAAACCGCAAACGAATCGACCAATTTTTCTGTTTTTCATAATCATTTGAATTTTTGGACCTTAAACTTTAATGGCGCCTATCTCCTTCGGAAGAGTTTGGGACCCTTGGTTTCCTATTTAAATATTGTTTGTCTTGATGTGTACTATCACCCCTTAAAGTTTGGACCATGAATTTAGAAACACCTTGTATAATGGCAACAACACAAATTCATGTAATAGATACACATTTGCACTGTAAGGATAAATTGCAGTTTGCAGATAAAATTTTAGTAAGTTACGTTAGTAATGTTGCCTCTGTAGAAATACATATTTTTTATTATATATTTATTTTTATAGGTCGTAAAAAGACTATAGGGGCCATTGAATATGTCTTGCATCTGACAGGCGAATATGCCTTGCATATGACGTACATATAAACACACATGTATATAAATTTAAAATTCATTAGAATATAAGCTATAAGTTACAAAATAATAAAAAAACTTAGATATTCACATCGATGTAGTTGTTTCCATTTTATAATACAAAAGCAACGTTACAGTAGTAATATTTCAAATTTTTGCCCGCAAGTAGTATAAAATGACCCTACAAGTTTAAAATTTTGTACATTTGAAACTCTAAACCTGAGTAACCTCCTTTTGTTTAATAGGGCATTCACCAGAAAAATTAAAATTCTAAATTTTAAATTCTAGACTCAAGTAATATGCCCATTTAAAAACCATTCCATAAAAAAGGAAAAACATCCTACGGGTGGAACTTCTATCATATAAGTATATGTATTTGTTAACATGGTGTTAAACTTTAAACTGTGGATCAAACACAGTAAAAAATGCATCTTACATATTAGATTTAGTACATTTTAGAAAAAAGTAAAAAAGACAAAGTACAGAACTTAGTTTAGAATAGATTTTTGACACACACCAAACTGTCATGAACTTATTTATGTAAAGATTTTATTAAAAGAAAGAAATTGAATGGAATAGTTTGAATCACTGTCTGATTCTGTAGATGGCTCTAATAATGGCTAACGTTTCCTTTTCTCCTGCTTTCCATTAGCGCTTCATTCTAAGGTGTGATTTTGTTTTCTTTTTCTCTTTTTTAATATTTTGAGAAAACTGTTCGCAAATTTAGTCTTCTTTTTAGCACAAACATCAACAAATTTTACTTTATATGGAGTACTTGTAAGAATTGCTTTCTGATCAACATGAACGCCCACGTTTGTTTACTTGGACGTTTACAGGCTGATAATCATTAGAGGCTGATAAACTGAGGCCCAAGTTGTTCCTGTCTAATTTGACTTTTTTCAGCTGGACGAATTAATTGTCAGCAAGGGACAGACTGGACATTACTGGAGTTTAATGTTAGTAAGAAGATCAACAGAGTAAACCACTGCAAATTCACGGTCGTTGAAAATTCTATTCAGAGGAATCGCATTCCTAAAAATTATTAAAAATTATTTAATAAATTAAAGAGTTCACTTTTAGATCCTTAAATAAAATAGTTCCTATGGTATCCCACAATGCGATAATGGGATTAGAGTAGAGGTGGGATATTTAAGAAAACTGAAGATTGCAATATGTCCAACGCTACTGGTAAAAATAAAAACAGAAAAAGCATAACAGCTATATTTAGTTCAATTACATGATTATGTGGCTGTATTTTCATTGCATTAATTAAGAATGGCACTTACTTTGAAAAAGGGTTTTTACTGTACGACAAATTTTACAGAAAGTTTTTCTCTACACAAAATTTAATAGGAGAGATTAAACACGATAACCACGGTGCTCATGTGATTGACGCATTGGAACATTAGGGAAATTTCCTCCGATAATAAGAAATGTATTTAAAATTGTAATAAACATCAGTATAAGAGGGAATGAACGATAAGAAATATTTTAATAATTATAGATAAAAAATTGGTAAAAAATGGAATTGTGGGAAATACTAAAAGTTAAATTTCATTAAATAAGAAACAATACTTTATCCTATCATATTTTATAACTGATATCTTTATTTTGTGATTCACATCATTTTTACTCTTCATTCTTTAATTGTAATTTTTAAAAGTGTTATTCGAAAAATATCACAAATAAACACATGCTATATATAAATAACATTTTCAACATGGAACGCATAATGAAATTAAACTGTATAGATTTTAAAATCAGAAATAATTATTTATGGTATAAAATACCGAAATTTACATTTATTCACAAAGTATGCATAGCTTAAAGGAGCAAACTTTCATTTAGCAATAGCTATTCAAACTTGTTATATAAACGTCTATAATATTGGAAAAAGGAGATAAAAAATTGCAAAATTAATTTCACTCCTGAACGACCTGCATTTACTTTTATGAGCAGTAGATGCGTTAATATTCAACCTTAATTAAGTAAAAGTGATTTAAAAATGTTTATCGGGGTATGCGAATAAAACCGTGAAATTTAACTTAATGGTACATTTTGTTTTATCTAAAGAGGTTTGTGATAATTATACTTTTGAAATTCTACTCTAGTGAGAGTAGTTAATTTCAAACAATCATTGAAAAGTGTTAGATTTTAAAATAAAATGTTTAATTTTATGTTTAATCACAAATATACGTGTTACAACTTAAATAAAGAGACAATTCAAATGTGTTACATATTTTTGAGAAAGTTAAATAAATAGATGCGAATCTAATTTTCTGTATGAAAAATCTGCTAATGTATATTTCAACAAATGATAAGAAAATTATCATTTTTAACCAAGCATGTACAGTTTATAATTTTTTGAGTGTTACACCCATAACATTTAGAAATTTTAATAAACGGCACATCATGTTTTATATACGGTATAGATCATCATTACTCAAACTCAACAGATTTTTGAGTGAAATAATTAAAAAAAGTCCGAATAATTATAAATACACGACCCATAGTTTTTTGAGAGACATTCGAAAGGACAGTATGACGTCATATCCGGTGATGTTAAAAAAGTTTATTGAAAACATAAATGTCAGTGTTTACATATACTTTTGATATGAAAATGTACATAAAATCCACAACACATATCGAAACATGAATTTCGACGATTATTAAGATGCAAAGATATCAGTAGCAACTTGATGCAGACTTTTATATCCTTTTGAAGAGACTGTTTGACGTCATTGCACGATCCGCGCATACATGAGTCGATATGTGTGACTACTATTTTGCGCATCTTCGTCTTTAAACTTAAACAAAT
The DNA here is from genome assembly GCA_964019185.1 of Maratus speculifer. Lineage (NCBI taxonomy): Eukaryota > Metazoa > Arthropoda > Arachnida > Araneae > Salticidae > Maratus > Maratus speculifer. The sequence continues at coordinate 129,694,942 of OZ025292.1, read as the reverse complement.
ACCGCTGCTGTTCACATTGTATTTTTTCTTGCATCGGATATTATACCATAAATTTAATGTGCATTTTTCTCGAAATAACTTGTGTCGTAGAAGTAAAGTTCTTGGGGATTTTTAGTTATGCTGTTAAAAATTCTTCCGTGAACTTACGGAGAATCTACGGGTAATCCATTATCTTAAGCCATTTGTAAAATTGCTGAGATTAGAAAAACTGAGATTTAATTAAATAACATGGAAGTTGTTTGGTAAATTTAGAACACATTCTGTAAATTACACTCTGAATAGACTATGTTAAAATACACAGCACTATATAACTATACTTTTAAGTATAATAATTTAATTTAATTTTTACAGTTATTGAGTCAGTCAATCTTCAATGAGTATAAAAAACTTGGATTTTCTGAGAAAATATGAATTAGTGTATCATTAAACTTTAACAGAATTTGTTCCTGGGTTTTGAACTTCTTGATAGTAAAAGAAAACTTTACTAATTGGGTTATAGTAGCTGTTTCCATTGAAGACAAAGTTTGTCTTTTAAAAGTCAGCGGAGAAAAATCCCCACAATATCTGATGAGATGATTTCTTCCTTTTCTAAATTAGTAAGTTTAAAAAAAAGAATAAAAAACCTCGATACTAATTTTTTTCTTCTATATCACTGTTAGAATTTATAAAGAATCGTAAAAGTATATATTTTGAGTTAGAAAATTTAATAGATATAAAAATACCATTAAATAGACACATGGAAATAGAAGAGGAAATTAGATGTGACATAAGGGATATGTGTGTTGAGAAACTCAATCAAATGCATTTAACCAAGTACAAGAGTTTATTTATAGAGAGTTTTAACAGTGTAGTTCTCGGAACGAGTATCTATTGTGCAGAGTCTGGTTTGCCGTGATTGATCAATCTGCATAAAATGCTATCAAGTAATTGTTTTTGTAATATCTTGTTATTAAAACTCTACTTTTTCAATAAATTAAATCTAATTAACTGTTGCGTAAATTTTTAGAATATTATTAAATGATATCCAAAGCATTTAATTATTCCTTTTTTACAAATAAATCTTAATTTACATTTGTTTGCTATAAAAGTGCAAATTTGTCACCAAATATTTAGAATACTTTAGTAAAATATTTTATTTATGCTTTATTCACTTTTCTTTTGCTTAAAAAATAAATCTCTTTATTTATTATTATATTATTTTAGAATATAAAACTTATAACTAATTTATAATTAAACGAAACAAATTAATAATTGAATAATAGAATAATGGAATAAAAAATATGTACCTATTCAGTACACTTTGAATAACAATATTTATTAAAATGTGCTATGCTATCTGTTTGGTAAAAATTCAAAGACAATCACAATATTATTGTTATTATTATTATTGTTTAGATTTTGCCGGAAAGTATCACGATCAATTCTGAAGTAGGTTGCAATCAACTGGACAAAAATGATTTACACAAACAGAAAGGGCGAGAATTGGTGAATGAAAAAGTATAATTTTCCACCATGGTAATGGGTGACATTACAAATTTAACAATTTTCCCTACATTTATTATAACTTGGATGGATTGTACTACCGCACCCACAATATTATTCAGATCTGATGCTACCAACAACAACAACAACAAAAAAATAGACAGCAATAACTTTACTTTAAATTATCACGTATGAAAATTACTTAAATTAGACTTTTTTCCAAAAGATGAGAAGTATTATGAGAGTTGAAATCACGCAATTGCCAGAAAGATGGCAAAACATGTTACACAAAATAAAAAATACAAAATTTAATAAAATAATTATGCACTTAAAAAAATCAACTTTCCTATTCAAATAAATACTAAATACAAAAGTAAATATTTTGCTAGCATCCCAATATAATCCTGTTTTTATTATTCTTAAAACACTCCTTTATTTACTTACAAAATCAAATACATTGCATAAAATATCCTTTATATAAAACATTCTTTGAATAATAATTATTTTTGAACCTCAAATTTTTATAACGAGGTTCGTTGGAAAATATGTTCAAAAGAAATACTTTTAAAGTTTCTGCTAATTTACTTGCAACTGCTCGTAAAATAATAATAAAAAAGTAGATTCGAGGTAAAGGTGAGAATATTTACACTAATTGCTTTTAAGATACTTGTAAAGCTTAAAAATCGCAGACTTAAGATTTTTATTTTCACAGCTCTACTTACAGGATAAATAAAAATGCTTCCTTTGCGATAAATAGTTTTCTTACATTGTGTCACATTTTGTTTAAAGCAAATAAGTTTTCCAAAGTATAGTGTTTTAAATTAAAATTTAATTATGTATTTGTAATAAAATTTAATGAAAGTTATGTGTGTCAATTTATACATTACTATTCAAACACTTGATTGATCAATATTTTTGTAAAAAGAAAAAAAAAAAAAAAAAAAAAAAAAACCTTATCAAATAATACCTATTTTTTGCGTCTTTTACATAATGTTTAATATTTTATCACCGGTTTTTCAAAGCAGAAATTTTGGGCTAATAGAATGATAAAAAAATGCTCGGGCTAATAAAAGAAATTACAATAAATATTTACAGGTGAGAATAGCAAATTATTATTGGAATATGGATGACCGTACGGGAAAAGTATGATGAGCAAAAACACGTATCCTGTATGACGTAAGGGCAAAACAAGAAAACAGTTAAAAATTAACGGTTCGAATAAATGTGATATGAATAAAGATGGGTCGTTGTGAGTGCATAAACAAAATGCCTAATTAAGGGGTGTCATTAAACTTCATTTCAGTGAAAAATGACGAAAATATCAATTTTTATTTGTTGCTAAATTTGCTAATTTGAACTTGTATTTCAAGAACGTTTGATACAACGATAACAGCATACTTTCATGTAAACGAGTATGGTCACATGAGATTTTGTTGTTACAGTTACATGAAAATTACTTGGAATACAAATCTACTAGAATAATCTTAGTAACTTTACAGACATTTTTTTTCTTTTTCTCTAGTGTATTTTAACGGACACGCAAATAATTTGTTTACTGTCTGTGAGTTTTGACAAGGAGCGCATCTTCTGTTATAGTGTGTGTTTTTAAACTTAGATCTTCTTTTGCGTATTAGATGGGGATTAAAAGTTTTATAAATGACATATAAGGCTGCATTGAGAAACACCGAAATCACTAGCGATAAATTTATAAATAATCAAAAAAACTTTGTAAAATCACCATAAAAAAGAAAATTAAACAGGACGCGTTTCGAGCTACAAAAAACAGCTCGTCATCAGCGCATCCAAACACGTGTCACAAGGGACAGAGTGGAAATTCTTTTTCCACTCTGTCCCTATTATTGATATATAAAGCTGGTTAATATAACTCGAATATATTTAGATTTATCGATTAAAAATGTGAAAAGGGAATTTAAAATTTGTGCAATGCTTTATTTAACTTACCTTTTAAAACTCTTCTCAGTATAAGAAATCTATTAATTGAAGATATACATTTGAATATTTTTTGATCATAGATGGTATAAGGGAAAATTATGTTTGTAAATATATTATGCTTTCTCTAATAACTTTACTTATATAATTTTTTTAATCTTATGAAATGGTAAAATTTTATTACAATTTGATTGTTGGGTCTAGATGACTTTATAAGTGTTATATGGTATGTTTGGATATTAAAAATAAATTTTAACATACTTAATACGGTTTGGGCCAGATATTGACTTTATATTACTCATTTAATCCTTTAAATACAGATAAATGACAAATTTTAATCCATACATGTATTTATGTACACACCTATATGCATAAAAATATTACAATAAAAAAATTGACATTAAAATAAAAAACAATTCCAAAATCTTATATCAAACATAACGTGTGAGGTGCATTCGGAACTATTTTTATAAATATTCAGACGTTGGTGCAAAAATGAGCTACAATCTTATGAAAAAAATTGTTAAAATGAAATTACTTATTAATGCACATATCAAATTCAGTAATATGGATAATGCAACTCCTTATAAAATAGGAAACACTCAACAGATTCTCTTAGGACCATTACTTATCATGTGTCATGATTGTTTTAATTACGTTCAATTTAATGGAATGAATAAAACTCTCAGTAACACGTTTTAAATTTTAATTAGATTTTTATAAAAGTTGAAATGTCTCTACGATATTCTGCAACTGTTATATGTATTAACGAACGTAAAAAGTTTCTTGATCTAAATAAAATACCCATAATGGTTAGTTAAATAAATAAATAAATATAAAAAACACCTTTTTATATAACATAACTAGAGTTCGTTTCAACCTCATTTGTCGTTTTTCGATCACGGGCATCAGAATATTTTCTTGAGATTTTGATTGCACTTGCATTAATTTTCTCGTATATACACATTTAAACGTATTATAGTATAAGCAATTGTCATTAAAGTTTTTATACATTAATTAATTTTTGTTTTAATTAGATATAATTAGTTGAACGCATTGTTAAATTAATTCCATCTCTATGTTTCACATATAAACTTTAGTTTAAAAAAAATTTCAGAAAACAATTAATTTTTTTTATCCAATATGATACGTGAAATATTATAATAGATATAGAGTTTTAAAAGTTTGCAATTATTAAGCAACATATATGTAACACAATACTAAATAGGACATTTTCTGTTAAATGCTTTAAAATCTCTTAAAAACATTAATTTTATAAACTTCATTTATTATTATCCCTTTCGTGAATTCATACCTTGTTATTGCATTAAGAAAATTTTCTTTGATGTGCATTCTTTTAATTAAAGAACTTGAATTAACTGAATTTCTTTAAAAAGCAATTAGTTAATTATAAGTTAGTTTTCCTTACCTTCTTTATGTGGAATGCTGCATGTAAAATAAAACTTAAGTAATCGAACAAAAATTTAATGAATAAATGTAAAAGGAAATAATGAGAGTAAGCATTTTACAAAAAGGATCTAAAATATGTATAAAATGTTACAAACTTTATTCATAAAATATGATTTAATAATTTTGAGATGAAATGAAGAAATTCGCTTGATTAGTTATATAAATAATAAGTATAATACTATATAACGAACATTTTTGGAATGAGAACGACATGCATAAAATAATAAGAACTAGAAAATGTAATTTAAAACTTTTCTAATTAGCTAAATAGGCACGAAATTCAGCCAGAAGTAGTACAATGCTGGTGCAGAGGAAAATATTTGCACAAATTTCTTTAATCACAGTTTAGATGTTTTAATTTTGTTTATACGTTTTGCTTTAAATAATACCTATAATATTATTTTTCATAAATTACATATATCGTTCAAAGAATTCAAAATAATTTTTTTGTCTTTTTTTAGGTTGAAATGTAGCAAAAAATGTTACTTTAATTTAATAAACAATATTATTTTAATAAACAATTTTCTGTATCGCCGTGATTATTTTAAGCATGCTTAAATATTTTTTACTTCCAAACAGCATACAATTTGTGTTTCCTATCGTCATTTGTTTAATTGCACGTTTTTCTATTACTACAATTCAGTTTCACAAAAGAACTAGTCGTTGGAGGCCACCATAATACTTACCCATCATGTATATGCATAATATAAATTTAGAAAATAAAGCATATGCAAACTATTTATAAAATGCATATCAATTGAAAAATAAAATTTAAAAGTATATTTAAATGTTTAAAATAAAATAATACTCTGGTAATGAATCGTTAATGAACTAATTTCGACAAATTATATAAAACGCCAAACTAATCAAGTACTACCAAATTGATTCAGGATAATTCTTCAAATATTATTCTAGATTTTTAACAAAATGTCTAAAATCGCAAGTGGATGGTAACCTTTGGTCATATATGTATGTATATATATACATATATATGTGTGTGTGTGGGGGGGGATTTTAAGTGATTAACTTATGATTTAAGCAAAACTAATATTCTTTAAAATATAAAAAGGTTTAATAGATATAAAATATATACGTGACATTCAAATATATTAGTAGAACCGAATAATATTCAGCATAAACAAGCTTCCCTGAGCTTTGCATAAAAAATCCACCAAACTCGCAATCGCTGAAAGATAGTCTCCCATAGGATATCATGTTCATTAAATCATTGAGTTTATTATCTTTTATTGCTGAATACTTTAACCTTTATTCCCACGTTCTCGTTCATCCTGACGTTTCCGGCGACCTCGTCAGATGCTTATAAAAATTTAGACACAAATTCATACAGGTAAAACAGGTAAATATAAAACAAAAACATCTCACGTAATGCAGATGCGTTACCCCGCGTCTTCATGTATTCTGCAGTAATGGATATATTGTTGTCCATCATGGTCTCCAATTCTCTTTGAATCATAACGATCATGTGACTTTACTTTAATGTTTTTATTCGGTACATGGAATTTCCCCTTTTTCACTCCTTTACCATACTGCGTTTCTTGGATTACTACAAGATCATTTAATTCTTATCTATTAGGTACTTTTTCCGTCATGTTAAAGTATTTTCTATAATTCCCGTTACTCTAGAAATATATATTTCTACATGGATCATTAAAATTTTTTTAAATGTTTGTTTTACCTTCCAATATAATATTATCCCTTTCACACAGTTGAACCCTTCCTTTTTCAAAAATTTCCTGTTTTCAATTAGCTTTGCATTAAAAATCCACCAAACTCGCCATCACTAAAAAATCTCTAGAACACCTCGTTCTTTCCACGCATCATCACGTAAGTCTCCCTTAGGATATCACGTTCATTAAATCATTGAATTTATTATCTTTTATTGCTGAATACTTCATCCTTTACTCCCCCCCCCACATATATATACATATATATATATATATATATATATGCATATACAGTGAAACCTCCAAATAAAGGACAATCCGAATATATATAAGGGACACCTCTATTTAAGGGACAAAATTTCCGGTCCCATAGGTGTCCCTTATTCGGAGGTATCCATACCTATATATATATATGCATATAATTATTATTATCATTATTATTTGGCAAGTAGCCCAATATGGTCATGTTATTATTATTAATAAAATACTCTTTCATTTACTTACTAAATCAAATAAATCCCATAAATTATTCTTTATATAAACTATTCTTTAACTAATAATTATTTATGAACCTAAAATTTTTATTATAAGATTCGTTGAAAATTTTCTACAAAAGAAATACTTATAAACTTTCTGCTAATTAACTGCGTTAGATGTTAAAATGTTAATAAAAATACATTCGAGGCAAAGGTGAGAATATTTACAGTAATTGCTTTTAAGGTACTTGAAAATATTAAAAACCACAGGCTTAAGATTTTCATTTTAACAGCTTTCCTTAAAAAAGAAATAAAAATGTTTTACATTAAGATAAATAGTTTTCCTGCAATATGTCACATTTAATTTAAAGGAATTTAATTTTCATTTCGTATAAAATAAATGTTAGTTTAGCTCAATGTATAGTGTATTAAATTTATATTTAGATGGTGTATTTGGTATGAATATAATTTGAAAGGAAGATATCTGTGTCATCTTGTATATCGCTATTTAAAAACTTAACTGATCAAGGAACTTTCAATTAATGCCTATTATTTTTCGTCTTTTACAGAATTTTTAATTACTTACATCGATTTTTAAAACAGAAATTTTTGTCAAAGCAAATCAGAAAAATGCTTAAATTAAATAATTAAAGACTTTCAATTACAATTACTGGTGCGAATAAAAAATTACGATTGGAATATGCAGGCCTGTACGATGAACAGATAAAACATGATTAGTAAAAACACGTTGTTCGTATGACGTACGGGCAAATCATGGAAGCTGATGGAAATTAACGGTTAGTGTAAATTTTGATGGGTAAGTTGCGTCATTGTGAGTGAAAAATGTTGATCAGAAACAAGATGTCTAGTAAGTAGCCTTCATTTGGCGAAAAATGGCGAAAATTAGAATCTTTTTATTTGTAGCTAAAATTATACTTTATAAAATTGTGCCTAGTACATTTTGATGAAGTTTCATAGAGTTACAAATATTATAAATACATTTCAAAGTAATTTTATTGCATATTTGTCCCTTTAAATATCATAAATCACTTCACTTAAGAGCGATTTTCCTCAATTTGTGATTTATTGACGAATAAGTATATTCAAAGTGGTAACATTTCAAAATGTTAAATAAATTCAGTATTTATAATTATTTTACATGAATTTAAAATTTCATTTATATTCTACCAAACAAATTAACTTATTTTAAATACGATATTTAAATTCACAGAGAAAAAAATGTTTAAAAAACAAATTAGCTCAAATTTTAAAAAAATGTATGAGAAAATACATTTTAAAATGTAATCAAATTTTACCAAAACAAAGAATTTTTCTATTTTTTCCGGAGAAATCAAACATTTTCCTCATAGAATCATTTTTATTCATTAAATCCTTTATTATTCTGCTAAAAATGCACCTTTATATTCTTGAAATAAATAAATAAATCCAAACGGTGTCGATCTCCCATAAACAGCATTATTTTTTAAAATAATATTATTAATAATTAAAATAATACTAAAATAATAATTAAAATAATGGTATTACCATTTATTTGATACAATAAAATATTACTAGCAGAATACAACATAAGTAGATGAAAAAATAACATTCATAGCAACACAAAACATTTATTTATTGAAAACTAATTTCAATAGGCATTTTGTATCTTCAACTATCAGAATAGGCTTGCTCAGAAAAGCAGATTTCTCAAATGTATGAAAAAATCTGATTCAAGAATAAGGTTTATTAACAAATAGAATTACAATCTTTCAATGAATTAATCAATAAATTTTATCCTTGAAACAGATTCCGCAACATATATTATGGAATTTTCTCTTCTGGGCAATTATATTTTACACCCCTGATCGGTAACGCTATGGTTGCCGAAACTAGTTTGTAACAAATAAGTGTGTTTTATATTTTGTTTTTCCCTTGGAATGTTTTTCACCTCGAAAGCATTTCGGATGTTTTTTATTGAATCAAAAGTGTATAGTATGTTTAGTTGACTTTAGAGGAAAATTAAAATATTTCCATTTTATTAACATACATACTAAAAAACCTTGTAATTAATAATTGATTATACGCTATTTCAAACATGTTACAACCTACAAAAATTCAATAATGCTCCCATTATATTGATTAATGCAGAATATTGTTGTCGATCAAATTTGTAGTACATTTCAATGGATACGCAAATAATTTGTTTACAGTGGATGAGGGATTATTATTAGAAGTGCATCTTCAGTTGTGGTATGCGTTTATAAACTTAGAATTGTTTTGTATTAGATTGTGTATTGTAAGTCCTATATATGATATAGAAGGCAGAGTTAAAATAATTTTAGTGCAATTATATTTATCAATTATAGGGATTTTGGAATTGTACTAAGCTTTATTTATCGTACATTTTAGCAAGTCACACAGTATAAAAAATCTAAAAATTGGATACATACTTTTTATATAAATGGTAAATGCCGGAATTATGTTCGTAAAAATGTAATGCGTCCTCTAATTACTCAACTCAGATAAATGTAAAACCTTCTGAAAAGGGAAAATTTTATTGCAGTTTGTTTGTTTTGTGTAGATGAGTTTACAAGTATCATAAACTTGGCTATTTAAAATTATTTTGACATAGCTTAATTCGTTTTCTACTAGATACTGATTTAATATTACTTGTTCAGTGATTTAAGTAAAAATGAACATAATTTATATACACATACATATGCCTCTAAAATTTACTTAAAAAAAATTGACAATCAAATAGAAAAAAATAAACTAAAATTTTTACATGAAACATGAGAAAGCACGTGTATTTGTACTGGAATTATTTATAAATATTCTGATCTTGGTGCAATTGGTATTGCTCTCTTATAAAAAATGGAAGAGTACAAAGTTGATTATAATTATACATATTAAATTTAGTAATACGGATAATATCACTACATATCAAATGTAAAGTACTCACCACGGCAACCTAGAATGTGACATCGTTACATTTTTTGTTGGATTTAATAGGATGAGTAAAATTTGTTTACGTCTAGATTAGATTTTCATAAAATTTGAAATGACTCTACCGAATTCTGCAACGGTAATATACATTAGATTTCAAACCTTTCATTCGAATAATTTTTGAGCTATTATTTTTGGACAGTCATGGAGGCAGACGGAACAGACCAGACGACAAATGTATGTGATACGTATTTATATATTTATGAAGAAACCTAAGAAGCTTCCTCATTTAAATAAAAAATCTAAATGGATTTCAGATAAATTGTTAGCAACAGTTAAATAAATTTAAAAAACAACACCCTTTTAAATAAAAACAGATATCGGTTGCACAATATATGTTATTTTTCGATCATGTTCATCAGAAAATTTTGCTAATTTTAATTAATTTGTTATTATTTTCTAATCTTATGCACATTTAATTGAATTTATAATACCAAAAATTGGCACTACAGTTTTCTGTAATTTTCAGTAGTTCTCTATTGAATTCATTAGATTGAGTTTCTCAATCATTATTTTACAGATATTTTCCTTAATTTATATCTAATTCCTTGTAAGGATTTTCATGTCTTTATTTAAAAACTTTTTTGTGTTTGTTAAAACTTGTAATTTAAATTACATAATTTTAAAATTATTTTAACTTCATTAGGCATAATAAAGAATAAAATTTAGTTTAAAATTTATATATTTTTTAAAACTTAAAATAATTTAGAAATGGATAAATCTTCTCCTCGAATTTTGAGGGGGATTTTTTATAGACAATTATACATAGTCGTATATAGTTTGTATTTTTATAATTCGGAGAAGTAGAAGTTGACTTCTAGAGACTTAGTTCTTACTGATTAGTTCGCTTCAGCGACAACGGAAACACGGGAAATACTGGCGTTTAGACCTGAAGTGTTAAATTATTTTTTTTACTATAATTTTTAACATTGAATGTTCTCTAAAATAATTAATTCGTCGAGAGATAATATTCAGAAATTTTACTGTAAGTTAACTAATAGTTGCAGATTTATAATGCTATATCTTGATATTCTTTATCGTAGCAAATTTTAAATTCTAATTATGTTTAATGAAAAAGAGATAGTGTATGTTTACCACAATCATCAAACCTAAAAATTCAGCTTAATTTCAGCTTTGGTAAAAGTCCAAGATTAGAGTGAACAATTTCCAAAATGCATTCACGACATAAAATCGTTACTGCACTTTGCATCGACTGGAACTGGCTTTACATCATATGATAAAAACCTATGTATGCAGATTAACAAAGAGAAATGATATCGAAGATATGTAAAATCAGGCTTCAAAGGTTATGGATAATTTTTCTACATATGTAGAACGCTGTAATAAAATTTCTCGTTTAATAAAAATTGTGAAAATAACATTTAAAAAAATCAGAATTATGGTTATCAGCTGAAAAATGATATATATATTTGCTCTGAAAGTGCATAATTATTAAGAAAAACAGGTTTTAGCGATTACCATTAAAAGATGGAGAAAACAAGTTGAAACAAATTTATCTTTACAAATTTAATTCTCTAAAAACTTATACAAAATTACATAACAAGAATCCCTTTACTACATGATGAGTAGCACGCTAAAAACTCTTATGTGATGCTAAAAGAGCGCCGTAGCCTCTTGATTTATATTTGACTGGCCATAGCATTCTTTAATAATTTAAATTTAAAACACACATCTAGCTTAATTTTTCACAGATAGAAATAAAGCCGAATTCTTTAGTGTTTTTTTTAAATGGATGATAAAATGCAGCGATCATTATATTCTACAAAATGTTTTTGTAGTGCCCATCAATGTAATATATAAGACAGTGTATGTTTGAAATAAAGTCAAATTACAGTGCAACTTCCATTTAAAGAAGAGCACTCGTTATTCTTAAGCACTTCGTCATGAAGAAAATTCCTTAAATAGAAATAAACTGAATTTCATGAAATATTTATAATATGCGTATTTATTTACACGCATAAAATAAAATAAAAAAGAAACGCACAAAATAGAAACAGTACAAAAAAATGAATTTGCGTTCGCACATTTTTGTATGCAGTATAGACACATAAGAAAAAAAAAATCATTAGAATGATGTCTAAAAAGAACAAAAAGCATGTAATAAAGAGAAATAAACAAAAACTGAAGCGTGACGTTCTTTTTCTTCTGTAATTTCTTTAATCTTCCAAACCTTTAAATTTACAAACTTCTGTAATTCTTTTTTTATTTTACTGGTCTCATAGTAAAAAATACACTATTTATATAAATTTTTGTTTATATAAATGTGTTAATTGCAACACCAGCCTCTCCAGTTAAAAATTGCAACCGTACGAAAATGAAATAAACTTCGTTATATAGAGTGTATTTTTCAAAGAATGTAGATTAATTTACAGGTTAATGGCGTTTATATTCAAGGTTCAGGAGAACATTTCATTAAGTAGAAAACTTCGTTTAATAGGGAGTTCATTAAATGGAATGCCCACTGCATTAAAATACATTTTACACGATTTTCGGACATAGATTATAGTGAAATACAATTTTTGCTGTGTCCGTGCAAACGAAATATAAATACTACACACATACAAGCATATTTCATAAATACTTTCAACTATGTTGTAAAGTGTTAAAATAAAAACATTTGAATATTTTATGAGCATGTCAAAACTCATATTTGTTATTTTAACATACATGAAATGCTATTGATTTTTACCTCTTAATTAATGTTTGCGTTCTATTTCTGCAAAATTATAAAATCATTGTTTTTTCAATATTCGTTATATTTTATTACAAAACATATTTTGAAGGCAATTAAAAGAAAAAAAGGGTTTACTTGTAACGCGTCGATATAATGATAACATTTTCTGAGTAGAATTGAAAACGCAAAACTTTTATTTACTGTAATTGGGGAACGGGGAGTGGAGCAAAGTTCGGTATTTTGGATAGTTAAACATACTACTATGAGAATAAACTTTAGCTTGTACTCACATTACAATTAAGTCCGGCTCAAATCACTAATTCAGCTCTTCTATTGAGATCGCGGACCACTTTTACTAAATAAACAGCACGTGGCTGCACAAATATTTTTATTTTAAACAACCACAGTGCAAAATTACTCTGAAATAAACTGAATTCCTGTACTGAGGCTCTCTACTTTCATTAGTCACCCGTGAACTCTACTCCTAGTCACTGGAGGCTTTTCGTAACTCACCACACTACACACACACTCCAACTCAGAATTTACAGCTTTTATACTTTGTAAATTGAAGACGGAGCTAGAAATTTGCATAAAAACTCAAAAAACTGCAGTCAACTATAGACCGACACAAACACTAGAGTGCCTTTATTAGGGGCACTCCCTCACATACTATGTATTGAATTGAAAATCATAAAAATATGTGATATATTTATAAAGAAAGAATTTCAAAATAAATATACATACATATTTCATTATATTTCTTATATATCTCCGAATTTTGCAGAACGTATCTGCGTTTTATGATTCAGTTTAGGATTTTCTAGTTCATTGTTGTCAAAGAAAAGTGAGATTATATTTAGGAGTTGCAAATAAGGACATTTTGGAGATAATTTACGGGCAGGAAATTATGAAAAAATGTTTGAGGAACTAAAAGGAAAGTCATGTTTCATTCCATAAATAACATATCTGTGTTATTATTTATTTATTTATTTATTTTATTTCTTTGTCTTTTTAGAGAATAAATTTTAAAAGGTTTAGTTTCACATTACCCACTTACATTTGAAGAAAATAACTATGGAAATTAATTTATCTATTTTTTTCTTTTTTTTCTTAAACGTATCCAGTACAATATAAATCTTTAAAAATAAATTGCGTAAAAAATCTATAATGTACCTTCTTTAGCATAATGTGTTTTCGTTTTATGATTCAATTTAAGATTTTCAAGTTCTGTGTCGTCAGCGAAAAGTGAGATGATATTCACGAATGACAAATGAGAACTCGCTAAAGTTATGAACAGGGAAATATGAAGGAAAGCTTGATCACTTAAAAATAAAAATGTGTTTTCTTCCATAAACAATAAAAATATGTTTTAATTTAATTTTATTTTATTTTATCTTCTTAAAGGATACATTTCAATAGGTTTAATTTTTCATTTAACCCTTATATTTGAAAAAAAAAATTATAGAATTTAAGTTATCTTTTTTTTATGTATCAGGTACAATATAAATCTTTTAAAAAAGTGTGTAAGAAAATAATAATTAAAAATGATTAAAACAATATATAATGTATCTTCCGTAGCATAATGTATCTTTATTTTTATGGTTCAATTTAGCTTTTTTGAATTCATTGTCGTTGAAAAAGAATTGAAAGAAAAGTGAGATTATATTCATGAGTGGCAAATAAATACTATCTAGAGATAAGATGGGGCTTGAGAAATAAGAAGGAAAGCATGACCAACTGAAAAGAAATTCGTGTTTTTAGTCAAAAACTATATATATATATATATATATATTCATATATTGTTTAATTTCCCATTCCACACTTACATATGAAGAAAATAGCTGTAAAAAATTATTATTATTATTATTATTGAACGTATTAAGTACAATATAAATCTTTAAAAATTTGAAGTGATTAGTAAAATATTTTGGAAATATTTAAATCAGTAATGTATTTTTCTTATTATAATGTATCTTTCGTTTTAAGATTCTATTTAGTTTTTACAGTTCATTGTCGTCAAAGAAAAGTGTGATTATATTCATGAGTGGCAAATAAGGACACGCTAGAGATAAGTTACGAAGAAAACATGGACAGCGAAATACTAAGAAAAATATGATGAACTAAAAGGAAAATCGTGTTTTTTTCTTCATAAACAACATACATGTTTGGAATTTTTTGTCAAAAATGCTTATTAATAGGTTTAGTTTCATATTCCGCACATATATTTGAAGAAAATGTATTTGGAAATTAAGTTACTTATCTTTTAAATCGTATCAAGAATAATATAAATCTTTAAAAACAAAATGCTGAATAAAAAATCTGAAAAATAATTAAAACCTTAGCTTAATTTTATCTAATGTTTATCCTGTACATAACATGAGAATACTGCATATTTCTACAGAAAAAACATTCATTTTGTTAACGTTTTTAGTTGGCAAAATAGAACAACTACGTAAAAAATAACTACATTTAAAAAGATCAATTATGAGTGTTAATTTAGGAATCTGTGTGCTACAGATTTTCATTTTACTCATTATGCTTTCTATACAATAATTAGAGCTTAATTATATATTTTATAATGTGTAAGAAAAATGATATCTGATAAAAGATTATTGAGAGAAAGTAGACAGAAACTTCTTGGTAACTGTTATAATTAAAGTCATTAAAATGACACGGTGCTAATTACATATGTCAATAAATGATGTATACGTTTATACAGATTTAGCATATCAGAACGTTTGTATAACACAGGATAAGTTGATAATATTGATGTAAAAAGTATAAGGGCATAGGTAATGTGAACGCTGTGAATGCAAAAAAGCTTGATATTTTTTGTATTTTTTTTACAAGTAACAAAAGGTTGAAATAATATAAATAAAACAACTTTTCAAGCAAATATTCATTAAAACGCATTAAATTTTAAACCTCAAATTAGAAACATTAAATTTTAAAAGATTAATTGATATTTTTGCAATTGATATTTTGATTTATTAAGGTCGGTAAACGTTATTATTCAATAAATCTTTGTTTTCTTATAACATAGTGGTATACGTTTCCTTTTCAGTGTTTACATAGACTTTTTGTTTTCTTATAGACCACAAGATTTTAAAATCTCTGACTTCTGGATGTAAAGCATACACAAAATATCTGATTTCAAATATCCTAAATAAATAATAGTGTTAGGAACTTTTTTAGGCCGGATTATTTCGTTACGTTTTAAAGAAATATTTTATTAAAATAAGCCAAACATATTACCATACAGAACTATAAATTATTTAACCAAATTAAAAAAATAGAATTAAAAAATAACATCAAATGATTTATAGAAATTAAGAAAAATTTTCATTCGTTTTATTTGTCAAAACAATCAGAAACACACCAAAATTGATATGATAATGAATTGAAATTTAAAGTATATCGTTCAATTTTGAGCATTTGCAGTAACTTTTGTCGGTTTCTTAAGTGGAATGCTTAAAAAAAGCAGATGACATCCATAGTTAGCATAAAAGTCATTTTTCGATTTTGTTCATACCTTTATTTCACAAATTCCTTCCGTATTTCAGTATATTTTTCAATAAACATTTCTTGTTATTAGACTGTCAGCTTTTTTATTTGTAATATCTCTCATGCTTACAAATTGAACTTTGTAATTTAACTATACCGTTATTCATTAAATCTACTTTGCTTACATCCTTTTTTTCGCTATTATTTTATGTTATTCACCAGCGCAGTTGCTTGTCTTTTTGAAACGCGTTTAATGCACTATTCTTCTTGTAGAAAATGTCAAAATTTTAAAATAGTTGACCGTACTTTCAGAAATTAAATCAAAATTCTTTTGGCAGACTTGCTTCTAGCCTTTACATCGAATGAAGAACTGGACTGTTTTCATCAAAATCTCGAACACACATATATGGCACTTTGCTGGCCATATTTGGTTAAAATATTACAATTTACTACAACACAAATTACAATGCCTTTGACAGTACCTATGCCGTAAAGAGAAATATGTTCCCACTGAATGTGTTAACAATAGAAATAGTACATGCTTTTTGTTTTCCATAAGCAAAAATACCATAAAAAGCAGAAGGATAATTTTTTTCTGAAATTAACACTTTAAGTGACATGCAAGTTAGGTTTACAAATATGCTTCTATAATTTCAAAATCTTAACATAGCAGTTTGATTGTTATCAATTTTCTTAATTCACACAAAATAAAGTTCCAGGGTTTTAAACAAATCAGTGATATTTCTTTCAATCTTTCACACTGGCTTGAAGACATTTGGCAGTCTCAGGTGAAAATAAAATGTAATTCAAGAGTAAATAGTCACCATTTCTGCAACTTAGTTTTTTTTCAAAATCAAAATATTCAGCTATCTAAAAGTAAAGAAAAAAAGAAAAATACTTATATATATATATATTGTTAAGTTTTTATTAATAAAAGAATAGAGGGTACATTTGTAAAGAATAAAAGTTTAAAAATAGCATTTTTTTAACGCAGATTTTCCCCTTTTTAAAATTATGTCTTTCAATACATAATAAATAATCAACAAAATTAAGAAGTCAAATTGATGAAGAAGTTTCTAAAATTATTTATCAATTATTCTTAATTCTTTTAATATGTTTAATAGTCTAAAAAAGTAACCAAATTTTTACTCATGAGATAAACGTTAATCATGTGAACATGCTTTTTCATACACAACTCAGTCAATCATTTTCAAAACTCTGTCAAAATTGTGTACTTCATTGGCAATCATCGTCATATAATAAAATTGTTATATGACTCCTTAACCTTCTTACGGTCAAGAACTGATATATCGGTTTCCTTAGAGGCAGGTTTCATTTCAATACAGGCAATATTTGAATAAATATAAATATACAAATATAATCTAGTTTAAAAAAATAAGTTATATTTAATATTCTCAAAACTTTTATGTCTATACTTAATAATAAAGATCTATCATGTAAATAAAAACATTCGTTTTAAGCATTTAAAAAATTACGGAGAATATAATTTTGATCTTTTGCTCGGTGGTTAGGGTGTTTATCGGTATAATGTATGGTGTAATAAATGAAAATCGTGATTTGTTTTCAATTATCTCATTTATTTCTAAAGGTGCTTAAACGTAATTTTCATTATTGCATACATTATAAATCGTCATTTATATTATTACGAATTAAGTGAGATACACACCTTACTTCAGTTTATGTTAGAGTTTGCCAATAAAAGTTATTTCAAACTTTTAAGAACTTAATTAGTAGGTCTAACACTAAGTCGTACACTGTTAAATATCATGTCCTAGTTTGAACAAAATTTTGGTGCTCAACAGTAGACCCAGTAAGATGGTGAAATCTTGGACCAATATTTGGAACTACTGTTGAAGCATAGTTTCAATAGTTTAACCGAGGTTGAAATAGGAAACTCCAAATGTTAGTACAAGAACTCACCATCTTATGGGTGCACTTACTTAGCAGCAAAATTTGGTGCAAATTGGAGGAAAGAAGTTTAACAGCGTAAGTCTGTGAGATAGCGTAATTGTGGGTTATGTTTAAAAACAGTTATTGCAATCATAAATTTTGCATGCGATTTTCCAAAAACGTTTTACAACCCAGAGGTTAGGTCTCTAAATTACTTGTCTAAAGCTACGGATAACGTTACTTTTGTATTAAATTTAATTTTAATAACTGAAATATATATATATATATATATATATATATATATATATATACATATGTATTTATATATATATATATACATATATATATATATATATTGGTAGTTTAATATTTGATAAACATGATTATAATAACAAAAATAGGCAAACAATTCAAACTCTATATTTTTATATGTATTTGCCTCTGTAGATTTAGTATTTTTTAATGTTTACATGGGACTTTCTTTTAAAATCAACTGTCACATGTCGCTCAATGTATTTCAGAATTGACAAAACATTCTGAAATACATCTGTTTAATATTTTCCTCAATACTAGATATGCAATAGAGGTAGCTTTGACGTAATAACTTTTTATATGTAGATAACTTTTGTTTGGTTTAAGTAAATCGATTACATTTTTGGTATTTCCTTATTTAGATAATAGATAGGTCTAAAAAAATTAGACAGTCGAAATTAATTATTAAGTTTTACAAATAGTTCTGGTATGTATTCTAAAAGGACGCACGCGATGTCATTTTAACCTGTTAATAATATTTGAACTAAAAACGTTCTGAACCCATGAGAAAAAAATAATTTCAATTAGTAGCATTTTTTATTGCATTTAAACTATCTCCATCACGGTTACCATACTAGTTCGGCAGACATAAATAAGTTGGTTTTATTATTTTTTTTTAAATACTTCAAAAAAAGAAGAAGAAGAATTTAACCCATTCTTTTGAAATATAGTTAGATTTTTTCTATGTTACTTTCGTTAGATAAGATTACTCCCTGCTGTGTTTAACTGTATACGAGGGAATTTATAATTACAGTTTAGATTCCATAGATATTTTGTTATTCTGACGAAATGTTAAAACACAAATCTAACTGCTTTCATTGCTAAAAGGATGTCAGTTTTTGGTGTTAATCCGTTTCAGGCAACTTTCTTTTCTAGGAGTAACAGAAACTTAGATGATGTAGAAAAAAATATCAGGCCTCGATGAGAGCTCGGTGATTCCTATAACAGTTTAGAGTGAACATCCGCTGTTAATTTCGTTATTGCTTTATACTTTGAATTATATGCTAAAATATGTACTCTTTCATTTGCTGATTGTCTGACATTTTTCTATTATGATTTTAAAGCTTTCAAAATATTTTCTTTAATCGAAAAATATGTCCTGCAAATAAAGAGATTTAAAAAAAATATATATTACAAAAGTTCTTTGAAAATGAGCCTGGCGAAGGAGAAAATGGTATGTTTCTGTAGAAACTGAAGTTGAATTCCAGACATAAGCTACAAGTGAATCCCAGGATAGTGAAGCAAACGAAGTTCAGCTCAGCAGAATAAACAAGAAAACACCGCTAAAAATTCTTGATTTCTTGAGTATTTTGCCTGGTAATCTTAGGGATACAGTTGATGATCAAATTTGCATGTAAAATTTATTTCGAAGCTTAATGGTATATAGCTAGAATTATTTGTTTGAAAATATAAATGGCTTTCTAAAATGGATTTATATTTGATTACGTTAATTATATGCTATTTATATTTGCAGCATTCTGATATATTATCGTTGGTATTATTTCTTCAAGGACTTCTTAATATTATTTGTTTAATGATTTACTTTAAGTTTCAAAATTGTTACAGTGGATAAAGCAGCGAACAATTATGCTGTTATATGTAAAAAAATTTATACTGATACAATAATTAATGAATTAAAAAATAATAGTTTTTACACTAAAATTAATGAAAATTTAAACCCCATTCATAAAAAAATTTATTGCTTTTTAAAAAGAAATATAAAACTTTATACTCTTATAATTTCAATCTGTCTAGTCATCACACATTACCTTTTTTGTTTATGACTCCAAAATTTCATAAAAATCCTTAGAAATTCAGGTATATTTGTAGCACAACCAAAAGTATCAATAGAGATTTTAACATTGTTCTTCAAAATTTATTAAAATGGATATACGGTTTTCTTAAATATAAATTTAAAAACAACAGCCATTTTTGGTCAATCTATAATAGTTATGAGGTTTTGGACAAAAAACACTTCACTCCTCTTTTCATGCAGGTTTTTGATTTTGAAAATTTGTTCAATAACATACCAATAGATTCATTATACAATGTTCTAAAAGATATTTTGACACTTTTTGTACCAATGAAGAGCTAAATATTAATCGGGAATTTTTCTTGAATTTATGACATTTTTGTTTTTATTATAATTATGTAGTTTATAGGAATAATATATTTAATCAATCATGTGGAATCGGATTGGGAACTAACTATTCTAGCACTTCTGCTAAGTTGTTTTTATTTTATTATGAATACAATTGTACAGTTAAATATAATAAGCATTTACATGTGTATAGATACATTGACGACATATTAATTTATAATTTTGATTTTTATAAAGAATATAATAAAATTTATCCTGATTTCTTAAAATTAAATAAAGCTAATAATATTGATAACAAAGTAGATTTCCTCGATATTTCTTTTAATATTTCAGACAATAGTATCAATATCGATCTATATGATAAAAGAAACAGTTTTGATTTTTATACTATAAATTTACCACACTGGTTTTCCAATCTTAATAAAAATGTTTTTATTAATACAGTTATAAATCTGTTTATTAGATTTAGAAAAATATGCAGTAATGATTTCAATGTAAATAAACAGGTTTATAAGTTTTTAGGTAATTTATTTTATAAAAATAATTATCCGAGAAAATTTTTGAGATATTATATAAAATTATTTTCAATAAATGGCAACTCTTTGGACTGGAAGCGTAGCTAAAAGGAATGCTGGCTTCTGGAGCTTGTTACATGAAGCCGTCATCTCAAAGTCTCCAAGGTAGAAAGGATGACAGTGGATGAAAAAACATGCAGAAAGATGTCACGACCGCACCGGAAAGAAATGGCTATGATAATGGAAATGTGGACTGGTCTTCGTTCGAGTTAAGTTTTTGTCATCTGCTGGAATTAAAGGGCCGTGCTTATGCAGTAAGTTTATCTTTTATGCTAATGAGCGGGTACAAGCGGAAGTGTGGCAGTTCCTTGCATTTTATACAGTAATCAATTAGGATTTCATAGATATAAAAATTTATTCTTTATATGGGTTTATTATCATTTAAAATATTGAGTGTAAATAATTGATTGCATTACATTAATATACATGTAAAGCTTATTTCTTTGAATTGATCTTTAAGTAACCTTTGAAATGATTTTTAAGTGACTTTTGAATATGTCATTTTCCTATTTAATGCAATACTCTGTCATATTACACGAAATCTGCTGATTAAGCTTTATATTAATAGTGGGGGGAAGGTTAAAGCCATTCCGCCTACTGAAGAGTGATGGCTTTTTATTCTGCGGGTGACTTTTTACATTGTTTAATATTGTTATTTTAATGTTTACTATTTTTAAAAATGTTTATACATCGTGCACCTGGTGCTTAATAAATATTTTCATGAAATTTAAATTATATATGTATGTTGCAATTGTTAAGTGCTGCATTGGCGCCTACGGTAGCAATATTCTGCATGCTGATAGCAAACATATATATATATATATATATATATATATATATATATATATATATATATATATATATATATATATATATATATATGTACGAAAGTATCGTATATCTATATTATAAAGGCCAAACGTATCTGTGCGAAACGCATACGACATTTTGCGAATGGCAAAACTTTCCCATGCAATTCGGTTTAACAATTTTTGCTATTACAATTTTTATATATCTAAACATCGCACACTCTCAATTTTTACATCGGCGTAAAGAAAAAAAATTACTTTTAAATGAAATTTGTTTGAAAACTGTCCCTCAATTTATTATTGAGATATTAATTTTTTTAGAGTTTTATGTATGAATTTTGAAATTGTGGCAAGAGAAATGCGGCATTTTCTCTTAAAACTGAAAAAAAAGAAGTTAAAATTTTGTATGTAGATTTTAAGATGATGAAAATGATGACGTGTTTAGATTTCACGTGAAATTTTATGATCGTGTCAATTTGATTTTTTTAAAAATTTTTACCAAACATAAGAGCCTCAATTGATAACTGCATCATAGTAACTTATCTTTCTCATATTTTACTAATTATATATGCGATTAAAGCTTAATTTTAATAATTTGGACAACTCAATTTCATAGAAATGATAATTTGTTAATTTTAGCTTAAAATAATACTTTTTTTGCGTTAAACTGACCAGCATACGATGCATTTTTTTACCGTAGCTAATTTTGTACGTTGCTATAAATCAATGAAACAGTTCCTTCTAAAACACTTTCTTTCGTCGAAGTTCTATGGGTTCCACATCGTGAATATAAAATCTTTATGCATTAATCTAAATTGTTATTAATGCTGAGAAAGGTTGTTAAGCGAATAACAGTACGAAAATAAAATATTCATTTATCTAATATATACTTCATCAGTTACATTTAGTTTATTATCATTTTTCTCTATACTTTTAAAAACCACGTAAGTTCTGGAAAATAACCATTTTTTCTTAATTTGCATCTTATTAGTTTATAAAATTGATCTGATTTCACCTGCCTTATTAACCCTCTAAGCGTTTCTCCCGTAATATTCCGCGCACTAAGCTCCAGGTTTCACTGCAATATAAGCAATGTTTAAGATATTATAATTCTATAAATTTAATGAATTTTCAAAGCATTGAAGAATGATTAAGATTCTCAAGGATTACATTTATATTCCTAAATAAGATTTTTTATGTAATATTGAAAGAATCATATTTTATTAGCATTTAAAACAAAATGCAGAAAAAACAACATTACAATTTTACCCATTTACAAGACGCTTGGAGGGTTAATTTGCAGCATTCCTGAAACCATACACCTAAGTATTTCCATTATCAATCTTCATTAAATATCCTGAGTTATCTGAGCCTTGATAAACACATTTTAGTTGATGATAATATTTGAATGCAAAAAAGTAAATCAAAGTTTTATAGCATACATTTTTTTTTTAATTTTAGTTTTGGATATCTCGGTTATCACAGAAAATCTTAATAAGAAATTATGATAGAAATATTTTCATATTGAATCGCTGGTTTTTATTTTTATACTAAGGCGGTTGACCACTCAGCGGCCGAATTCATCCCTGTAATCTTAAGTTTGAGGCATATTTCCAACATATATCCTCGAGAAATTAATATTTTAAAATTGTTTTTTCAGTGTTCTCGCCTTAAAAGACGCATCTTTTTTTCTAAATTTTCAAAATATTTCTAAAATCTATCGTATTTTTATAATCTAATTTATTTAATTATAATCCAACTTTACTTCCAGCTCACTAGTTTTTAAATCATAAACTACTAAATTGAGCATAGATTTTAGAATTATTTTGACAACTAAGAAAAAAATTGATGTTCTCTAATAAGAGAATACTAAAAAAAAATCAAAAATATTAGGAGATACTTTGAATATAAGAAAGCATCAAACACCCACAGACTTAATATTACCGAAAGGAATTCGGCCGCTAAGTGATCAGCTGCCTTAAGCTTTTAATTAGCGAAATTTACCTATTATACTGCGTGTTTAAATATAAAATGATAAAAAAATACGAATTTTTAATTCACTGAATACATATTTTAATGCATGGAACTAAAAAACTCTTAGCAAACAGACATTTTTAATAGCTACATGAAACAGATGAGTTTATTTAATTACTTCAACATCATTTTAATACCTAAGTCATTAATACTTTCTCTGTGCTTCTAAGTTTTTAAAATCGTGGAAAATCATTATTATTTCAAGCAACTGCATCATGTTGGTTGAGGAAATGGATGTACTTTTATATGTATCAATTGTTGGTACTAGTGTTTAAACATAATTTTCAAACTAATTTATGTTAGAAACCTTTATTAAAATTCTTCTGATTTACATGCAATTATTATTGTACTTTAGGTTAATTATTAAAGTTATTTGAAACTTGAAAAAATATTGAGATTTGCTGAATTTTATGTTTTTAATTTTTTTATAATTACTCCAGCCATACTATAAATACTAAAAATCTGACAATTAAAAATATTTATTCTTGTAATCAACCGCTTAGTATAATTTTAGGTTTTAGTATTTAATAAATAATAAATATTAATATTAAAATTTATTAGATACAAACAAACGTAAAAAAAATAGCATTTTTAAAAGAAGTGTTAGAATTATTGTCCAAATATTGTGACCATAATTTTCTGAAAATTTCAGGTAACAAATATAAAAAAAGAATTTCTTGCAGCAAAGAAGAAGTTTATGATGATGATAAATTAGTTGATTAAATCATTATTAATAATCAATTTTATTTTTTTAATAAAACAATTTGAAATATATCACAATTCTCTGGATTAAAAAAAACGATTAATTAATTATAATTTCACACTAAAAATAATAATTATAAAATATTTTTATAGTACTTTTAGAAAATATTTGTAAAAACATATTTATTATTATTTATGAAAGAAGAGTAAACACATCGAGCATAATTTTTTCTACTTGATGTGTGTACTACTAGTGATGTGTGTTCTATTAGTTTGTCATCATACTAAATTACACAGCGCAGTGCAAAAGTATTTTAATAAAAAAATAATTTTAAAAATGCTTTTAAAAATCCACTGTAGGTAAATGAATACTATAATCATAAGTATATATCTCAAATGTGCAAAAAAATTCATATTTTTCCGAAGATCCAAAGTTTAAAAAAAAGAAAAAAGAAACCTTTTTTGTGATGTTGCTAAAGTTAATTCCCATGTCATATTTTGTGCAAATATCTACTGAAACATAATAAATGGACGAGCGGTGACACTTTTTTCTAGAGTACAAAGTGTAAAGATCCTTGTATGAATTCTATCAAAAAGCGAAAATCTCTGCGTTTTCTCGAATGTTCTCTGTTTTAAATGTTGTAGAAGTATGGAAACTGAAAGCTGGAGATAAATAACATTCCAAACTTCACTAATTTTAAATCCGGTGCGGGATGCTGAGAAAGGTCGAGTGAAAACACATTTCGTGAAGACAGATGAATTAAAATATTGGCTGTAAATAGCAGTTTGATTCTTAATCAGAGAAAAAATTGACTTGTATAAAAGTATCATGCGACATAGTAAGATGACAAACAACAAGGTTTTATAGAAACAAAGAATAGTTTGTAAGTCTTTTATGAAAAAATGTCATAAACAAGCAAGTTTCAGTGACTAAACAGCACATATATTATCGTGACAAATGGATTTATATTGTGCAATCTGATGATAAAATATGGAATTTGGATAGTTCAGATTGCTTCTCATTCTATTCCTGCATCTTGAGGGAAGATACGAAGATAAATTCGGCAGGCAACATCGTGAAGGTATGGGTCATTTTTGGTTACAATGGATTAGTTTGGTTTATTTTGTGACGGCTGATTATGTACTCGAGGGATATAGGCCCTGGTTACAATGAACAACTAGTGTCTCTTTGCAACCTAATTATATTCATATTAGAAATTCACAAATATCTTTCATACCATTTTAATTTACACTTATCACTTTAAACAAAATGCTTTTCGCTCTGCTACGAAGAACAATTTTCCCCAAACTGAATATGTTATAGTACAATTTTTAGCATGCGCAATTTTTAAATCGCGTTTATTACAACAAACATTCGCTTCAAAATCGCTCCATGGATTCGATAGTAATTGAACTTTGAGAGAGATTAAAGTGATTATTACGAACTCATTTTAACCCTTTCGAGTCTGGTGTACTATTAATAAAACATGTATTTTCATCAAATATTACTTTGTCGTAACAATTTTTTCATTACTTTCGATATATAGAAATGATAACACATGACAATGTCCTTCTTATTATGACTTCAGTTTTGTTTTGACATTTGGTAATAATAATAATAAAAGTATACTTAAGTCTCTTTGCACCGTTGGTAATTCCTTTATTTTTTACATACATTTCATTCTTTAAACAAAAAATATAAAATACTTTTCTGAAACAATCCTATGTGATAAAACAGAGAAAACATTATAAATTTGCAATACTCTCTCAGATACTGATGCAATATATGATTTTCCTAACGTCTTAAGGTGCCTGCCTACCTTCAGAAAGGATTTTTTTAATATTTGAAAAATTGGCTACTTCTGTGCATTATGTTATAGAATATAGTTAAAAATTATAAATAACATGTAAAATATAATTATATTATTAAATATTTTGATTTTTAGGCTTAAAACATAGATAAAAATTGCTATAAAATGGCACTTTTGCAAAACATCAAAACTCAAGTTTAAATGAAGATATTTTCATTCTGTAAATTTTATTATGATTAATCAAACTTTTTGGAGGTACTGAAGCATTTTCTTAACTATAAGTATGATTTTAAAAATTACAGAAGTTGAAGATTTTACACACAGAAAAATTAAGACAATATATGGCAATTCATAACTTGTATCAACTAAAATATGAAAAAATAATTAACTATCATAATAGTAGAGGCACAAAACCTACATAAACTCCTTAAGAGTATTTTTGTAAAGTTTCATAATGTTACAATCATGATTTTTCGAGTTATGATGTTTTGCGACAAAGCAAAATGTGCAAAATCTCATTTTGAGAAAAAGCACAAAATATAATTAAAAACCAGATTTTACCTATTAAATGACTAATATTAAAATGCCTGTAACTCGAGTTCAAAACACAATTCAAATTGATTTAGAAAGCTAAAATATCAGGATTTAATAATAAACTAAATAATCGGATTTTTGACCGAAAATTGCATTTTAAAGGTAGACAGGTACCTTAAAAAACTCTTCTTTAGCATCTCATCACATAAATATGAATTTAAAAGTGCACAAAATAAGTACATTCGTTACATTTCAGACAAAGAGATAATCTTTAAACTTCAGCAAGTTTATTTGCATAGCTACTATGAACGTTATTTAAAATACATAATTTTATTTCCAAAAGGGAAAAAACCTCGGAGCCGAAAGGGTTAAAACTATAGTTTTCGTATATTACGTAGATTTCGTATGAAATACTACCTATTGCATTGTCTCCCATGTTGGAATTTTTGAAAAAATTTTGCGGATCTACACGAATCATGACTCCTAGACCCCAAAACCACCATCAGTAAAAAAGTTTATATATCTATCTATCTATCTATCGGTGTATATCACTTTCTTCTAGACACGATAACTTCCATAATTATGCTCAGATCTTCTTCAAACTTTTACATAAAATCAAGGAGCCTAAAATCTCGGTCGAGTTCGTTAATGGGCAAAATCGGACCAAGGGGGTGGAAATAGGGAGGGTTTTTGTGAAAACAGAAAAAACACGATAACTTCTTAATTAAAATAGATATCGAATCAGTTTAAAGTTTATATTACTTCTAAGAAATGGGCAAAAAGTTTATGCATGACAGATTTTTGATAAAGTTAAAAATGGGCTCAAGGGGCGAAAAAAAACATGGTTTTTGGGAGAAAAAAATTCATAACTTCGTCAATTCTCAAGATATTAAATCCAACTAAATTTTATATAAATGTACTGAATATTATCTAAAACTTTTGTATTTACAAGTTTTTGATAGGACCAATTTTTACCGAGGAAAAAAATTAAAAACGAAAAGAAAAAGGGGGGAGGAAAAAGAAAAAAACCCATAACTTACTCAATTCTTAAGCAATCAAATCTAATTAAATTTATTTTACATCTTCACAATAAGATCTACAACTTTTATACTGACAAGTTTTTCATAGAACCCATTCTTATAGCAAAAATAAATTAAACAAAAATAGGAGTTGGAGTAAAAACCTTAAATCCAAACTGCTTATATTCTGACTCATTTTAAAATTCATTTTTGATTTTAAATGCATCCAAATGACAGATCCTCTTATTTAGGAACTATATAATGCGACGTTTTGGCCAATTTTTTGATAAAGGCAGAATATATTTTTAAAAAGGCTGCCAAAAAAGGTATTTTGAACAGATTTCCCGAAATTATCGTCATTAAAAATTGATTAAGTATAACAAATTGCGTTTTTTCTGAGTCATTTTTAAATTCATTTTTGTTCTCAAACCCATCCAATTTACAGGTCCTATTATTTAGGAACTATATAATGCGACGTATTGGCCAGTTTTTTGATAAAGGCAGAATATATTTTTTAAAAGGCTGCCAAATAGGGTATTTTGAACAGAATTTCACGAAATTATCATGATTGAAATTTGAGGAAATTAAAAAAATTGCGTTTTTACCGAGTCATTTTTAAATCTTTTTTTGTTCTCAAACGCATCCAATTTACAGGTTCTCTTACTTAGGAACTATATTATGTGACGGAGTGTCCAGTTTTTTGATAAAGGCAGAATATATTTCAAAAAAAGGCTGCCAAATGGGCACTTCGCACAAAATTTCCCAAAGCGACCATAGTTAATGAACCGTGGGTATTCAAATAACAAACTGTATATTTTATGACTCATTTTTAAATCCAATTTTGCTCTGAAACGCATTCAAATGACAGTTTTTTGTTACTTAGGAACTATATAATGTGCGTATTCTTTGATTTTTTGATAAAGGGTGAATATACATATTTTTAAAAGCTGTCAAAGTAAGCACTTCGCAAAAAAATTTCCCAAAGCGATCATGATAAAAGAATTGAGGTTGTATTCAAATAACAATTTTTTTATTTTATGACTCATTTTTAAATTCAATTTTGCTCTCAAACGCATTCAATTGATAGTTTTTCGTTATTTAGGAACTGTGAAATGTGCCGTATTGGTCAGATTTTTGATAAAGGCTAAATATATATTTTAAAAAATCTGTCAAATTGGGCACTTCGTACAAAATTTCTCAAAGCAATCTTGATTAAAGAATTGTGGATGTATTAAAATAATAAATTGATTATTTTATTACTCATTTTTAAATTCAATTTTGCTGTCAAACGAATTTAATTAACAGTTTTTTGTTATTTAGGAACTATATAATGAGCATATTGGTCAATTTTTTTAATAAAGTAAGAATATAATTCAAAATATGTTGCCAAAATGGGCATTTGAGTAGAATTTCGTTTAAGAGGATTTCGATAAAACCAGTTCTTACAGAAAAATGAAATTAAAAAATTTTTAAAAGCGGTTGAATAAAGTAGTTAAACTGGGTTTATCTCTAATCTTTTTTTTTTTTTTTTTTTTTTTTTGAGATGAAAACTTTTCGAAATCTACCTCCGCCTATAGGCCATGCCGAAAGGGATTTTTTTTAAGACGAATAGTTACTATTAAAAGGATAACTTTATGTTTTAGCTGTTATTTAGTATGTGCAGTTTATTTATTTGGCATATATTATATATAAAAAACATGCATAGCATATAAATGTGTTACACTGCATTTTTTCAAATAATACAAATCTTAAACAGCAAATTTGTTCACCTAAATTTTATTTCTTTTAAATTCTTCAAAAACACATTTTCGTTCCAAAAGGCATTTTATCTAATGTAAAAACTAAGCGTCTAAGGATTTTTTTCTTGTGATTTTCTTATAAACATTTTCGTATTTACTTTAAAGATATTAAGAAGCATTAAAAATTCATTTACTGCTTTTTTTAAACTGTTTTATGTCTTTTTCACGTTCTCCTAGAGCCATTTCTATAAATAAAAAAAAAATATATAAAGTATTAAAATATTGTACATAAATGATTACGGTAATATATTATAGTATGTTTTATGTTTGCAAGATTTGACTTCATGAATTGCTGTTGTTATATGTATGTTTTGATAAGAAAGCTATTTTCTGTATAAAATAATTTTATCTTAAACAAAATAAATACATAATAAATAAAACTGTCCGAAACATATTCTATTGTAACTTTTGACATGATGCATTACTTTTGTAAACTGTTATAATTTAATTTATCTTATTTAATAAAAAAGAATATTATAAAGAATAAAAATTATCATCAAATAAAACGCAAATAATGTGCAGTTTATCAAGCGATTCAAACATAAACTGTTATGAGCTCTGGTACATAATCTTTAATCTACATGATTTTGCTATTTTAATAGGAAAAATATTTGAAATCTGAATATGCGTCTAATAAAATAACAGATTTTCAGTTAAAGTTTTATATTTTATGGGATATACCCTATATACACAATTAAGGTTTTTTAATATTGTAATGTTTTATTTTGCAATTAAATAGTCTTAATTTATTTTTTTTCTGCTCAACACTCAGCGACTTTATTTACATTAAATTTTTATATACTCAATAAAAATAATGTTTGCCTTGATAGTTTGATTGAAAATGCTTTTGTTTCCAAATAACATATAGTATTTTTTGTCAAATAACCATTTTGTCATGAACAAATTCAGTGTACTTTCATTTTTCGGCCTTATATAATCAGTTACAGTGATAATATTGGCCATATTTATTGCACATTATGAAAATTTTAGTTTTTTTATGCCTTTGCCAGATGTGGCATACTGTCCAGTGAATGGCTAAAGGAAGCTAATTCCTAAATAATTAGTCCTGTATCCATATGTATAGATATAAAATCATTGGATCTGGTAGAAAAGAAGCATTTACAAACTTATCAAATCTGAAAAAAATCATTTTTAGTTATAAGTAATTTGAAAGAGTATATTTCCTCATGCGAATGTGTACAGCTTTTTGTCTGCAAATTCGACTGAATGTTCACAAACAACGATGATACTTTTGATCAGAAAAGATGTTATTTAATTTTGTTGTTTGCTTGCTTTAAAAAATATTTTATATGACCCTGATTCGTTGCATCTCCAGTTCACAGCTTTCAAAATATATCTTTTTTTAGGAATTTTGCTCAAAAACAGAGAACATTTGCTAGCAGACTATCATTATAACTATATGCTAGAATCCATCGTTATATTTAGGAAAAAATATTTGCATTTCTAGAAATCATTACAATGTATTGATTTATGTATATAACAAAGTTTACTTATGCATTAGTTCCGTTCTTTTTGCTACCTTAATATAAAATTTGTATGCATTATAAAATAAATTAAAAAATGAAAATCCTTTATTTCAATTCACAATGAGATTTTCTATAAGCAAACGCTGTACTTTTTTATTCTATTGATTTATCATTCCATATTTTTACATTAAATACGTAAAAAAAGTTAGAAATTAAAAGTTAGTCTTAGCAAAAGAAGTGCTTCGTACTATAGTAAAGTTTTTAAAATATTCAGATCTCGGTTTAATAGTATATAGCTCATCAGATGAAGTATAGGGCTCGAAATGTTTTGAGTGTCCCTGTAAATACTATCTGCTTTCTACTATACAGGAAGTAAATTGTAGTAAACTTTAGCATCATATATCAATTTCATAAACTGTGAAAGAGTTTAATAGTTCAAAAATTCGCTCCAAATTTTGTTTCCTCTTATACTATTGTGTAGTAGAATAATTCTGTGTGGCCCTGTATATTAATAACTCATATACTTTGAGCCACAGATTGTAAAGAATATAGATTTTAGTATATATTTCACAGATACTAAAGTATTGATAAGTAAGTAATAATAAGTATAAATTATTGATAAGTATTGGTATGTAATCACATATCAATACTTTTATGTTCGAAAGAGCATAACATCATTAAAATTCATTTGAAACCATTTTTCCCAATTACCGTAATGTAACGAAATACTTTTGATTATCCTTGTAATTAATCTATATATCCGATTTTCATAAAATATGAAATGACTCGACTAAATTATGCACCAATCATATATTTTAAATTTCAAATTTTTTGGTTCGGAAGTTTCTGCTATGTGATATGCGGACAGACGGACAGACAGATTAACCGACAAAGAGACGAAAGGACCAACGAATATAGGTGCTACGGATTTATATAATTAGGACCATAGAAACAGTTTAATGGAGAAGTATTATGTATTGTAAAATCAGATTTTATTAACTTAAAGAAGCATTACATCAAAGCATTTAAGAAGATTTACACAGAAGAATTTCTCTTTAAACTTGAGTAATATCTTAACTTAATGATTTTATTTTCTTATTAAACATAGGAAGAAGCTGATTGCAAAGAAACGACTATCTATTTAAAATTTTATGTGAATGATCTTAAAGTCAAGGGGATTTTAATGGTTTAAGATTAATTTGTTTTGAAACCATTAGAATGTCTCTGAAGGTAAAGATTTAAGGAAAGTTCGTGTAAAGAGGTAATTATCACATTATAATTATTAAATGCATTAAAAATTAAAAATTTAATTATTAAATACATTACTTACTTAATTATTCGTTTAATCTTGTATTCTCTAGTCAATTATTTCCTACTTGCCTTTCTACTTATTTACAAAAAGAAAATATCTCCGTGTATACAGTAATACAATAAAAAAATACCTACTGTAAATTACCGAATTTAAGTATCCCAATTTTTCATATATGTGACTTTTTTTCTTTTTTGAAAAAGTGACCTTTATAGAATCTCCCTTTTATGTTTTATTTTTTCACGACTTCAGACCTTTTGAATTTTTTGGAAATTCTTTAAATTTTTTTCTAACTATATACAACTCCGATTCAAAGAATTAGAATAATGAAAAGAAATACGGTCAAGGGAAATGAAAATCGAATTTAATTTAAATAATCAACAATATCAAATATAAAGTACTATAATATGAATCTGCATATTTTGCAGATTATAAAAATGTAAACATATTACAATGAAATAGAAAATATATTTAAATCAGCTAACAACGGAAAAATTCAAAATATTAGAATACTTTCTAACATGGTTCAAAAAATTAGAATAATGAAAATATATTGAACATAATTTAAACTCTAAGTATTTTTACTTGCTAATCAGTACTTTGTTGCATCACCCTTAGCTCTTAAACGTTCTGGCATGTTTTTAACTAAAGGTTCACATTGTTTTTTATCCAAATTCGCCCATATGCTCTTTATATTAGAAATAAGTTCTTTTTTTGTCTCTAGGCGCAACTTCTTGAAGTCGTTTCTTCATAATTCCCCACAAATTCTCGATAGGATTTAGATCGGGTGAGTTTGCAGGCCAAGGGAGTACAGGTATGTCCTTATCTTTGAGCCATTTAGTTGTTGATTTGGAAGTGTGGAGAGAAGCTAAATCTTGCTGAAACAAGAAATCGTCATCACATAAATCCTCAGCTGAAGGAATCATGAAATGTTCAAGAATTTCTTTATAGACTTCTGAATTGACTGTTGTGGAAACAATACACAACCTGCCTGGGCCTTCAGCAGTCATGCAGCCCCATACCATAACAGAGGTCGCAAATTTAACCGAACGTTTTAATCATTCTTTCTTATAAGCTTCATGTTTGAGTCTCCAGGCACGTATACCTTGATTTCCGTGAGACACACAAAACACACTTTCATCGCTGAAAAGTATCTTTTTCCAATCATCGTGATCCCAAAATAGCCTTTGTTTACACCATTTAACTCTAGCAGCCCTTTGCTTAGATGATAAGAATGGCTTTATCTTAGGCACACATGATCTAAAACCTAATTTGCAAAGTCGTCGTAGTGTTGTAGATTTGGAGACATTTATACCCATTTCTTTCCATTTTCTATGCACATATCTCACACTCCGAAAACGATGTTTCTTCACAATCTTTTTCAATTGCCTTTCATCTCTTCTTGAAGTTACTGGCTTTCGACCACTTTTAAAGAGTTTATTTTGAAAACACTTATTAATAGAATATTCTCTCAAAACTCTACTCACACTTGCTTGAGAGCATTTCACTTCTTTTGCTATAAAAAGTTGTGTTTTTCCTATTTCGTGCAAGTACACAATACGATATTTCACAGCCTCAGATAAATCGCTCTTTCTTCCCATATTAAGCAAATACTACGCTACAATCAAATGCCAAACGACTTTTCATTTTCAACGGAGCACATTTTATAGTCCCACAGATGTTAATCCCGCAGCCGTTCTCTCAACTTATAAGAAAAATTTGAATATTCTAATTTTTTGAAACATGCTATTGAGGTATTCTATTTCTTTGAATTATTCTAATATTTTTTAAATAGTTAATTATTAATATATCAGAGAAAAATAAATATTTATGTTATATTTATAAATGCTCTGAAGATAATTAGATACTTTTAATATATTTTTTCCTGGACGCAGTATGGAAATTGACGCGTTAGCAACATCAAACTCATTCTTTTTTACATTATTCTAATTTTTTGAATCGGAGTTGTATTCAAAATGAAAACATCTTATGCAATTTAACTTTATTTCATCTTTTTACATAAAATTGTATCATAGAATGGCATACTTCTATATTCGAATTACAAGAAATTTCAAAGGACTGTCTCTTTCAACGGGTATTATTAACGTATTCTTTGTTTTTTCTGCACTAAGATTTAAAAGATACAAATTTTGATTTTGAATTTTATCATTTTTGTTCATACTTCAATGCTATCTAATTTAATTAATTCATGTAGGTTTGTTTCATTAATTTATTATCTACATTACTAGGAAAAAAACTTATTTTTCATAGAAGAAAATTTTAAAACCGAATGCTTTAAAACCGCTACATGTTTTAAAAATATTTATGAAATTGAAACTGAAAAACTCTTTTTAACATTGCTCCTTTCTTTAACTAATAACTTGCTTTTGTTAAGAAAAAATTCTCTTTCATGTGTAGTCAATTATTTAAAGAACATAAATTAATTGGTTTACATAAAACAAAAATAGTAAGTTAATTTGAGGTTATTTACCATTACTTAGTTTGTGTGAAGTGCTACATGTAAATTAACACTTAAATATTCGTAAAAACGGAATGACTGAAAGTAAAGAAACTTATAGCAGATGTTTAAAATTAATTTAATAAAGAAACTTAATCAAACTAAGTACTTTATAAACTGAAGATGATGTATTACATAACTTTATTCATAAAATAGTTTTCACTAATTTTACGATACGTGGGAGAAAATCCTGCAATTATTGGATAAACTTCAGCAAGAATGGATCTACTTAAATATATATTATTGGAAAGGGAGAAATGCATAAAATACCAAGCACTGGACATTCTTTTATTTAACACATTCGCTGCCGCTCACGCGAAAGCGCGTGATGTGGCGCCAACGATAAGGGGCCACTCACGCGCCAGCGCATGATGTGGGGTACTGTCTAATAGCCAGTCACGCGTTGGGCGAAAAAATCTTTAACTGGATCTTTAACTTTGTTATAAAAAATTAATCGGCTTCTGGGAAAAACCCACTTCTACAGTGCGACATTGACTACCAATACATCTTCACGTAAGCGGCAGCGAACGTGTTCAAAGTTTTCTAATTAGCTACGTAACTCCGGTATAAGAAGAATAGCTGACACAAAAATGAAAATATTCAATCTAATCTAAATCTTCAAAATAAAAATCTTAATAGATTTAACTTTGTTTACAATTTATGCTTTAAATGTTAATTAAAATTCTGTTTCGTTTATACATGTCAACTGTATATGAAAATATAGTGAATATTTTTTCTTCTTCGTAGGAAAGGATAGATGGAAGAAAGGTATTTGAATTCTAGATAATAATGTTAATAAGCTTTTTTTCATAAAAAAAGAAAGAAAAATCTGAATGGTTGTAACTATTTTCAGTATGTGCGTTTGAAAATAAACAACATTAAATATAGATTTTATAACAGTCATCTAAATGTTATATTCAATTAAAATTAAAATTGTCATTTTATTTAAAATATTTCAGTATCTATAGGCATAAAAGAGATATCGTCTGTACATGTGCATGTCTGTCTTTCCGTGACGGCTAATAAAACCTATTACACGTAGAAATAAACAAAATTTGATGAAGACAATTGTCCAATTCAAATTCCATCAGAAGCTCAGATTTTATTTTAAGGTAATTAACCGAGATATTAATTTAAAAAAAAATCACAAATGACGCACTACTTTTTATCATTGTAAATCTTTCCACAGGACTTCATACGGAGAAATTAACCAACAGAAAAACAGTTTAAACCAGTTTCTTTATTTAAAAAGCTATCCTAGAAAAAGTAAATGATTTTTGAATATCCAAAGAAATATCGAATTTACTAATACTACTTAAAACTGTAAATACAATTTATATTAATAACGTCTTATCTGTCAATATAATGTGAAAATTATGTCTATATATGTATATATATATATTAAAAAACTTTACTGCGTAACTTTTTAATTTGAAATATGTTGTACCAAATACAGCTCGTCGTATCGTTCTTCTGGTAAATACCACATGTAGAATATTTCGTTGGACATTTTTAAGAAACCATTGCGTCTGCTACTGTAATTAGAAAAATGAAATGATTGTTGCAAGATATATTAAGCATTTGCCATTGCGAGTTAAAGACGTGTCATGTAAAACAACTAAATATATTTTGGTATTTTTTTTCTGAGTCTCTGATATATTTGCCATAAATGTTTAGAACTCTAATTAATTTATTTGATATGCAGTTTTCTAAGGCAAGTAGTATAACGTTTATTTCGTTACATATTGTGTTTCATGCACCCCCGTTCTCTTCTCAATTCAAAAATTCGTTTAAAATTGCGTTTCGTTAATTTTTCATTTCCTCCGGCCATTATACATTAACTTGATAAATTTCAGCTTCCCAATATTATCGTGAGAAATATGCCGGCATTTAACATTTGAAACAATTTTCAGCTGTCAGATACTTCAGATCTAATATACTTTTTCTTTGCCTTTTCGGGCATTCACACTGTAACACGATTAAATATACCACTTAATGCTTTTCTCTTCTCATGAGAATATGCTAAAAGAATTGTAACATCTGCGTATCTAGCGGTTGCCGCTCCTTGTTTGGGCCCCTTGGATAGACATAACGATATCAATTTTTTGGGTGTGAACATTTTTTTCTGCTGTTGCTAGGCACTTTTATCTGCACGTGTAACTTAAAGTTATAGTAACCGCAGGAATCTGGCAACTCTTTTTTCTAGTGTGCATTCAAAATGAATACCGATCACGCGGGTTGTGTTTTTGGCAGCAATTAATATGTCTCCTCCATTGTGCATAGGCAAATTTTTCGTATTTTGGCGACTTTATATTCTACGCCAACACTGTGTGCTGTCTCTGAACGAGGGCACTTGGCCTTCAGCTACGAACTAATGGCGTTCAAGCTTTTTCTTGGAGACTCAATCTCCGATGCTTTTGTACCTCTCCTGCTTCATATGCCAGCAATAAAAATTTGACTTTATAACATCAGTGGGGTTTTTTCGCAGTTTTTCTATCGAACCTGGCTTAGTTTCTTTTATATTCAGTTTATTTGTTTTGCGTAGTGGTCTGTTAAAAAATCCTTATACTAATATCAACGAATTCTTCTTTAAAAGTACTGTGGCAGTATATCTCCTAGTTTATGACATACTACCCATTAACGTTCGATGTTCCGTGAAATTCATTTGATACACATATTTCTATATCGATTTTTTTATATTATATCTCTACATCCCTGCTATCCTTGTAATTAGCGTTAGAGTGTCCATCAAAATAACTTCAAACATAATTTTCAATAACAAATATTTTGGTAGTTAAAGTTTTACGTTTAAATTACTTGAACTGAAAAAACCCAGTAGGATAAGCAAATATAAACATTTGTTTTTGTATTTTTTTTCTTTTAAATTAGAAGAAATACCAATTTTTCCTATTCAAAAATACACTAATGTACTAGTTATAGCTTGATTCATGATTTTACCAATATGAATAGAAACATAAAAAAATGTAAGAAAAATCATGCATTAAACATTGATTATGAAACACTTTCCAACACTTCTTGAAATCTTTATCAAAATTTCATTATTTAGGGATATGGAGTTACTGTCTTTAGTCAAATATGTATTCAATAATTTTGAACAGCCCTGTATTTGCCATGTCGATTGATATGTATACTACATAGTTTGATATTTAGTTTAGAAAGCAAATGCCTAGCAGGTATAAATTTCTCGTTCAGCAGTTTATATCATTAGGAGGAAACATACTTGAATACCTTTGTAAAACCGAGTAATTTACTTAATACCTTCATTGCACAATAGTATTTAACTAAAATTTATTTTAAACTAAAACACTCTTAAAACTGCTGAAACCACATTTTCAGACTTTACCATTCGTAGGCGTCTATGTATTCAATATTTTCGTGGCCCTGTATATGTGGCCCTGTAAAACTACCTTTGAATAATTTACGCTAATATTCAGTAACTTTTGTAAGGTCTTTTGTGTAGCTCTGTATATCAACTATATGATTTATACACACCATATAATATCCATAGATTTAGTGAAATCTATTAGCTCATGTAATAATGAAAATGCATTTCATCCATCCATCAGTCATCATTAATACAGTACTTTGGAAAGAATATACTGTGGCAGTTTTCCTGGCACACATGGACTCCACCTCCCTTCAAAAACCAACAATTAAATTTCTGTAATTTGTAATTTTTACGTTGGGTCCCCCCCACCCTTAAATTAATTCCTTTACTTAACCTAAGCTTACATTCACTGTTAAAAGTGAAGGTGACAAACCGGTGCCATTTGGGGCCCGCAGGTGAAAAGGAAATATCGTCCATTGGAACCCGGGGCATTTAGAACCCTAACGTGCCATAGGGGCTTGGATATGTGGTTGCAGTGCCGACAGGTCTCTTACTGGGTGATTGGAGCTAAATAAGGTGCCATGCACTTCGTATTGGCAGCAATGTGGCACCTCATCGGGTAACTGGAACCATGCGCATGCGCTGTGATGTGTGTCTTTCTGTTATCTGTGACGGCAAGTAAAATCTATGGCTATGAGTGAGTAAAGGTGAGCTCGATGGCCAAGCGGTTAAAACGCTGAGCTTGTAATCAGACGTTATGTGTTCGAATCCTTCGAGGGCCAAAAGTCGCTTTGTATACATTTTATTTTTTTATTGTTGGACACTCTGGACTAAGGGTGCCATCTTTTCACCCTAATTAAATTTCCCATTCTGGATCCTTTAAGGGGTACCACCAGTGAGACAAGCCTTTCACCCCTAAAACTTGCAATATGTCACTATTAGTTTTAACAGTGTTTAAAGATGTTCTTATATGCCTTTTCACCCCTCCCTCACACGTTAAAAAATTAAATTAATACGTTTAAGATCCTCTTCTTTTAAAATGAAAAAATATTTTTTTTCTCACGTTATTTCGCATAATTTTGACTGTTAACTTAGTGAGAAGTGTGTCTTGGTTGACACTTTCTTACTTTTTGTTTCGGGTTCATGTTTTATGCAATAACATGTTTGATTTTCTGTGTCTCACTTTTCACATGCTATGCAATATTCACAATTGAAATGATAAAGTTAAATAATTAATAAAAGTGTTTTTTTTTTCATGCTACCATCATTTTCTTCACTACCTGTTTATTAACTAATGATAAAATAAATGGAATCTCAATTATATATAAAGGGTCACGAATATACTTTTATTGCATTAAAATAGATATAGATCATCTTAGAGGCATAAAACACTTATTAGTATTGTGGAATATTAGAATTTTATTAGACAAACTGAGGGGTGTATGCTTCACCAAGGTGGTAGTATCCCAAACGTTACATTCATTTGAATATATTTTGTTTCGAAACGTAAAATCGATAGACTGTGTATTTAACGCCTGCACAGTAAGATGATTACAGAATCTCAAACTTTAGATTCTTTCAGATAGGTTTTACTTTTAAAATGTTAAGTTATAGATATGTATGATTTTATATTTAATGGATGTACAATTCTCAAGAGGAGCGTCAAATTTGGTTTTTAAGATTAATAAAGTTTAAATGTTCAAAGCAGAAACAGTGTGGACAAAGCGTAGCACTCATTTATACAC
The DNA here is from genome assembly GCA_964019185.1 of Maratus speculifer. Lineage (NCBI taxonomy): Eukaryota > Metazoa > Arthropoda > Arachnida > Araneae > Salticidae > Maratus > Maratus speculifer. Next base: position 129,654,659 of record OZ025292.1, on the reverse strand, counting down.
AGCCTATAAGAGACCAAAAGTAGATAACCGGGGATACACTTCACATTCAAGCCTTCAAATATATTTGGTTTCGGTTGTTTTCAGTTTAAAAATATAAAATCATTAAACACAAACTTTATGTATCTTTAATTTTTTATAATGAACCGAGAGAATGCGGAGCGGATCAGCTATATTACATATACAATCAATAAAAGAACTTTTAATAAAAAAGACAAAATAAACATTGTGAAAAATAAAATAAAATAAAATAAAAATCAGGGCTATTGAGATTATTATCACTTCAAATTGCGGATCAGCTATATTACATATACAATCAATAAAAGAACTTTTAATAAAAAAGACAAAATAAACATTGTGAAAAATAAAATAAAATAAAATAAAAATCAGGGCTATTGAGATTATTATCACTTCAAATTTCGCATTTAATAATTTGTTTTTGTTGTAAATTGCACAATGAATGACACATAGAAATTCTCTTTTCGTTAAAGCTAAATTAATTTTATTATTTTCTGTTTCAAGTTGGCAATACTATAAGTATTTTTAAATATTGATATCTTTCTCTCTCCTTTTGTCTATTTAGCTTTCTTTCTCTCTACTTATACAGACACATATATATATATAGGTTATTTAAAAATGACCGGTATATTTGAAAAATGAATAAAAATTAAGCGGGCAGTGATAGAAGTATACCGTTTGTTGCAATATGTTTGGGACAACAGTAGATTTTCAGGCAGACAAATTCTCGAAATTAGTTACAATTTTCAACAACAGATGGCGCTGCAGGCGACTTGAAGATTATAGAAAAAAAGACAGTGTGTGAGTTCGCCATTCTGTAAGTCGTCTTTCTGATGTAAGCGTGTGCTGTTCACAGATTTCAAGATTACTGGTTTTTCTTAGAACAGAGGATTTTTGACTCGAAGACCAGGTGTATCGCCACAATCAAATTATACGTTTTGTGGAAATACAGTACAATGCAAAAATTTTACAAAGCAAAATTCTTGATTTAAAACATTGTAGTTTTTAAACTTCATTATTCTATTAACAAAACACATGCTAGAAATCATTTTTTTTACAGATTTATTGATAAGTGACAGCACGAAATTAAATTTCTGTTTCATTATAACAGAATGATAAAATGTTTAGTACGTTTTATTATACTGTAAATTTATTGTTGTAGACCTGTGTGATGTATATCTATTTCGATTACTTTTAAATGGTATAATATTATTAAAGTACTTTGCAGCCTCTTTCCTCTTACACCAAAGTGTACCGGAAAATTTTTATTACATTTATAAAAGATTTATGAACGCTACACAGTTTATATTTTAATACTGTCTAAATCTGAATGACATGTACCAATTACATGCTTATCTGAACACCAAAATGGAGACAGATTGAAATACAATGAAAATTAAGAGATATCTTTAAACTAGGTTCTTAGGTATTCAAAAGAAAAATTTTAAAATATTTATAAATTTTAAATGAATATTATTATTATTGTAAAAATAAGTATTACAAATAAATATAAATATTATTCGTTTATTTTTTTACCAAAGCATAAAAAACGATTTATTTTGGTAAACAAATTTATGTAGACTTTATAAATGTGTTAAAAAAATTAAATCGCGCATTTTTTTACTATTCGGTTATACCCATTACAACACAAATTTCGCAAGTATTTGGAGAAATTTACTCTATTTGTTATATTTCAATTTAAAAATCTTAAAAATTACTTTATAGCATTATTACAGAAATCATTGAATAAATAACTATATCCTCATATTATATTACCTTTCTTGAAAAAATTCTTCAAAATTAGCATAATATATCTTTCGTCTTATGATTCAATTTAGCCTGTTTCGATTTATTGTCGTCAAAGAAAAGAGAGATTATATTCACAAGTAGCAAATAAGGACTCTCCAGAGATTACTTAAAGGGAGGGAAGCATGAAGGAAAGCATGCTGATCTAAAAGGAAAACTGTGTTTTCTTCCATAAATAATATTATGTATGTGGTTTTATATTTGTCTTGCTAAAGAATGTCTTTTTAATGCGTTTGCTTTCATATTTCACAGTTATATTTGAAGGAAATTATTCTAAGAATAAAGATACATGTTTATATTAAAACTTATCAAATACAATCCGTATCTTTAAAAACAAAATGCAAAATGAAATGTCTGAAAAAGAGTAATATTTAGTTGTACGGTAGTTAATGTTAATCATTCTTTATTTAAAATGAAACATGAGCGTATTGCAGATTTATGTACAGAAAAAAACACTTAATATGTTATGATGTTAGTAGTTTGCAAAATAAAATGAATATACCCTTTGTTAATAAAATGTAATAATTTTCCGTAAAGAAAACTTCAGTTAAAAAATTTAATCTATTACAATACATTCGAAAAAAGTCTGTTAAACACTTTCTTTTTATACAATAATTAGTGTTTTATGTTGATTTATGCAATTTTACAATTTTGTGTAGAGGAACAAATGATGGCAGAAAGGATATATTCTACGGAAGCTACTTGGTAACTTTAATAATTAAAGCACTTTCTTCGATTTAAATATTTATGGTAACTTTTTAGATGTTCCTCTCAGGAAAAGTTTAAAAAGTCCCCCGACAACGTTTCTGAAAATTGTTATTCTTCATTTGTCATCTTATCTTTTACAAAATTAATTCATAGCATAAAAATTCTTTACGACATTGTCTTTTTTAAATAGATATTTCTTATATTGCTTGTATTATGCTATCAATGTTTTATAAAAATCATGCTAACAGAACTACTACGTCAAAGAGGGCAGGAATCATCCACTTAAGCTTACTACTAAAAAAAGTGATTAAATACTCTTTGTTTCTTAAATGCCTTCCCCGAAAAATATATCTAAATTATCGTGTAAAACACATGAAATAGACATTCGTGTTAAAAATCAAAATTCAAAGAAAATTACGCTTTAGCAAACATAGCAAAATATTTAGGAAAATATGGCATATATTTTAGTAAATTCGAATTGTGTAATTAAAGCTTTTAGAAAAACGAAATTCATCAATAAATTTTATTAAACTAAAAACGTATTGAAGTGCTAGCATATTTATGTTGACTTGTTAGATAAAACGATTTTTTGCTAAAAATAATTTTTTTAATTTCTTCTTCTAAATTTTCCTTCGCTACATTAAAAAATTTTAATTAATTAATAACAATATCTCTATTGTAAAAACAAAAGTAATTAACGCTAATGTTAAGTCAATAAAATTTCATTTTCTTAGTTCATCCCAAAAACTATAATGTATGTAAAAACATGAATATTTGAATATGTTTAAAGGTAATTGAAAGATAAATAATGATAATATTTTGAACCTGATGTTATTTAAATTGCAGAAATATTTAAAACATTGTTTAATGCTGAAATCGACATTTAATCCAGTTACATAATTTTTATTGGAAGATTTATGTAAACATTATTCTCTACACATCCAAAAGATTAGTAAATGGCTATTTTAAAATAACGCATAGTAAATAATTACTCGTATCGCGCATAAAAATTTTGACTGCATTATGAAATTAGTGATGCAGTAGAGTCAAACCAATAGACACTATTTATACAGACAAGTTAATCTTTCCAAAATGGCTAGAATAATTAATTTTAAACTCTTAAGTGCATTTAAAATTTTATTTTGAAAATGTTGAAAGAGCATTTACTAAATTAAAAATTATATTAAATAAAAATAAGCTGACCTTAAAAAAACTTTTTCTTTTAATTCTCAAGCTGCGGTAGCTTTAAAACAGTTTGCATGCAAGTTGATGATATTTTGGATGTAATTTTTATTACAAAAGTTTATTGTTACGTGAGGCTTCATTATATTAAAATATAATTTCAAAAATCTATAATGCATAATGTAACAATTTCTTAAAATAAAATGTCCGAAAATAGGAAAATTACACAATTTTTTAATAAAATAAACGCTAACTCCAATTTTAATTACATTTATCTTTTGTCTTTACAAGAAAACTTCTATTTATTCCACATTTTGAAATGAATATGCATATAATCCTTGAACATGCCCCAGTTATTTAGATTTATAATTAAAACTAATGATGTACATATTTCTATAATAAGGAAAAATTGTATCGATTGTTTGCAGGATATATATATTTTTTTAAGTTTAACAATAAATACCATAATACATTAATTGTTAATAAATATTTTTTTTTTTAGATTCTAAACTTAGTATTAAAAATATAAGTTACTCAATTATATAAGATTTAAATATTGTCTAATCATAATAATTCAGTTATTTTTTATTATTTCTTAAGCGTTACACTATATAGAAAATTGCAAAATGCGTTTTATTCTTAAAAAATAAGTCATGCTAATATACAACATTTTTGAATAAATGACCCAAAAAATAAAACTCTTTTTACAATTCAAACTGCATTTTCATAAGGAATTTGAAACAAAAATGTTTTAGTGAAATAAAATATTTTTCAGAATAAATAGTTCCATGTTTATAAAATGTAAATATGAAATTGGATCTTTTTTGAGTGAATTATTTTTTTAATTAAACCAAAACTGCAGAATTTTATAAATCATGTTTGTAGAAAAAAATCATGTAAAAACATGCAATACATATTACAAAAATGCATATTAAACATACATTTTTTTATATAAACATTGATCTTTTTATTTTATTTTGGTTTTAAAACATTTTTTCTATGAATTAAAAAAAAAAAAACAAATCTCTCTTCTCAGTGTTTCGGTTAAATATTGATTTCACTTTTATAAAATGTTTTACAAGGAAAAAAACCCTAAATCAACAGGCAAAAAATGTTTAACATAGATTAATTTTAGAGAAAAAAGCTATAATCAGATTACTCTTTCAGTTTTTGTAAAAAAGTATAGTTGGATATTTCACAAAATTCCAACAGGATAGGGAAAACTTGTTTTATTTCTTTTTATTTTTTAATGTGTCTAATTTCGCGGTGAGCGACCAATTTTCGTCGACGACCCCTACCTACGACCCAAACAGACCTAGTCTCTTGCGCGACCACGGATAGCGCCAAAATATTTCACTTACGACCCTAAAAATCTTGGACTCTTAATAGAAAAGAAAAAAATATATAAGACAAATTGAAACCGGACAAATTTAAAAGAAAAAGTAGATAAATTAAAGATACTGAGAGACAGCTAGTGGGCGGGCGGGGCTCTGAAGCTATCAACTTTTCCTGCCTTCATCCCGAACATACTGACGGTTGTTGGGGGTGGGTGGGTCAACTGTCGCGGTGAGCGACCAATTTTCGTCGACGACCCCTACCTATGAACCAAACTGACGTAGTCTAATCAAGTAAAAGATAAATTAAAATGTTTTCCTAATAATTGTGTTGTTTAATAAGTTTCTCATATTTTTCTAATGCCTTTTCAACTCTCATATTTTTTTTATAGAATATTAACAACTTTTATATTATAAGAACGAATTTAAGCATCCACGTTGATGCTTTTTTTTTTTCATGTAATTTTTATTATAAAAGTTTATTGTTACGGCAAGTGTCATTATATTAAAATATAATCTCAAAAATGTCTAATGCATAGCGTAACAATTTCTTAAAAATAAAATGTTTGAAAACAGGATTACTACATAATTGTTTAATGAAATGAATGCTAACTACAGTTTTACTTGCATTTCTCTTTTGTCTTTACAAGAAAACTTCTATTTATTCCATATTTTTAAGTGAATTTCCATCTAATCCTGCAAATGTAATTGAACAGTCCACATTCATTTAGTTTCCTAATTAAAAGTACTGATGTATAAGTTTCTACATTACTGAAAAATTGTATCGATTCATTTTCAGCATAAATATTTTATTTTTTTAAGTTCAACAATAAATACCATAATACATTAATAGATTATAAATATTTTTACAAGGTTCAACTTAGTGGTAAAAATATAAGTTACCCTATAGTATAAGATGAAACTATTCCATAATCATATGATTGTAGTTATTTTCTAAAGCGAAAAGCTACATTAACTCTTTCCGGCACGGGCATAATCTTTTAGCAAAATGAGAAATTATCGACTGTCTCCGGAATGTACAAACGACTTTTTTAGAAATTAAGAATCCCCTAATGTAAGCTTTTATTGTAAAAGCAAAATTTTTTAAAATATTATTGGTAACGTTTGCAAGTATGGCGTTAAAATTAGGTATCCCTGACTGGGCACGGTGTGCCGAAAAGGGTTAAATATTCCAAATTGGATTATGTTCTTGGAATATAAGTCATGCTAATACACAGTATTTCTGAATAAATGGTCCAAATACAAAACTTTTTTTTACAGTTCAAACAACATTTTCATAAGGAATTTGAAACAAAACTGTTTTAGAAAAATATAATAATTTTAACAGAACAAATAGTTTCAAGTTTATAAAATGCAAATGAAATTAGATCATTTTTTAATGAATCCTTTTTTAACACATTCGCTGTCTATCACGCGTCAGTGCGTGATATAGCGCCAACGTTAATGTACCACTCACGTGCCAGCGCGTAATGTGGGGTGATGTTTAATGGACAGTCACGCGCTGGCGCGGGAAAATATTTCACTGATTCTTTGTTATAAATTAAATCGGCTTCAGGGAAAAAACCTGTTCTACAGTGCGGCATTAACTATCGTCACATCTTCACGTAAGCGGCAGCGAACGTGTTAATGAAATAAACACTGCATATATTTAAATATATCATGTTTGTAGCAAAATTAAAAAAAAAAAAATCAGTTCAAAACAAAAGGATGATAACATGCAATGCATGTTTAAAAAAATCATATTAAACGTATAATTTTCATATGAACATTAAGATTTTTATTTTAGTCTTGTTTTCAAACATTTTTTCTGTGAATTTAAAAAAAGAGTGTTCTTAGTGTTTCGGTTAAATATTGATTTATCTTTTATTAAATGTTTTATATGAAAAAAATCCTAAATCAACAAGCAAAAAATGTTTAATAGATGTTAAATTTAGAGAACAAAGCTAAAATCAAAATACTCTTTCACTCTCTTTAGTAAAGTTAGTTGGATAGTTCACCAAATTTTAATAAATGTAAAGAAAGCTTTTTTAAAGTGTCGGAATACATTTAATTTCGCCCAATTTCATCAAGTAATGAATAAATTGAAATGTTGTCATTATTATTTTGTTGTTTAGTAAATGATTTTTACAAAAAGATAGTTTTTCAATTTTTTTCTTATGTCTTTTTAATTCACATAATTTTTGATGAAATAATAACAATTTATCTATTTTAAAAACGAATGTAAGAATCACTGCTGCTAAAATAACTCTTACATTCGTTTTTAAAATAAATAAATTGTTATTATTTCATCAAAAAATATGTGAGTTAAAAAGGCATAGGAAAAAAATTGAGAAATTAATTTTTTGTGAAAATCATTTACAATAATTAAATTATTTGTGATTTTTTACTCGGATTTTTCTACAAAAGCTAATGGATATAAAAAATAAGAAAATTCGTAACTTAAAAAAATTAAATAATAATAATAATAAATAATTCAATCAAATATTTCAATTTTTCGTTTCAAAGACTTTTTTAGCATTTTTTTTTTTTTTTTTTTTTGAAATTGTAAGTTTATTTTAATTTCTTGATATTTTGACGGTAAGAAAAATCCCATGTCAGTTAAGCATCTTTTGCAGTCAGATATCTGACTAATATGTGGTGAGACGTTTTTCAAGCTTTTTTTAAATTTCCTATTTTCTTATTGTTTTTCCTTTTTGTTCAAAATATCATTATTTGAATATAGATTTAATTCATAAATTTAAACATAAAAAAAAAGATCAATTTCAGAGATTTTTCAAAATTTCAATTGAAAATATTTTTACACATGAACATGAGAAAATTTATAAAACTACAAAATAGTTCAATTACTGCTTGAGAAAAGTATCTAAAACATAAAAAAAACCAATTTTTGAGTTCGGAGGTTACTACGTTTTAAACCTAATAATTTTTTACAACAGTACTTAAATTTTTATTGATATTATAATAAACATACAACTATGTAAAACAATATTACTACTCTAAATGCAACCTTTTGACATATAAAAATACCTTTTGGGTCATATTCCGAATGAAAAGACATCTGTTTTCATTTCAATGCTGCATTTTTGCAGAAGTACAACAATAACCCGTTTTTAGGATACTATTCACCTATGTTTTCTCGCACAATTTTTTAGAAATTGTATTTTCAAAAATTTATGAACTATCGATGCTCTATCTGATGTATCAGCTCTTTGAAGAACCACAAGATTCAGAACAAATTGTTAACTGTTAACATACCAAACCTTATTTTAAAACTGTTGATTATTTCAGTACTTAATTGATTGTAACTATTATCTGTTGATTACAAAATCTTATTCCAACTATACATTTCTGATGTTATGCAATGTATTTAGTTCTAAATATAATAATACATTAAATGGGTTCGTCTCAGAGGTATTGCTAAAAGCGTATTGATAAAAATTTCTGAGAAAGGATGAAAATAATATAGTGGGATTAAGCATGTTTAATTTGTAAAGCAGGTTTGCGACAATTATTATAAATAACTAGGAAGGGTAACGTCGAAAAACGTTTTCAATTACATATAGCTAATTTTGTTTCATAGATCATATAAACATTCTTATATACATTTCATATATTCTGTTTCATATATTATGTTCATATATACTGTATTCCATTCTTATTGAGTTTATTTATGAACAATTTCAACAAATGCTTTCGTTGTATGTTTTAAACAGTGTAAATCTAAATAGATTGTTTACGTATTTAATCCGATAATAATTATTTTGTAAAGAAATAACATAAACAAGACATTACGGTTTCAAATGTAAACGATTGTTGCCAAAAAGAGCTCTAGAATTTTTTTATCATTTCCCGCCAAATTCAACATCAGCTGTGCTGTCGTGCATAAAAAGTCTCTGTATAATACAATCACGATTTGTTTGAATCAACGAAATTCTAATATTAAACAATTTATTGTGTCTGATTTTTATCTGAATTTAAGGCGACCTTAAATTAGACATCAACGACTAAATAAAACGACTAAATTGAACATTAAGTTAAATAGATTTCAAAGCCTAAATATCAGTTAAAAACCGTTCTTTTAAACTAAATCAGACATTCCTTACTATATACTAATAGTATATGAGCTATAGTAAGGAATTTTCATCAAAGTTTGATTTAAAAAATGCACTGAAATATTTTCATTTTTACATAAAATTTTAGATTTTTAATCCAACCTAATATTTACTCTTTCAGATGCTGGCTACTTCTTTTTTGATCCTTTATTTATATTGTTATTAACTCTGCACACATTTTTTTTATTCTTCATATCATATTTTATGTATAGTCCCAGAATTAATTTTATTTTATATTCGTCTTAACCCTTTTGGGTCCGAATTTCTTTTCAATTTTTTGAAAAAAATTGCTTTACGTTAATAACATTACAACTAGCTATGTACATAGATTAATTCGTGTTTAAATATTATTTCATTGTTAGAAAGATAACAAATGATGTTGTTTTGTATACTATTTAACAAATATTCATATGACCATAGGCTAAGGAAGAGTTTTTGGAGATGTTTAGAAAATATAGTTTTATAATATAGGTTTAACTTATATTACAACTTTCTAATACTTTTTGTGCTTTATTACATGTGATTCTTTCAGGAAAGTAACTTTTGTTTTAAATTCAAAGTGTGAAATATATGCTTAAAGTAAACGAATCGCAAACGTCGCAAAGAGAATGAAGCAAATAATAATAATTATTATTAATACTAAATGACTGAACGTAAACGAAGTCGTATAGTAAATGTATAGTCATGTACTAGTATTATTACCACATGTGAATAGTAGAAAAAGTATTTCTTAAAACAAAATAAAATGCCGTTAAAAGACATGTACTATTAATAGTACACCAGAACCGAAAGGGTTAGGTTGCATTTAAATCTTAGAAATCCAAAAAACTTATGATGAAGATAAGTGGAGCTTTCTAGTTGCGACTTGTGACCAAGCCATTGATAGGCCTCCCCATCTATTTGAAATTGAACTTGTATAATCATGCTATTTAATAAATCATTAAAAGCAGATTACTTACTATCCCTAAATGCATCGAAAATCTATAATTTTTAATAATAGATGTTTTCTTTTTAAATTTTTCTTTAAAAAAATTCTGGAAAGTTATCGCTTCCTATATTCCTATTGCAAATGCAGCAGAAATGCTTTTTAATAGATAATTTTGATAATAAAAAATGGTCACTATTAGAGCATAGTTTACCAAGAAATTTTAAAACTTAGTCTGTTGCTCCTGAAATATATTTTTTAGTTAAGAATATCCAATGATTTTAGTTTTAATACAAAACGCTCCTTTTGTCGAAATAAATAATGCTAAATACATTTAATTTGTTGGACAAATAAAAATATACACTAAAATGAATGTTTTCTAATAAACAGTTTATTAATATTTTTAATTAGGTTTAGTATTATGAATCTAAAATTACTAACACTCTTATAATATCAGATTGATTATCAATAACTTAAATTCATGCAACGAAATAAATATTTAGGGCAATAAAAAGTTAATTATGAACTAAAACTCTAAACTAATCTATGTTGCTAAAATATCCATGGGGGATCTCGGCTGACAGTGTCCATTCCTGTTTTCCTTACTCTGCCCCCGACGCACTGCAGCATATGTCCTTTTCAGATATTCATTTTAACATAGAGCTCTCGGTCTTTAATTCTCAAGAAAGTATTCTATGTAAGTTTGAACGCACTTTATTGAAGCCCAAGGCATGAAAGGCTCTGTAGGTGTTGCCAGATTAGGGAATTTTTTAATTCAGATTATTTGACTGTCAGCTCTTTTTTATATTAGTATAATTTGCATTATTTTTTAGGATTTTTCATCCTTTTTTAAATACACCGAATATTTCTATTTCAAAAAAGCGGTAATACTGCATAATCTGGATACCTTTTTGTCCCGAATCTGTCTCTGTAAAAATTGACCTGGCAGGAATCGAACTTTCTGCTTTGAACGCCGCTATCAGACATTCTGACCATTATGTCACTTGGCTTAAAAGCACGTGGAACTTAAAATAATTTATTTTTTTTGCATTAATTATTAATGTATTAATTATAATTATTAATGCATTAATTATTATTAATGTATTAATGGTCTAAAAATAGATCTAAATGATTATGGAATTAAGTGATTGTGGATTTTATTAATTATTGTGCTGCAAGGTTTTAAAATAATAAAATTTAAGCACTAAGAGTAGTACATAATTTTTATGCCTTTTTCTCAAAATGCGATTTTTTTCTACATTTTGGAACATTTTTCTAAGATTCTAGTTTAGGTAAATAGTTCAAACTTTTCAAAATTGTGAAGTTAGCTTATTAAAAAATATATCTAACATCATATGTCTGAGTAAAATATATTTCAAAATAATATGTATATTTCTGTATGTATGTGTGTGTGTGTGTGTGTGTGTGTTTTAATACAAAATAAAAATTGCTTCCTATTAAGAAATAGTATGTTATCTGATGCCACAACAAATTTTAAGAGATATATTCAACAGTTTTATAGAAAAATTTAATGAGCAGATATATTGTTAGAACAAAATGTTACATTTTAATTTTAGCGCAATTCTCTTTATACCCTTAATTGTTCTACAAATCTTCAATATGTTTTATCGGTTTTTTAAATCAGATCTATTTATAGATCTACAATCGAACAAAACTTTTAAATTTAAATATCTTTATTTATGTACGGAATTTTCTCCATTATCAAATCTCAAATTTTCAGCGATTAATTAACTCAAAATTGCTACATAAAAAGACTGGTGTAAAAGCATTAAAAAAGCGTGAAAAAAGTTGAACTGTTAAAGTTAAAATGTAAAAAAATATATTTATAAGACTGTTTATTTTTCATGAAGAATGTAATAATAGTTCTACTTTCTCTACGCCTCAGTTCTGTACAGGTTAAAACGTTTAATTTTTAACAATTGTTTCCTCCTTTAATTTTTTTTTCCTTATGAAGAATGAATAAACAGCAAACTAAAGAAGGGAAATTATTGAACAAAATTATAAACTCATGATTAATATAATCTTAATTCTTTTAATATCTAGAAAGTGAAACGCGACATTAAGTAAATAAGTATGTTTAATTATTTGAACAATCTTTTTCATTCATAACTGAGAAATAATAATTTTCACTACATTGGTAAAAGTTATACAATTCATGAAAATTCATCATCATTTACCAAAATACAACTTAATAATTGAAGAGCGTGATTTGTCTTCAGCTGTCTCATTTGCTTCCAGTGGTATTTAAATGTAGTATTCATAATGACTTACGTTATAAATCTTGATTAAAATTCTCAAGTATTAGGTGCGATAATCATTTTGCTTCACTTAATGTTAGAGTTTGCCAGTAAAAGTTATTTCAAACTTTTAAGGAGCTTAATTAGTTATTCAAATTATTAGACATGCGTCTAAGAGAATATTTCATTGTGAGTTATGCCTAAAAATTTACAGTACAATCGTTTATAATGAAACACGTAGTAATGTATGTAATAATAAAAAATATGTATGTAATAATAAAAAAATTTTGCCGTAATTCTAAATTAATTATTTCCAATTTCTTAAGATAATTTTTATATCTTAACGTCTTAACATATATATTTTAATTATATTTTTAAAAAAATTACATGTATGTTTTTCCCCAAATCTTAATATTTATTATAATTATTAAGAATAAAGTTAGGCTAATGGCCTATATCACTGCAATTATGGTTATTATCAATATATACATTAATGTAATTCTTTCAAGGGTTATCACAAATTTTCCGCTACTAATATAAACGCATTAATATAAAAGTATCAAGTGTTATCGCGATGTGTACATACAAATATAATAAACGTGCGGACAGATTATTTCTCCGGTTTTGAATTCCTATAAGTTAAATAGAAAGGGCACAAGTACACTGTTAACATTGAGCTCATAGACTATTCAAACTAACTGTATGTTATACTTTTATCCATGTCTATATAATATTATATCATATATCATCTTTTATAGACATAAAACTAGAGGACTCTGCCCACTACAAGCTACGATCGTCAAACTCCGTTCCACTTTTAAAAAATTACGTTTAAAAAAAAATACGGAAGAATGAGTTATAATTTGAAAAGAAAAGAAAAGAAAGTGGCGATCACTTTAAAACGGGTATTGATTGGTAGAGTTTGAGTGCTTTTGCGACATTAGTTTTTACAGGGTTATTCAAAAGATATTCATTTTTTTTATTTGTTGACGGTCCCCTATGGAGTTTCGGTAAAAATTCTGCACGGAGATGTATGACGTATACTATTATATTTATACACTAAGAGTTTCGAGGTGATTCCTCATGTATTTTTCTAGCTATTTAGTAAAATGTCTAAAATTGCAAGTGTCCAATAATCAATGGTCATATAGTGTATATAATATATATATATATATATATATATATATATATATACATATATATATATATATATTATCGCGAAAGGGCTAATATTTGGCATATGTTTTTAATTTTGGTAACGGCTTACTATGCTGCATTTTTGTTAAAAATCTCAAGCATGTATATCAATACCTAATTTATAAAGGAGTAATGTTGAATCATTGTAGGAAACTCTGAAATTACAAGCCAATTTCAAAATTATTGGTACCAAGATCGTGTTTGATCCTGTTCAAAATATCTATAATTAAATTATAAAGAAGTAACATTTGTTTCTTTGTAGGAGGTAATTTTTGGAAGTACGGAATTCGAAATAATTCGAAATTTAAAAATAGGTAAAATTACCGTAATCGTATTTTTAAAAACATCCTTAAAAGCGGTTTTTAAACAATCTCGGGAAGTACCGAATGGTTTTAAAAATATGATATCAAAATGACGGAGATAGTCCTTGTTACAATATAGCCTGTATCTTGCGTCGATGGCAGTACCTAAAAGGGGTTACAGGTGTAAAATAGGTTCTAGAAATGCGACTTTTCTGTTACTGAAGGGCCTAAAATATTAATTTTTGCTAGGTAGTTATTTTTAAGCTATAAAACATCTTTAAGAATATTTCTTTAAAAATCATACATTTAAAAGGATTATGAAATTTAAAATGTACGCGAAAAATAGTCTAAAATCTTTCTAATTACGTTTTTACTTAAACATTTCCAACAATTCGGATTTCGAGTTCAAAATGTATGTTTCAATATAAGCTTTTCAAAGCATTTAATAAGATACAAAAAAATTACGGTTAAAAATAGTTGCTTTTTACTCCAAACTCTAAAGCACCCTCTACGGCATTTTTAAATTTTATCTTTATTTTTTTAAAGAAAATGTTGACATAACGAATAGTTTTAGTGAAAACAGGAAATGACTCGACCAATTTTTCCGTTTTTTATACTAATCATTTGAAATTTTGGACCCTAAACTTTAATGGCACCTACCTACGTCGGAAGATGTTTCGGAACCTTAGTTTATTAGTTAAAACTGTTTGTCTTGATGTGTATTACCACCCTTTAAAGTTTTGTCCAAGAGTTTAGATTCATCCTGCATATACGGTTATAATTTAAGTCTCTCAATTTTGATCTGTCTGTATACCATAAAAAATTTATTACCCGGCGAGAGCTCCATCCATTGATTGGAGAGAAGCCTCTCCTCAAAGTGAGGAAATGGGCCAAGGGGCATCGGTGTTTACTGATGGGTCCAAGACCGAATCAGGTGTGGTTTCGGGGTTCGCAGTCTATGAAAATGGGGCCCTAGTGGTGGAGAGGTCTTACAGCCTCCCGCCGTACGCCACAGTCTTTCAGGCGGAACTCACTGCTGTAGTGAAAGCAATCGAGCTGTGCGTCTCCTTATACGAGAGCTTCTCAATCTATACAGATTCAATGTCGTCGCTGTACGCGCTTTCGCTCGCAAATCCTCAGAATCCACTTGTGGTACAAATACGCGAGATGAGGGAGGGTCTGGAAATCAGGTGGTTTTGGATTAAGGCGCACGTTGTCGTCCGTGGTAACGAAGCTGCAGATAGGCGGCAAAAGCAGGTGCTGAGCTTGGTGTTACCGACACCCATGTTTGCCTTTCACCGAGTGTGATTAAACACTATGTAAACCAGGAATTTTTGAGGACCTGGAAAGACCGGTGGGAAGGCGAGGCTCTAGGCAGAAGCGTCTTCGAAATACTGCCACGAGTTTCGGAAAGACGCGCCTGGACATCTCCACTTATAAACTGGGTGGTAACGGGCCATGGCCCTTTTCCAGCTTACTACCGACGTTTCCGGATCAAACCCTTGCCTCGTTCGTGCCCGTTCTGTTCATCCCCCATTCCGGCATCCAGTAGACACATCCTGTTGGAGTGTGTGGAAACTCAGTCACTGACGGATCGTCATTGTTCGAGACTCTCAATCAACACGGTGCGGAACTACTTCGTAGTTCCAATGCTGAGGAAGGCTCCCGAGGCTTTCTTGAAGGAGGTAGAACCTCACCTCTGGTAGGTCTACCCATTCCCTCGTGGAAGTATCTCATAGTAGGGGATCGTCTGTCTGGGGGCGTTCTGTGTTCAAAGGAATGGCTATATGTGATGGCCAAAGAGGGCAAGTACCTTATTTGTATATATGTAATTAATCTTTTTCATTTAAATTCATTATTTATTCTTATTTAGTCTAACATGCGTATACCGGTGTAAAGACACCATATTAATCTAGATGTAAACCGCTCCTGCGGTTCCACCCTTATCAGCAGTTCTCTGTAATGTTGTTTTAATAAAAGGAATTTTGAAATTAAGTATGAGAAGTCTTTATTGTCAGGGAACATAGCCCATGTTGTGGTTGGAGTCGACGGGGTTTGGCGGGCCCTCCAGCTCATGATGAGACTTGATAATTCAACCAGACCATTCCATCTTAAACCTAGGAGCACGAGAGGCAGTGGAGTTGAATGTGCCAAGTGTGAGGCAACTCAAGAACAAATGCAGGGCCAAACTTCAGTTTCCCTGTGGAAGTTCTAAGTCGACTGGGTGTAATTAAGGATTTTTCAAGCAGAAGTTGATAGACTTCAACTCGGTGAGAACTGACGTCTTTAGATTCTCTACGGGAGGTCGCGACCCCTTGTTGAAGTGATTCGATGGTTTGGAGGTCGCCTCTCGCGGTCCGAGAGTTTCTGCAAATATGCACATCTGATAGACGGCCAAAGTGGGGCTCAAAGAGCACCGTGGCGGCCCCGATCAGAGCACAGTGTGATGACCAGTATTGGTCGCGTACACCTACCCATTTGCTTTATCATAAAAAATCCGTTAAATTTACGACAAAAACTGCAATATTGCTAACAATTTTTAAAGCAAAAACTTCTAGCAGCAATGTTGCCGGCAGTTTTTGCCATAAATGTAACGGATTTTTTATAGTGTAGATTGAAAGAAGAAGCCGAATGAAACGAAAATCGTGTACATACTATTGCACAATACAAAAGGAAATTCAAGCTATAAAAAATAAATTACAATAATATATGGCAGATAGCAATTTTCAGTGTGAAATGTAATGCGCAATACACGAAGAAACAAGTAAGACGTAAAATCGGATGTAACACATAATTTACTGAAAATTGTCCCAGTGAATGTAGTTATTTATTTGCACGATGGTACTGATCAAATTCAATTCTATATGACCATTATACTGGAAGACATAATTCAGTCATGCTCATCTGCGAAACGCAACACATAAGTTGTGGTGTTTCGTAAATATTGTTATTTGAGATTTTTTTAAAAGATTGATAGTCTGTATCACCGTCTCAGTAAGCAGCGAATTATAAGTAACCCCGACGCCAAAAATTCTATAGCGTCAGATCAGGTTATCATAGAATTCCCACCCGTATGACAATACTGGTTTATTGCTATATCGCCTGTGAAAAACTGCCATAAGAACATTTGTTCCAATCGCCTAATATGGGATGAGCTCCATCTTGTATGAACTATGTTTCTGAAAGACACTTTCTTTGTTGCAGTTTAGAAACTAGAACAATTTGTAACATGCGTAAATATCTTTAACCGATCATGTTACAGAGCATGTTGCCGTAAGTTCTCAAAAATAAGGATCAATAATGAAACTTGCATTAAAAAATTATAGAACACAGATAGATATTGAAAGTGTGGAAGGATATTTCATGAACATTTGGTGATATTCGAAGAGTATATTCTGTAGTTCTGCCTATTGTCTGTTCCGTTCATATTAGTATAAGCATCATTTCTGATTGAAATCTAAATTTTACTGATAAATACAACTGAATTTTTCTCCCATGGGAAGACCACCACGCAATCTAATATTATTGTTTATCACGCGAACTTCTATCAATAAAATCTGTAAATTTTGATTATCTTGTTTTATTAGCCAATATTTCTACTTTAAATGTGTTACGAAAATGACCATGTATGCGCAATCAGTATTTAAAAAAGAACTGTTATAAATTATAAAAGTAGACTTTATTCACTTAAACAACCATTACATTAAAAGTATTTAAGAAGATTTACACAAAGAAATTTCTGTTTAAACTTAAGCAATTTCTGAACTTAATGATCTCCTTTTCTCATTAAATATGGAAGCTGATTGCAAACAAACGACTGTCCAATTAAATTTTAGGTGGTTGATCTTAAAAGCCAAGGTAATTTTAATGGATTGAGATTAATTTGTTTTGAAACTATTAGAAAGTCTCCATAGATAAGGGTTTAATGATGCTTTGTATAAAGATTTTAAAATGTAATTTTAAAATTTCTTGTTTACTTAACTATTCGCTTAACCATACACCCTTCAGTTATTTATTTCTTTAGTGGCAATTTACTTCATTTTAAAAACAATTTATCTGATTGCAAACAGAAACATAGCAAATTAAATACAGATTTTAATAAGAAAAATTCTGATTGATACAAAGTAATTCTTCATTTGTAAGAAGAATATATATTAATTTTCGAAACATTACTATGACCCAAATGAAACTAATTTTGCCAAAATTCAAGTATTGTTTCAGTTTTCTGTCATTTCTGCTTTCGATATGTATGTATATATACATATATATTAGTTATGTGCTTACCTTTAATCATTGTTTTTGCAAAAATGTTTTTTAATAAGTAAATTGAAGTTTAAACACTTAAGATTCTAAATATGCTTTACTTTTGGTTCAGCGATAATTAGAATCAAAGTTCTAGGCCAAAATATCAACCGGAAAAGAAATTTCTGAAACATGAAGTGATCATTTAAAAAGCCGAGGAAGGATAAACAATACATTTTAATTCACAGATATATAATAAATAATATATACACAAATATATAAACACTTAAAATTATGGTGGATTTTAAACTTGTAAATTTTATACGTAATTTTTTATACTATAACAAAATCTTAATTTTAATTTCCTAATCAACTGTGTTTTTCATAGTATACTTTTACGAAAGACGTAGTATGTTAATTTTTTAAGGTACAAAAATAAAAATTTGACACAAGTTTCTGTTATAGTAGTATGTTACGAAGCAAAATATAACTTGTTTATAAATTATGTCAAAAGGCAATGCGTAGAAGTGTGACATAAAGGATCGCATGTTAAATTGTACTGATTTTGTATTAAAAAAAACGTGAGTACTGCTAAATATTTTTAGTATTTGTACATTTTACTAAATTTTCTTATATAGAAAACCCTCTAAAAGAACTCTCGATTCGGATGACGTGTATAATGTATATTTCAAGAATTTTACTTTTAACTTGAGAGAGAAATGATAGAAAAATAGAAATAAACATTTTTGTAAAAAAAAAATAGCATTATCCCCAATATATAATTTGAAAATTATTTTTTTTATTTTACTATAAAATAGATGACATATCCCTTTCTTATTTCTCTGTTATTCTGTGAAACATTAAATCGCATATCCATTAATATAGTAAATATTTCTTCTTGATACATCAATAAAGCTTCAAACAAACAAACTTTGAAATATTTTTATTCTACGAGGCGACTATAAAAACACTCAAGTACTGTTTGTTGAAGAAAACATCATTTTGGTTTTAGTTAGTCACATTTTCCTTTGTGTTTTTCTTTAAGTAATCCCTGTAGTGATATTACACATTGTCATTTTAATATATTCTATACTTCTGTGATGGTAGTGAAATGAATGATACTGAAAAAGAACCATAAAACGAAAGATAAACATGCTTATTTTATATAGATATTCTAAGAGTTTTTACTTTTATACATTTTTCCCCTAATGCTTTAAGAATAACACATTTTTTGATAACGAAATTGTAAATATTACTCTTTGTTTTCTTACTTTATCTATCTGGTTATCTAACTGAATTTTAATATTAAAAAAATCCATTTTAATAAACAATTTAATAATTAATACAAACATATATCTAAAAGCGAGACGCTAATATGTGTGACTAAAAATAGAATTATAACAAATAATAAAATGTATGGCTTAAAACTATTCTAATCGGAGATATGTTTAATAACGTTTCAACTGGAAAATTATATATTCTATGGTATATTCTAGATTCGTTTCACGGATATCCTAAATGTAAAAATTTTAGGTAATGAAAATTGGCATCATTTCAGATGTATTGCAAACAAATTGTGAATTAACCTACATAGATGCCAATATTTACACCTTTTTCATAGTGTTTAAAATTATTAGGATATTTTTAACTATTTATTCTAAAAAATCCTCGATTAAACAAAAAAAGTTTCTATTGATGTAGTATATTTGAGGTCAGCTTTAGGTTTCAAAAAGTAAAGTTATTCGAGTCAGTATTTTAGGAAATATAATGATTTACAACTTTGAATGCCTTTGGTTAATGTGACCCCACGAGTAGACCAAACCTTTCCGGAATTTTATAATTTTTTTTTAGATACTGCATCATTTCATTTGTCAATAATCTTTCTACGTCACACTAGATATAATGTTTTTGTTTGGATATTAGCATATGTGTTATTAGCTACCTACTGTAATAAAATGCATTTTTTTGAAAGGATAAACAGCTAATTTCTGATAAGTTAGACAATTACAAAAAATAAAATAAAACACTACTATCTTCCTTATTTCAACTAATACGGAAATTTCAATTGAAATGTAGCCATAAATTCTCTAGAACGATTTGCCATTTTAGCTTCATTTGAGTTATTTTTAGTAAATTGCAAAATTCATCTTGTGCAAAAAATGAAATTGACTCGTGAACATTTTCATACGATCATTTTTCATAACTTTCCACGTGGATTGTCAAGATAAGAGTAATTCCATTAACTATTTTATATAACGATAGAGCACCATCCTAAAGTACTGTAAAAAACTGGTAAACGAATTTATTCATGTTCCATGTCCGCGCCAGGACACTTTCCGTGTAGTTCTACCAAAAACGGTTGTTATGCCAGAAAATATCGATGCTGTGCCTGAACTGGTAAAGCAAGATCGTCATATGACATACCGTGAGACTGACAAATCTTTGGACATTAATAAGACAGGAATCAATAACATATTTACTGAACATTTGGTTGTAAAAAATATTTAATTGCTTTGGAAGCCGCATAATCTATTAAACGCTCAAAAGAAAGATTGTGTCGAATGGTAAAAGGAAAAACTAAACAAGTACGTTTAAGATTCATCAAAAGTCGTGTATAACATCTACATAACTGACGAATTTTTGATCTATGCATATGAGCCAGAAACAAAACAGCAATCGAGTGTATGGTTATTCCAAGATGAGCAAAATCCAACACGATTTGTTCGAGGAAGAAGCACATCGAAGCAAATAGTTGCCTGTTTCTTCGACATTAACTGTCTCTTGGCGACAGTGGCATTAGAGCAACGCAAAACAGTCAATTCTGAATGGTACATGACTATTTATTTGCCAGAAGTCTTCGGAGAAATTCGATAAAAGCAGAATAACAGACGAATATTTTTTTATCATGACAATGTGAACTCTCACAAATTGGCTGAAACAAAGGAGTTTCTGCAAGGCCAAGACAACGAAGTAATGGGTCATCAGCCATAGATCCATAATTTTTCACCTAATAGCACTTTTTCATTCACACACATCAAACATAAATTACGTGGATAATGATTTTCAACGCCCGAAGAAGCGGTTGTTGCGTTCAAAAAGTATGTTTGGAGTTACTTCCATAGGAGTGGAAACAGAACTACGAAAATTCGTTGAAACGGATGTAAAAGGGTATTGATATTCATGGAGAGTACTTTGTAAGGGAATAAATTCAATATTGATCATAATTATTTGTGCTTTAATTACTAGGCCAGAAATGTAAATAACAACCCTCGTATTTGTATAAGAGTAATTGATCATAGCAACGTGCTTTATAATGCTATCCAGGATACAACTTGCTTAAACAGCAATAACATGGCAAGCTATCTATAAGCATTTTATGCTTAAATGGGTCAATATATGCCGTGACTTCCTGGTAATTCGAGGAAAATCAGCATAGGTTACAACATTAAATCCTATTCTAGGAAATGAATACAAAGCTTGAATGAGGACTGGTAATGATTAATTTTTAGATGTTCGATTGACTTCATTCGCTGATTAACCATCGGGTAAATGGCAATTTCAAAGACTATTTTTTTCAAAATTTTGTTGCTATTTAATTTTAGCAAATTTTCTTCTTGTCCATTATAGGCCATTTATTAAGGATTTCAGATATCATATTATTTTAGTATTGAAACGTAAAACAATGGAAAATATAATAACAAACCCATAGCGCAGACTTTATTTGATTAACTACTGATTAAGTCAGCCTGTATTTATTTTTTATCCTTAGTGTTTTAGGCAACATTCAGCAACTACATAGGAAAATGATTTACAAATATGAGATACATCCTCAAAAATTATGGAAATCGATTTTGTTTAAAAAATCAGTATATTTATTTATTTTTTTTACGAAAAATAGGTAAGTGTGATCTCTTATTGCATAGAGGTTTTCGTTTATTTTTTTTTTCAAAACAACTTATCCTATAATTAATAAATCCAAACTGTAACTCTGTATTTATTAAATTGCTACATAGATGGTATCAATAAAAAAGTTTATTTAGTATCATTAAAAAAGTTTAGTTTCTTTATTACATTTTTAAATTTTTGTTTTCTTTAGCGTTCCACACTGAAATCAAAATATGTAAAGTGACAAAGCTTTTTCTAGGAAACTGAGACTTTTATGTAAAGTTAGAACAAACTTTATGTATTAGAATCAGTTACATGAATGTTTCAAGTTACTGTTATGTAAAAAATTCCAGGAATCTCAGTTTCCTAAAACAAAAGTTTGGTAACTATATAGATTGTTTTTTTTTCTTTAACAGTGCATGTTATGTAAAAGAAATTTTTTTATGTTGATTTTCATTTTGTTGATTCATATTTAGTTATCTTTAAGAAAAAAAATACTAATAAAAACTTATTTCCTAAAATCGTAGCCTTTATTTCTATGGAAGTGAAATGGTTTAGAACAAAGTTATTTTTGAAGAGATATAAATGTGCACAGGCAAGTTGAATGTTCTTGGTGAAATCGTTTTGATTATTTGCAAACAGTTTCACATACGTCAATTAAATCTGGTTTCGGATATCGTTTCTGATCAAAATCCTCTCTTCCACTCAAAATTTTTCGTACTCATTTCACCACTAATGTTGAAAGATGCCACAATTTAGACAGGCTATTTTAATTTTCAGTTCATCCAAGACTTATTCGTATTACAGTGGCAAAATCATTTTTTACTACAAAATAAGCTCTGTAAAATGTCTATGAATATTGAAACTTTATTAATAATATTAAAAAAGAATGAGTTAGTAGTGCGAAATCTCTGCGGTGATAGCAAAAACAGTTTTGTTTGTAACTACCTCTCTATTACTGTATACTTATAAAGTCCCTATCGCATCTATTTTTGCCCATTTTATTCATTGAAACATCTGCAAACGAAATTTTATCATACCTTTCCAAACGTAATATCTTGTCTAAACATAAACATTTATAGTGCCAACGAAGAAAAATCATACAGTTATAAAATTTCATTAATCCTAAACATGTTTAAAACGGAATATAAATAAATCCCGTTATAATATTAATGTGTTTGTAAAATACAGGTAAAACACGAAAATTAAGACAGAATCAGAATCGACAAGAGAACAATTCATTTCAGACAGGTTTGAATTTTAGCTTGTTTAATTATATGTTATTACAGTAGTGACCTAGGTTTTTATGTTTAAGAGGGGATTCCGTTACAGGCAGTCATCCCTTTTATGGGATTCATTTTACTTTTTTGTTCCCATTTAGATACCTAGAACGCCCTTTTGTTATTTTTTCTACTGCTTTTAGTAACAGTAAAACTAAGAAAATCTAATTGCAATTTGATAATTAGAGCATTAAAGTTATGCTAATCATATTGTTAATCATATTAATTTTATGTAATCACTAAATATCTATCAGTTTTCGGTCAGTTTAATGTAACGTGTTTCTATTTTACAAATGAAAGCCTAAAAGTATAATTTCCAGATTTTTTTTCAACATTATAATTATTTATTAGATAGTTGGTATTTTTACAGTAAAGGAGTTTTGATGGTCTTTGTTTTCTTTTTTCAAGATAGTCTTCAGGAAGTAAGATATATCGTTAGTTGAAATAAAGAATAAAAAAAACTAATTTAATGAAACTTTTGTCTTTAATATTATTTATATATATAGTTTACTTCTATTAGCGCACACAAATAGACAAAGGGGTTGTCTGTAAATTTTACAGCTTTCAAAAGCATTATTGCGCATATGAGACAGTAAATAAGATGCCAGAAAATAGACTTGAAAACTTCTCTCAATGCCATTATCTCTATCTTGTTAAGCCTGAAAATTTACCAAAGTTGCAGTAAAGTTCTTTAAATACATGTTTTAAAATAAGCATTTCTTAATTCTAAATCTTGACATTCCTGCGAACATATTAATTATAGTTAAAATTCAAATATATATAATACTCAATTTTCCTCTAAATTTATTCATAACCTATTAACCACTATCTTTTGAACCTTTAAAAGCTTAAGTTTTGTACAATTATGACGATTCTGTACGTTACCGCTGATTAGCGGCAAAACATGTTTTATTTATCTGTCTCATTTATTTGAGGTAGTGGTTAAATAGAGCATTCAGAACTGTTCAAAATTATAAATCTTCGTTAAAATTCTCAACTTTTCTGTGAGACAATTATTGTACTTCAATTGATAATGAAGTTCGCTTTTAAAATTCTTTCAAAGTTTTAATGAGTTTAGCAACTGAAATTCACTTTGAAATTATTAAAATTTTCTATCAGAAATTTTACATTTCAACTGATAAAATAATTATTGCTTCTCATTTGTTTGTATATTTTCTCAATATATTAACAAATCGTTTAAAAGATCACATAGAAATATTTCTTTTTTAAAAAATAGAAATTTTAAATATAAATAAATTAGGAGAATTTAGTGAATATTTATTAACTGTCTCAGAAACCTTGTACTGGTATAGCAAAATCAGTATCCCCAAGAAAAATAAATTGTAAGATTTATTTGCATCAGAGAAAATCGCTGTGATTATTGATTAAAAATGGTTCATGTATGCGTCAAATTTTGTTTTCAAAGACGCTGATTGACTCATTTCATGAAATATACATGAATAGACATTTTTATATATTTATGATGAATTATATATTTATCACTGTCATAAGGCAAGACGTTTAGACGAAACCGCATTGTAGAAATAAAAGATATTTTTTTCTTGGAGTCCAAAAAGCCGCAAAGAGCTACTCACAATTTTCATAGAAATGGAGAAGAAAATGTATGATGTCACATCCGGTCTACTGAAGGTAAATTTATTTAAAATATGCATATGCATACCTGCATTTCAATTAGTTCTGTTAGAGGTGAGTAACCATATTTGGATCGCCATTTTGAATGAATCGTTGTCATACTGCCGTAAATTACAGAAAGAAAAGTCAACCTTCACTGAAATCATACTCATTAGAGTGACGTCATTTATGATTAAAAGAAGCATGCGTGTAACACTTGCTGTTTTCAAATAATTAAAAAAACTAAAATTAGCTATTTTCTCTCATTTTTTTTTCTTAGTAAACACAAGAGTGTACTGAAAAATAAGGGTAATTCATTATGTTTTCATGTACATATTTATTGAACATTGATGTGTTTATTGCGCATATTTTTCAAGTGGATTTCTTAGCTTTCATTTTGGTTCTTAGTTTTGAAATTATCTGTTTAAAAATGCCGCAGTTGTTTTAATTGCACCAATTTGAGTTGCTTAAATTGGACTAGATATACCTAGCATATTTTTAACACTTTTTAATATAATTGAAAAATAATAATATCGACAGTCAAACAATCTGAAAAAAAAAAACATCCGTGAGAGTAAAATTTATCAAATATATAAAGAACAAAAGGAAAGAATAAGTTGTGAAGAGATTCACTTTCAAGAAGCCCTTAGCTATAAAACCTCCTCCAAAAGCCTAAAAATTAGATATGCTACCGCGGAGGTTCCACTCCCCAGTTCCTGGCCATCTAGGTCCTATTTGCCTCTGATCCAGACGACATTTTCATGGAACCTATTAAGACAGATCCTTTTGTACTACCTAGCCGGATACTCGCATCCTTACCGCCCTTCACAAGTAGCTCCAGTCTCAAGCTTTGCACTGTCCATAGCACATCACATAGCATGGGAGTGGGTCCCCCCAAAAGTGATAAACTAGCCAGTTGCAAGAGTCTTCTGCTCCCAATACTCGAGCGCAAAGTTGTCCCTTTTTTGGTGCCTTTCCGAGTCATCCCAACTACCCGAAGAAAATGGACACTTATTGAGGTGCAAGGTCCACGATCTGATGCTCAGAATCCCCTGAGTTGATTTGCTTTGCGGAGGGACCTCATGATGAGAAAAAACATTTATGCGGAATGACCTACCTGTCGCCTTAGAAGAGGTCTCATTCAAGGGTTTTTCGCTTAGACGCCGTATCGAAAGGAGCGGAACTGGTCTAAAAAGCTATAGTTGAACATGGGGAAGACCTGGAAAACATTTTCTGACGGTATGGACACCGCCTAGCATAGGTTTTAACACCTGATTTACCCCTTGCGACTCAACGAAGGGTGTCTGAAGACCAGACCATGTGCCTTTAGTGTTCTCAGACGATCCGAAAAGCTCCACATACACGGGACCACCTAGAGTCCGACTCGCTAGGCGGTTGATTCGAAGGCTATCCAACGCACTCTGTACCATACCCTCGCTCTTCAGCCGGGGTGATTTTGCTAGACCATGCAAGATCACGTCACACTATACTTTACCTCTCAGCCCTTATTGTTCCAGGACACGGGGGGCACTTCATTGTGCAATAGAGACTGATATTTCGAAATACATAGATACCTCTTGTTTATCCACGGAAAACAAGGAAAATCCCTCCACATGAGCCGAAAGCGACGCCCGTCTCAGGGATAGAATGTGCACTGTTAAAAATAAAGGTGACAAAACAGTTGCATTTGGCACCCAGGAGTGAAAAGGTGCCATTTGACAGTCGCGGATTTGGAAATGTGTTTGAGGTATCGTTTGATCCTTCACTGGGTGATTCACGCTAATTAGGTTGCCGCGCAATGCATAGCTTTGAAAGATTTTCACCCCTTAGTCATTTTCTCATACTCTGTGATGTGTCTCCTTCCCCTTCATCTTGCCGCCACTGGTATATCATTAAAGCAATTTCTCCCTACGAAGACTATCACCACACATGTGCTATCCCAATTTCGTTCAGAACTTCGGATGGAAAACTTTTCGTGAGCTTTTTATATAAAGCATGCTTTCAATTTCAGAACGTTTGAGCATTTCAGGGGGATTTTGAAGGTGAGCTCGATAGCCGAACGGTTAGAGCGTTGAGCTTGCAATCAGATGTTGTGGGTTCGAATCCTTCACGATACAAAAGTCGGTTTATATATATATTTTTTATTATTGAGCACTCTGGGTTAGGGGTGCCATTCTGGCTCCCCTAGGGTTGTTGCCAGTGAGACAAGCCTTTCACCCGTAAAAGATGCAATGTGTCACTTGTAGTTTTAACAGTGTACATACACCACAAAAAGAAAAGTTTATTTATTTATTTTTATTTTTTTAAGAGTAATTAATGATTTTTTATAATGAAAAACTGCAAGTTACTACAAGGACTTAATTAAAAGTGCCAGCTAAATGTATATATATATTTATTTATTTTATAAAATTATGTATATTTAAAAAAAAAAAATAGGAATTTAATTTTTTTTTATTTTCATTTTATTTTATTTTATTTTTTAAACAAAATCTACAAACTATACATATCTAAGATCATATCCGTTCCTAATATATTCCCAATACAAAAAACTAATTTATAAGAATACCACTTCTTTTTATTGTATCTTGTTCAATGTTAATTACTCAGTGATAAAACATTGATTCAGCACTGCGCTGTTTACATTGCGAAAGAAATATTTCATACCTCCAAAGTAAAATTGATATGTCTGTAATATCTGTTTCATTGCAAATATTTGCAATTTAAAGCATATATTCTGATTTGTATATGTTACGAGATGCAACCCGTCGAAATTAGACGAAAGAAAATGTTTAAGAATGTTTTTTTTTCTATACGACGATGTAAAAATCAGAAATATGCAATATTTAGAAGTATAAAATTTGCAGTAGCGAAAAATGCAAAACTGAAATTGCATGGAAAAGTGTTGCCATTCGCAAAATGACGTATGCGTTACCCTCAGATACGTTTGGTCTTTAAGATATAGATATTTTTGAAAGTTTTGCTTAAAACTTCAATAAGATAACTACACAACCACAAGTTTTATCCGCTTAACTGATAAAAAATCTTTCAAAAAGCGCATTTTTTCAAATATTTTTCAGAATTTTTAATTTTTTATAACCGGTTTTTCAAAGCCAAAATTTATGCCTAAATGAATACTAATAATAATAAAAAAAGCCTCAGATTACATAATGTAAAATTTACAATAAAAATATATTGTTGAGAATAATAAATCATGATTGGAATATGGACATCAGTACGTGGCACGAGTAAATCATGATTTAAAAAAACACGTTGTCCGTGTGACTTACGAGCAAATCAGGTAATCAATAAATGACTAAAACATATAAAAACACGTTTCATTATTTTTTATATTTATGTAACGAAATTATCATAAATATCCATAACATAATTTTAGTCATTAACGTATAATTTGAAATCATGTTAAAAAATACTGTCTTTAAAAAATAAAAATGATATAAAACATGGAAGAAAAAGATTTTATTTGCATTTGACCTTTTTTATCGTACTATTCAAACTATTTTTGCAATTTTTTTCTGTAATATACTTTGAATCATAAATGTCTATTTAAAAATATGTGCAAAGTAAAATCGTTTTAAAACAATTGGTACAAAAAGTTTTTTTTTCAAAAACTGCCATATGTTGAATTTAAAGTAGAGTATGCGAAATGATAAGTATCAATGTCTAGAAAAACAGCAGATGGTGTATATTTTATTATCCATCTATCTAGCATTTTCATCGTTACCGAAACAATCGAATAAACTTTTCCGTCACGTATAGAAATTCTCTGGTGAATTTTTTTTAGTATCAGAAGAAAACTATTTTAGATTGAGGTAAGGAGGAAGATAACAACATTCTGATGTGTAGCGTTAAATGTTTTTAAGTTGATTTCGATAAAATATTTAAAAATGGTTTATAAACCGTAACATTTTATTGTAACTGTCTTCAAATCTGTTAATTCTGCGTTTTGTGAGAGCGAAAGTAAATTTAATTATTTCATTTCTATTGGAAAGAACTGATAATTCTTTTTTTAATGATATATTTGTGATTGTTTTAAATTCTAACCTCTAGATATAATTGTAATATTTATTGTTTCTGATCTAACAGGCCTGTATTAAAAATTAAACTAAGTAAACTGGCGTTATATTGATGAAGGAGTCGAATAGATATTGAAGAAGAGCTCGTTTCTTTCTTTTCGAAAAAAAAAACCCAATAAATTATTTCAGTTTATAATTTTTTGCACCATAGGTAGGGTGTAAAATGCAAATGCGATTGGTTTTAACGCTGATGTCATTTATATCCCTGTATATCGATAGTGTGATATTTTTTCAAATGACATCTAAAAAGTATATAAATGAATAAATCTATCTTTTCTTCGTGCAAAAAGTTTTTGAAATCCCAACCAGTTCCCACTTAAAATAATGTAGACAGATCAGAGTTTGTTTCGTTCTAATATTCCATAGCAAATTTAACTTGTCATCCATTAATTAATAATAAAAAAAATATAAGAATATATACGTCATACAAATTTATTGGATATTTGATAAAAATTCGTGCTAAGCACTGAAATAATCAGGCCTAATGAGAATAAAATAAACTTCTGTTAAATTTCTTTTGTCAAGTAGTAATAATAATTCGAAATCATAACTTATATAATGAAATTACTATAAATAAACATAACATAATTTTAATCATTAGCATATAATTTAAAATCATATTAAAACATAGTACCTTTAAATAATAATAATAATCTAATAGTAAAACATTAAAGAAAAATACTTTATTAGATGTTACACCACATTTATCGTACAAGTCAAACAATTTTTATTAATATTTTCTCTAACATCTTTTGAATCTTAAGCATCTGTTTAAAAATGCATGCAAAATGATATCGTTTTAAAGCAGTTGGTAAAAGGAGGTTTTTGATTTTCTCTTAATCTGCTAAATATTCAATTTAAAATAGACCATCATAATCATAAGTAGCAGTGTTCCGAAAAACAGCAGATGTTGTGTATTTTGTTATCCAGCTATCTAGCAATTTCATCTTTTTTGCGACAATCGAATGAAAGATTCCTTCGCGTAGAAAATCGCTGAGGAAAATTTTTAGAATCAGATGAAAGCTATTTTAGAATGCGGTAGGCAAGAAGGTAGAAACAATCTGATGTGTAGCATTAAACGTTTTTATATTTGATAAAAAATAATAATAATTGTTTTTAAGCAATAACTTTTTATTGTGATTGTAATTTTCTATTAATTTATTTAGTCTGTACATAGTGAGAACAAAAGTAAATTTAGTTATTTAATTTACACGGTAAAGAACTGATAATTTTTTTTGAAATATTTGCGATTTTTTAATATTCCTAACTCTTAGATATAGTTATAATATTTTGTTGTTGCTCATCAAATAAACCTATTTTATACAGAAGAAAAACTAAGTAAGCTGACTTAATATCGATGAAGAGAAAAAAAAAAGAAAAGAGAAAATATATTTTCTATAGAATATTTTGTAAGAGTAAAGAATATTCATTATTCATTTACAGATTCAGGCATCCTTTAATAATAATAATAATCACAAGCAAACAATAATAAGTGGGTTAACAGACATATGTTTAAACTTTTTTTTGGATAAACGATCTGATATATGCGTATGTCACACCTTAATTTCAGATTACTATAAAATTCAATAGAATAATATTTTTTATATTTTAATAGAATCTGTATGTAATGCAAACATTTAAAAAAACATAATTAAAAATTAATTATTAACAGATAATTTTTAAATCGTGTTAAAAAACGCAACATTTAAAAAATAAAAACAATAGTAAAATTTTTCAGAAAAATATTCGCTTTGCATTTACAACAGTTTTACCGTGAACATCGATTCTTTTTTGCTATGGTTTTCTCTATAAAGCCTTCACATCTTAAACATCTGTTTAAAATTTTGTACAGAATAAAATAATTTTAAGGCAATTGGTACAAAGGGTTTTCGTTTAATCTAAAACTGCCATGTATTGAATTCAAAGTAGACTACGCGAAATGATGTCTCTGTTCAGAAAAAAAACAGCAGATGGTGTGTA
This sequence comes from Maratus speculifer, assembly GCA_964019185.1. Classification (NCBI taxonomy): domain Eukaryota; kingdom Metazoa; phylum Arthropoda; class Arachnida; order Araneae; family Salticidae; genus Maratus; species Maratus speculifer. The sequence goes on along the minus strand of OZ025292.1, from coordinate 129,623,686 downwards.
TTTTATTATCCACCTGTCTACCAATATCATCTTTATCGCGATAACCGAATGAAAGATTCTGTCACACAGAAATTCTCTGATGAAAATTTTTACAATCAGAAGAAAATTATTTTCGGGTGAGGTAGGCAAGAAGATTCCCAGATTTCCCAGTAGGCCTTGGTTCGTATTTAATAAACCTGTATTATACAAAGAGAAAGAAAAAGCTGGCGTTATATGGGTGAAAGGAACCATCTGAAGACCTACTTCCTACTTTTTTATTTTGTTATTTTAATGAATATTGCAGAGATTAAATATTTACACCATCTAATGGGTGCAAAATTTGGTTTCAAATGCTATTGGTTTTATGTCATTTGATTGTCTCTGATGTCATTTATGTCACTGTATATCGATAATGTGATTTTTTTCAAAAGACATTTAAATAACAAATAAATGAATTTATCTTTTTCTGGTGCAATTTGTTTTTGAAAAATTCAGACCTTTCCCACTTATAACAATGTAGACAGACCAGAGTTTGTTGCTTTCCAATATTTCATAGCAAAAATCTTACGTCATCTGTGAATAAATAAATAAATTAATTCAAATATATAAATATAATGCAAATTTATTAGATATTTGATTAAGGGGTCTAGTACCTTTTAAACCTGTTGCAAATCACTAAAAACATTGAAAGTTTGAATTAGTATAACTCCTTTATTTTTTACGAATATATATAAAATTTTGGATTTTGATTAAACAGATTATGCTTTTTAATATAATATCACTAGATACTCACTAGCCTATTACAAAATTTGTGCATTGTTGAAATTAAAAAATCTCTTTTTTCACTCTGTAAGTCATTGCGCGCACGATAACTTGAGAAGGTATGTGTGGCTAATTATGTAATTAAGTGTAGATATTAAATATATATGTGTGATTAAAATGAACTACGTTTACGTATTTAGAGTGGTAATAATTTTAGTTACGACTAGTTTTATTGATTATATCATATTATTTTTTTATTTTTTAAAATAAAAATATTGATTTTTTATAGTTAATGACATAATTTTGATCTAAGAGTAGTTCATTTCAAAAATACATGTATGCATATTATATACATTACATTTCATAATAATCCGTACATACGTTTTCAAGTTATCGTGCGCGCAATGACTTACAGAGTGAAAAAAGAGATTTTTTTATTTCAACAATACACAAATTTTGTAATAGACTAGTGAGTATCTAGTGATATTATATTAAAAAGCATAATCTGTTTAATTAAAATCCAAAATTTTATCTCTATTCGTAAAAAAAATAAAGGAGTTACACTAATTCAAACTTTCGATGTTTTTACTGATTTGCAACTAGTTTAAAAGTTACTAGACCCCTTAATTTTCGAGTTTAAGCATTGAAATAGTCAGTGTAAACAAGCCTAATGTAAGTAAAAGAATCCGGTTTTAGCATCTGTGGGGTTTTTAATGCCAAAGTATGACTTTTAAAAATTACAAAAAATAATTCTAAATTATGTTTGTTATGTTATTTTTCATATAAAGCGGATTTTTGTTGCTAATAATGTGGAATTACAATAAATAAATAAATAAATAAATAAAATGTAGTAAATGGAATAAAAAATCATTTTTTACTTTTTATTTTCTTTGAATATCATACTTTTTTTGCAATTCTGTAAATCAGAATTGGTTACTAAGTAATTTTAAATTTAAAATACATTCAAAAGTACTTAATGATTTTAAGATGTATCTTTACCTAAGTTTTAACATGCTGGGTGTCCAAGAATTACAGTTGGGGGTTCTTTACCTCGTAAAATTTAATTTAAAAACATAAATACAAATATTATAATAAATTTGTAAAATCCAATTGTAAAAAATATTTTAATAACCCTCATAAATGTACAAGTTGCAGCTGAAAACATTATTAATGGAACAACAATTGTTATCAAATTATAATACCACTTACAATCGGGTACAAGTCAAGAAAATTCTAATAATTTTCGGCTAACAATTTGGGGGTAAAACTATACGCGAATAATAATAATAATAAAACCCTTTATATTCTGCACCTTTTATAAAATTATTTATGAACAAAAAATAATATACAAGATATTTAAATAATAATAATTTATCATTAATTTTTAAATGATTAGGTTTTGTTTATTTATTACTTTTTCACATTGGCAAGTGAAATCTCTAGATTGATTTTGCCTAAAATTGAAGTAGAAAGTTAGGAGGTCAACTTGTAAGGTAGTCGACTTGAACACAAGTATGAATGGCAATATTAAAATTTTCTTTAACATATCCAAAAGTTATAAATGAATAATACATGAATGTCTATCTTTAAAATTAGTGGAGGTTTAAGCCAAAATTCACATCCACATCATCTTTGTAGATTTTTATAAAGACAGAAATATTTTGTAAATATATGATAAAAATAAAATACTGAAATTTTTCTTGTTTATAGTCATTTTATAGACCAGGTTTACAATTTGTGTCTACAAACTGGATACTTTGATTGAGTAAAAATTTTATTAATCATTCAATATCACATTTTACTTAGCATTTGATAAAGTTATTTAACTTGCATGCAATTAAAATATTTTGCTATAAACATTTTTGTAAAGAAATTGCGGATTGTAATTATCACAGTCAGCATATGACACAACATAACTATTTAAAAACAAGGCCTATGGTCCGCCTAAATATTTTTCGCTGGTAGGAAAAATATTTTTAACCCTTACATGGTATAGTTAGATAAAAATATGACACAGATGTCATGTTCACATCACATTATCACGATTTTTTTCAGACGCAAATATTAATTACCAGCTACACTTATATTGTTAATTAGTATCTAAAAAAGAAATAATTATAAATAAAAAAGTTTAGTTAATAATTATTGAACAAAACAATTTACATCATTTAAAAAAAGCAAAGAAAATTAAATAAACAGTTTCTTAAACAAAAAAAAAAAAAAAAAAAAAAAAAAAAAAACTATCATGTGAGGCATAAATTCGCCATTTTGGTGCCATCCATCAAATTTGGTGCGTATCAATTGTGTCGAAAATATTTTTTAAAAGTACTCTTTGACTTCTTTTTCTGGAATATATAAATGCGGAGAATATTTAAAAAATGCGTTCGTTTTAAACTAACGTTGAAAATGCCGACCAATCAAAGTTAGCATTTTTGTATTAGTTTGTAGATTTATTATGAAGCGTAGGTTTTTAGGTAGATTTCGTATGAAATACTACCTATTGCAATCGCACCAGTTTATACCAAGTTAGAAGTGGGCTCAAGGGGCGAAAAAAAAAACAGGGATTTTGAGAGAAAAAAATTCATAACTTTGTCAATTTTCAAGATATCGAGTCCAACTAAATTTTTTGTAAATGTACTTAAAATTATCTAAAACTTTTGTATTTACAAGTTTTTGATAGGACCAACTTTTACCGATGAAAAAGTTAAAAACGAAAAGAAAAAGGGCGGTGAAAAAAGAGAAAAATCCATAACTCCGTCATTTTTTAAGATATCAAATCTGATTAAATTTATTTTACATCTTCTCAAAAATATCTACAACTTTTATATTGACAAGTTTTTCATAGGACCAATTCGTATAGCAAAAAGAAAATAACCAAAAATAGGAGTTGGAGAAAAAATCTCAAATCCAAACTGCTTATATTCTGACTCATTTTTAAATTCATTTTTGATTTTAAACGCATCCAAATGGTAGATCATCTTATTTAGAAACAGTATAAAGTGACGCATTGGTCAATTTTCTGATAAAGACAGAATATATTTCAAAAAAGTCTACCAAAAAAGGTATTTTGAACAGAATTTTCCAAAGTCATCGGGACTGAAAATTTAAGGAAGTATTGAAATAAGAAATTGCGTTTTTTTCTGACTCGTTTTTAAATCCATTTTTGTTCTCAAACGCATCCAATTTACAGATCCTCTTATTTAGGAACTATATACTGTGACGCATTGGCCAGTTTTTTGATAAAGATAGAATATATTTTTTAAAATGCTGTCAAAGTGAGTATTTCGCACAAAATTTTCCGAAGCAATCATGATTAAAGAATTAAGGATGTACAACAAATCGGTTATTTTATGACTCATTTTTAAATTCAATTTTTTTCTCAAATGCATTCAACTGACAATTTTTTTGTTATTTAGAAACTGTATAATGTACTGTTTTGGTCGATTTTTTAATAAATTCAGAAAATATTTCAAAATATGTTGTCAAAATGGGCATTTGAGCTGAATTTTTCTTAAGATGATTCTGATAAAACCAGTTTTTGCAGAAAAAGGAAATTAAGAATTTTTCATAAACGGCCAAATGAAGTTATTAAACTGGGTTTATCTCTACTCATATATATGTTACAAGCCAAATCCGATTTTAGGCCAAACTAGATTGGCCTAAGCCAAACCGGTCTATCCTAACGCCCATCGGATAAACTAGTTTTTCCTAGGCCAAACCAGTCTATCCTAACGCCCATCCGATAAACTAGTTTTTCCTAGGCCGAACTAGTCTATTCTAAAGCCCATAGGACAAACTAGATTTTCCTAGGCCAAGCTAGTTTATCCTAACTCTTATAGGATAAACTAGTTTGGACTGCTATTTTTTGGTCTGAACTAGTTTATCCTAGGCCAATTCAATTTGGCGCGATTTTATTAAATTCAGTGGCCGCCTCAACACCAACATTCTTCTTTGTCCTAGGCTGAAATAGTTTATCCTGGGCCAGTGTAGTTTTACGTGTTTTTAGCTGACGGGCATCAAAGCCGGAGAAATAATGGGCTCAGAGGTTCTGTATGTATGTGTCCATTTATGCACGCATGTATGTACGTATGTAAGTGCGTATGTGCGCAACGCGATAACTCTTAATAGAAATAATGTAATTTGACGGGTTTTTATCTCATCAGGCTACCAAAGCCTGAGAATTAATGTGCCCGTAGGTTGTGTGTCTATGTATATAAGTAAATACGTAATGCAATAATTGTTGATAGAAATACTCGATTTGCATCAAACTTTCAATATACTAAGTTTATTCTTATAAGGAGCTTTTCTGATTACTTTTGGGAGGGAGAAGAAAAAGGGGGGGGGGGCGAGAGGCTGATTCGCCCCTTTCCTTAATTCAAATAAATGGGTTTTCATGCATTATTATCATATTTTATTCAAATTTTAGGTATAGGAGCATTCTCTTGAGGCACCTCCATGATTAGTTGTGGTTGTTTATTGTTTAGGTATAAAGGGAGGGAGCGAATAGGGGTAACGCCCCATAATTTATGTAAATGTTTTTTCACGCAGAATTTACTGATTTGATTGAAATTTTAGAAATAAATTCATTCTGGTAAAGCGCTTCCGTAATTAGTTTTGGAGGTTAATTTAATAAGAACAACGGGAAGATCGGGGGGTTCCCGCCTAACGTTGGTAAATGGATTTTTCATGCAGAATTAACTGATTTGCTGCAATCTTGGATTTGTTCATTCTGATGAAGCGCTTCACTGATCAATTTTTGTGGTTCTTCGGTTAAATGTAAGGAGAAAACTCACAATTTATTTCTTTGTGTCTTTCTATCAGTGAATTTCTTTCCTTCAATTAGATAAATTGGTTATAATACAGAATTATCCAATTTGCTTAAATTTTTGGTTATGAATTCATTTGATCAGGCGCTTCATTAATTAATTTGTTTTTTTTTTCTTTTGGCTAAGTATAATGGAGTATTGGACCGGAATTTCCAGGCCCGGGCCCCGCCCTTCCCGAAGAAAATTTATTTTGCCGTGACACGGTGTAAAAATTAAAAGTTCTGTCCGAGCCCTGCCTGTGCAAATATCAGTGAAAAGAGACTCAGTCCGGCTCAATCTGGCCCTACTCAATTTCTGCAAAAAATTAAGATTTTATTTAATATATAATTAGGATTCCTTTAAAAATACTTCATACATATTTAATGGATAAATTTACAATGTATTTTTAAATTACGATGTGTTCACAGAACTGTAAATATACAATGTATTATTTATTCTTTAGATTCTTAAACCTTTTAATATTCAAATAGGAATTCATTAAATAATTAAGGTAGTTTAGAACAAAAGAAAAAAAAGAAGAATTATAAACATCATAACTATTGAAGATTCAATCAGTAAAAAGTAGATTTGTGAATATGTTTCTCTTTCATTCTTTAAGGCTCTTTTCAAATAATAAATGCGAAGTCTGATCTCAGTTGGCATGAGTCTGCAGAAAAAAAAATAAGAAAGCACTATGTCCAATGTATCATGTCTCTACGGTGGACATGTTAAATTTTTGTATTGATGTTATAAGCAATGCACTTTACACACATTTATACTTATTCTTATCAAAGACATGCTTTTTACCGGCCAAACCCGATTTCCAGCCAAATTAGATTAGCCTAAGCTAAACTATTTTATCCTAACGCCAATCGTATAAAGTAATTTTTCCTACGCCAAACTTGTTTATCTAAATGTCCATAGAATAAACTAGTTTTTCCTAGGTAAAAGAGTAATCCTTCGTTTTTCCCTTGATACTTAACCATTAAACCTCCAAAACTATTCAGGGAATCGCCTTATCTGGAAGAACTTATATCCAAAATATGAAACAAATTCGTCAGTTCTGCACCAAAAATCATTTATCTAAATTATGTTGTGTTACCTACATTGCCCTTTCTTTTAGGCTTAAATGATAAATATCCACAACTAATCACGGAGGCGCCTTTTCACAATGATCCTATTTCTAAAATTTTAAATGAAAATTGATAATTCTGCATGATAAATCCATTTCTCTAAATTAACAGTGGGGGATTGGCCTCTCGTTCACCCCCCTCTTTATTCTTATCCAATGAATTCCCAAAATTAATCAGAAAATTACGTTATCAGAATGAACCTACATCCAAAATTTCAAATAAATCGAATATATCTATCAAAAGTTATCGCATTACGTACATATGTGCGCAAATATGTGCATACATGCGTACATGCATATACGGAACCTGTGAGTCCATTATTTCTCTGGCTTTCACTCACGTGAGCTAAAAACACGTAAAACTGCATTGGCTTAGGATGAACTAGATCAGCCTAGGACAAAGAAGAATGTTGGCGTTGAGGCGGTCATTGAATTCAATAAAATCACGCCAAATTGAATTGGCCTAGGATAAACTAGATCGGCCTAGGACAGGGTGCACAACCTCTGGCCCGTGGGCCAAAATGAAACTACTATTTTTATGCAAAAGAATTTCCTTATAGAAATGACAGAAACTTTGAGATTAAAGAAAAGAAACTCTGCTTTTCAATTATCTGGTGGCAAACGATTTGGTAAAAAGGTTGTGCATCACCGGCCTAGGATAAACTAGTTCAGACCAATAAACAGTAGTCTAAACTAGTTTATCCTATAAGAGTTAGGCCAAACTAGTTTGTCCTAGGAAGATCTAGTTTATCCTATGGGCCTTAAGATAGGCTAGTTTTGCCTAGGAAAAACTAGTTTATCTGATGGGCGTTAGGATAAACCGGTTTGGCCTAGGAAAGACTAGTTTATCCGATGGGCGTTAGGATAGACCGGTTTGGCCTAGGAAAAATTAGTTTATCCGATGGGCGTTAGGATAGACCGGTTTGACCTAGGCCAATCTAGTTTGGCCTAAAATCGGGTTTAGCCTGTAACATATACAGGGTGTCCCAAAAGGTCGTTTACAAACTTAACATGCTGGTCTGTCATAGCATTATGAACAATATTAAATAGAAAACTAAGGGTCCCAAACGTCTTCCAAACGAGATATGCGCCATTAAAGTTTAGGGTCCGAAAATTCAAATGATTACAGAAAGCACAAAAATTGGTCGATTCGTTTGCGGTTTTCACTAAAACTATTCTTTATGTCAGTATTTTCTTGAAAATAAATTATAAAGATAAATTTCAAAAAATGTCGATAGAGGGCGCTTTAGACTTTGGAGTAACGATAAACTAGTTTTTACCATTATTTTTTGCATCTCATTAAATTTTTTTAGAAGCTTAGATATAAACTTAAATTTTGAGCTCAAAATCTTAATCGTTGGAAGTGGTTAAGTAGCGCAAACTGAATTGCGAGAGGAGGTTTAAATTTCAAATGATTATAAAAAACGGAAAAATTGGTCAATTGATTTGGGATTTTCACTAAAATTATTCTTTATGTCAGTATTATCTTGAAAATAATTTATAACGATAAAATTCAAAAAATACCTATAGAGGGCGCTTTAGACTTTGAAGTAACGTACAACTATTTTTTTCCGTTATTTTTTGCATCTCATAATTTTTTTTAGAAGCTTAGGCATAAACTTAAATTTTGAGATGAAAATCTGAATCGTTGGGAGTGGTAAAGTAGCGCAAACTGAACTGTGTTCAATGGGGGTGGGGAGGTTCAAATTTCAAATGATTATAAAAAACGGAAAAATTGGTCGGTTTTCGCTAAAATTATTCTTTATGTCAATATTTCCTTGAAAATAAATTTTAAAGATAAATTTAAAAAAAATCCGTTGGAGGGCGCCTTAAACTTTAGAAAAGCCAATAATTATTTTTAACCTTTTTTTTTTTAATTTAATTAAATGCTTGCAAAATTTAGACTTAAATTTTGTGCTCAACATCTAAATCGATAGGAGGGGTTAAGTAGCGCAAACTGAACTGTGTTCAGGAGTTGAAATGTTACCTTCCCCACCCCTCGAACGCAGTTCAATTTTTGGCCGCTTAATTACTCACAACGATGCAGATTTTGAGTACAGAATTTAAGTTTGAACTTTTACAAGCATTTTATTAGATACAAAAAATAACGGTTAAAAATAGTTGTTGGTTACTATAAAGTTTAAGGCGCCCTCTGACGGAATTTTTTGAAAGATATCTGTAAAATTTATTTTCAAGAAAATATTGATATAAACAATAGTTTTAGCGAAAACCGACCAAGTTTTCCGTTTTTTATAATCATTTGAAATTTGAACCTCCCCACCCCCATTGAACACAGTTCAGTTTGCGCTACTTAACCACTCCCTGCTATTCAGATTTTGAGCTCAAAATTTAAGTTTAAGTCTAAGCTTCAGAAAACATTTAATGAGATGCAAAAAATAACGGAAAAAAATAGTTGTACGTTACTCCAAAATCTAAAGCGCCCTCTATCGACATTTTTTGAAATTTATCTTTATAATTTATTTTCAAGAAAATACTGACGTAAAGAATAGTTTTAGTGAAAACCGCAAACGAATCGACGAATTTTTCTGTTTTTTATAATCATTTGAATTTTTGGACCCTAAACTTTAATGGCGCATATCTCCTTTGGAAGACGTTTGGGACCCTTAGTTTCCTATTTAATATTGTTCATCATGATATGACAGACCAGCATGTTAAGTTTGTAAACGACCTTTTGGGACACCCTCTATATATTATTTTTTGTTGAAATGAGCACTCTTCGAAATCTACCTCCGCCTATAGGCCCAGCCGATAGGGATTTTTGATATTATCCGAAATATCTGTAATGAGATACAGTGCGTCCCAAAAGTTTATAGACAACCATTTTTTATATATTTTTTTATTTAAAAGTTAAGTATCCCAGTTCAAAAGGCGAAATAAATTATGAAACAATATAATGATAAAAAAATGATAAAATTTTCCAACATATTTCAGAAGACAGATTTTCTATAAAAAATGTCGTTCTAAAAAAAAAAAAAAAAAAATACAGGATGTTTCTAAATGAATATCGGGGATTTAACGTTTGGTAGTATTTATTACATAAAACTTAAAACTATAATTAATGCATAAAATGAAAGAACAACTCAAGCAGTTTTACTTAAGTATTAAAACCACGATATTTATTTAAAAACACCCCGTATATAGAGAACTATAGTTAAAATCTGATGTAAGTACTGATAGATAAAATACCATATTTAAATACCATGTTCTTATGAGTTAACAGTTTTATGAGATAAAATAGAAACTGTCTTTCCGGGATTGCAAAATCCCGGAATGCGCACCCTGAAATGCGCATTTTTCCAAAAAAGAAATATATAAAAATATTTTTAAAGGCTCGTTGAAGGAAAATTGTGGACATTTCATGAAAAGCTTGATGCAGCAGGATTGAATTTAGCGAATTCTGTCAAAAAATGACAATTTAAAACAAAATCCCGTTCTGACGACCAAAGCAAATAACTAAGTGATAAGACAGAGATATTTTGACATTAATTTCAACCCAAAACCTGAGTGTACAGCCAGTTTGTATCGAAGTAAACGTTACAGTACCAATATCCACGTAAATTTAACGACATCTGGGGATGACATTTCTTGATTTTTGCAAGGTGCATCCTTCTCCAAACATTTTAAACTGAAATAAAGACAGTGGTGTTTAATGGACCCAAAATTACAGTAATTGATAAGAAGTATGAATAATTGATCTTGTTACGGATGAACAGGAATTCAATTTAGATGGCCCCGATTTTTGGACATATTACTGGCACAATATTCGCGGAAACCATGAGCTTATTTTGCAGACAACAAAAAGAGAGGGGGGAGTCACTCATGGTGAGGGCAGCATTATCCTATATAAATATTTTTCTTTTAAAATCCCATATTGTTTTATGAAATGTCGTCAATGTTTTAAAGACTACAAGAAAAGCATGAAAGTACAGATATTTTCATTTGGAAAGTTGCTAGGGGGTGACAAATGGATGTACGAGGAAGACCACTGCTACATTCTTATGTCCAACTACACAATGAAGTAGCTTAGACAACACAAAGTAATTTTTATGGAATACCCAGCCCTCATGTTTGACATGAATCCGATACAGATTCTCTGGGGTGGGGGATTAACCTTAGAGTAGTCACGATTTTTTTTAGAATGTTATTATTCTCACTTGATATTTTTGCCGGGTGGAGTAAAAAAAAAAAATGAACTTTTTTCTTTGCATAGATATAAAAGTTGCCTTTTGGAATACTGAATATAAGGATAAATTTACATTCCATTTGGAATTCATCTTTAGGGCCCTGATAACTCTTAATGATTATGCCCTTTATATGTGAAAACCAAGATTTCACTATGTAGTGTAAATTATTAAACTTAATTATTTTTTAAATTAAATTTCTGATTTCAATAAAAAAACCACAAAAAATGATTTTTAAAGTATTATTTGTGGAAGATCCAAGTATCGTTGTACCTTAACGCTTTCAGTCGCAAATATAACCCTAAAATGCGGATCGTACTGTCGCAAAGAAAATAAAGCACAATAATTAGACATACAGTTCACTTTTATTTTATGAATATACATGAAAGATAGTTCTTTAAATATAAATAAAATGCAGTTTTCTGTGTATACAGTAATGTAATAAAAGGTATACAATCTAATGTAAAACAATCTTTTATTTCACTTTAATTTATATTGGCCTTTGTTATCAAAATTAGGCACTACCTTTTGTGATTTGGATTTTTGTTCATATATACCTGTTTCTTGTTTCTATTACTACAGCAAATAATGTTGCTTCTTAACTAATTTTATGCATGTTTCAAATTCTTGAATATGACAGGGAAAATTATGTGATATAAAAGATGGGACTTCCGATCTTTTTCTAATAATTTACACATGTTCTCTTGCTATTCTATTAATAATGTGGGGTGATGTGATTTCACATTTTCGCCAGTCAATAATATTTTTATAGTGTGTAACACTGAAGTTCAATACTGGAATATCAAACTCTCTTATTGTTAAACATACCATAATCTTTCTCTTCAATATTCTTGAGAATCCAAAATTCCCAAACATGATTTTTTTCATCATTTATTGTTCCTGTAATTTTTTTCAATAACAGAAGAGGTTTTGTTGAATAACGGGCTCAACTATGTTCTTTAAATTTCTCTCGAATAATGAGACAACGTCATTGTAAAAAAAATAGTTTCATTTCTCGAAGGAGAATCTTTCTTGAAATGAAACAACATAGACCAATATACTTTCATTAGAATTTCAGCCATACATTTCTGATTTTGGGATGTATTATGACTTCCAATTTGCAAACTAAGTAGTTAATTAGCAGTTGTCATCCATTTAGAGTAAGACATTTTTGTTATACTGTGATTTAACAGACTTGAGGAGCATTGGTCAGATGAAAATGTTTGACACATGACATAAAAATAATTTATGTCTACACTTAACTCTCCAAAGTATATTTCTTGGAGATAGGAGCAGATACTTTTAATTCCACAACTGTCTATTGTTCACATTGATTCAACGACCTTCCAATTGTAACAGGAAAGGCTCGTGAGCCTATGTTTTGTCCATCAAGTTGAGTGATGTAATCGCACTTCGTTTGCATAAAGCTGGCATATTAAACACTACAAGGGAGGACTTAATAATCTTAGACTAATTCAATTAGTAAATCTTAGTCAATCTTAGGATTTAGAAATCTTAGTTTCGAAATTCTAATGGTATGATTTTTTATCTTACTTTTTACAGTTATTCTATCGCACATATTGCCATAAATTTATCAAGGTTTTAATTGTTTTCAGTGCAATATTTTAATACTTATTGTAAATAACGTTCCTGAAACAAAAGAGGACAGAATGTGTCACAAATTCAGTAAATTTGACTCTTAAAACAGAGATATGTGTACGAAGTTCTTTCTTATGATCTATTTCCAATTTTTACATTATTTCTGTTGGATTTGTGGAATCGAATAAGCTTCTGATATACAGAAAAAATGCTGCCTATCATTTGATCAATACGTCTCTGGGAAACTACAATAATGGATTTCTTCTTCGATGTTTACTCTTAGGATTTTATTTACTTATGATTTTGATGGATCTTTGCAATTCCTGCTATGTTTTGTATAAAAAGAATATTTTATAGCATTTTGCCATTGTTTGTAAAATAGCTTTATTTAATTTTGTAAAAGCATCAAACATAGGACATTCTACTGCACTTGTCATAATGCTAAACTTCGTATTGATTTCACAATTTTTAAAACTCAATAAACCTTTTCAAACATTTTAAAATAAAAACTTAAACTTTGAAAATGGTAAAAAGAATTACGCTGAACATTTTAAATATAAAAATGTCGAACAAGATAACCAAAAACCGCGTTAATGTACGATTTATGGTACGAATCGGTCTTTTGAATCAATAAAAATATAAATGTCCTGGCAGGTACCTGAAGGAAATTTTTTAAAGGCATGAAATTTTGCATGTATATTAGAGGAAATGAAAGTCCACTTTTGGTTATTATGCGAAATCATAATTCCAAATTTCGCTTTTTCAATCCAAACTATCCCACATACAGAAAATGTAAAATAAGACACATTTTTCACTTAATGCTCAAATATTAAATTTCGATGAGGGTTATATATTTGCAGTTTATTTGGATTATACTTTTTATTTATAAATTTTGGAATAATGGTAAAAAGTAAAAATGAGCTTACATTAGGGATTGTTCTGTAGACTTTTCCACAAATTTCAACATTGCTTTTAAGTGGTTCCTGAAGGAAAAACGAAAGTATCTTGGGTGGTGAAGAAACTACTGGCGTGGTGAAGAAACATTTAAAGTCCATTTAAAGTCATCTACGTATATTACCTTTGTATTTATTTATAAAGAGATATAAATTTATAAAGAGATATCACCTTTCTACCTATAAAGAGATATGAAGATATATGGAATGAAAAATTTACATAGGCGACAAAAAAGGCAAACACGGGATTACTCCGGGTTAACTAGAAACGTATAGGCTAAAAAGGCGTTAATTTACAACGATTCAAGATCTCAATAACTATGGATTTTTTAAAATAGTTGTGCTCTTTTTAATTAGGAAAATTAAAAAATATCGTTGTCTATAAACTTTTGGGACACGCAGTAATTAATATTTCCCATGTTTTTAAATGTCGATTGAATTTCATTAATATCTAAAAGATAACGAAGAATAACAATATTTTTAAAATACATCATATTTGATAGACATAAAACATTTCACTTATCATTTGTAGATAAATACTTTTCATTTTGTTCCAATTCAAATTTCCGAAAGTATATACTTTATAAAATAACATGCGCAACGATCCTATTGTATTCAGATAACATGAATGTAAAAACAACATAATTTCCATCACGGAAACAATAGAATTTTTTATTAAAGTGAAACCAGTACAAGGAAATCGGTCTCTAACCAAATTACATCGCAAATGGGAAATTTGTCGTTATTGAAAAATGCATATCGTTTCTTCTATTTTAAAACTTTTGTCAGTGCTACAATATTTAATAAAAAAGTTTTATTTCAAAAATATGCATTAAAATATTTAATTGCTATAAAGGACGTTAAATACGTATTTAACGTCCTTTATAGCAATTAAATATTTTAATGCATATTTTTGAAATGTTTTTAATGGACGTATATGAAAACTTCTATTTATATTTAATGTAAAAAAGTTTTAAGTAAAACTGTATTTTAAAATATGGCAACCGACAATCCTTTTTTCACCGATTCAAAAATATACCAGAAAGAAACAACAACAAAACAGAATATTTAGAAAAATATTTGCTAAGTTTATTATTCACATGCAGTACCTATATTATTTCATTTATGAATTAAAATGTATGGTTCAGAATATTTTTATTTTGCTTTAAAATTCTGGAATATTAGAAGATTTGTTACTATACTGATTTAAAAGAATTAGTAAAATCATAATAAAAATCTCTTAGACATGTAATGTGATTAGTACTCCTAGACAATAACAAAATTAAATACTAAGACATAATAATACTCAGGGGAAAAAAGCATAATAGTAAGCCAGACCCAAACTAGTTAAGGAATTTCTATTCTTTAGATCTTCATGTCGAATTACATTTTTAGTTCAATACTTTTTTAAATAAATGCATATTAACCATATTCAATATTAAAATGAAGAAAACATCTCTTTCTCTTTTTTCTTTAAATAAATATAATTAGCCGCTATTTCAATATTATCTTTTGTATTTTTAATTTGAATTTTCATGTATTTTCAAGGCATGAAATGAATTTTATAAAATTATGAGGATAAAATAACTGGGCATTCCCTTTAGGGAAATAAAAATTTGTTAAATAAACAAACGTCTAGACAGAATAGAAATATTTTGATAGGGATTGATATATGACAGGGATTGGAACAAATGTAATTATCTATTCATATTAAATAATGACAGTCATCCATTGTAATATTTGTTGACGGCTAAATATAGTATCTAAAATTTAGTGTTTAATGATTCTAAATGGTGTACATATATATATGTAAACCGAATCCTATTTTTATTTTAATTCAACTCATTTAGAATACCTTTGAGTAGTATTTTTTATTATTTTTTTATCATGTCTTACTTATATAACCCTTAAAAAATATAGATATTGCCATATATGTGGAAATAAACATGTTCATATCAACTAAAAGAACTGCTTTTTAGAATTTTTATTGTTTTTTAAAACTGTTAAAATTTTATATGCATCTTCACTATTTTTTGTATGTTGCTAAGCACTGTTAGATATCATTTCCATAAATATGTACAAATAATTAAGTAGTAAATTTTTTCTTTAATTTACCAAGTGTAAATTAAAGAAAAACATGCTGACGAGTTCACTGAATCTTATAACGTTAAACTTCATTGAAATGTATATATTCATTTCCAGAGAATTGTACAATAAGGTAATAATATATAATACAGTTAATAAATATAAAATCATAATTGATTAATCTACAACACGATTATTTATTCGGTATATGAATTATAACATATGTAAATTTCCCAAGTGGGTGAAAAAAAAGTCCAACCCAGGATTCAAACCAGGGATGTATTGACTTAAGCCGACAATGCTCTCATTCTTTATTTAATTTTAACATTTTTTACTCAAACGAGAGATAGATAATAATTATGATTCATTAAGCGAAACGAGTAATAATGCTAACTAAAATGTGTGTATTTCAAAGTTCGTGTGTATTTGATAAAGGGATATTTAAATTTATGCTGGCAGGTGTCGCCTCACAACAGACATACCAAAATGTACGATTTTTTTTAATTGCTTAGTATTTTTTAGAATTATAGAATATACAAATATGATGTACTGACAAAATAAATATAAAAAATTTTCTGCATTGAAAAATCTCCATCGCCTTACCTCAGCGCCAAGAAAGCAGAAAAGATACAACGACAAAAGAAATCATTTTTAATATATATATATATATATAACAAATTTTAAATTTTTTTTCGCCAAAACTAACCTTTATACTATATTAATTTTCTTATAATAATATTCCTTACTTACTTCAAATTATTAAATTAAAATCTTGTTTCTAGATCTAATCTGTTAATCTTTATGCAGACGATATATATTCTTAATTTGCCTTAAAAAACATTATTCCAGTATGCGTAAATTTAAAAAGGTGGCTCTAAATTTAAAATATTCTTAATTAAATTTTATTTCTTAATATTCCAAATAAAACTCATTTCTTCTATGTTTTTATCAACCCTTTTTAAGAAAGTCTTATTAAATTTATTCCAAAACCATACTTTTCAAAAAATATCATTATTTTATTTTATCTATTTATTTATTTTCCCTCCGTCAACTTTTGATAGTGTGCATATCAAAAAATTCATTTCTTTTCTTTTTCTCATAAAATTAATCATCTATAAAAATCGTCTGCCTAAGAAATTCTGAATCGATTATAAATTGGTTAAATAATATTTTTCTTTAAATAAAATTATCGTCTGTGGAAAATAGTCTCGTAGCTGGACAAGAATTCTGTTTACATAAAAGAATGATGGTTTGAGGAAGATTATGTTCTAGAATTTTCTTTTTAAATTTAAAAGAGGAAGCTCGAGAGGTGGTAAGAGATGAGATGAGAAGAAGGATTCTTGGGTGCGCTCTTGCATGAGTACTACTTGATGAAGTAAAGCATGGAATATTTTTTTATGTTTCAGTAAAATATCGTCTGCAACAGGCGATTTCCCCTCTATTATAGTTACAGTTTAATAAAATGAACTTGGAGCAGCCAAGGAATGATTATTTTGACTTTCTACATTTATTTATTTTGTTTTTTTCTCGCTGGCCGTGACCACTGTGTGGAGTAAGGGAAACGGCGATGATCTTTCTGCCCCCTAACTTCAAAATGTCATATATATATATATATATATATATATAATATATGTATATATGTATATATATATATATATGTATGTATATATATATACATACATAAATATATATATATATATATATATAATGTGTATAACCAAAATGCTTTTGAATTAAGATAAATTAATGTATCTGTAACTCACTCTAAAGCATTACAAATAACTGACGTTTTAAAAGAATTTTATAAAAAGTTATTTTAATATTACTTATAAGTATCATCGTTAGATAAATGGTTAAGAAGTTAAGTTATGATTAATACTCTAGAGAGTTATATACCTATACGTAATTTTAAAAATTCTGTCCTTGTTGGGGAAAAAAATCTTAAGGATGTCCTTCAGAATCCAAAAATATTATTAGAATTCTTATGCATTATTCTCAAGTTAAGCCGATCTCAACGGTTGTTTTTAAACTTTTAATGTTAGAGTTTTTATATTTTCTCCTTCTACGACGACTGCATACTGCAGAAGAAATAAGATAATTACATTGTGGGATAAGGAATAAGAATAATAAAAACAGTTGTATAATGTTTATGAGTCCAATACAAACATTAAGCATTGTCAAATCACGGTATTTTCAAGATTGAGAAAATATTATTTCAAAAGAGCTATGACTTAATTTAAAATATCGGTATGGTGGCGAAATGAAATGAAATTAGTTTATTTACACACTCATAATATAGTACACTCATAATTCTTAATGGCGATTTGTGTTCATGAACTACTCTTTAATTTCTGGAGTTTCACCATCATACAAATTTAAATCCTTTTTATGTGTTTGAATAGCAAATTTTTGTTAGGATTTCGTGAGGTCTGTTAGCATGACTTGGGCAGTATGTAATGTTGATTATTTCTTCTTGCTTTTGCTGTTTTATATGATTAGACCTTATATGCTGCGTTTTTCTTAAATCATCACTCGCATTTGTTTCTAACAGTGCCATATTGCGCTAACCAAAATGTCGTGGCAGAAAAAAAAATATATATGTCGTTAATTTACATGGCTAGGAAAATGTCAAGCGAGACCAATTTAACTTTAAAATTCCTTGAGAAAGCAGTTTGATCAGCAAATCCCTTCCAAAATAGATTATATACCAAGAGAAATGAAAAAAGACGTATGTGTTGTGGTCAAAAAGACAGTCAAACTTATGTTACGTATTTGGCTGCAAAGTTTTCACGTATGTGAACAAAACAAAAAGACAAAAATTTTTAAATAATAATGCTTTAGAAGAGATTTTCGTCCGATACGATATTGTGAATGAGAATAGCTTTGGCCTATAAGGGTAGTTTTTAGCCAAGAGAGAAATAAGATTAAATCTGTTACATCACTTGAGTTAAAGGCAATGTTTTGATCTCATAATATAGACAGCAGCACTAGTGGGAGTTTGGTAGCTCATGGAAAATAATTCTTCAAGATTCTCCCATGGCAGAATGGATCAAAGTTTCGTAAAGGTGGAACAAAATTACACTGATTTGGCGCAAAATTATTTAGATTGACCTTAATTAATCCAAAGAACATCGAATATCACTGGAGAAAATGAAATTAAGATCACAAGAACAGTTAAATTCTTGAAAAATGATTTAAATATAGATGAGAAGTAATGAAAACCATATAAGAGGGAAAATCGCGATAATGAAATTCTTGCAGAAATATAAATTGCAAATTGCAAAGAAGCACTATCCACGTCATATGAACAGATAACGAAACCTAGGTGACCAGGCAGGACGAACAAATGAGTATATATAGCCATTAAATGCATTACAATATGAACCATTTGAATTTAATAGAAAAAAACATATTGAACAGGAGGGAAAAATTAAATAAATAAATAAATAAAATTAATACAAATGGAATTTGTAGAACCAAATATATATATATATATACATATATATATATATATATATATATATATATATATATATATATATATATATATATATATATATGCGTGTGTGTGTGTGTGTGTGTGTGTGTAACTCTAATGAACAGAGAAATAAAAAAATCGAAAACTTGGAATTTTTTATGATAAAAATAATTATACAAAAAACGATACAAAAAAAGGAATCAACTTCCTTATGAAGAATAAAACATGCTCAATGGTAACTACTCCACCAAATAAGAGAATAAGATATTGTAGTTGGACCTATAAAATAAAACATGACAATGCGACTAAAATCCAAACTATATAAAGCATGATTATTGGTAAAATAATAGACACAAAAGTTCTGTGAGTATTACATAAGACGTGTGGATCTATTGTGTCATATAGACAATAAGAGAATTTTTAATAGCAAATGATATATAACTTAATGAAAAATTTGTTTGTTTGTTTTTGCAGTAAATCATGTAATCTGCTAAATATGACCTACTTTAATAAGAAACACATGTGAATCTGTTATAATGTATGTTAGCTTATGTCAAATAATTTTAAGTATAAAATTTCATTTGTGCTTTATCCAGCATTTCTCACCAACTTTTTTCACTTACTTCTTGCTTAAAATTTTCATTCCGGAGTAAACCCATTTTTCATAAAATCACCCCACGTCCCCCCTTTTTTGCGCAACCGTATAACGAAAACGTTTTTTATTAGTTATCTTCTTATCACAATAATTGTTAGAAATTACACTCTCATTTCTAATATTTTTCTGAGTTTAATAACATTTTTGTGATTTCCGATATTATTTTCACGTAACCCGCTACAGCCCAAGGTTGGGAACTTCTGGTTTAGAATGAAAGATTCTACGTTACAAGATCTAAGGTTCTGGTTATGGTTTTTTAAAACACTGTGGGTTATTGGATATGTTAATTAAGTGAAGTAGGGAAGGATGTGTACAAGTTTATGTCTCAAAACCTTGATTTGTTAGCATTTAGATTGTTGACCTCATTTCCTTATTTCATTTAAACTGAAATCTTCATTGAACTATATAAATACTCCTACGATCTAAAATAAACCATAGCGTAGGACAAATGTGAATTCGCTTAATTAGATAGATTGCGAAATTTATGTTAAACACCAGTTTTCTTAAATTTAGTATGAAATGAAGTTATTGGCTACTGGTTTTTATAAAAGAATAAATTTCCCAGAAAAGACAAATATGAAAATATCTCCTCATATTTGGATAAATTAATTTAAATTAAATAATATTTTCTTTTTTTTCTGACAGTTGAATAAATAAGTTGGGCATAAAAAGATACGCACAATAATAGATTTCAAATTCATGACTTGGCTATATTCCGATTGTTTAAATCATTTTTCTATTTTCATACAAAAAAAAGCATTTAAAATTTTTTTAATTAAAAGAAATATTTATTTTTCAAAGGATAAATTGTACACAGTTAATTAATTTCGAAACAGTAGTTGTAATACGCGGGAAACAGCCGTTTATGTGGAACGCTTTATAATTGTGCACTGACAGAAATCCCCATTGAAAAACACAAACAATTAATAGATCTAAAATAAACTGTTGACTCAGATAAATTTCAAACGACTTTGACAAAAATTACATAGATTTTCAAATTTATGCTAAAATCATTTTATTTTTTAATCTAGTAAGTTTATTAAAAAAAAGTTAATAACAGTTTCTTATTAAAAAAGAATTATTTTTTTTAGAAAAGACAAAATATGTATATATATATATATATATAAAGCCATATTTGGATAATATAATTTAAATAGCATTAAATTAAGTTAATAATTTATATATAATTTATGCATAATTTATATATTTGTAACATTATTTATCAAATAAACTAAGTTATTTCATTAATGCCATAATTTAAGTTATATTTTCTTTTTATATGAGACTAATAAAGAAAAGATTTTTTTTCAAATCATAGTTTGCTACTTTGCGACTAGTATTCCCAGGTGTTCAGCGTAAATATTTACGCAACATGCTCTGCTTTGCAAAAGAAAAAGAATCTTTAATTCGACAGATGTAAAATTACGGCATACTAATTAAAATGTTATGTATACACAAAAGACAAACACGTAACAAAAATTTATAAAATATGTAAATCTGTAAAACTTTTGTAAAACAACCCAAAACTGCAATTTTTCAGAAGAATCTAGTAAAAATACAGAAAAAATTACTGTAAGTTTACTACAGTACTGTAACTTAGTGTACCTTATCACAAAATTCTCTAAAATTTACCCATTGCAATTACATAAAGAATTCTAAGCATATCAGTTTCCTAAAATATTCTTAGTTAACCATACAGAATTTTTGATTTACAGTGGAAATCAATATACTTCCTCAGACAATAAAGTTCAGTGAATGAATTCAGAACGGCCGATCTTGCAATACTGGGAAAACAAAACGCTGCACTAGCATAGAAAACAAGTATTGACCATCTTCCCCTACCGTTGTTCAGTTGAGCGTCGTTTATGTTCTGCGTAAGACGTATTTTACAAAGTGCTTGTCTAGTTTGTTGGTTCTTAACTGAGAACAGGAAAATGAAAGAACAAAAGATCAGTTTAAATTTTTGTTTTAAAATTTGCAAGACACCGAAATTCATGAAGGGTAGTGCAAATTAAACATCCACCATACTCGCCAGATCTCAATCCTCCAGACTTCTTCCTATTTCCACGACTCAAAGTCTCTGTGAAAGAGATTTGACCTTATTGCTGACATACAACGAAATGCGACGAAGCTTTTGAACCCCCTCCCAAAATAACACTTTTTGCGAATTTTCCAGGACATGTATAGCAGATAACAGTGGTGCATAGTTATGAGAGATGACTATTTTGAAGAATGATATGGTAACTTTCGTTAATATTTCATCTACGTTAATTTTACAAGACTATTCACCGAACTTTATTGTCAGAGGTAGTACAACATGCATAATTTTGCTATTGCTACAGAAAAAGTTACAGTAATCCCAGTTTCCTGATAAAAGTTTAAGTATTTTACATTTTTTGTTTCAGCGTGAAGTTGTTAGTAGTTTAAAACAATTTTCATCACCTTATCTAATGGGAGGAATAAGGGAAATAGAGCACCGGCCGATGCCTCACAAGTGGAAGTCATACTGACTGTAGTCATTCCTCATCACATCAACACACCTTTTGTCCTTTGACCCCCTCAGGTTTTGATGAAACTTGGTTTATCAAGTCTCTTTAAATAATTATGAAAGAAAACACTAAAAATATTTATATGCATTCCATTTTAATTTTATTAACAATTAATTAAAGCGTTTTCATTAAAATTTGCTGCATCTTGGATTACGCAGTTGCTATTTTCTCAAAAACTAAATGTAAACTAACTTAGCTTATACGGTAGACTCCTTCCAATCTGCACAACTTGGAACCCTAGGTTGTGCAGATTTTAGAATTTTGCAAATTTCTGGTCATTGCTTTGCCTACATTTTTTAAACACCAATTTGAATGTAATAATTCAATCAAAATTGTAATAAATTCTTGTAATATAGTTAAGTATAATGATTAAGTAAAGTAATAAACTAAAGAAGGAAAAAAATATGGTAATTAAAAAAATTCCTCGAGAACCCAGCTTAAGCTTTACAGTCGAATTGCAATCCTGAGAGAAAATGTCTGATTGGAGAATTATCTGTCATTGGAAATGTGAAAATAAACTGTATGAAGTTTGTAATGTCCAAACCATTTAGAATTCTTTTTTACACATGACGAGACCCACTAGAAAATAGCTGTTTTTTCTCAAGATTTAATTCGTGATATTGTTTAACACCTGCTAGGCAACTTTGAGGGGATCAACATTTTGCTATCGGAATGTTTTTCATCATTCCATACAGAAATGTTATTCATGAATTAGTATACTGCTATACCAGTTTCCCTCTTATCTGTCAAATTCTGAAACAATGTGTCAGCCTTGCTTCACGCAAATAAGAAGTGGGCGATTATTCTAACATTAATTTGATTGAAAAAAAAAAAGCTACTGGGATACAAAAGTGTCCTCATTAATCGGATATATATTTTAAGTGGAGATGTTTAAATAAACGAGCACTTTATGGACAAAATATGTCATTTACTGCCTAACATAGCTCATTTCACAAAATATTGACATTTTACTGTTATTCGTATTATATTTTTTCCTATCTTGAATATGGACACCTATGTAGAAAAATATTTAAAATCTATTTGAAAAATAAATATATATTTAAAATGTATTTAAGAAGAAAAGAATGAAAACTATTGCTTTGTACTTTTTTCCAAAAATTCAAATGTTTTCAAAATTTTATCTTATGCTATATTGGATATTTTTAAAGGAAATGACTTTGATTTAAAATCTACCTTTCTTTAAATTTTAGATCAATTTATTTTTCTATTTCACCATTGACTCTTATATTTTTCACTGATTTATCTAAATTTTTTTAATTGAATACTTCAGGGTATATTGGAATATAATTTCAATTATCGGCCTAAAAAGTAGAACCAAATTATTTCAATAACTAAGGGCCTAATAGTTACTGACATGAAAATGTGTTAAATGAATATGTTTTATGCACTGTTTTTATTTATGATATTTTTTTCCAAGACCTATTCTCGTATTTTAAAAAATATATATAAAAAAAATAAAATAAATTAGGGAAATTATAAGGAACGAAAACAAGAAACCACAGAAATGTTGTTTAGTATCACAGACATAATTTTGATTTTAGATCTACGAATATTACCATATTTATGTTTTGCTTTTATACATCATTTTATAAAATGATGTTTATCGAATATGAAATTAGCGAAAAAAAATTTTTCCAGAAACCACAATTAAAGTATAATTTAGGTAAAAAGTAAAATAAAATAAAAAAATTAAATAAAAATAAATATTTAAGATTTTAAATGCATCAAATATGTTTTTTTTCTAAAAACGTAAAAAAAAAACATTCATAGAAATATTCTTTATATTTCTGCTGACGTCGTACTCTCACTTTCAGTACGTGACTTGTAATGGTTGGGTGATCATGCTGGGGGTTAGATGCAGACATAACTCAGGAACTAAGATAAAAACAGTTTATTTAAAACGGTCAGGGCTCAAGGACAGTGGAGCAGTTCTTAATTTTAATAACTGGTAACAATGCTAAAAGATTAAACTCATACTCACAGCTCCGGTACTAACTCAATCGGGGCACTTCAGATTACGTCTCAGCTATCTTTCGGCTAAGCTCCTAGATAAAATCTTATTAGACAGCCCGTGGCTGTATATATTTCTTTATTAACTTTGAACTAGGCAACGTAATTACTATTAACTTCTGACCACCGGCCAACTTTTCGAGTCGAATTCCAAAACTCCTTGTCAACTCACTCGAGGCTCGCTTATATTTGATATCGCTTGCTCTAGATTCACTACTAACTGTCCAATGCCGCTAGACACATTCCTAGCTGGCTACTCTCTCCAGAGACACTCACTCCTAGTTGGCTACTGTCGCCAGAGACACACTCCTAGCTGGCTAACGTCTCCAGAGACACTCTACACACACTCAAACTCCAAGCTTTTATATGCTGCAAACTGAGATATTACAAATTTACATATTACTACTAACCGCGACATAACTGTAGAATCCGAAAGAGACACACACGCTCTAGAAAGGTAAAGTAAAAGAAAGGATAGATGTCGCTTTCACGCTTACACATGTTAAATCATTGACGTCACGATCTCAAAAATGCTAGAGTGCCTTTATTAGAAAGGTCACTCCCTCACAACCCCCCTCGGACTCTACAGAGAAAAAGGACTGAGCAAAATGCATGTCCAGGACTTTTTCTTGTTATAAATTTCAAACCGTACAAAACAAAGTGATGGGTGAAATTTGGCACCGAAACATAACTTTTAAAATATTAACTTTAACCCACCACTACAAAAACATCAGTTTGCATCAAATATTCACATATTCAATCCAATCATTCTCCTATCTTAAAAATAACCTCCATAAAGCTTTCAAAACTCTTAAAACTTCCAAAACCAACTACTTCTATTTAAGAATAACCCACTCCACTGGGAGTGCTAAAATTCATCAAAATACTGAACTTACGAAATTTTCCTCAATACTGAAATACAACTGTAACTTTACTAAAAATTTCTCCATAAAACTTTCCTAATACTAGAATTTGCACCAAGTCCAAAAAACCCAATGCGCAAAAATTTTCCTCAGCAAAATTCAGAACTCATCTAAAATTAAATTTACCTCCTACTACAATAACTTTGCTACTACGTAGTACCTAATACCCATAAGCCAATGAACTAACTCCCAAAAATTCGTCAGAACTAGCTCCACTTAAACAATATTTGGGGTAACATACGTACAGCTTGTTTGTTTGTTTGTTTGTTTATTGAACAACATACATCTGAGTTGTGTACTCGACATGAAGCCTGCTTATAAGCCATCGTCAGTATAAGGGACGAGATAGCACACAAGGAAATATTACAACACAAGAGAAGTACAACCAGGAGCTCCGCACAAAGAGTGTGTGCAATGTAGCCAGTGGGATTCGAACCCACAACCTCACGATTAGTGGCGTGATGTCTTAACTACTCAGCCACGGAGGCCCATACGTACAGCTTCACATAGCTGTGCTTATGCAATAATAATCTATAAAATCAAACTTTACAAAACCAAGTGACGTCATCACATGACTCTTCATCTGTATTAACTAAAATAAAAATAGCAGTATCAATATATAACACAGGTATACTTCCCTGCAAGAAAATTACATTAACATTCAATTTTAACACAATACAATTTCACATTCAAATGTAACATAAAACTTCGCAACTTGTGGAAACCACTCCCAACTAAAGTACAAACGCAACGCATAAAACACGAACGATAAGAAGAAAGTTAATTCATTAAATGTTAGTATAGGAGATAGAAACGCGTGTCAAGGACTCCTTGACCGCAAAACACGATCCCACCTGATTCGCGCCGCGTGTAAAAAATAACCCAAATTACTATCTATACCTTTCTGAAAATTAAACATACATTAACATACATTTTATAACCCATGAACAGTATAACAACATAATAACATTTTAACAACTAACATAACAACTCAACAATAGATCCAGAATTTTTAAAAGCAGTTAAGACCAAAATTTCAAACATACATAAAAGTAACAATTTTGCAAACAAATTTTGAACACAATTAAGCACTATTCGTGAGTCCGTCAAAAAATTCCAAAAAATGGCCAAAAATACAAAACAGTCTATCTGCTTTTTATTCCTTCACATTGCTATCACGTATATGCACTCTAATAGAAAATTATAAAGAACATGATCACCCAATTATAGAGATGATTCGTTGCTAGCCGGCTTCATACTACAGGATGGCTTTGTCCTCTTCTCCCAAAAACCTTGCACGAAGGATCTTTCGTCAGCAGAACTGTACGGTGACGCCACAGTTGACTGTCGTGCCTACAGCCTGGTCCTGAATGGATGCCGTGGGATAATTGTAGATTTCACTTGACGACTCCGCTCTGATCGGTTCGCTGGGGTCACTCCATGGCAAGATTCAAACTGCTGACGCTGGTACTCTGAATGTTCTCCCCTCTTTCTAGACGCACCCGAAGTTGCTGAAGATCCTAGGCCACGTTTCTTTCCGGATCTACGCTGTCTCTTATTTGGCAAAAAATCAGATTTAAAAGTTCTTTTCTCAGTTTGACGAGTATCCATATGAAGTTTTTTTTCGAGTATTAAGTACTGAAGACGTTGAACTATTGGATAACTTATGTTTTTGATGTTGTTGTCTAATAAGTGGAGGAACGGGACAGTTTATGATCTTTTACCTCTTATGGCACACTGAGTCTGACGTATTTGACACTGCTCTTTTATTTTAATTATCATACTTTGCTCTCGGTTTGATAGACTTTCTACTTTCAATAACAGTTTTTGGAGCTGTTTGACCAGATTTTCTTTTTGAATATTGGTGAAAAGAATTAGATGAAGAAGTGCTGGACTCGGAACACTCATTGGATCGGAAATTTTGCGAAACACCACTCGACACATGAGAACCTTCACTACCATTTTCTCTAAACTTATAAACTCGAACCTGATTCAGATTAACCGCCATTCTTTCACCACTGACATTAACAACTAAATTATTATTTCGAACTTCCAAAACCTCAAACGGACCCACGAACTTCGGACCAAACTTAGGTACCCTCGTCTGACGACTTGAACTTAAACAATGCTTTTCTGCTAACACAAAATCTCCAACTTTAACTTCCAATTCCCTTCTACGCATATTATAATACTGGGCTTGCTTCTCCTGCGCTTTTCCCATCTGAACTTGAGCCTCCTTAACCAACCTTTCAATATCCTGGCACATAAACTGACTTTCCGCATCCGATACCATAACTAGCCTTTGAAATGGAGTAATGACTTTTCTACCCAAAAACAATTCAGCCGGCGTTTTCCCCGTCGACTCGTGAACTGCCGTACGAAGTGGGTACTCAAAATGCTGAAGAAGCTGGTCCCAATTTGCATGATGAGAACCAACATAAGAAAAAATCATTTGAATTAATGTACGATTTACACGTTCGGCCATATTAGACTGAGGAAGATAAGGAACAGTAAAAGAATGATCAATCACCAGCTTTTCACACAAAAACTTAAAAATATTAGATATAAAATCTTAACGAAATGGTTTACTAGCAACAAGTGCGTCAAAACCAATATGAATTTCCTTTGTTAAACTCGGTTTATCTGAAAAGACGTCTCCAATCTCCTTCAAAAACTTATTAAATTCCTCCTTCTCGATTTCACTTAAACCCGACTCTCCCAATCCAACTGACACCGAAACAGGGTCTTTCTTATTCACATTCTCATCATTATTCACGATCAACGACTTTTTAAAGAAATCTAGACTAATTCCTCTATCATTCATATAATCCACACCGACTATACAATTCACTGTTAATCTATCTAACACACAAAACTCCCAACATGTCTTAACCGAACGAATTTCAACTTCTAAATCTATTGAACCCTTATTATCACAAGCTACTCCCTGCGCCGTCTGAACCAACAGACTTAACCTCTTCAACTTCTTATACGAAAAATATTTCCGATATCAATCAAAAGAAATGAACGACTTATCTGCCCCTGTATCGAAGACACTCTTAACAACAATACCATCTAACACAATTAACACTTCAGGAAACTCAACCTGATTAATAGTAACTTTATTCAAACTCACAGAAGACTTTTCCAACCTCTGAACACATTTCTTTTGCATTGACCTACCTTCAAAATTCTCATCCGAAGTTAATCTCCTTACTTGCGAAGAAACATTCTTCTCCCGTACTCCTCCTTTCCGACCATAATCACTATTCTGCCTATTTCCATACATATATCTATCACCACTTCTAAAATTATTAGCACCACCACAATTCCTATTACCGTTACCAGTATTCGACATATTACGACCAAATCCATAATTTCCATTACTCAAATTATTATCCGTAAATCGCTGCCCCCCTCTCAAAAAATTACGCTCACCCTCATTTCACAAATTACTTCCCGTGACAGGACTCTGTCGAGGACTACGCGAATCCCGTTGATCCGAGCTATGCCGAGTCTCATACTTCGATAATATTTTATGCATGTCAGCAAAGTTCTTGGGTATAGTCCTGTATATTTGCATTAAAGAGAGGAAGAACTATGTCCAATAATTCCTCAAATGTGATGTCTAAATCCAATTTATTTTTCAGTTCAAACTTACGTAGGTAAAGCTTTGATGCTGATTCGTAAATATTCTGCTTATTGCAATAGAATTCTTTTCTTAAAATACTTTTATCTTTAACGGGAGGAAATGCCTTCTTTAACTCAATCACAGTCTGCTCAAATCTTTTAGCTTCATCATTAATTAAAAATTTTCTATATTTTCTAACCATAAAAGTGCTTCGCCCTTGAGAGAGCAATTGGGCACTATATATCTATTTTTCTCAGGTATATTATTGAACAAAATATAATCATCTAGTTTGACTAAAAATTGATTAATGTCATCTTCACCGGTAAAATAAACACGTGGCACAATCTCACAATGTCCGACATTTTGTTGGGCGCCATTTGTAACGGTAAACACACGTTGGGCGCCATTTGTAACGGTTGGACAGTCAGCGTGGGGGTAGAATTGAGACATAACTCAGGAACAAAGATAAAAACAGTTTATTTAAAACGGTCAGGCTTAAGGACAGTGGAGTAGTTCTTAATTTTAATAACTGGTAAAAATGCTAAAAGATTAAACTCATACTCACAGCGCCGGTACTAACTCAATCGGGGCACTTCAGATTACTTCTCAGCTATCTTTCGGCTAAACTGCTAGATAAAATCTTATTAGACAGCCCGTGGCTGTATATATTTCTTTATTAATTTTGAACTAGACAACGTAATTATTATTAACTTCTTACCACCGGCCAACTTCTCGAGTCGAATTCCAAAACTCCTTGTCAACTCACTGGAGGCTCGCTAATATTTGATATCGCTTGCTCTAGATTCACTACTAGCTGTCCAATGCCGCTAGACACATTCCTAGCTGGCTGCTGTCGCCAGATACACTCCTAGCTGGCTACTGTCGCCAGAGACACATTCCTAGCTGGCTAACGTTTCCAGAGACACTCTACACACACTCACTCCAAGCTTTTATATGCTGCACACTGAGATATTACAAATTTACATATTACTACTAAGCGCGACATAACTGTAGAATCCGAAAGAGACACACACGCTCTAGAAAGTTAAAGTAAAAGAGAGGATAGATGCCGCTTTCAAACTTACACATGTTAAATCATTGACGTCACGATCTCAAAAATGCTAGAGTGCCTTTATTACAAAGGTCACTCCTTCACAGACTTATTACTTCAGGATTGTTAAATTAACTAAAACATCTCATTTATTAATACTATGAATAAAATAACGCAAATTTGGAATTGCTAGTTTTTTCTTTCAAATTATATGTAACATGTATATATTGCAGAATGGCTATTTTAAGGTAAGAACATATCTTAAAAAGAAAAAAAATGAAACCATCTGTAAATATAAGTTTATAAGAAGATAAATAAAAAACCCACAGAAATGTTGTTTAGTGTCGCAAACATGATTTTGCTTTTAGATCTACAAACACTTTAATAGATATGTATTGATTTGATACGTTATTTTATGTAATGAAGCATATTCAATACGGTAATAAGAAAGAAATTGATTTTCCAGAAACCGTAAATGATTATAATATTTTTGATTAAAAAATAAAATATAGAAAAATTGTTTTTTTGTTAATTAAGGTTTATCTGTTTTTCAAGTGAAAACGGTAAGAAAAGTTTTTCATACAAATATGTCTTACTTGGTTAAGCTTAGTAACGAATACATGCTTTACAAAAATATGTACGATTATAATACAATATCATAAATAAGTGTTAAAAGAGAAAGATACTCAGTCAAAAGAAGCGTTCTATTAATAAGATGAAAAAGTCTGAACCACATAAAATAATTATCTTTATAACTACTAAAAGAATTATATAAAACTTTTACACACAGAAATATTCAAAGAATAAATTATACAGCTTTGAAATGAATACTTTTAGCAATGAATATTTAAAGAAAAACGTATACAAAATAAAAATCTGAAGCTAAAGGAATTGAAACTGACTATATTTATCAGGCTTGATTAGTCATTATCAATAATAACTGCTTACTTTAATTAATTCTCATAATATGATATGACTATTTTGTTTGGATATAATTTGGCTATTATCACTAATAACCAGTTTTTATTATTAATAACCGATTAATTATATGGCCGAGCCATATATGAAACAAAATAATTTTTTTAACATAGGCAGATACTATAAAAAAGGAAAAAAAACTTCTGTAAATATAAGTTTATAAGGAGAAAGAAACCACAAAAAAGTTGTTTAGAGTCGCAAACATGATTTTGCTTTTAGATCTACGGTCATTTTTTTATTCAAGTCTTGATTTTATGCGTCTCAAAAGAATTCTTTGAAGCGTACATTTTATATTATATGATGACAATAAATGACAAATGTTGGATATAATCAAGAAAGAAAGTATATTTCTCTTATTGATGATTGGAAACCTGAACTTAAGGCTCTTTTTCACCCAGTTTCTGAATTTCCACCCAATTAATATTAAATCTACATACATTTAGTGCAATCTTTTTTTTTTAAATATCGAATACGTTATTTAACATTTTTGTACCTGCTTTCTGAGAACTTATCTTCGGGATGCTTCTCTTTTTCTTACTTGTCAAAATATTTCTAAACGATATGCTTAATTTAATATTTTATGGGTTAAAACGGGCGAATGAGAAATAAAATTTCAACATTACATATAAAATTAACACTAGATTTAAAAAAACTGTTTGATAGGTAAGAAAAATGAGAGGTATTTTCCAATTTGTACACATAGACGCAAATAAGTAAATAAATAAAAATAAAAATAAAAATAAAAATAAAAATAAAAATTTCTCGGACAAATATAAAAATAAAAAACATCTAATGTCCTTAGATTTTATATTGCAGAGGGAAATTTAAAAAGTGGGTGACGAGCAGCTTTAAAAAAATAATTAGAAAAAAAGGCATCAGAAAAGATTTTTTTTTAATTTAAAGCTATATTTATGATATATCCCATAATTTAATATACAATTAACACGTTGACGGACACTTACGCCTATAGTAGCCAAAGCAAGCAGGGGCAAGGCTTTTTTGCTTCAAATGTGTTCAAATAATTAATTTACACCGCAATTGTCGAAAATATGTATCTAATAATATTCAAAATCACTTTTTTACAAATATTATAACATTTATTTTGTAATTAAAAAAATACTGGTGTCATTCAGAAATTTGGGCATAAAAATTTATCGTTTGCAAGCTCCTCAAAGAGTTAACAGTTTTTTCTGAGTGAAGCTCAGACAAGAAGAGTTTACTCATCCTTATTTAAATGTTTTTGGACATTGCTAATTTATAATACTTTAGGGTCTGGTGTACTGTTAACAGTAAATGTCTTTTAATGGAGTATTATTTTGTTTTAACAAACGCTTTTGTTACTATTTATCTTATACTATAATGCGAGCAAAAATTGTGTGTGTGTCTGTGTGTGTGTGTGTGTGTGTAAATCTTATCTCAAAAACGGCTCGAACGATTTTCGCAAAAATTTGGATTTTACCATTTTCGGGCACGAGAAAACCATTGGGCTAGGTCACATGTTTGAGAAAATTCGATTATTGGGTCATTTTGGGTCATAATGGGTCAGGATCAAGCTATTTATATCTAGAGAACGGCTGGATCGATTTTAAGGAAATTTTGTATCCAAACTTTTTTGGCACGAGAAAACAATTGAGCTGGGTCACATGTTCGAAAAATTTTGATTAGTGGGTCATTTTTGGGTCATTGTGGGTCAAGCCATTTTTATTTAAAAAACGGCTATAACGATTTCGACCAAATTATATATTTTATCGTTTTGGATTACAAGAAGACCATTGGGTTAGGTAACATGTTCGAGAAAATTCGGTTAGTGGGTCATTTTTGGGGTCATTGTGGGTCATGCTATTTTTATCTAGAGATTTTCTCACTCAATTTTGACTAAAAATTGCATTCTATGGTTTTCGGGGACGAGAAAAACATTGGGCTACGTTACATGTTCGAAAAAAAAATTTTAATGGGTCATATTGGGTCATTAAGGGTCTGGGTCAAGCTATTTATATTTAAAGAACCGCAGAATCGATTTCATCGAAATTTTGCCTGTAATAGTTTTTTGACACGAGAAAGCTAATGGGCTAAGTCACACGATCGAGAGATTTCGATTATAAGAGTCATTTGTGGGTCATGATGGGTCATAATGGGTCATGGTCAAGCTATAGCTAAAGAATAGGAGGATCGATTTTAACGAAATTTTGTATACAACATTTTTTTGGCACGAGAAAACTATTGGGCTAGGTCTCAGTTCGAGAAATTTCGATTACTGGGTCATTTTGGGTCATAAAAGGTCTGGGTCAAGCTATTTTATATATAAAGTACGACAGTATTAAATTTAATGAAATTTTGTATGTAAGTTTTTTAACACGAGAAAATTAATGGGCTATCTCACATGTTTGAGAGATTTTGATTATAAGAGTCATTTATGGGTCATGATGGGTCTCTAACGGGTCATGTCAAGCTATATCTAAAGAACATGTGGATCAGTTTTAACGAAATTTTGTATACAACATTTTTTGGTACGAGAAAATCATTGGGCTAGGTCACATGATCGAGAAGGTCACATGATCGAGAAATTTCGATTAATGGGTCATTTCGGGTCATAAAGGGTCTGGGTCAAGTTATTTATATTTAAAGAACGGCAGGATCGAGTTTAACGAAATTTTGAGTGTAACAATATTTATACAAGAGAAAACTAATGGGCTAAGTCACATGTTCGAGAGATTTCGATTATAACCCAGCTAAAAATGAACTGCAGTTTTTTTGTAGAAGTGAAGTGTTTTTGAGGTCTTTCTAAAATTTCTGTAGTCTTTCTGTAGTGCAATCTCAACTATAAAATCACTTCAGTTATTTTGTAGTTAATTAAAGGTGATTTTGCAGTAATTTATTTTAAACACTCTGTGCGCTATTAACTTTGAAAACACTGTAGTTTTTATAAAGTCATTTTATAATCAAAAATTAAAAAATATATAAGACTTTATAACCGTAGAATCACTGCAGTGAATTTGAAGTTATTATCCAACCATTAATTTAGAAGTACATTTCCGATGCATCTCTCGTATAACTGTAGTTATTGTCCTATAAATTCACAGAATTTAATTGGAGAAAAATAATTTCAAATATGCTTTAAAATCGAACTAGGGATTTCTCATCCCATCGAACCACTGCTTCCGTAGTAAAAAAAAATATTAGTTCCTACTTTGTTTCGTGTTACTTGGAAATTACAAGTTTTAATACATGAAAATCCATTTCTTTTTTCTTAATTCAGACTTGGGCGTCCCTATCTATGCTTCCTTCCCCCTAACTTAAAATTATTAGTTCCTTTATTATTTTAAGCTAAGAGAAAAAAAAATTAATTTCACTAAATTACATTTCGAAATCCAGTGAGGGGTAGTGACTACCTATGTCCCCTGCATACAATGGAAATTTCTTGGTTCCTTTATTTTAAGTTACTCTAAACGAATAAATTTTGCGAGGTTTATCAAAATCAGAGAAAAAATATTTTAAGTTTCATAAGTTATGAGAGACGGGCCTTTCACTCACCAGCCCCTTAATGCGAAATTTCTTCTTATTTTTTATTGTAAATTTCTTGAAAATTATACATTTTACTATGCTTTTGAAAATATCAGAAAAGAAAAATTTTGTTATTGTATATATATATATTTTTTTTAATTTAGGAAGGCGGGCAAATACTTTCTTCTACCTTCCTCCCCCTAACAGAAAATTCTTAGTTCTTATATTTTAAGCTAAAGAAAAAGATTGAATTTTAGTATTTTTTCAAAAATCGGAGAAAAAAAATTAGTTAAATTTCAAAATCGAGTGAGGGAAAATGGCTCATCTATTCCCCCACCCCTCACGGGAAATTCTTCTTTTCTTTATTTAAATCACACTAAAAGAATAAATTTTATTATGCTTTTGTAAATTGGAGGAAAAATTGCTAATTAAATTTCAAAATCCAAGGAGGGGCAATGAGTCTACAACCATCTCCTTAATTGAAAATTTCTTTTTCTTTCTTTCCAAGTTACTCGAAAAATTTACATTAAGTTTTTGAAAAAAAAAAAAAAAAAAAAAAAAAAAAAAGAGGAAATTTTATTTAATTAAATTTTAAAATCCAACGAGCTCCTCTGCTTATTCCCCCATACATCTCCATCTTCATAACTGAAAATTACTTGCAATTAATTTACTACATTTTGAAATCGACATACAAGTATTTGAATCAATTATTTTTTTAAATCGCTCTTTAAAATTATTATTCGATCTAAACTTAATGAATCGTAGAAAGAAAAAAAATACTTCATCAGTTAATTGAAGTGTATTTTCTAATTATGTATTCATTTTAAAAGCACATCAAAGTTTCTTATTTCATGCAAATATTAAATTACTAAAAGTGTTTAAAATTATTTTACAAGTCATAAATATATTGAAAAATCTAGTCATTTTTTATATTAAAATTAAAAAAAAATCAGAAATTTCCCTTTGTAAAAAATTATTTACCAAAGAAAAAAAAAAGAAGAAAATTAAATTAATGTTTCTATTTTATTTTTAGGTAAAATTGTAGATAAGTTAACAATCAAATATATCTACATAATCATTAAAAACATATGCTACATTAAAAAATAAAAACGACATAAAATGAGTCCTTATTCTAATTCAAAGTTATTAATTATGAACTTCTTATTTTATAAAATTAATGTTTCCTTTTTACAAATATATATTTCTTAAATTAACACATATTACATTATAATTCCTAAAAAAATTATATTATCAGAAAAACCTCTAAAATTCGTTTTTTTTTTTTTTTTTTATTTGCAAGAAAGATTGAGAAATATTCCCCATTTAGAAAACTCACTACCAAGAAAAAAAAAAAAAAAAAAAAAATATATATATATATATATATATATATATATATATATATATATATATATATATATATATATATATATATATATTATTTTTATTTAATTTTTAAATTAAAAAATGTTTATAAATAACAAATTATTATTCTAACACAATATTATATCCTTATTTTATAAAATTAATTTATCCTTTTTACAAATATATATTTCTTAAATTAACACATTTAATTACATTATAATTCCTAAAAAAATTATATTATCAGAAAAACCTCTAAAATTCGTTTATTTTTTTTTTTTAATTTGCAAGAAAGATTAAGAACCATTCCCCATTTAAAAAACTCACTACTAATATATATATATATATATATATATATATATATATATATATATATATATATATTATTTTTATTTAATTTTTAAATTAAAAAATGTTTATAAATAACAAATTATTATTCTAACACTTCAATATCATATTCTTATTTTATAAAATTAATTTTTCCTTTTTACAAATATATATTTCTTAAATTAACGCATTTAATTACATTATAATTCTTAAAAAATTATATTATCAGAAAAACCTCTAAAATTCGTTTATTTTTTTTTTAATTTGCAAGAAAGATTCAGAAATATTCCCTATTTAAAAAACTCACTAAAAAAAATTATTTAATTTTTAAATTAAAAAATGTTTATAAATAACAAATTCTTATTCTAACACAATAATAAAAAATATGTTTTACCTTATCATTAAACGACATAAAATGAATTTTTATTCCAAGTAAAAAATATTAATTACCGACCAAGTAAAAAATATTAATTTATTAAAATAAGTACTTCCATGTCAAAAATATATATTTTATAAAATTAGCACAACGCATGTAATTACATTGTAATTCATAATAAAAAATTTATTATTTTCGCAATTAGCCTAAAAATAAATTAATTTTATTTATTTACTGATTTTTAAATTCAGAAGAAAAAACAATTCATTTGCTTTAGCTAATTCGCTAAAGTATTTGTTTAATTCATTTAATATTAAATTGTTTTTAAAATACACGCCCATATAAACGAATTACAATAAATAAATAAATAATAAAGTAAAAGCACTTTAAAACATCCAATTTTTCTGCCTGCCATTCAGCTTTTGCATCAAATAACCTTTAATTGAAATGCCTCCCCTTTATACCTCGCACAACACTAGCCACACAAGTCTCAACGGGCAAGTGGTCAAAGCGTGTCTCTCCTGTACCTGGGATCGTCAGTTCGAGTACAATTGTTTCCACAGTCAAAATCTGCCTTGAAGTGTTAAAAAGCAAGCTTACCTGTATGGTCAATAGATGGCGCCAGCAGAGCAAATTTTTTTGGGTGGGAGGGGCTTTTAACTTCAAATTCACTGCAGAAAATGTGTAGTTATGAACTACACATTCACTGTAGTGATTTTGTAGTTGTTAACTTCGAAAAAACTGCAGTGATTTGTGCCAAATCACCACAGTTTCGCAACTGCAGTTTCTTTGCAGTTTCACTAGAGTTCATTTTTAGCTGGGAAGGGTCATTTGTGGGTCATGATGGGTCATGGTCAAGCTATATATAAAGAACGAGTGAATCGATTTTAACGAAATTTTGTATACAGGATATTTTTGGCACTAGAAAATCATTGGGCTACGTCACATGTTCGAGAAATTTCGATCAGTGGGTCACTTTTGGGTTATTCTAATTTTATCTAGACAATGTCTCGCGCAAATTTGACTAAATTTTATATTCTATCGTTTTCGGACACAAGAAAATCATTGGGTTAGGTCAGATGTTTGAGAAAACTCGATTAATGAGTCATTTTGGGTCATAATGGGTCAAGGTCAAACTATTTATACCTAAAAATTGGCTCAATCGATATTTTATCTAAATTTTGTATTTAACGTTTTTCAGCACGCAAAAATTAATGAACTAAGTCACATTTTCGAGAGATTTCGATGTAAGGGTCATTTGTGGGTCATGCTAATTTTATCTAGAAAATTGTTCTCACCATTTTGAGTATATTTTTTATTATATCGTTTTCGGGCAAAAGAAAACCATTGAGATAGGACACATGCAAATAACAATTCAATTAGTGGGTCGTTTTAGGTTTTAATGGGTTCGGGTCATTCTAATTATATATAAAAACGACTCAGTCAATTTTACCTAAATTTTGCAACGGAACGTCTTTTGTCACGAGAAGACTATTGAGCTGAGTTGCATATTAAACAAAATTATATTAGTGGGTCATATCGCTTCATTGCTGAATGCTGTCAAGTTAATTTTACTTAAGAAATGGCTTAAACGGTTTTGATTCATTTTATACTCTACTGTTTTTGATTACCTGAAGACCATTGAGCTAAGTCACATGTTTGATCATACGTGATTAGTGGATCATTTGGGTAATAAGGGTCAGGATCACGAGACTGTGGCAAAAGCCAATAACTTGGCAATATTTGACAAAATACTGGCGAAATTTGGCCAAAAAATCGACTATTAAGGTTACGAAACCAAAACACATATTTGGCGCCAAATGAAAGAATGTGTCCAAATTTGGTTATATCTGGCAAAAAATATTGTCTTTCAGAATGTGAAGAAAATTCTTATACATTCTTAATAGTCCATGAGATGCATAGTTAAACTAATCAGACTCGAGCTAAAAAAGTGATTTGGATTGATGTCCTTTCGTTGTAAATTTTAAAATAAAATAAAATTTATGAACATGTGCATACAAACATAGTTTTCTTATTGATTATTTTTGTAAATAATACTATTATTAATAACATGTTTTACAGTAATAATACTATATCGAGTTGAACACAAAGTTAATTTTGACCGAGCTGAGCTCGGTCACCCCTGCTAGTATTAATAATGTTATTATATGGCTATCCATTTACTATCTGATTTCATTTATGCTTATTCTTTTAATAATAATTATTATTATTATTATTGTTTGCTTAATTTTCTTTGTGCCATTCGTGATTTTTTTAATTATAAACATATATTTGATTCTTTAAATTAAAATAAAATTTACTTTCTTAAAAGATTCATGTGTAATAAAGCGCAAAAAGTATTAGAAAAATGCAATATATGTTAAATCTTAACATTACAAAAGTATCTAAAATCTCCATAAATTCTTCCTTAGCATAT
Source organism: Maratus speculifer (assembly GCA_964019185.1). Taxonomy (NCBI): domain Eukaryota; kingdom Metazoa; phylum Arthropoda; class Arachnida; order Araneae; family Salticidae; genus Maratus; species Maratus speculifer. Next base: position 129,584,873 of record OZ025292.1, on the reverse strand, counting down.
GAATATGAATATGAATATGAATTGAATACTTCGCAAAAAAAAATCGTTATGTTTTAGAAAATGAAATATACGCTAAATATTAATTAATCTATATTTGGATAGCTCGCGTTAATGTTATTAACGTAAAAATATTTTTTATAAAAATGATTAAAAATTCAGACCTCGAAATGTTTAAATAGATTTTTTGCTTCATTAATTTGTAGATATTTTGGACTCTACAATGTAAATAAATAAATATGGGTAAACAGTGATTTATTTCTACTTTTAGTTTATAATGTCCAAAAAATTTACTAAAATAAAAGAAAAGAAAGAAAAAGAGAAAAGAAACAATAAAAAAAGAAACGTTTTACTGTTTCTTTTCTTTACATACTGAATTCATATCCAGGTATATATGCATACAGAGTTTGCCATATTCTACATGTTAACAATTTAGTTAAGGACTATAATATTTGTTAATTCTAAAAGAAAAAAATCAGTATAATTTTATGATGTTTCAATTTAGGAGTGTTTACCAATTTATTTATTTATTTATTTTTAATTCAATAACTGACATTATAATGTTTATAATGTAATAGCTGTTGCACACTTAAGCAAAAATGCATGAATACAAAACTTTATTACGATTATATATATGAAATTTAATAATACAAAAATTTTAGGACTTCATCTTAAATAGAACGTAATCGGTATGGCAACTATAATCATTATATACCAGAAATATTAATTGGTTGTTCGTAATATGTTTAAACAGAATAATAATAAAAAATAATTGTGCCTTTTAAATTTTTGATTATCTTTTCATATTTTTTTTAATTATTCAACACATTTGTGCAAATATAATATGTAATGAAATGGAAACCTTTCGTTTTTAAAGTTTTTGTGTTGTTATGTAATCAGATGATCAGAGATTTGAATGGACTAGTCAACGAGCATAGATGCTACTTATGTATGTAATTACAAAACATCTAAAAGATTAACAAACTCAAAATGTTAATAAGGCTCTAAAATTCTAGGACTCTAAGATGTTCCACATTTATATGGATTTTATCGTTATGCTCTTGAAAAACTTTAACATAAATTCCTTTTTTGATTTTCCGTAGAAATCTCTTATTGTGATTCACATGTGGTTTCTAATTAAAAATAAATAAATAAAAACAATCATTTTATTAATTTTGTTCGTTTTTAAGCACAATATTTATGAAATTCAATTTGTTTATTTTTTTATATTGCTGATCACAATGAAGATGATTTATCTTGAAAAGTTGAAATGTCAGTAATTAAGACATTGATATTACAAATTTATCCGACTGAAATGCGTTCAAATATGTTTCAACATATTTAATATATAGTGTATTAAAAATTGTGTAGATGAATATTATCCTCAACTTTATTAATTCTTATATATCGTGTCGTATAATAATGTGAATGTATTAAGGCTAGACATATTTAATTAGTACAATATTTATATTCGAAAATATAATAAACGTATGATAATAAAACTTCATAGCACTGATTTTTCTACAAAATAAACTTCATATTCGCCTTCTACGCTTTTCTGTACTTTTCATTTTCAAAATCCGAAAATTCTGTGTTAATTTTCATGTAGTATTATTATTCATATTTTACTTTTTCCTTAAAATCTTAAAATAGAAATATCCAAGCCAAGTAATTATTAGTTTTATAAAGAAATATATTACATTGCATACAACATTTTTGTAACATTAACTGAACATAATAACTAACACTTCTACACATTAAAAAAATGGAAAATTACAAAACTTTTTCTTATATTTCAAGAACTTTTTATGCAATGGCAACAATGAAAATTCAGATTTGCACTTTGTATTAAAAAAAATTAAGTTTATTAATTTTTTTTTTTTAGAAACTCGGATTTCCAAAACTTTTAAGTAACAGCATTGAGGATTACAGATACAATTTTTGTAAAATTGCCAAAATTCTAGTTCATTCATTTGTAGGTTTGCTCACACGTTTTCTAGACTGGCATCATTTTCGTGTACGGTGTACATATAAAATTTTAGTAAGCTTAACAGATTTCGGTAAATTTAGATTACAAAGGTTACATTTTTTTATTGTGTATCTATCATTATTTTCGATAGTGTTGGAATTCTGTTGTGTATGTATTCTGCCAATTAAAAATACTAGTATACCGAACCCGGTGTTCCCGGGTCACAGAGTAAAGACGAAAAACTTTTTTTAAATTTAAAATTGAAAAGTCTAATAAATTTTTCCTACGTAATATGCTTTTTAAACTGTCAACTAATCCCAAATAGCAATTTTATATGAAACATAATAATTATGTAATCATATAAAGCTTATCGGTACTTCTGTATTAGACGCAAGATAAAAGCTATTAGCCAAAGATTTTGCCAAAAAATAAAATTGCATTCGTTCAGTTTTTAAAACCAACTAAGAAAATGTGAACACAAATATTCTTTAAAATAAATTTTTGTAAAGGTTAATTGATGTATCTTTTGTAAAGTAAGTTTGCAGCGAACTAAAAGTCATTATTAAATTGACAGATAAAAACAAAATAAAACCAACAACATTCACCGTGTTTTATAGCCGACGATATTTTAACATTACAGGTTTTTAATTACTATTTTTTTTTCAGTTGCTATAAAAAATGGCAACTAAAATATACAGTGATCTGTTATTTTCCATGGGGAAAAGAGATAGATGAAGTTGCAGTATGCGACTAAAACGGTTTGAAATGGGTCTTGTTCTTTCAATTTAAATCTCGTATTCGACCCAAACAAAACAAGAGAGCTGCAGCAGAATTCTTTAGCATCATTTTCTCTCTAAATGAAGCAGGTCTGATTATATTTTAGCATTCTATTTCATTGTATTATGAATTAAAATAGTATCGCTAAATGTTTTCCTTTTATGCGAAAGCACGCGGTTATGTTTGATGCATTGCAGCGAATTTTAGGGTTACATTTTTGGCGTCACCTCCAGCTGCCAAGCTACATCTCTATTCTCTCTCTCTCTCTCTCTTTCTCTCTTTTATCTTCTTTTTTTTATTGTTACTTTATGACTATTTTTTTTTATTTCCCACATAAATGCGATACTCAAGTTGCCACCATTAGAGAAATTGAACTAAAAACTACAAAAAAATTAATATTTCAAAAACAAATTGAGATACAATTTTCTAACAAACTGCATTTAAAAGTGCATTTTTTTCTCTATACGATGGTATAAAGTTTGAAAACGTACTATGTCTAGAAGTTTAAATATTTACAATAGTGAAAATTGCAAAATCGAAATTTCACCGGAAAGTGTTGCCATTCAAAACATGACGTATGCGTTACGCACAGATACGTTTGGCCTTTATTATATAGATTATACAAAAAGTGTTTTTAAAAATTACAAAAAAAGAAAATTTGTTTTTAAAACATATTTAAGAACATTCATTTTTAAAGTTGTGTAATTTTAAAGGCACTATGTAGAAAGTACCTTGAAAGTGTTTTATTTGTATTGTTTTATAGTGCTCTTAATTGTGTGGTGTTTGCAATGTGTTGTTAATTATGTGATAAAGTGTTGTGCAGCACAGTATATCTAGTAGTAAGAACAAATCTTCTTCAACACTATTTCAACCGAATCAACAACGCTATTTTTAGAATACATCTCTATATATTAACACTTTTGCAATATGTATAGAACACATTTCTCGATGCCTGGTATATTGAAAATTTATAACTACTTTTAATTTGTGAGTAGAAGCCATTTCATTAGAGAAACATTGACAATATTTTAACAATGGGGAAAAGTGAAATACATCGCGCTAATAAAATTCCTGTTGCTAAAAGGAAATCGAAAATAAAGGATAAAAAAGGTGAATCTCGGAGTAGTTTGTCGGATACCTTCTAGATATCAATATTTTTGCAACATGTTAAGAACACAATCTCAACACATAAAGTGTTTTGTATGTAAAATTTTCTAATACGCAATAAATTAATGTCTTGGTAGTTCGGGTTTATGTATACATTATTACATACTAAGTACAAACCAAATTTCAAGGCTTTATCTCAATTTGTTCGGAAGATAAAGCATTTACATACACACAGACACATAGACATATACATAGAAACTTACAGACGGACGGCAATTTTTTTAAATATGTTTTTCGGAATCTTCAGTGTCTGAAATGGTTATATCCGTCTAAAAAATTTTCCATTTTTAAAACGATTGCAAGAGTTACCTTAGACTACGTATGATGAGTCAAGTAAAAATGTTAATTTCGCAGAAAGGAACACTCACATCAAACCTGGTATATTGCCAATTTATAAGTACCTTTAATTTGTGAGAAAAAGCCATTTAAGTAGTGAAACATTCATGGTATTTTATCAATGGGAGAAAAATGTAATAAAAAATTAATGTCTTGATGGTTTGAGTTCATTTTTGTGTTTCAGAATTAGTTAGAAATAATTGTTTCGTAAATTTTCCACAATAAAATAAATGAAAACACTGTTATTGTAGCAGCAGAAATAAAGAAACCACAGATATATTGTTCACAGAAAATAACATGATTTTGCTTTTAGCTGTGCATACTTTTCCGTATTCATGTCTAAATGTTAGAACTACTAATAAAGTAATTTTAAGCATACACCATATGTTTAAGACTATAATAAATAGAAAATTGGGTGTGTTTAATCAATAAAGACGAAAAAATATCTATTACATCAACAACATGAAAAATTAAAAACAAATAATATATTGTATTATAGGAAAGTGTAAATGTTTGTTCATGTAATCCAATACCTTAAGAAATGAATATCTGATTTTTCCTTCTGTTTTGTCGATTTTTTATTATTTTTTTCCATATACTAATTAATGAAATGCATCTCAGCCTCTTATTAGCAAACTTTTTTAAATATCTTTTATTCGAATCGATTATTTTTGAAGATTTGAAAATATTTGTACTTACGTTTTAATTAAATATATGTTAATTAATTAATAATCATTATGTAATTTTAACTCTTTCGGCTTCGAATTTTTTTTCCATATTTAGAAAAAAATAACTTTAATTTCAATAATATAAAACATAGCTATCTAAATAGATTTAATGAAACTTTAAGATTATCTTATTGTCTTAAATATAACTAATGTGCTTCTTTTTTGTACTATTCAATGCATTTTAACATGAAAATAGACTAAGGAAGAATTTTTGGAGACATTTGGAAAATAACACAATTCAACAGGATTTGAGAGTGTATTACAACTTTCTAATGTTTTTTGAGGTTCATCACACATGATTCGTTCAGAAAAGTAACTTACATTATAAATTTAAACTATGAAATATATGCAAAAAATAAAGGAATCAGTATTAAGCGAATTAAGAAAATATCTATTATTATTATTATTATTATTACTAAATGTCGAAACATAAACGAAGTCATAATAAGAAAAGCATAGCTATATACTATCATTTCTATACATAGAAAGTCACTATGTGATTGTTAAGACAAAATAATACTCAATAAAAATGCACGTACTATTTAGAGTACACCAGACCCGAAAGGGTTAAGATTTTTTCCAAAAAAGCAGCTTATAATCATTTGTAAAGGTGATTTCAGGTACAAGTCCCACCGTTGGCTGAGAGGTTTTATTTCTGAACTGGTAGAGCAGGAAGTACTGCGTGCTTGTCAGCCTAATCGTTCGAAGGTCCTCCTGGTTTTCTTCAGACCTTGTTTATACTTTCATAAATAGTTCTTAAAAGTTCTAAAAAATTCCCTTAAAAAAGACATCTACGGACTGCGATCAACACGTGTCTATATATCTTATTCAGATAACACTACCCAACATCAAAAATGTTTCGGGTTCAAAAATAGTTATTTCCGAAGTATTTTGTTTCGCTAAACACGAAAATCAACAGTAAAAGTTGAGATTAGCTCTTGTTTTCAAGATAGGAACCAACTTGAGAAATCTCACTATGGCTGTTTTATGGGAATTCGAATGTTCGGAAGTTGGTACTCCTAATAGCTGTAATTACCCTCAAGCGCATTTTCGGTGTAGAATCTAACCAGAAGTCAAGACCACAGAATACTGTGTGCGTCACAAGAATCTTCTTCATTTCTTTGAGAAGAAAGAACATGTTGCTTGTATTGATGTTAATGGTTTGATTAATTCAATGAACATAACTCATGAACCATGGAAGTGATAGTTATTTATAGACTCCTCCAAACTTAGTTTGAAAGCAGTCTGACAACACAAGGGCAGCATTATTCCTTCCATTCCCATTGGGCATTCCGTTCACATGCAGGAATCTTACGAAAATGTGAAATTACTTCTGGAATCAATCAAATACAAGGGTCATAAATGGCAGATTTATGCTGACTTGAAAGTAATTGCTTTACTCCTGGGAATGAAATTAGGCTATACCAAGTACTGCTGTTTTCTGTGTTTGTGGGACAGTCGAGATAGAAAAACTTACTACATAAAAGAACTCTCACTACATGGCTTTCAAGAAATCTATATCCTGGGGAGATAAATGTCCAAAATGAGCCAAGATGATCCGAAAAATATTCTGCTTCCACCCCTGCTCATTAAGCTGGGATTAATGAAAAACTTCGTAAAAGCAATGAACAAGGATAGAGAGATTTTCCAAAACCTTTGAGCGAAATTTCCAAGACCGAGTGAATCAAAGGTTAAAGAGGGAATGTTTGTGGGCCCTTAAATACGCACATTAATGAAGGACACAGCTTTTGGCAAAGTTATGGAGGGGAAAGAGAAAGCAGCCTGGGAAGCTTTTAAAGGTGTGGAATGGGGATTTCTAGGCAACAGAAAAGCCGAGAACTACCAACAGTTGGTGAAAGAACTCCAACAAATTACCAACACCTTGGATGCAACATGTCTCTGAAACTTCATTTCCTCCACTCCCATCTTGATTTTTTCCCTAAAAAACTGTGTAGCTGTAAGCGATGAGCATGGTAAAAGGTTTCAGAATGATATCTCTGTAATGGAACGCAGATATCAGGGTCAATGGGATGAGTCAAGGCTGACCGACTACTGCTTGACTATTACAAGAGATGCTTCGGCGTTGACGTACAAGAGGCAATTCAAAAGGAAACATTTGCAAGAATAGGCTAAAAACAACCACTTCTTTCTGAATAATGAACATTGTTTAATGAAACAAGCCTATTGTATTGTATTTATAACATAGGATTTTTTTTCCTTCTGCAATTTGCTGTAAATCGGGGTGTGGAATGTTGTGTGTCTTTCTCCAAAGAGCTATATTGTATCTTGAAAACAAGAGCTAATTAAAAATTTTCATTTGCATATTCGTTTTTTTCAACCCAAAATTAGTAAGAATTGACTATTTAGAACCAGGAAACTGACAAAAATATTTTTTTTGTTGGCTAGTGTAATCTGCCGTCCTACAAACAACACAACATAACACGATACACCTAGAAAAAAATATACCAAGTACACTTTACAAAGCATGAAGTGACATTTTAAAAAACATTGAAAATCTCACAAAAAAACGTGAAAATTTTTGAAACACTTTTATAAAATACAAAAACATATATGCCGTGTTTTATTTCGATTAAAATAAGTTTGCGTCACATATAAAGTAATATGTAAGTTTTAACAGTGTTAATAATTTTTTTTTTTTTTTTTTTTTTTTTTTTTTTTTTTTTTTTTTTAACGTTAACTTATGAAATATTACAAACACAAAATAAAAATATGCGCATATGTACAGAGGATTTTAGCAAGTTATACAATTTAACAATTATCTAACAATTAACATCGCTACTAAGAGAAAATAATATAAATTAAATAAATTAACGCCGAAATGCAGATTTCTTAAAATATCAATTTAAATGTTCCTTATATAATAATAACTGAATACCATAAAATAAGGAATGACAGGCATATCGAGAAAATTATCGTGAATGTAAAATGACATTCATACGAGATCAGTATGATAAGTATTTGACTTCGGCCAGAGGTGGCATTACTAGAAATTAAAAAAAGAGTCATTTCGCAAAAATGAACTTTCACAACAAACCTAGTGTATTGCCAATTTATAAGTAGTTTTAACTTGTGAGTAGAAGCCATTTAAGTTTAGAAACTTTGATAATATTTCAACAATGGGGGAAATAATGTAATATCTCGCAGTGAAAAAATTCATGTTGAAAAAGGGATAATGGAAATTAAGGAGAAAAAATAAAGAGAAAATCGGATAAGTTTATGGGGACTCCGCACCTTCATTATGAATAATAAAATATCAAAAAGATAAAATTAAACGCAGCCGTACAAGTACTTTTTTAAGAACAACTTCCAGGTCGTCCAACTATGGTTACGTCATCAGAAATGACTTAAATTTTCAAGATGCTCTGAAACACGATTAAAGAACAAATATGCGTAAGAACTTGAATGGGTGTAAAGCATTTCAACATCTCATTTGGGTATAAAAATGCTATTTGCAAGATAAATGTCGCGATTCTTTGGTATACTGACATCAAAAACACATATGTGTCAAAATTAAAAGAATGTTTGGCGAAGGTAAAGTGCAATCCAAATTGCTTTTGGTGGCAATTCACAATTATTGCTGAAACATGATTTCATCATAATGCACCACTGACTAAAGAACTGTCCAAATGGTGGGTTTTTCGTGGCAATAAAAAAAGTAAGACAACTTTATTATCATACAAATACATGTCTACAGTGTTTTGAATTGCATGTGGCAATATTCTTGATGATTACTTTGAAAAAGACAAAACACGGAGATACACAAACTACCTCCGTATTAAGTCGTCAGTGCTGAATGGTTTCTGGCATATGCTCTCAAGTACAAGTTGCCATATGTTATCTCTCATCTTTATGTGTTTGCTTATATTACTGAATAGTAGCTTTAAATAACTTTAAAATTTTTAATGTTTTGTGTGATTTTTAACCGTTAAACTGCCAGTTTTTTTAATTGTTTTTAATATTGATTTGATTTTTTCAACATAAAGGTATCGTATGTCAGAATATAAAATCTTTGCAAACATAGTATGGACTTAAACGGCAAAATCTTAAAAAAAATTTGCAAATATAGAAAACATATCCTATTATATTTTTAAATAGAAAATTTCGTTACTACTTTTACACAGATATAATGTTGTTGAAAATATCTATATATCAGAATGTATTTTAATTTATGATAAAATATTTTTTAAAGGGTATATTATTAAAAAATTATATTACGTTGTAGAATGATGCCTTTTTATTTATCTATATATTTATATATTTTATAAATAATACACGACAGCATTCTAAACAAAATTTCAGTAACATTGTAACCGTAACGATAAAATAAATCAATAAGTAAGTAACGTATTATACTTCTAAAGTATATTTCGTTGAATACACATTTGTACATGCCATGAAATATTTTATTTTCATTAAACTATAACAATGAGAAAATCATTTGAATTAGCAACAAGCAGATTATAATATATATATATATATATATATATATATATATATATATATGTATATATATATATATATATATATATATATATATATATATATATATATATATATATATATATATATATATATATATATATATATATATATATAATATATATTATAAAGTGCTTAATACATTGATCTTTTTTATCTTACGAAAATAGGTGACATTTTTTTTTCTCAGCTTTTTTTTTATTTAAAGAAAAGAACTGATAAAAAAGGCTTTTTTGTCTTCATTATTTGTGGTCAAAAGTTTTTTTTTTTTATTTGAAAGGATGTCTAAGTTTTCTTTGAAGAAAAAGATTTTTAATAAAACGCCTTTCAATAAATACAAACTTTAATATGTATAGAAATGTATTTATTTGACTTCCTTTAAGTATAAAAATACTTTTTGCCTTTTTATGTTGATTCGTGAATTGTTAAATATTGTTAAATAATGTTCTTTTTTTATTTACTCATTTACTTATTTATTTTTTTACAATTTCAAAGTAAATTTAAACTAATTATAAGAGTAACTGTAATTTTTAAATATAAGTTATAACTGTTATAACTTTGTTCTTCCATTGTAAACAAAATATTAAAAGGAAATCAATATTTGTCAGTAGTACTCATATGCTTTCCAAATTATTTTTTAAATTGGCTTGTATATTTGAAAAAACATTGAGGTATTCAAATCTTGGCACTATTTTTTAAAGAAATATTCATTCTCAATATCTCCAATGTAAAACGAGCATTTTTGAAATGCAGGGAAATATTCATTTTCAATATCTCCAATGTAAAACGAGCAATTTTGAACTGCAGGCAATTTATCGCAGAAATTGCAATAAAATTTTACTAATAATAGTATTTTATTGGAAGTCATTAATCATCTAATCAAAAAATGAAAAAAAAAAAACAGACCATTTTTTTTAAACAAAGTTGAAAAGTGCTTATGCTTTCGGTTTGTCTGTTCGTCTGGCTGTCTAGCCGTCTGACCGAGATCTAACACACGTAAATATACTCGGATTGTCATGAAATTTTAGAACGTTATTGACGATTACCTTAGCACGAACTCTATTGAAAATGAAGTTTCTACCATGATTAGTTTATCTACAGGGAGAATCAAATACTTCCCATTACATTACGGCCTATGGGAAAAAATTTCTTCAAAGGAATTTCAAAGATGTTATACCCTGTCAAACATATTAAAATTTATATGCTTTAACGAGGTGCATTAAAATATGCATTTTATACAGCATAAGGTGAAAATGTAGCTATTATTCATTTACAGGGCCACACAAAAGAATTCCTTTGGTTAATGGTAAAAAAAGGGAATTGTTTGTGACATATTTTAAATTCATTAAACTGTTTCGTGTATAATAAAATTGATGTATATCAATAAGGCTTAGTATAATTATACGATACTGCCTTCCCTAATATAAAGTACCTAGTATTTATAGGGACACACAAAAGACTTCAAATAGTACATTCATTCCGAAGTACTGTAAATGTATCCGATGATAGCTGATGGATGGATGAAATGCATTTTAATCTACATAAGCGCGTATATGTTTCATTAAATTTCTGCATATTATATGGTGTGTATAAATGCTATAGTTAATATACAGGGCTACCCAAAAGAGCTCGTCAACGTTACTAAATTTGAGCATAAATAACTAAAAGGTGATTCTTAAATAAATTGTGCATTTTTACGCTGAACTGCATTACATTTACTGAGAAATGTTTGCAGAATATAGATAAAATTTTATACAGGGCCATGCAAAGAATGTGTTGCATGGAGCCTATGAATGATAATTTATGGGAAAGTGATTTCAATTTTTTTAAGTGTTTTAGTTTAAAATAAATTTTATCTTAATATTAATGTGTAATAAAGGTATCAGGTAAACTACAAGGCTGAACAAAGTATTCAAGTATTTTTCCATCTATTAGTATAAATTGCTGAAAGAGAAACTTCAAGCTTAGGCATTTTTTGCTATAATTTTGCGATAATTATTGTTCAAAAATTGTGTTCGGAAAGTTCCAAAATTTTAGGGACGCTGCGGCTCCTGATAACTGAATTTGTAAAATAAATCAAAAATGCATTTTTTGACATGGAAAAATATTCTTAAATTTCAATAAATTAAAAAAAAACAATTAGATATATTTTCAAATGTTTTTTTTATGTAGATCCTCGAAAAAAAAAACTTTCATTTGTATAAATATTTTATTTGCCTTGTAGCTTTTTTTTGCCAGGGATTAATAGCATCAAACAATAAAAATTTTAAAGTTCTTAATGATACTTTTTACAATTTAGAATTAAAGAATTGTTTTTTTTTTGAAAATTCAATTATTTATTAAAGTGAAAAAAGATTTATTTGGTAAATGAATTGTGTTAAATAAATTCTCATTCATAATGTATTAATTTAAGTAAGTAAATGCTACAAATTTGTTCTCTTTCAATCTCTTGTTTTCGTAATACCAAATTTTGTTGATCTGAATAATTCGATCAAGGTAAATAATTCTGTCAGATACTTATATACAGGGTGTTTCAAAAATAACTGGTATATTTAAAAATCAATAAAAACTAAACGGGCAGCGATAGAAATACACCGTTTGTTGCAACATGCTTGAGACAACAGTAAATTTCCAGGCATACAAACGTTCAAAATTAGTTATCGTTTTCAACAACAGATTCCGCAAGTTTGGTAAAATCTAAAGTGCGATATTTTCCACTTATGGTTTAGTACATAAGTAGGCTTTTCCATAATATGGCGAAGTCTCTGAAAGAAATTACACAGAAACTTTTGTAAACGTGTCAGGTGTCAAACATGTTTTGTAAACGTGTTGAATTGTTTCTGTATTGTGATGGTGCATTTGGTTTTTCAAGTCAAAAATCCTCTGTTCTAAGGATGAAACCTTTTTTTTCACAGCAAACTTGCAATCTATGTACAGCACAAGCTTACAGGAGAAAGACGACTTACAGTATAGCGAACTCACAGACTGCGTTTTCTTCTATAGCTTTCAAATCGACTCCAGTGCCATTTATTGATGAAAATTGTAACTAATTTCGAAAGTTTATCTGCCTGAAAATATACTTTTGTCCCAAGCATATTGCAACAAACAGTATATTTCTACCACTGCCCGTTAAATTTTTATTGATTTTTCAAATATACCTGTCATTTTTTAAACACAATGTAGCAAAGATAGCTGTTTAAGTATGTGGATTAGGGTGGATCGAAAAATCGAAATTCGGATAATCGAATCGGCGCGGGGTGCAAAAGTTGCCTTTTATACATACTAATTCACATATGTTTTTTTATTGAAATCCATTCATATCTTCCGGTGCCCCAAACGCCTCAAAAATAGTTAAAAATTGAAATTTTTATAAATTTTATATATCTTTTTGCTTCTTAATATTTTTTAATTTATTTTTGGCGCGGGTTGCGAAAGTTGCCTTATATATATATTAGTTCAATCTTTTTTATATATATAAATCCATCCATATCTTCCAGTGCCCCCAAGCGCCCCCAAAATGGTAAAAAAATTGAAATTTTTATAAAAATTAATAATTTTTGTTTTTTTAATTTCTTTTAAATTATTTTATCAGCGGGATAAAAAAGATGCATTTTATAGTATATTAGCATGCATCCAAATAATTTTCGACTTTGATAAATTTCTTCCAATGTCCCAAAACTTTTAATTATTTGCCGAAAATCGAGTTTTATGCAAATTTTGAGCTAAAAAATACAAGTAAAATTAAGAGTTAAAGAATAATTTATCTAACGTAAAAGGTAGATCGAGAGGATGAGAAATCGTTTATCGTATTTTATTAAATGTATAAAATAAACTTTTTATACTTTATTATTTGGAAGACAACATAGATAGAAGAGTTCTCAGCAATGACCAGCAATATTTATATGATATTTACATAGCAATATCACGTGGTGAATGTGGTTCCGATCTGGCATTAATGAAACCTGATCCAGTTTATCACTCAAGATGGCTAACAACTACGTGTAGAATTTTAAGGTTATAAGTGGCTACAGAAAATCCTTCTGATAATCTCATTAATCTTACAACATATATTATGAAGGTATATGCACCTGTATGGTTTCATGTCAAAACAAAGCCATCCATAACTGAAGGAGCGCGTCATATTTGGAAAATTATCACATATTCTAGATATTTGGAACCCAATTTAAGAAAAATCGTAGATGCTGTTATTCAACGAAATAGTTTTTTTTTTTTTTGCCACCCTGAAAATTTGCTATTGTCAGTGCTCACAGGTAAAACAGAGCATATCAGATCTTTAGCAATGCGAAAGCTAATTTGTGCTAGAAATAAAAAGATAAAATCACCAGAAGTGAGAATTTTCAAAGTAGCATCAGAAACTGTATCTGGGCAAGAAAAGAGACACGGTTTTATATTGAATAGAATAAAATCAAGAAGCCATATAAAACACTTTGATACCAAAAAAGATTACAAACTTTAAAAATATGTAAATTTCCAAATTGAAGGATGTAAAATTTTTCTCTACGTAAGTTCGATTTTTTAATTTTTATCATAGCAAACGCGGTAGCGTTTGGTATAATACAGCTCATATTCAAAATATTAGAATAATTGAGAAAAAGTAATAAGAAAAAAATTATTTGTCATTTATTTATTTTTTATACTAAGTAAATGCAATTAAATTTCTTATAAATTAAATCTGGAATGTTTAGATAAGATTTTAACATTTCTAAAATATAAAATACAGCACAATAAATTAGGTATACAGCTTCCTTAAACACACCAGAATATTAGAATAAAATTTAGATTGGTTCAAAATATTAGAACATTTTATTTTACGCAACAATATTACCTTATGAATATGAAGTAAATGGTGGTTAATATTTTGTAGCATCCCCTTTAGCTTTCATAACAGCGTACAATCGATCTTGCATACTATATACAAGGTGTTTACAAACATTTCTATCAATATTAGCCCAAATAGACTTTATACGTGCCACTAGCTCAGTTTTACTTGAAGGAGGATTTTCTTGAAGTTTTTTCTTCATTATACACCATAAGTTTTCGATGGGATTAAGATCTGGTGAATTTGGTGGCCAAGGAAGTACCTTAATGTTGCGTTGGCGGAACCAATTCTTAATTGACACCGAGGTATGCGGGGACGCTAAATCTTATTGAAAGATGAAATCATCTTCAAATAAATCTTCTGATGATGGAATCATGTAATATTTTAAAATTTCTTGATATATCAGAGAGTTAACCTTTTCGAAGACGATGCATAACTTTCCAGGTCCTTCTGCACTCATACAACCCAAACCATTGCACTAGCAGCAAATTTTACGGAACGTTTAAGGCATTCTTTATCAAATGCTTCTTGCTTCATTCTCCGAACTCGAATACCTTGATTACCATATGAAACACAAAACATACTTTCATCACTAAATAATATATTTTTCCAATCTTCATTGCTCCATAAACGTCTTGATTTACACCAATTCAATCTTATACGCTTTTGTCTTGCAGTCATGAGAGGTTTTGTTTTCAGTACACGAGATTCAAATTTAAATTTATGGAAACGTCTTAATGTTGTCGATGTAGAAACTTCAACTCCTTCTTCTTTCCATTTTCGGTGCAAGAATCGCACACTTTTAAAACGGTTTTTCTTAACTATACGCTTCAGTTTCCTGTCATCTCTAGCAGATGTTTTTGGTTTTCGGCCACCATTTCGGCGATTATTTTGAAATTTTCCAATTTTTGAATATTGTGTTAGTATTTTACTAACGCTCTATTGCGAACAATGTAAATAATTCGCTATAAAACATTGATTTTTACCGTGCCGATATAAATCAACCATACGAAGTTTAGTAGATTCAGGAATATCACTCACACGGCCCATTTTAAGACGAAAAAGAAACAAACTGCAAAAAAGAATACTGATTTTAAATAAAATAGTCTGAATTTAATCAATGATGCCACCAGCTAAGAATTGGTAATAATTAAAGGAGAATTAATGTGAAATATTCTAATATTTTGAACCACTTGAATAAATATTCTAATATTTTGACTTTTCAAAATAATTTTTTTGCAATTAATCTTTTCAAAAATGATATTAAATTTAAGATAACAAGTAAGTTTAATCAACAATAAGTTCTTAATAAAAATATCGTTTGCATATTTTCATTAAAAGACATTAAATTACCAAACGATATTTTCAATTTCTAAAAAAAAGGTAATTATTCTAATATTTTGAATATGAGCTGTATGTTTAAGAAATAGAAAGTGCAAACAACTTTCTAAAATTTCTGGAGAACCAGTTGAGATACGGCAGTGAATTTTTTTTTAAAAGATAGAACTCGACGAGACGAATAAAATGATAGCATTAAAAAAATTACTGCAGCTTCGAATAGTTTTTTATTTAATTTTTAATGAACAAATGAAAGCAAAAAGTTCAACAAAGTCTAGCTAACGTTTCCGTGGATGGATTAACTTCGTTTTTGGTTTATTTTAATCCTCATGGTAAAACTTAGAACAGTTTTTTTTTCATCTTTGTATGTTTGTCTGTCGCTGAGAAAATCGAATTTTTGTCTGAAATTTCCCGCTGAACATAGTCTTTTTCTTATATTTGTTTCTTCTTGTAATTGTTGCACGTAAGTTTAAATGAACATAAAAATTGCTATGTATGTAACATAAATAAATAGATTTGATAAATCACGTGAAAAAAATACTTATTTGTTGTTATTTTCATGTATCATATTCACTATCTATTTTGACGAGCGAAGTGAAATATTTTTTTTATTTATTATTTTCTCATTTATTTAAGTTAAAAGCCGCCTCTGGAAAAGTTTAGTCTCTCTTAAATTCATGCTAGCCACTGTAATATGATACTTCTATTCATAATTTTATTTACTTGCTTATCTGAAGGTCCATATAAGATGAAACAACAAATTTAGGCGATCAGGGCAAGATTTTGCGGAAAAGTTCATTATCCTGTTCTGGTTGGTGTGTTTGGCAATGCAAATGTTTTTAACCGCTAAAGCGACGTAACCGTGTTTTTCCATCACGTAATATTTTATTTCAAAGACATTTAACACAAGATTGACATTAATATTATTTTTTTTTTAATTGTACAAGACAAAAAGATATGTATAGTTATTAAGTACAAACGTTCATACCAATACTTTTCACAGTTATTATTTTATGAATAATTAGACATGAATGGAAAAACCTACAGGTCAATTAAAAGATAAGCGTAAAAATATGGTTTTACATTTATTTGAGTCTTTAAGATGTAAGGTAAGGGTATACCGGTAAGAAATCCGGTTTGGCGCAACACAAGAGCGGTGAGTCGGGCGTTCCATGATCATTCGGACGTGAGAATGTGTCAGCTTTTTTTAAGGTACGTCAAATTATTCTAGGTCAATTAAATTATTGCTTATTTTATGAATGTCTGATTAAAATAAATCTGTTTGCCAAAGCTTGGTGCTATTTTGGCTTCAAAAAAGGAGGGTATAATGCCAAAATATATAAATAGCTCTGAAAACAAACCTGATGAACTTTAATTTTTGTTTTCGTACGAATTTTTTCTGTTTCTATATTGAAATGCGGAACAAATGTCATATACGAATCACATTGGCGTCAATTTTTTTCTAAAGCCAATTTGGCGAAAATCTCGTTTTGGAATACCAGTTACATACCGGGTGTCCCAAAAATGACTGATGGATTTTAAAATTCAATAACTTGCAAACGGTGACAGCTATTTAAAAATTTTTTGCAGGAGGATTATGTATAATGTCAGGAGTTTTTTACCGTAACTTTTAGGTAGCTTTCATTACAAAAAGTAAAAAGCTACCTATTGCAGCCGTCCGGAGGAAAGCACTTCCGGAAAATTTTGGTATATTTTCACCGATCATGACCCCCAGACCCCAAAACCACCCTCCGTTCAAATGTTGACATATATATATATATATATATATATAACCATATATATATATATATATATATATATCTGATTTTTGTCATGCGATAACTAACGTATTTATGAACCGATTTGAATGAAACTTGGTATGTACATAGTACATATAAATGTCTCGACCGAGTTCGTTGGTCAGCATCATCCGCCATTTTGTTTCAAAATGGCGGCCATTTTAAATTTTTTAAAAAATTTAAAATTTAAAATTAAATTCGAAAAAATCAAAATTTGAAAAATATTTTTCTTTTACGTGTTAAAACTTAAAACAACGATTCCAGAACACTTTTTATTTTGTCTATATCTTAGAAAA
Organism: Maratus speculifer; assembly: GCA_964019185.1. Classification (NCBI taxonomy): domain Eukaryota; kingdom Metazoa; phylum Arthropoda; class Arachnida; order Araneae; family Salticidae; genus Maratus; species Maratus speculifer. The sequence continues at coordinate 129,567,126 of OZ025292.1, read as the reverse complement.
TGATTGAGTTATAGCACTTTGAATTTTTCTTATGGCTGACATTTTGAAACGATCTGATTTTTGTCACGTGATAACACGCGTATTTATGAACCGATTTCAATGAAACTTGGTATGTATATAGTGCATACAAATGTCTCGACCGAGTTCGTTGGCCAGCATCATCCGCCATTTTGTTTCAAAATGGTGGCCATTTTAAATTTTTAAAAAAATTTAAAATTTAAAATTAAATTTGAAAAAATCAAAATTTGAAAAATATTTTTCTTTTACGTGTTAGAACTTAAAACAAAAATTCCAGAACACTTTTTATTTTGTCTATATCTTACAAAATGATTGAGTTATAGCACTTTGAACTTTTCTTATGGCTGACATTTTGAAACGATCTGATTTTTGTCACGTGATAACACGCGTATTTATGAAACGATTTCAATGAAACTTGGTATGTACGTAGTACATACAAATGTCTCGACCGAGTTCGTTGGCCAGCGTCATCCAACATTTTGTTTCAAAATTGTGGCCATTTTAAATTTTTAAAAAAAAATAAAATTTAAAATTAAATGCGAAAAAATTAAAAGTTGAAAAATATTTTTCTTTTACGTGTTAAAACTTAAACCAACGATTCCAGAACACTTTTTATTTTGTCTATATATTGAAAAATGATTGAGTTATAGCACTTTGAATTTTGCTTATGGCTGACATTTTGAAACGGTCTGATCTGAACGATCCATCATGTTGCTTTAAAATGGCATACACTTTATGATATCGTGGAGTTTGGCGACTCTCTAAATCGCTTAAAATAAAACCAGGTTGAATAAAAGATGACTAATTTCTAAAAATTCCTATTAATATTCAGTCTTGAGAAAAACTAGTATTCAATCTTATAAAATCACTAATTTTATAAGATTATTTCCACTAATTTGAGCTTAGTATTTTTGAACAATGTAACTTACTTTAAAATAAATAAATAAATATATAAGTATATGAAAGCTACCTCTTCCTCCCGGCATTGCCGGAAGGACTTTTTATTTTAGTTCGAATTTCAAACAATAGAGGGCGCTGATAGCGATTGAAGGCCAGGTGATCAGTGTTGAGTGAGGTCAGTTTCGGCGTCGACCTGGGCTTCAATTGCTGTGAGCGCCCTCTATTGGTTGAAATTCGAACTAAAATCAAAATTTACAGAAAAAAAACTCCTGACATTGTACATAATCCTCCTGCAAAAATTTTTTAAATAGCTGTCACCGTTTGCAAGTTATTGAATTTTAAAATCCATCAGTCATTTTTGGGACACCTGGTATATATTTTTGAAAGGTAATAACAATAAATAAAAAAAGGTTTGTTTAATAGAACAAAACAATTTATATATTTAAAAAAAAGAAAAAAATATTTATTAAAAAGTAAAGAACAAGATCCGGGTTGACATATCAAGGAAAATAACGACACTCTGGATTTAGTTAATTACTCCGATGCGCATATGACACTGGCGTCAGAAAAAAAAATTCGCCAACATGGTGCGTATGTGACATCTGTGCCAAAAATGCATACCTATTTTATTTACATTACGTAAGGTGCTACTTGATTATCAGGTCGACCAATTTCACCCATTTATGGAAATCGCCAAACTATTCGCCAAATTACTCAAAAGGAAAAATGTTGCCATTAAAAAATTTTAAGTTTTGAAAATTAATGAACTTAGGTTAAAAAAATGAAAGTCATTAACGAAAAGGATTACTTTAATGATGACGTTTAGTTATGACATCGAGACGTACCAAATATAAAATTTTATTTATTCAGGTGATTTCGAACAAAATAATACTAATAAAAGTTTTCTTATTTTAATGCAGAATTTATCAAACCAAACCATAAAGAGATATTTTTAAGATATCGCATATGTGAATAACATTGAAGTATTTTAAATGTAATATTAGAATTTATTAAAGAGCATAAAAAATATGGTACTTACGTATTAACGCCACCGCAGCAGAAGTTGAGCTAATGTGCCAATATAGAGCAATCTTCGCACGCGCACAAAAAATGGCATCAAAAATAGGCTAAAAAAGTACTAAAGTACTAAAAATGACGTCAAAATGAGCAAAAAACAGTAAAAAAGCACGAACAACAAGATCACTGTTTATTGGCGCATTAGCACAACTTCTACTGCGGTGGCATTAATACGAAGGTACCAAAAATATCAATGTTAGCGGAAATTTGTAAGGAGTCAAATGCTTTTTATTTAACCAAATAATGTCGGCGGATACAACCATAAAGTATCTTTAATAAATTATATATTATATTTTTCTCAATTAATATCAAGAGCTATTCGCTTATTGGCATAAAATTTATATTAAATAACAAAAGAACAAATAAATTAGTCAAACATTAATAAAAATATAAATAAATCATCGAATTTAAAATCATTTGATCACTTAACAAACAAGTGTAGCGGGTTTAATGTCAAGGAAGTGTAACATTTATGTTCATCCATTATTGGCATATAATCTTACAGTTTGTCTATAGTTCTTTGGTCGACGGGATAAATTAAGTAGTTATATATTTACTTTATTTTTAATAAAATGAAAGAAAAACGTGCAAGTTAAATGTATCTGATATATGTATTTTTAATTTATGTGTTTTTTAACGAAATTCATGTATTTTAAATAAAGCTAGTGACAGCTTTATATTTAAAATGAAATTATGGCGAAGGAAACCTATTTAGCGATTGTTTCGAGTAGCTAAAATAAAAGTAGGAAAATAGCCGTCGGGCATATAAAAAATAAAACAATCAGATCGGAGCTGTTGATGACAGTCACAAGACTTATGCTGGTATTTATATACGTACTATAGTAAAATTTGCAACATCTCTGGTGTTAAAATAGGACTCTCGAGGTAAGGCATTTGGCTGCTCAGCAGCGGGTAGAGAGTTCAAATCCCGTCGGATGTAAGTTCGTTTTGTTTAGAAATGCTTTGTGTTAAATTATTATTCCTTCGGGAATATTCTTATGTTAATTGTTATTCAATTTCTAGAATTTTTCTTGTTGTGAATGTTTCATTTGAGAAAATTACCTTGAATGTATTTAATTGGTATGGCTTTTAATTCTTTTAATAAAGTTCTGTACTTTTTTCGTTCAAATCCATGGTTTATATTTTTCATATCATGCATTTTATATAGCAATGCAATGACTTTTATAATTATTCTGATACATCAAAATTTTATGCTGTTGTTATAATTTTATAAATTTTGACAGCAGCAATTATTTTCCTTTTTAAGATATTAGAAAATCTTCTGTTTTTACAAAAAATTAAATGACTAGTATTAAAAAATGCTCTGACGAGCACCAAAAAAGGTTAATATGTTTTTAAGCATAAAAAAGGGTTTGACAAGTGCTTCTGTTAATTACTGAGCATGAGGAAGGACAAGGGATTGGTTCTTGGCTACAACTCACTTCAATGCCAACTTTGAAAAAATCATGTTTGCGCTTTTTCCATATAAAAGAAATTTGCGGTTCTTTAGTAGAACTTCCCACCGAGCTTTAGATGTTAACCAGGAGTGTAGTCGTAAAAATAACATAGCATATATGCTCTAAGCAGAGGGATACCCTAGAATGTGTATACTATAAGCTTTCTTGAGAAACAGAGGGTATATGGTGTTCTATTAAAAAGTCCAGAAGGTATACGGCGTATAACCTGCACTACATCCCTGATGTTAACTGCACAGCTCACTCTGCACTATACTACAAATCAATTTTTTGTGCAATTATACACTTAGGGCATGCTTGGTGCAGTGCATGAATGTGATACCTGCAGAACTAGATTTTTGGCGCTATGTCGTCTTCCCTTACATGTATGTCTAATTAAGCTGTATCTTTACTGGTTATGTCTTTACACTATACATTTTTATAGTAACTGCGACTGATTTGTTTTCACGGAAAAAGCGCAAATATGATTTTTTCAAAATTGGCATTGAAGTGAGTTGTAGCCAAGAAGCAATCCCTTGTCCTTCCTCATGCTCAGTAATTAACAGAAGCACTTGTCTAACCCTTTTTCATGCTTAAAAACATATTAACCTTTTTTGGTGCTCGTCAGAGCATTTTTTAATACTATGATTTAATGCTTTGATTTTTAAATTTATATGTCACTTATTATTGCAAAATTAATGTTATTTGTAACCTTACACGTTATTAATTAAACTGTTTTAAAAATTTGTAAGTATTTTTCGTAAATTATAATTCTTAATACATTTTTGTAAAAATTTCAGTTTTTAATTATAATTGATGCATCAAAGATGTGAATGGATTTTGATTAAAAAAATATATCGGAACTGCAGAGTTATGTAGTATTGTAATAACAACTTTCCAAGCCAGTGCCAAATGAATTTCAAAAAGTAAAATAAAATAAAACAAAAAATATTTTTTTCAGGAAAATTTCAATTTTAAACTATTTTTGGGGCGCTTGGGGCACCGGAAGATATGGATGAATTTTATTTAAAAAAATATATAAGCTAAGATAGATAAAATATAGCTTTTGCACCCCGCGCCAAAAGTAATTAAGAAAAAATAAATTAACAAAAAAATATAAAAAAATCATAAAAAACTCAATTTTTAATTATTTTTGGGGCGCTTGGGGCACCGGAAGATATTAATGGATTTTAATTAAAAAAACCCTGTAAACTAGTATGCATAAAAGGCAACTTTTGCACGCCGCGCCGATAGTGATTTCTAAAAAAAAAATTTTCCTATACTTTTCGATCCACCCTAATGTGGATTTAACTTTAAAAAATACATATCACATTCAGCTTTTGAGTTCTAATATATTTTTAAATGTACACTATATTCTAACTATAATAAAAAATACAATTTCATTAAGTATTTCTATTCTACATTAAAACGTGAATCACAATATGGATAAGTTGAAATTCATTTTTCAACGGGGAACAGGAATCACAACTTATTAAAAAATATATAAACTTTTAAAACGTACAGTTTCTTTAATTGGATATTAAATACATTCTCTTGTTTATTAAAAATTACAGTATGTTTTTAAATTCTCTATTTTTCCGGAATTTAAAATTAAAATTTGTTTACTTGTTTTTCCGAGTTGTGTTTTACTATTATCATTATTGTTATTCTAAATCGTTTTTTTTACCTATGAAATTATCTTATTTACATACTTAAAGAAATTCAATGTTTGTACCACTTTTTATACTTTTAAATGGGAATGTATATGTTCAAGATAACTAAATAAAATAAAATAAATAAAATAAATAAATAAATAAATAAAATAAAAAATCTCTCATTTTATGGAATTTGCCATTCAACCACCTTTTAGTACTATCAGATTCCCAAATAGTTCGCTTCAGGAATGCATTGTTTATTAAAATAGAAACTATTGTTATGTTTTATGCGAATATGTCATAAACTTACAGCGAACTTTATTTCTATTGAAATCGCAGTTATAATCTTACCATGAATGTTATTTTAGTGAAAAATTGATATTCAAAATACTATCCATTATACAGCTCCATGTAATGAGATTTAATACTAAATAAGCCAATGATAATACATTTTTGCGTTGCTTATTGTAAAACAAGCTTTAAGAAATTATAAATTCTCTTCTGGAAGTTTGACTCGGTATTTTGGTTTATTATAAAGAGAGAACAATTGAACAATATGATCTTATATTCGAGCTACTCATTTACGTGGTAACATCCAGTGCAGAGGTGATTCCCGTTGCTAGAGCATTGTGGAACCTTATATAAATGACGTTTAAACGTGGCTGGTAACTACAAAGACATATTTAACTAAAATATGTCAAAAACGTGTATAGATGTTAAATTAACATTTAATAACATGTATAAATACATGAAATAGTTAATATATTTTGATATATTTTGAATATAATTAATAAAAACTAGTATTAAAATATTGTTGTTGTATTTGTTTTTGTTGTAAATTGTCTCCAAATTTTTGAATTATTTAAATCCAAAATTTGATAACACATCTGTTACTTTGAGTATTGTTAATATTTTACACTTCAAAGATTTTTAAGAGACTTTTATAAAGATGAATTTACGCATTCTATAACATTTTCTCAAAACAGCAACTTTTCATTTAATATAATCAGAAACACAAGTGACTTTATTATGCCACAATTTTTCAAATCATACCTCCTTAGATTTTTCATGGTAATTTTGTTGGACCCTATACCGAAATTCGTTTCTTTTTTCAATGCTATAAATACCACTAAAATTATTTTTCTGAAAATTTACCATTACGATCTTGCAATAAGATGTATTAATTAATTGAGAATGCAGTGTAATAATTATCATTTTATATTTCTGTTTACTTAGTTTTATAGTTATCTCTTATTTAATCTCATTCTTCAAGATAAGTTTGTATATCTTGTAATATTTCAAAAAGCATATTTATAAGGATCTCCCAAATGAAAGTGGTATTGCTGTAATAATTCTGCCATTAGAGAGAAAGATGCTACGCATGCTCCTATAGAAGGCGCAGAGTATTTGGTATGAATGTGATATCGTCAGATCCCACCAGATGCGTGTGAGATAATGTGGGACTAAATTAAAATACATCTCGTTTCGTCATTGTATGCCTTTAAATTGTGTCAACGTGCATTTGTTCAATTTTAAACAACGGAAAATGGTTGTGCTGGTGTCCATCGTTGAATATTAAATGCGTATATCACGGTGTCTATGTTGATGTCAAATAGGGATTCTGTGATTTTTCGTAATGCAAGAAAATTGCATCATTTAAACAAGCCATGACCTATCGAAAGTATTGCTTCCTCCATTGTGAAAATCAGTACACCATTAAAATGTGTAACATACAACACCCATAAGACATGGTGACGTCACTGCGACGTTGTTGTGAAGTCACATTGTGACTTTGTGACTATCGATTGCCGATGTGACGTCACGTGACGTCGATGTGAAGTCACATTGACTAAAATGTGAAGTCGTTATGGCCGTTTTAGAGCTCGTTTGTGATGTCATAGTGTGACCACTTTGTGAAGTCACGGTGTGACAAATTTGTGAAAAATGTTTCATTTATGAATACTTTGACATTAACATTGTGACTAAACTGTGACAAAAGTGACGATATCTAAATTGCCAGAAACATGTTTTTGAAAGTTAATAATATGCTTTGAAGAATATTTGTAATTTTCTAAAGATTTTTAAGAAAGCCACATCTCAGTCACAATGTGACGTCACTGAGTGGCGGCATTTTGGTCACAGATGTGATGTGACCAAAGTGACTCACAGTGACGTCACTGAGACGTCACTGTGTGTGTGACCATGCATGCTATGAGGGTACGTGCCATACATATTATACATTCGAAGATAGACTTCACTAGTTCTCCCATTTTACGCTATTAAAAATTGCACGACCAAGAGTTGAAACTTTTGGAGGAATCCATGGTGGGAACGATGCTTTTTAACGTGCTCGCACTCTGTCTCATACACATCCAGAGGGATCTGATTATAAAGAATGCATTTCTAGCACTCGGCGCTATCAATTGGATCATGCGGAATTATCTTTCTCTTCAAATGTCGGAGTTATTACAGCAGTGAAAATTTCATATGGGTGATATAATGGAAATTCCATTATATACATCGTAAAAAAATCTGCAACGTTACTAAGAATTTTCTAGTAGACTTATATTAAAAAAACTTTTCATATAACGATAACAGCATAATTTCATATAACCGAGGAACGTTACATGAGTTTTTGCTCCTATCTTTACATGAAAAGTTCCTGGAATACAAGTCTACTCGAAAAATCTTAGTAACTTAAAACATTTTTTTAACAGTGTATTGTTTTATTCAAAAATCCGTTCATTATATAAAAAATTGCATTTTAGTTATGTTAACGCCTTTATTAAATTCTTTCTGTTACACTAGATCTATCTGCAGATGTAATATCTAACAGAAATAAAAAAAAGAAAAACTGTTCCTTTTCAATCTGCGCCTATCAAAGCACTGCTAAAAGCTACCGCTGAGATTTCAACAACTAAAATAAACACTAATTTTGTTCAGCAACCAACATTACCTTTCTCTTCAAAAGCATATAGTTCTACAAATTGTTTTATGGGTGCGGCTGACGAATATATATTTTAGGATATAAATTTCATTGTCAGCAGATGTTTTTCTCTGATTACTTTGGGAGTTTTCGGTTGTCATAAAATTAATCATTTTATCTCTTTCACACCAGTCTCCAATCTCTTCCATTTATCCGTTTCCCTATGTTACCTTAACAACGCGCTTCTGCCTTTCTCTGCATATTTATCGCCAAATCGGCAAATATACAAAGAGATTTGGCTCAAACTTCAAGCAAAACAATGTAACATCTGCACTGATTAAAATTTGCTTCGATTTTCTCTCTCGACCTGTAAAAATTGAATACAATATATAATGTCAATTTTTGTGTTACAAGGGTCACTTCCTAAAGGGGATTATCAATTCGTTCATTTATCTTGCATTTTAAATAAAACAAAGAAAACATATTACTGTGTGTTTGTATTTGCTTCTACGTTCCTGTGTCTTTGCTTACAACGCCGGATTAACATCAATATGAAAAATATTCTTTTTTGAAATTGCTATGTCAACATCACCTGCTCTCAACAGATATATTCAATGCAGTTGGTCCGTATATTTAAAACAATCATTGAACAAATCATCCAATTTTAAAAATGCCACATTATTTAAAATCATTTATTCTTATTAGTTTTATGTACATATAATAAAATTTACCTCCAAACTTATATACTTATTTATTTATTTGTTTATTTATTTTTCTTCTTCTTCTTCTTCTTCTGTTTCTTCTTCTTATTATTATTATTGAAAAATTACCATTCAGCTTTTAAATTAGAATAAATTAATCATTTGTAGAAATTTGAGTAATGATTTCAATTTAATATTCCTCTTTCTTTAGATGAAAATCAACAAAAAAATTTTACTTCCTAGTAGCATTAATACCGATTTTCACCATAAGTGATAAATTGTGATATAAAAATATACTTTAGTGAGAGAAACCAAAAAAGAATATAGTTGAGGTTTTCAAAAAACTTTTATTAATAGAAATTAATATTTTGCAAAATTTTACTATTTATGAATGTTCGAATGTTTAGAGTGTTTATTCTAAAACAGTAATATTTACAAACGTTAAATTACTTCATATTTCAGAAGTGACATTAATTAACTCAACTGTTTACTTTAAAACCATAATAATTATAAAGGGTAAATTACTTTATAACTCAAAAGTGACATTAATGATATTAATATAATATCATTGTTTATTTAAAGCAATTCATAAGTAGTTGATTGCACATGATGGTGAAATCATTTTTGTTGATTACTTCAAGGACAATATTTTACTGTGAACGAACTTACTTCAGTTTCTCTTATGTCTTTGTAAAGCACACACGGTGCTTATATATTTCTCTTCGCTATGATTTCGCATACTTGGATAATATGTTAATCCAGTAACCGCAGCAGGAAACTGCATTCCTGTATCTTGTTTTCAATTTACTAAATGTTTCTTTAAGTTGTTAATATAACGCAAAAAAGATATATTAGTGTGAATTTATTTACACTTGACAACACCAAAGAACTGCTTCGTGAACCTCGGACATCAACATTATGGAGGCACCACCGGCGAGATAACCTGCACACATCGCTTTTTATGGATTACGCCGTCTCAAAGTCGCCGTAAAGGAGCACCCTTCAGCCCAGTTGTTTCAGATAAGTACATTTTGGTTTATTATCAGTTTGGCTTTGTTTTTTAACTTGGTTTCCTCATTATTTTAATAATGAGTCAAGAAGATTTAGAAAAGACAGCCATAAATTTACGTGGCAGAGCTAAATCTGCATTAACACGTATCACGAACTTCATTGACGCTGATCAAGTTTTTCAAAAGAATGATTTATTAAATAAATTAGAAAAATTAGAAACAGCTTATTTCGATTTTGATAAATATGATGCACAATTACCAGAAGAATCCTCGGAAATGGAGGAATTTGAAACAAAATATTATGAAACCAAAGCCAAACTGCAATCAGAACTTGAAAAATTTTCTATAAATAGTATGAATGCACATTCTCAAGTTGTTAATGAACAATTACCTATAGTTAATACAACTAATAATTTTAAATTACCCAGATTGAATATTGAGCAATTTGATGGTAATTTCAAAAACTGGATGTCATTTAAAGACTTATATTTATCGTTAGTGCATAATAATGCTAGTATAACAAATATTCAAAAATTTCAATACTTAAGAGGTTTGCTCGGTGAGGAGCCATCTTCAATTATAAAACATATACCCATTTCTGAAACCAGTTATGCAGAAGCATGGGAAAAATTATTGTCAAGATACGACAAAAAAAAAACAAATTGTCGCAGCTCTTATCAAAACATTTATGGATATACCTCCCATTATTCATGCTAATGCACTTAACTTACGCAATATATCAGATATCTCTGACGAGGTAATTCGTGCTCTCAAATCAATCGATGTTAAAGCATCAGAGAGAGACATTTGGTTAATTCATATTCTTCTTCAAAAGGTTGATAATAAAACACGTGAAGAATGGGCTCAATATTCATCAAAGGATGATTTTCCTTCTTTTGATCAATTTATTCAGTTCATTAATGACAGATGTTTATCTTTAGAATTGTATAATAATGATTATACAGGGTTACATAAAAAAGAGAAACAATTTAATTTTCACAAAGCTCCCGCCAATAACGTTATCAAATGTTTATTTTGTAAAGCTAATCACTTATTGTACAAATGTATTAAATTTAAGGAATTAAATGTAAGAGATAGAAAACAATTTGTGAGAAAAAACAAATTATGTAGCAACTGTTTGTCTGACAAACACTACACATATCAATGTAATTCTACATTTAGCTGTCATCATTGTCAGCTCAAACACCATACGCTGTTATGCGAGAATAAACTACAAAATTATGCGATGTCAACTTCACGTTCGAATGAAAAACAGAGTCGGAAAAGCAAATCTGATTCAGAGGACCTTTCGATTCCTGATGATAATAAAAAAGAAGTTTCTCCTTCAATAAATTCTGTTCAAACATCTTTCGCACTTTTGCCCACTGCTACAGTATATATTTATGATTGCATGGGTCAAAAGCAAACGTTAAGAATTATGTGTGACAGTGGCTCAGAATCTACGTTCGTTTCAGAATCATGCATGAAAGTGTTAGGATTCAAAAGGAAAAATGCCAGATTTCCCGTGAAAGGTCTTTCTAATTCAAAAATCGCAGTAACAAAGGGTTACGTAATGATTGATCTTATATCAATTCATAATGCTGACAGCAAGTTGTCAGTGAAAGCTTTTATTTTAGACGAATTAACAGCTCCATTACCTTCTGAGAAAATAAGTGAAGAGCATTATTCACACTTAAAAAATGTAAACTTGGCAGATCCACATTTTGGGACTCCAAATAAAATTGATGTTATTTTAGGATCAGATTACTTTTTTTCTATTTTGCTTCCTGGTCAAATAACATGTGCTCAGAGCAGTTTAATTGCGCAAAATTCCATCTTTGGCTTTCTCGTATCGGGAAAAATGCCTCATCTTAACACAACTCCTAATTCAATGCATAATTTACATATTTATGAACTTAATATTGATAATGAATTAAAACGATTTTGGGAAATGGAAGATGTATTCAATAATAATGCTCAAATTCTGTCTCCAGAAGAACAATTTGTTGAATCACATTTTCAGAAAACTTACTCAATCAATTCCGAGGGTCGTTTTGTAGTAAAATTACCTTTTGTTAAACCTACGACAGAATTAGGTAATTCTAGACCTGCCGCAATTTCTCGCTTGTTGGCGATGGAAAGGAAATTTAAAGAAAATCCAGAATTCGAAAAGCAATACAAGGATTTTATGCGCGAATATATACAGTTAGGCCATATGGAATTAATAACACAAAATGACATTAACGATTCTGAAAATGAACAATATTTTCTTCCTCATCATGCGGTTATTAAACCTTCTAGTACTACTACCAAGTTGAGAGTTGTGTTTGATGCATCATGTAATACTTCAAAAGGTAATTCCTTGAATTCAATTTTGGGAGTAGGTCCTAAATTACAACGGGACATATTTGAAATTTTACTTAATTTTCGAGTTCCGAAAATTGTTTTTTGCGCTGACATAGAAAAGATGTACCGCCAGATTTTAGTTTCTGAAGAAGATCAAAATTATCAGAAAATAGTTTGGAGGTTTAACTCTAATGAGGAAATAAAAAATTTCAAATTAAAAACGGTTACTTATGGGCCAGCTCCAGCATCTTATCTAGCCACTAAATGTCTCAAACAAATTGCTGATGATTATACAAAAAATGCTGTTATTTCTCAAACATTAGAGAACGATTTTTATATGGATGATTTACTTTCAGGCTCAAACACTGTTAGCGAGGCAATAGAAACTTGTAAAGAAATTACCGATGTTTTGCACGCGCATGGTTTCCACTTAAGAAAATGGAATTCAAATTCAAAGGAATTTCTTAGAGAGTTTGAAGATGATTCCAATACCGAATCGAATTTTGAAATAATTCCTAGTGATAACGGAAGCTCTAAAGTTCTAGGATTAAGCTGGAACTCTTCTTCAGATACTTTTATTTTCAAGGTTTCACTAAATCTCACTCCACCTCTTACAAAGAGGCAAATTTTAGCAGAATCTGCTAGAATCTTTGACCCACTGGGTCTAATTTCCCCATGCACTGTAACTTTAAAAATATTTTATCAAAAACTGTGGTTGACAAAAGGGGACTGGGACACTATTATTCCAGAACATCTAACCGAGGAATTATTCAAATTTCAAAATTCATTCAATGAAATCGATCAATTTTCGATACCAAGATGTGTTACGCTTTCATCCGAGAATGCCTTTGAATTACACGGATTCTCCGATGCGTCAACACTAGCTTATGCTGCCGCAATTTATTGCCGACAAACTTGCAATGGAAAAACCAATGCTTTTCTTTTGGTTTCTAAAACAAAAGTTGCACCAATCAAGCAAATTTCTGTCCCTAAATTAGAACTTTGTGGTGCTCACTTATTATCTAAATTATTCCGCACAGTTATGGACACACTAAAGAATTACAAGTTCGATATTTTTGCATGGACTGATTCTAAAGTAGTCCTTTCATGGTTATCCGCACACCCCCGCAAGTGGAAAACATTTGTGGCGAACAGAACCTCTCAAATAACAGAAGTTTTACCTACGAAGCACTGGGGACACGTTCCCTCAAAAGAAAATCCCGCAGATATCGCTTCTCGCGGTATTGACCCAAAGGGTTTGCCGGAATGCGAGCTATGGTGGAAAGGGCCAAGCTGGCTACTTCTAGACCCATCTAATTGGCCGAAAGACGACTTAAATGTTGATGAATTCGATGAACAAATCAAATCTGAGCAAAGATCGGATCCCATTTTTTCATTTCACATGCAGCCTTCAAATGATGTACTAGATAATTTGTTTCAAAAGCACTCTTCACTTTCAAAAATTATCCGCATTCTGGCATATTGCCTAAGATTCATTAAAAAATGCAAAAATGCTAATGAATATCAAATCCCTTCAACAGTACTTACATCTAACGAAACAAAATCTGCTGAAGAAATGATCGTTCTTTGGATTCAAAATTCTTACTTTAAAGAAGAGTTAAAATGTATCAAGGAACAAAAACCTCTAGCTAAGAAAAGCAAATTACACTCCCTATATCCGTTTATTGACGCTAAGGGTATCTTACGGGTGGGAGGACGCCTGCAAAATTCACAGTTAGCATTTAATCACAAGCATCCGGTAATACTTCCATCACAACATAAAATGAGTGAACTATTAATAATACAACAGCATATTGCCACTTTACATGCTGGACCTTCTCTACTATCGCACATTATAAAACAATCTTTTTGGATAGTTGGTGGAAAAAAGCTCATCAACAAATGCATTAATGGATGTTTAAAACGTTTCAGATATAAGAAAACTATTACAACTCCTCCATTAATGGGGAATTTACCTAAACCTCGAGTAAATCTTGAACGCCCCTTTTTCGCCAGCGGAATTGATTATGCAGGCCCCATATCCATTAAATTTAGCAAGGGTAGGGGTGCAAAAACAACTAAGGGTTACATTGCCTTATTTATTTGTCTTGCTACGAAAGCGGTCCATATAGAAGCTGTAAGTGACCTAACAACTGAAGCATTTATAGCAGCTCTTCGACGTTTTAGTGCAAGAAGAGGTACCCCACGTCACCTTTATAGTGACAACGGGAAGAACTTTGTCGGGGCATCAAGAAAAATCGACCAAATACAGAGGGCATGGTTGTCATTTCCTAAAAATGAAATCATGTCTCAATATTTAACTGAAAAATCCATTGAATGGCATTTTATCCCTCCTTCTTCCCCCCACTTTGGCGGAATTTGGGAGGCTGCAATAAAATCCACGAAATACCATCTCAAAAGAGTAATAGGAGCGACACTTCTAACTTTCGAAGAGCTCGCCACCCTACTTAGCCAAGTCGAAGGCTTACTGAATTCGCGACCTCTTATACATTTAAATGACAATGATAGTGACTGCATAAATGTTCTCACACCCTCACATTTTCTTACAGGTGATGTAATTTTCTCGCTACCGGAGGCGACCTCATCTATTACGAGCAACCCTAGAAATCGCTGGGAGCTGGTGCAAAATTTAAAAAGAGGATTCTCCCATCGATTTAAAAAGGAATATTTGAGCTCGCTCCAAAAAAGAGGCAAATGGAGAGTCGAGCAACGTAATCTTCAACTTGGACAAGTTGTGCTACTCCTTGATGATGCCCAGCCACCAGACTCTTGGCCATTGGGCCGAGTAAAAGAGGTGCACCCAGGAAAGGACGGACATGTCCGTGTTGTGACCATACAGTGTAAAGGATCTTATTTGAGACGACCAGTACACAAATTAGCTCTCCTCCCTATATATCAGGACTAAGGCCTGATAGGGTGGGAGTGTGTTCGAATGTTTAGAGTGTTTATTCTAAAACAGTAATATTTACAAACGTTAAATTACTTCATATTTCAGAAGTGACATTAATTAACTCAACTGTTTACTTTAAAACCATAATAATTATAAAGGGTAAATTACTTTATAACTCAAAAGTGACATTAATGATATTAATATAATATCATTGTTTATTTAAAGCAATTCATAAGTAGTTGATTGCACATGATGGTGAAATCATTTTTGTTGATTACTTCAAGGACAATATTTTACTGTGAACGAACTTACTTCAGTTTCTCTTATGTCTTTGTAAAGCACACACGGTGCTTATATATTTCTCTTCGCTATGATTTCGCATACTTGGATAATATGTTAATCCAGTAACCGCAGCAGGAAACTGCATTCCTGTATCTTGTTTTCAATTTACTAAATGTTTCTTTAAGTTGTTAATATAACGCAAAAAAGATATATTAGTGTGAATTTATTTACACTTGACAACACCAAAGAACTGCTTCGTGAACCTCGGACATCAACAATGAATTTTTAAACAAATATAAATGATAAATTTACTTAACAATCGTTTTATCTCTTTAAAGATTGTCAAATTACGAGTAGAAGTGTTATTTTATTTTACATTTGTTTAAATCTAATGTTATTGCGAATTAAATTAATATATTCATAATACTTTACATTTTAAAGTTAAAATAATATGAATATAGATAATGTATACTATCATAAACAAGCAGTCTAGACAGTTTATATAACTTTTATTTATAATTAATGTTATTCTAAAAAGTCTTAATAATTATTGGAGCACAAGAAACTTTATTGAAATCGTGTTGAAACATAGAATAAATGTATGTTTAATTATGATATGTGTGTTCTAATAATTTTTTTAACTATTCATTAGAGGAATGTAAAACGATAGTATTTACCTAAGATGTTTGGAATTAAATGTATTTAAACTGCACGAACAAATACAGTATATTGTTCAAATGTAACCAGACAGCTTACATTTAAGACTCCTTAAAGAAAACATTAAAGTTTGGTAATATAATATTAATTTAGTTCTTTATATTTGCATAAAACATTAGTTAAACATTTAATAAGCGTTATAGTGGTAAAATAAACTTAAATATAAAATATTATAAAAATCCTAAATTATTACAATAATTCTATAACATAATCTATAATCAATATACGCAAAAACAAATTATTCTGTTTGAATTAAATGAAATGTATGATATGTAAATAACTGCACAGACAATTGGTTTTAACCATGAAAGATTAGAATATATGTAACATTAGATGTTAAAATAATGATTCATATAGAATATCAAATAATCTTTTCTGTATAATAATTTTCGCTATTAAATTGTCATAGTTGACATTTCCGTTTAACATGTTTCGTTTGTCGTTTACTAGAGTCATTTTTCTGCAACTATCAAAGGCTGTTATAAACATTGTTTTTCGGCACATATTGTCTTTTTGTCTTTTTAACACTTTCCAAAAGCGTGGAAAAGTGTTTATTGATTCGGTTTTCTGTCGTCTGTCTGCGCTCTAACTCTCGTAAATGTACTCAGATTTTCATGAAATTGATACACCTTGTGGGTCACAAACCCAGATCCGGTATTCATTATTAAGTATGTAGCATTAATAGTGCCTTTACGGAGACACTCAAAATAAATTATTGCATTATGAACTGTGGGGAAGAATCTTTGCAATCTATTTCAATGACATCATGCAATAAGAACTGTACTAAAATTAATCTATCTCACTTATTACTATCTTATCACTAACTTTGTATTTTAGTTCAAAACAATTACTATAGAATAAGGCGTTCGTAGCATATATCAGGAACATACAAAAGAAATCGGTTGCAGTGCTGTCTTTGAACAATAACCGTTCCAATTGAATTTTAAATTTCGGTATGCCTTTTTCAGTTTAAGTAACGCTTTTCATGTCACTTTCTATTAATACAATAGGACCGGACCAAAATTTTCATGTACCATTTTCCTTATCAGCAGAAATTGTTGAAGCAGAATTTTTGATTGTGATATGTATTTCCGAAGTAAAATATCTTTTTCAATGCATTTAGTTTTTATATAAATAGCTATATATTATATTCAGGGCTGCACAAAATGTTGTTCATAGTGAAAGGAAAACGCTGAAATCTGCTTAACGAATGTGTCAGATTACGTTGGCCAGCCAGAAAATGACCATATTTAAAGCAGCATAAAAAACTCTGTATTTTCTAAACCATTGTAAGAAACACAATAATATTCATATGGTTTGACAAAATATTTCAATACACATACATTTAGTAATAATAATTAATTAAATAATAACGACAAAAGTGGCTTTTGAAATTATTAATTCTGAAATATGCATTTTGCGCGCATGATTTTACAAATTCAACCACAGACATATATTTAACGTTTAATATTTTGTTACTTATTATGCTATATTTTACACTGAACCTAAATTTCAAATAAAATTAAAATTATTTATCATAACTAATGGCTTTTCTAATAATATTGACTAAATTTCACCAAAAATACATTTTTTCAATCCAGAATTTCCTATGATAAAAATCAAACTAAATTGAGATTAGTATACACTAACATATGTAAACTATAACTATACATAATTTCATGATTCTATGATAATTAGCTTTTAAATAAAAGTGTGCGCAATACCAAAACAAGTTGGAAATTGCACGTAAAGCGTAGCAAATGAGGTGCGTTCGTTGATAACGAAGTTTTAAAATATTCAGATCATGCTGATATAGTAGAGCGTACTTTGAATACAAGATAGTGGTCAAAATCTTTGTTCCTGTAAATATGCAGGGTGTAATTTTTATTATACTTCATTAACGCATATCTTATTCATAAAATGTGAAGTAGTTTAATATAATTAAAACACCCCCAAAACAATGTTTCCCCGTATAACATTATTTAGTGGAATATATTTGTGTGGCCCTGTAATTTAATAATAAATATTCTTTGCATCACAGATTGTGCAAAATGTATTTTTAGTACATATCTCATAGATTCATGTCAATTGTGTTATATTCAAATGAGTGTAACACCATTAAAATGCATTTGAAACTTTTTTCCCCATTGACCGTAATGTAACGGAATACTTTTGATTGTCCCTGTAATTGATCAATGCATCCGATTTTCATAACATTTGAAATGACTCGACAAAATTATGTAATAAATATACGTTTTAAATTTCAAACGATTGAAATGCATTTGAAACTTTTTCCCCATTGACCGGAACGGTCATTACGTTTAACATTACGTTTTACATTAACGGAATCTTTTGATTGTCCCTGTAATTGATCTATCCATACGATTTTCATAAAATTTGAAATGACTCGACAAAATTATGTAATAAATATACGTTTTAAATTTGAAACGATTAAAATGCATTTGAAACTTTTTTCCCCATTGAACGTAATGTAACGGATTCCTTTTGATTGTCCCTGTAATTGATCTATCCATCCGATTTTTATAAAATTTGAAATGACTCGACAAAATTATGTAATAATTATGTATTTTAAATTTCAAACGATTCGGTTTGGTAGTTTTTGCGTTTTTATATGCGGACGGACAGACAGACAGACAGACAAACAGACGGACGGACTTAGCGACAACAATAGATGCTACGTATTTACATAATTACGAACGCACCTAAAAAGGGATTCAAAGAAAAAAGGCTTCAAAGTTGACTTATAACATTACAGCCAATACTATTATGTAATTTTTTTTTAGCCATAACTTCTGTTCTAATTTGCATTTTTGTAAAATTTTCTTCGCATTTGATTTGTAACTTTTGCAGGTATCCATTCTGAAATTTGTGAAAAATAACTTTTTTTAATCATCAACGTGATCTCAAATGAATCATCAATGTTTTTCGAAAAATTTCAATTAGACATCCTATTTCAGGTTTTTAAGCGGAGAAGCTTACTACAGAATGGGTTAGAAAACGGTTGATAATTTAGGCTGTTTTACATACATGGGATATTTCTGTCCTAAGAAGTATATTTTTCTCCTCCAAGCGAACATAGAAAATACATTGCTTCGTCCACTATTTCTTAGCCTTAACCTTGAAAGTTACAAGATAAGTCGAAAGCGTCTTAAACAAACGCATTTTTTGTTGTTGTTATTGTTGTTTTTATTTAAGAAAAAATGTCATGAGGTAGATTTTATTCCAGCGCGTGTACTAGAGGATCAAAAAACAAAGTTCATTCTTCTATCACTTATTTTTAAAATAGTTTTCGAGTAGCATTTATAGTATATTAATCTGTTCTCTGAACTCAGAAAAACAGATTTAGGATGTTATCATTTCTCAATTAAACAATTCAGCAGCATTACTATACATATATACATGCAAAAATAACGCAAAATTATTTTTTTTATAATCTTTTTACTGTTAATTTACCGTATTCGTCAGAAAAGCATGTTTGATGAACAGGGACTCAATAATGAAATCTCTCAGGTTTCAATTTTCATGTTCAAGAAGCATGTTTTAAGATAATCTGTCTAAAATTAGCATATTTATATTAACATGAAACTGTAAATCATTTTGATATCTTGTAAGTATGAATTCATTTACCCCGCTATAAATATTTAGTTGGAAACTGATAGCATCTTAAATAACGTTATTCTGTTTTGAGAAAATTGACCAACATACTATAAAAAATACTCGGAAATGATTCCAAAAATCATTGACAACAAAAGAAGGTTTTTTTAAGAAAAAAATATTTTTTATGCGCTTTTTAAACATAAAAAATGATCTTAATTGTGGTTATGTAAGATTGAATATTTCATACTTGATTTGTGATTACTCTGTATTTGTGTCTGTTAAGAAACAAATGTTTGTTTTACATAGTATGGTAGTACACCTCTCATCAATTATAGTACTCATCTGGCCAAGTTATCATATCAAATTGAACTTTATTTAGTCCACTCCTCTTCTTAGATTTAGCTTATTTATTTATGGTAAAACTTTAATACAGATATTTTTATTTTGTTTGGCAAACATTTGTATTTGAGTCTATTTTTGCTAATTATCTAGTAGAATAATGTTAATAATAACATTTATTGAAATGCACACTACAAACGAATCCATTTATAGATTGCAAGAACATCATAAGATCATATTATACAATCCCAGCAGTCAGAAATACCAGAATTTTACCCATTACATATTTTTCATGTAATACTATACGACTAATCAGACCAATCAGAATTGTAAATAAGACATATGTTGTTTTATAATTACAAAAGACATTCACAATTACATCTATGTCTTAAATAGGATTCAAAGTCAAACCCCTCGGCCTGGCAGTAGCTAGATCAAGTGATCAGTCACTGGGGCGAGGGGGGCAAAATATTTATGTTTGTTTTTGTTGTGCTATTACAATATTATCCCTGATATACAGAAGAAAAAATATCGATAATTTAAAATTATATACTTATTTTAAAGTGTTTACACTACAGAATAGCAATTATACAACGAAAAAAGAACTTTATTATGTTTTTAACAGTTTTCACAATTAATAATTAGAACCTCATGAACTTGTTGAAAAAACATCTTTCGAGCACATTGTGAGCTGTATTAACAAAATATGTTATAACCCCGCCCAAGAATAACAAAAACATACCATAACAAATACATGTTTACGCATGTAAAAACGTATCATATATTAGATCACAAAAGAAAACTAGTCGTTGGGGGCCACCGTAATACTTACCCATCATGGATATGTATATGAAAATAAAACATGTGAAAACTATTTATACAATGCATTGCAATTCATAAATAAAATTTAAATATTGTTAATATACATAGTAATGCTATATTAAAGAACTGCTGATGTACCAATTTCGACAAATTATATAAAACGCCAAACTACTCAAGTAGTACCGAACTGCGTAAAAGAAACATCCTTATAACTCCAAAAATAATAACTATATTAACTAACAATTAACTGCGTCGAATTAAGCGTCTCATTTCCAATTAAAATATACCTCTGAATTGAAATTTGAATGAAATACAGGGTCATGAAAAATCGAAGAATGTGGAAAACAGGATTACAAATATTTCGGCAACTAATAATCCGATCGACTTCGTTCTATATGCAAAATGTGTGTTATTTTATTGCCTTTTACGTCCATTCCTTATAACAAAAAAATTCGAAAGTTTTTATATACCTTTCATCAGAACGAATTTTTCGAGAGTCCGAAAAAATAGTTCCGGATAATCGAGGCTGCTGATATTAAATAGGGTTCGTCCCAATCTTACATACTAACTACATACAAAAGTTCAAGTGTCTATCTCAATTCGTTCGGGAGATAGAGCATTTACAGACAGACAGACAGACAGACGGACGGCAATTTTTTTTTTCTAAAAATATGTTTTTCGAAATCTCCACTATCTAAAATGTGTAAATCCGTCAAAAAAAATTTTCGATTTTCAAAACGATTGCAAGACTTACCCTATACTACGTATGATGGGTAAGTAAAAAACCGTTAGATGACAGGGAAAAAATCGTGCAATCTCTAAGTCACATTTTATATGTAACATTTAATATTATGTCTTTTATATCTTGTCAGTAACTACCTGTCGTCTTTTACTTGTTTGAAGCTTTAAAAAATGAATATATAAAATAAACATTTTTTCATATTTATTAAAATATCTTGCCATTAATTATTCAATGACATAAAAATCTAAAATAAAAAGCTTCACATGTTTTAACTTTAAAATTTAAAAATTATTATTCTTTGAAAACAGATTACACGAATGAAGTCTAAATATTTCTGTAAAAAATACTTTATACTGGTTTTTTATTAATTTGTTATATTTGGCATAAAAGGAAATAATCATGGAATTTCACAAAAAAATGCTCCTGGTTACGTTATTTAATTTTCCTTTTACTAATGCTTATTGGATACTCGTATAATATTATCTTGTTTGATTCTTTAACTATTTGTTGATATTTTTTATTTAATTCATTGTATTTTTTTCACTGCTTACCTGATTTCTCCGTACGTCATACGAGCAACGTGTTTTGTCAATTATATTTTCCTGTGCCACGTACAGGCATCCATATTTCAATCACGTATTATTATTCTCACCAGTAAATTTTTAATGTAAATTTTGCATTACTTAATTCAAACGTTTTCGTTTTTTATTCAATTTGGAAAAAGTTTCTGTTATTAAAAAAACAGATAAATGATAAAGTCGGAGATAAAAGTTTTAAATTATGTAAAAGACATGGAAAAAATTAACATTATTAGAAAGGGTTTTTAAGCTATTGCATAGCTTTTATCGCGAGCTTTGAGCGCGGGTACCGAATCCAAAAATTCCGTAACGATGAAAATCCTAACACATCCGTAACGAAAAAACCCAACACTCGGCTAACGTCGTTTCACTTCGGAAGACTTCGCATGGTATCCTTCTGTAGACTTCGGCAGAAATTGACGCGATATTTTTCAGATATTTAGAGGATATCAAGTCTCAAATTTATATGTCTTATTTCAGTTACTATAAATCTATAGTTTCAATAATAAAAATTCCTGATAGAATATGTATAGAAAAGAATCGTCTTAAGATAAAACAAGGTAGGATAATGTAACATTTGGTGAGTGGAGACCCGCCCAATGGTGAGGGTCGAAAAAGTTAAAATGCTTATAACTCGCGATCTAATTTTCGTAGCGCGGCCAAATTTTGCTAGGTAATTTATTATGAGACAGTGTTAATATTTGGTGAGAGGAGACCCCCACGGTGAGGGTCGAAAAAGTTAAAATCCTTATAACTCGCGGTCTAATTTTCGTATCGCGGCCAAATTTTGTTTGGTAATTTATTATGAAACAGTGTTAATTTTTGGTGAAAGGAGACCCCCCCCCCATGGTGAGGGTCGAAAATTTTAAAATGCTTATAACTCGCGATCTAATTTTCGTAGCTTAGCCATATTTTGTTTGGTAATTTATTATGAGACAGTGTTAATTTTTAGTGACAGGAGATCCCCCATGGGGATGGTCGAAAATTTTAAAATGTTTATAACTCGCGATCTAATTTTTGTAGCGCGGCCAAATTTTATTTGGTAATTTACTATGAGACAGTGTTACTTTTGGTGACAGGAGACCCCCCACGCTGAGGGTCGAATAATTTAAAATGCTTATAACTCGCGATCTAATTTTCGTAGCGCGGAGAAATTTTGTTTTTTAATTTATTATGAGACAGTGTTACTTTTCGCGACAGGAGATCCCCATGGTGAGGGTCGAAAAATTTAAAATGCTTATAACTCGCGATATAATTTTCGTAGTGCGGCCAAATTTTGTTTGGTAATTTATTATAAGACAGTATTAATTTTTAGTGACAGGAGATCCCCCATGGAGAGGGTCGAAAATTTTAAAATGCTTATAACTCGCGACCTAATTTTCGTAGTGCGGCCAAATTTTGTTTGGTAATTTACTACGAGACAGTGTTAATTTTTGGTGACAGGAGTTCCCCCATGGTGAGGGTCGAAAATTTTAAAATGCTTATAACTGGCGATCTAATTTTCGTAGAGCGGCCAAATTTTGTTTGGTAATTTATTATGAGACAGTGTTACTTTTGGTGACAGGAGATCCCCCATGGTGAGGGTCGAAAAATTTAAAATGCCTATAACTCGCGATATAATTTTCGTAGCGCGGCCAAATTTTGTTTGTAATTTATTAAGGTATTGCATAGCTTTTATCACGGGCTTTGAGCGCGGTGAAAGAATCTAGAAATTCCGTAACGAGAACCTAACACTCCGACTAACGTCGCTTCAGTTTGGCAGACTTCGGCACGGTATCCTTCGGTAGGCTTAGGCATAGGCAGACATTGACGCGGTATTTTCATTTATTTTGAGAATATCAAGTCTTAAACTTATGTTTTTTTTATTTCAGCTACCATAAACGTATAGCTTCAATGATAAAAATTCCTGATTAACCTATATGTATTGTAAGTAAAAGTATTTTAAACGATATTAACTTCTCATTTGTTCAATACAAGAAAAAAAATGTTATCGGTCATTACACTCAAAATGTTTAACTTGAATTAATATCAAAGACAAAAAAAATCTGCATAAATAAAAATAAATAAATAATTATAATTGCATAAGTTGTTAAAAAATGCTATGCAATAGCTTTACCGCGGCAGTCCCCGAGTGCCACACGTATTTTTTTTTATAATAGTGATCTGTTAAATGGTTAAAATGAAAAATATTTTTCTCATGAGTAATACTGCTATAAAAGTTTTTTTTTTTTTTTAAATTACATATCTTATATAAAATCCATGCAATTTATTATGCTATTGCTATAAAAATACTTTGCATTTTAAATTGTATTTTCAATGTAACATAAAAAACTGCATTTATGATTGCAAAATCTTAATGGAATATAATAAATATTTTAAATAAACCTTAAGTTTTTCCTGATTT
Organism: Maratus speculifer; assembly: GCA_964019185.1. NCBI lineage: Eukaryota > Metazoa > Arthropoda > Arachnida > Araneae > Salticidae > Maratus > Maratus speculifer. The sequence goes on along the minus strand of OZ025292.1, from coordinate 129,542,626 downwards.
TTTAACAGCTGAGGATTTTTCTTTCGAATCTGATGGTTTTCACTAATGACTATTGAGATTTTTCATGAAAAAATAATATTTTATTAATTCAAAAAAATAAAAAAAAGTTTTGATTTTGTGCTTAACGAATTTTCATGCTTTTTCTCAAGCTTATGCTAATGAAATTCTTCCTCTTTAAATTAAATTATAACATGATCGATCATGTACACATTTTCAGAGTAATTTTATATAATGAAAATAATTAAAAATTACAAGCATATGCTACGTTCAGTTGAAAAAAATATTTATGCAGGAATCTGCTGAAATATCCACATATAAATTAATTAAAATTTACATGTGGATTTTTTATTAAATGTAGTACGATGCAAGCTTTTAAAATTTTACCTATTTTGTTTTTCAGTATTACCATACTTATATTCAGTACTTTTTAATATCGTGTAGTGTGTACTTTTTTTATTTTTTAAGAAATATTATTCGCAACTTTACACATTTACAAATAATTCTCTAATGTGAATTTGCACAGCTTGAAGTTTTGGGAAAACGAGTAGACTGGGGTACTATTTTATCTGTTTCCTCGTCCGACTCATTCATTATCAAATGAAGCACCTTTATATTCCTATTTTTTTTTTTTTAAGTCGAAGGGCAGTTGCATTATACCCACTTATCAGTGATATCGACGTATCAGTGATATCGTCTTCAAATCGCCAACATCCGTTTTGGTGTAAACTCGAAAAATTTTCTGATAGTAGCCTGATGTATTTGGTTCCAAGCGCAAAAGTAGTTTATACTTGAAATTTACTTACGTACACATAAGAATATGAAGTTTGGGTTGTGTTATGCTTATTAGCATTTAATATGATTCCGGATTTTGAAGTAAATATTATTTTGACGCAGACTCTTAAAATGATTTTAATTCTTAGCCATAATGTTAGGATTATTTCCAAATGGCAATTTTCATTAAAATTAGAAAATTATAAGTACTTGAATTTTTTAGAAAATTAGATACTATAAGGTAGAATTAAAATTTTTTGTCATTAATTTCTTTGCTCATTTTATGCATTATCTGCTCCTTTTCCTTTTGAGCTACGTTCTAGATCAGAACTTTTCAACCTTTTTTCTATCAAGTTCTCCATTCTTAGGCTTTTTATTAAGCAGTACTCCCATTTCTCATAAACAGTACCTCCCATATCCCTCCATTCAACATATTTTTTTGTCTTTTTAATTAGTAATTTTATCACGACCGTATAAGAAATCGATACAAATTGCATTGAAATTTCCTTGCATAATAAATTATACTATAATATATTTGTAACAATATATGGATGTTATATGAATACATAATATTTTTTATAGCATTAGCCAAGCGTTAAAGAAAATCATACTTAATTTAAAAAAATTTCAACAATCATACCATGATTAGTGTTCATTACGAAATTGGGAAAAACATTAAAATCCGAACATAGGGCGGACTGTATTTATTATAAAATTATTATTAAACGCAGGAAAGTTAAAAGTTGTGAGAATTTTTTTTTTGTAATAATTAATTAAAGTTTTTGAAAAGATAGGAGTAAAATAGATAATTACTCATGCAGTTGGGTATATTTGGTTTTTTCCACATTTTGATTATAAAATATTGGATTCATGCATGTGACTAAATTTGACATCTAAGACTATCATTTTTTTTACATGTTTATAGTAAAAAGCATTTTAGTGATTTTGTCAATTATCAATATTATTTTCGCGTACTACTAATAGACCTGTCACATACCCCCAGAAGTACGCATACCCATCATTGGGAACCGCGATAATAGTCATCACAGCGGGTCAAGAATCCATTTTTCTACATTCCTCTGATCAGATTCTTTAATTGTTTAGTTTAAATTACATATTGTGAATAAGTAGAGTGAATAAATTAAGGAATAAAATATTGTGAAACAAAAAAAATTAGCCTTTTTAACGCCCCATATTTTCACAGAATTTTGAATTTTTATCGAATTTTTAATTAAGTATTTAAGAATAATCCTGACCAGTTCAAAAAGGCAAATTTTAAATACAGTACTAAAAAATAAAATAATAATAATAATTATTAACTGTTAAAAGACACAATCATACAGGCTTGTACAATATATGAAATTTGAAATCATATCTATTATACGCATACTCTAACAAATAACATTTGTATATTGGCAAATTAGTGAATGTGATTTATTAAAAATGCTAGAACTTAAATAAAGCATAACATCATCTGAGGTTTCTCGCATTCCTGACCATCATAATTCACGTTTCGCTGAATTAAAGCATCCGTTTAAGCACTAGAAAACGTACATATATACATATATTAGATAAAACAAACTTTTTTCTTCTTTTAATTACATACAAGATAATTTTTATATTTCGTCTAAGCGATATTAAGAGATAAATAAATCTTTGTTTATTAATCCATATGGATTAAATTTATAGTTAAAAGTTATTTTTTCCAAAAATTTACTCACAATTTATTATAAATATATGTATAACTATGGGAAATAATTTTATTTGAAAGATTTTAAGATTGATAGATATAAACTCACTTAATTTTCATACAAAGAATAAAACGCACTTTTTTGTGTCTCCTGAACTCATCACTGTACTATTAATATCTTTCTGCAATTTCTATATCGCTCTTCTAATGCTAACTAATCACTGTATTTAATAAAATAGTTGTGCAGTGTTTCAATCATGAGTGCTTTTTATGGAAACAGAACCAAAACAATGTTTAATGAAAAAGTAATTTTAAACATACGCATATATTTTTTAGATAACACTCCCTTACTCATACACACATATATGTAAATATATAATTATTATAAATAAAACAAATATCCTAATATAATTAATAAGCATTTGTAATTAATGAACGTAGTTTTAAATACCTGTTATTTTTTAATATGTCATTTAAATAATTAAAAAAATGATAATGATATTTTTTGTTAATGAATAAAGCTAATCTGCATTTAAAAATAAGTATAAAAGCACAATAATTTTCTACACATATAAGAAATTTCATAAAAAAACTCACAAAACGAATTTATCCACAAAAGGAAAATATTTCATTAAAAGAATTTATTGAAATTTATTTAATAAACGTTGGCAGTCCGAACCTAACTGAAATGATAAAATAAAATATTTCAAAACTTTTCTTTTTTAATCTTTCATCTGTCATTTATGATAAATTAGGACTAAGCAAACAAAAGAATTGGTTAGAAGAAATTGATGTTTCCTTATTTCAATAATCCTGGTTGAGGAATGGGAATTTCGTTGAGAATTATTAATAAAGTTTTGGGAATGATCCATTCATTTGATTTTTATTTTAGGGGGTAGAGAAGTTTGAGGAATATAACAGAATTTGGAATCTATTATAAAGCTTCAGCCGTCTTAAATATGCAGAATCTTTTAAAATCTGAAATAGATTGTTATTAGCATACATAAGAAGGATGTGTACGGCATAAGCAAATAATTAAATTTGAGGTATGTAAAAAGAATTCCAGTAATTGTTTATTTGCGCATTATAGAAAAACTCAATTATCATGTAAATATGAATAAATAAAGTTTAAATTTAAAAATATTTTCTCTTTTACTTGATCTGGATATCAAATTATTTATACTCCATTAAAATGATTAAATTTAGTGCACACATGCATTTATTAAAATATATTAAAATTAATTAGCATACGAATTTATACTGTTATAAATATAAGATAAGTAAAAACTTTCATGCTTTAACCCTTTTATTTATATACCTTTATTAAGTAATTACTAGTTAAACTGCATGGCGTTTTCCGGGCCCATGATATTATTCAATTTTCAAACGTGTTATCTGTTTTCCAAATGGTCTTTAATCAATCTCAAATTTGTATGATTTTACATCACAAGTCCATTTTGTCAGAATTTATATTTTTAAATGGAAAAATCACGAAACAATATTGGTTTTAACCTTTTAAAGGACAATGTTCCCAATTGGTAACATAAAATTAAAGATTTAGTAAAAATTAATTTTTATCAAAACTAACTTGACAAAATTTGGCGAAATATTAAAAAAAATGACGATTTTTTGAAATAAAAGTTGCATTCCTATTATGAATGGTGAAATGTACAGAAAATTATAAAAATAAGGTCCAGTGACCACTGGAAACTGACCAATCATAAAAATTATATTTCGAAATCGATTTCTTGAAATTAATTGCTTGATTTTTAGAAATAGAAATTACATTACTATCATTAATGAAAAAATGTACAGAAAATCATAAAACGACCAATGATCACTTGAAAATGTCTCTGTAAGTGACCAATTCTCCCACTTGGGAACAATCCGAAAATTATACATATAATTCCTTTTCACCATATTAATTGCTCTAAAAATGTGTTAAAATATGCAAATTTTACTTTTAACGTAGAAATATAGCTTCATAAGACTCGAAGTGATTTGTATTTATCGGTGTAAGGGTTGAATCTCATATTTTTATAGATACAATTTACATATGTTATTGAGGTGTATTACTGGGCACTAAAATATAATCATCAGAAAATTTTCAGTTCTTATCCAGGGACACGCCATATAATTTCGCTGCAGACAAAATTAAACAATTATTAAGCTATTTAAGCTTATGGACATGTAAACGTTTTTCTAAAATTGCAATTTTTTCATACATTTCGTGGTGTGTATAAATTCAATATATTTTATATTTGACTTTAATCTGAAATATACAAAGAAGTTTTATTCATACAGTTCTATAGATTGCATACAGGGCTGAACAAAAAATCGCAATTTTTTTTGCTATTAATTGTACAAACAGAATTTAAATAAATACGTTATGTGTCTTTTAAATTAATTAGTTAGTCACAGTGTTTCTTCTGTGATTATTCATTAAATATATTTAATATGGTGGACAATGTTTCATAGTGTATTCCAAAAGTTTTATTTTAGCTCTTGTTTATATATATATGCAGTTAAACATTTGTTTGACATTCAAATATTCAATATCAGAAAATTGAATGACTACATTCAGTTACTTTCGTTTCACAAAGATAGAATTTCGTTAAGAAAACCTATTTACATTCAAAATACTGCAAAGCATGAAATCCAAAATAGACTCTAACGTTCCAAGCTATCTTAGTATTAAACTGTAGGAAATGCAAGCGAGTCACTAAAGGAATTGAATGAAATGTTGTACGCTTTAATACTAAATAATGATGCAAAAGCAATTTTGTCTGCTATTATGTTTCTTAAAAATGAGGGAAATGCAGAGGCGCACATTTGGTCCCTTTATGAAAAGCTAATAATTAGGATGAGCGAAGCGAATCCTCTACTAGTCCACTCAAATTACAATTTGTCGTACGCTTTACAAAAAAACTATTCAATATTTTAACTTCAAATTAAACACAAAAATAAATTATGATCTGTAGATTTGCAGAATATAATTTTTTTTACAGTAAAACGTTAAAAAAATTATTATTTTAATTAATTTATTTTACATGCATTTCCAATACGGACGCATTTTAGCAAATAAATAAAAAATGAAACGCGTATATTTTCAGAAAAAAAAGTTTAAATCATGGAGTAAATAATTATAGATAGAATCATGATTAATTTATTAAATAAAACATGTTTTCATTTTCCCGCAAAATCGTTTGCACAGATGACACTTAAACATTTTAAAAAAATTGTATTATGGATTTTTTTTTTTTTTTTGTAAACTGGCAACAAACTAATTGTAAACAAATAAAATTAATTCTTAAATTTGTTATATAAATGAAAAATTAAAAGATCTGCGTGAAGTTGTTGGTTCAAGCTCTTTATAAATATTTTTGCGAAGGTCGTATTGTGGCTAAATAATATCGACTCATTAATCAGAAGGATTTTATAGAAAAATAAGACTTTAATAAGTTCGAAAACACAACAATAATTATTCGTGAAAACGTCACTGCGAGAATCAGAGAGCGCTTCGTTAAAAGATAATTCCATTAATTGAGTTGCCATTCGCAGAAAGTAAAAAGTTCTCCCACGCGGAGAGAATTACAGCAATTCTCATACGCTAACATGTTTAAAAACAAAGAAATTAAAATAAAATGTTTTACAGTTAAAAATTCATAGTATCAACGAAAGCAGATTTCAAATGTTTTTTCCAGAAAATAGGATTTTGAAGAAGTAACTTTCTTCAAACTTTCTTCAAATATATTATTCTAAAATAGCTATCAAAGATTATCGGATGTTGATTACAAAGATTGGAAACATGCATATTTCAAACAATTAAAAAACACCAGTGGCTACTTGAAATTGTAAAAACATCTTTAAAAGAGCTTTTAGTTGAAAATTAAAAAAAAAATTGTAAAAGTTTGCTTCGAAAATATTTTATTATTCCAGTTTTACATCATAAATAAAAAATTAAAATGCGCCAAAACATAAAATAACGTTTTTGTTTAATAAAGATGCAAAAATAATAATAAAAAAATATTGTTACTTTCAAATATCTGTTTTATAAAATAATGCTTCGCGAATCCAAACAAAGCATGGCTTTTGCTAGTATTAGAAAATATTCTGGTTAGTATAAATAAGCCATCCTAAAGTATCGAATGGAAAAAATTCTTGATAATCATGCAATTCAACAATTCAGTGCTACCCAAGCTTGTCAAATTTCATTTCCATTAAATTTTATATAGCTAGGAGTAAAAAAATGTTCTTTGATGTTCAAATTTCACTCGCTTTAAAGACAAAGACAGAGACGTCAACAGAGTGAAAAAAACTGCAAACCAGGAATCGAACCCGTATCATTAGTATAGCGCACCATCATTCTAATAATGGAAATACTTTGTACAATACATAACATACCAATTAGACTATCATATGTTAGCAAAACTACAACCGTTTCACAAGATAGAATGTTGCAAACGATCTCTGAGGCAAACAAGCAATTATAGAGAATCTAGCAGTGATGATGCTGAATAAATTTACTCTGCTCAAAACAATTAGGTGAGAATATGATTTTAATGAAATAAAGGAAATACTTACACCGCTAAGGAACATAAAATGAATGATAAATTATTTAAATCCTAGCAGGAAACAGAAGAAATAAACTTTATATGCAAATCAAAGTTCATGACGACAAAAAACAGAAAAATAACATAAGGGCAGAATTCGAGATGTTGCAGAAACGTCTGTTTCATTGCGTTAACTGTAAAATTCGATTTCTCAGCTTATTTATTTACTTATTCATTTATTTATTTTGAGAAAGTATGACTTGTAAATGTCTCAAAAACTTTATTTACCGGAATCTATGGCATGGCGTATTGTAGAAAGATTGAATCCAGGCAAAGACAACCAAGTGTCGTTGCCTCTGTTGAGTGCAGTGAGTCGCCAGAAGTGACATTACAAGGCTGTGGAATCGATTCCAAGAAAAAAGGATTGTTAGACGTCGATTAGGAGATGGTCGGCCACGCGCCACTACAGCAATTGATGTCTGGTGTATATAGTTAACAGACCGTCAAATCAAAACTGACAATGTCACTCGGATAAAAAGACAGTTGTTCTTGGCAACAGGATGAAGAGTATCCAAACAGACAGTATGTAATAAGCTCTATCAGGGAGGTATCTATGGATTTAGGTTAATGGTCTTTATTCCGTTTACCTCAAGCTACCGTACGGCCCGAAGAAAATGGACTGCTGAACATCGAGATTGGGATCAACATGATTGGAATAAAATGCTGTTTACAGACGAGTCCCGACTCAGTCTGGAGTGTTACAACTGATATGTTTTGGTATGGAGGGAAAGAGACACTCAAAAAAATCACACATTCGTTCGTGAAAGGTCACAATACAGAAGAAGTGGTTTGATGGCATGAGATAGAATCAGCTCAGGTGGACATACAGACCTGCATATCATTCAAAATGGTTCTTCGACGGCCAAAAGCTATGCAGATTAGATACTAAGACTTCATGTCATGCCTTATACTGCAAATATTGGTGATTCCTTTGTTTTCCAGCATGATAATTCCAGACCGCTTACAGTTCGTCTTGTGGAAAACATACTTGAAGATGAAACAATACAGAGTCGGGGATACAGAAATATCTCTCGTGAAATATCCCATCGAGCATGGTTGGGATATGCTCGGACTCAGCACTGTTGCGAAACCAAAGCCTCCTTTTACTGTACGAGTATTGCGTATCACAATTTGCATATTGGTTCATTTTTTATTTCTCTTTCTTTATATTTTTAAGTGAATAATATTACAGTCACAGCAAAAAAAAAAAAAAAAAAAAAAAAAAAAAAAAAATCTTAAGACTTGCGATTTTAGACGTTTTGTTAAATATCTAAAATATACTTAAAGAATAAGACCAAAAATCCAGATACATAAAAAAAATAGTACAGGTCATATATTTTCGAGAAGATTTTTTTTTCCAAAATCCAATGGGGGACCGTCAACAAATCGAAAATGTACGAATATGTTTTAAATAACTCTGTCAAAACTAATGTAGTATAAACGTAACTAATGTAGTAAAAGTCAAACTGCAGATTATAATTAAGTGGCTTATGATAATAAACGGAGTTCATTTTTCTGCTTATAATATGTATACTCGTATAGAAATTAAAGTTTTTCTAAAAACAGTCTCAAATTATGCCAAGTTTTTTGGTTATTATTTGCAGAGTTTTTAATAAAAAGCAATGTTTTTTTTTTCAGACAATATGAGAATATGGACATTGTACTTAATACACCGTAATCAAAATTAAAATATAGTAATAATTGTATGAAAAACGAGCAGGCTTACTAAATAAATTTTCACTGCACATGCGTCAACTCTATTAAAATTTCATTTGCATATTGTGCTAGCTAAATATATAGAGCACCTTTGTTAAAATTTCAAAATCACAGCTTGGAAATTCTGAAAGTTATCGTGGATAGAAGAAGATCAAAATCCGTTATTCTCAAAATGAAGCAAAAAGATGAGGAGCTGTATCCAAATATCATAGTGCGTGCAATACTGTGTAGACACAAACAAATGGAATATGGATACAGCCCCTAATTTTTTTGCTTCATTTTGGAGATATTGGATTATTCTTTAGACATTAATTTTCAGAATTTTAAAGCTATGATTTTTTCACTTTAACAAAAGTTGCTCTGTACATTTAGTAAAACAATTCACAAATGAAATTTTTATAGAGTTGACGCATGCGCAGTGATAATTTATTTAGTGAATCTTCTCATTTTTCATACAATTATTAATATTTTTAAATTTTGATTAGAGGGTGTTGGATTTTGGAAAAAAATATTCTCGAAAATATATGACCTGTACTATTTTGTTTATACATCTGGAGTTTCAGAGTCATTCCTAATTTGTATTTCTAGATATTTAACAAAACATCTGAAATCGCAAATGTCAAGATTTTTTTGCTGTGACTGTACTTTGTAAATATATTATGTGCATTCACATTTTAAAAATTCACAGGCCGAGCGCTGAAACATTGAATTAAATCATCTGTATTCAAACTCTTGAGAAACTTGAATTGACCACCGGAAAACAGTCTTCACTCACACTGATAACAGGCGATATGATATTTGCTAACATGTTCTCTGAATGAATTATGTCGGCGGCCTGTTCATAATGGTCTTTAATTTCACAGATTATTGTATGTGTCATGTCGATGAATGTTCCTCGTAATTTTATAGTGTCCAACTATACTTGATATTTATGTTGAAAATTATAATAATAATTGAATATATAAACTATAAAAATCTTATATTCTAGAATAAGGAGTATATGCAATCAGAAGTATATCTATAATATATCTATAATATATCTCATTACAAAATATGGATATTTAACAATGATTAAAATTAACCATGTAAAACAGTAATTAAAATATCAAATATTTTTTAAATGTTAAATTCAATTTATTTTAGCTGGACTTACTTGAAATATCACTTTTAGCATACGAAATGATTATTTAAACTCTTATTATACATGTTTTATTAGTTATAATTTATTTGAATTAAATGATTTTTATAGTCCTTTCGCGTAAAAGTGATCAAATTTTGTAAGTATTGTTTGTTTCATTGATCGTTTTTTTTTTGTTTTTTTATGCTCCATGTTATTCCGTCTTTTTATCGATGCGATCAGAGTGACATATTTTGATAACCGACGACACCTTTCTTTACCACAATTCTGGAAGAAGTGGTGAATGTGGAGTAGAAAACAATGAAAACGAAATCCGTCATCATGAGGATGACAGATGCAATAGAAGATGGGTGAAACTGTAGGAAGGAATATTAAATATTTTTCTGCTCTAAATTACAGATATTGTCAAGAGATTATTCAAATAGTGGGAACTTTGGAACAGACATTTCGATTTAATCAGAATTTGAACAAGCAGATGAGCCTTTGGAACAAGCCTTTAAAAGCAGATGCTCCCCAACGAATATTCCTTCCTCACACAGCGTTTGCTGCATTTAGAACTGGTTATATCGTATAGATCAATTGCATAAAGTGTTTTTCTCTCTGCTTCAGGATGCCAGAATTGTAACAACGGGGAATAAGGATATCTTCATCGATAAAGAATAGGTCAAGAGACACAAACATAAACTTGGAAAAAATATAAAAGACAATGTATATCTTGGAGAAAGACAAATTACAAGAATGTTTTTTGACAGTAGAAAAAATAAAATACATTAATATGAAAGCGACAAGCTTTACCGTCGACAGAAATACAAAACAAATGTCATCATGTTATCTGAATATGGTTCGGAATATCTTGATCACTTGACACTTTGTTCTGGTCAATGTGGGGAAATAATTTTTTTTGTATCAACTTCTAAGTTAGAATAAAATATTCTCTCGAAAAGAATCAAGAAAAGAATGATAGCATTTGATATGTATTCTTAATAAAAACGAGCTCTCTCTCAGGCACAGGCATTAACTGTATAAACTATCATAGATGGCAGAACCATTTGACCTAAGACCTTTACCAATTCAATCGGAACCAGAATAGAAATGCATTCAAATCTTTTGCATTTGGGATGTCCATGAAACTGCCACAGGCTCATAGAAAGTGACACGTACATTTTTGCACACTATCTGGGATATGTGTTCCGTCTTTCTGTTGACGGTATAATTTATCCCCTTTTTTTTTCTAAGATCGTTTTATCATTTCTACCACAAAGAATATGCTTGTTATTTTTCTTCCTCCTTATCCATCTTCTAACAAAGTTTCTCTTGCTCTCGATTACTGGATCTTTATTTCCTGTTGTCACAATTCATGCATCTTCAAGCACATTTGAATCTCTTAACGCACTTTACCTATATAATAGGCCAGCTCTAAATGCGGCGAACGCCATGAGAGAGGAGTGCGCATTTGGGGGTGTCTGCGTTTGAAGGCATTAGTTCGAATAGGAATTCAGATGAGCTGCGTGTTTATAAGTTCTCAATATTATTTTTTTCTGACAAAATCTGCATTTGAGAGCTGAAAAATATTTAATTGTTACTCCTATCTCTTATTTCCTCCCTCATCCCTGCGGTGGCAGATTGCGTTTTCAATGGATCCTGATCCATATTTTTCTCATCTTCTATAATTGCTATCAAGGCATCTTGTGTCCCGACAACCAAATATGTGACTCCGAATGCATCGAAATGAAACAAAAAGACCAGAGGAACATAATAAAGATAAATGTAAAAAAAAACTGACGACTTAACAAAACAATACTTATAATTTTTGCTCATTTATACGTGAAAAACTTATAAGAATCGCTTGATTAAAAATAAGCATAACTGTTAAATATTTTTAAAACATTTCGTATACTAAAATCGACATTTCAAGTACATTAAGTTTTTTACCTAACAATCATATTCACTATCCATATTCGTTAATTAGTATAAATATGGCTATTTAGGGATCCTTAAGTTTATTGTTCGTCTTGTTAAATCTACAAAAATGCACTAAAATGAAATTATTTCATTGTAATTAATCACATTTAGAAAACCAGTACTTAATAAAATAAAAAAATATGTATTTTTAGAAATGAATATTATAAATTTCTAATAAGTATTATAAATGATACTAGTGCATATACTATTAGGGTATATGAATTAGGTTTCTTAACAATAACAGTTTTTCAAAAACATTAAAACTCATCGACTCAGAATTCATGTTAATGCGATGAACCCTATTTATGAAATTGTATTAGTATCGACCATAAACATATTTCAACTAGTGACTTATATTAAGCTAAGAATTTCAATTTTAATAGTTATTTCGCCTTAGCACTAAGTTTCATATATCTATACAACCACAGACCTATTCCATCATTCGACAATTCAGATTATCTAGATTTCTTTTTCTGCCAAAGATCTAACTATTATGGCAAATCCATTCATTACACTTTAAATTGGCATCGTAATGGCAGTATGCGTACTTTTTTTAAAAATAACGCATATCATTAAAACTGCAGTTTTCTCCCCCGCAAATATATCAAAATTTTCTCCAAGTATAAAATAATTCCATCTTTACATATGCTAAAGCTGTTAATAAATAGGCTATCATAAACAAGACATCATTAACTCTTGACAAATACAATTACTTTTAAGAAATTATTTTTTTAGAATTTTATTTTTTTCTCTTCTCAAAATATAAATTTCATTAGAAGATAACAAGTAACAAAATAATCAGTTATCATATATTACTAATCTTAAAAATTAAAAAACTTTAAATCTTACTACATATTTAGAAATCTTAACTTTAATGAAAATCCTTTAAAATCCATTTTCCGTACTCCCTCTCCGGGATGTAATTCTTATAATGAACGCATTAATGCACAATTTTAAATTAATGCGCAATTTCAATTCATGTTTAAATTTATGATTAAGTTATAAACAACACATACGGTGTGGAATAAAAGTTTGGGTTAAATAAATAAAATACATGTATTAGGAAACATAAATCATATAGTTGAATATTAATTATAATACCTATTTCAGGATTAATTTTTTAAGCGGACTTGCATTACATTATTAATCCAAGAATCACCTATTATTTCTAGCTATCATTATGTGATTTTATTATGGATTTAAATAAATTTATCAATTCATAATAATTCTATTCCAAATTAAATTGAAATCAATATTTTTATTTTTAACTTTTAATACCATTTATGATATTTTTGCTTTTATAAAATATCTATAGTTGTTTACAGTTTTAGCATATAAATAAATTAACATTTATCAAAATAATTGAAATAGTTATTTATAAAAAACTAATTATAAACTTTTTTTATTAATAAATATTTCCTGTCTTTTGGAATGCAATTGAACTACATATACAAAATATAGCATTCCATTTTGCGCTTTAGATGGTGCAAGAAAAAAATAATTTATTGGTATGTCTTTTGTTAATAATTAAAAAAAATTAAATCTGCAGCATATTTACATTTGCGAAAGGCAACATGAAACATAAATTATTTCGCTTTATTTATATTGTATTGAACAAAAGATATTTGCTTCTAACGTAGAAAACACACTTTGAATCATAGGCTGAAGCATAGCGTGACACTTAAAGTGCCATTTGTTGTACAATTAATGACACTAAGTAAAGAAAGTAGTAAATTTCTGTCCCTTGGAAAAATAAAATAAATGAACGAAATGTTTATTTCGGGCATAGAAAATAACATTAGGCGTAGAAAATAACATTTGTTTAGCGGTATATTCTCACACTTTATTCATGAATGCCGAATGAAAACAGTTATACCGAACATGGTTTATTTAATATGTATATAAAATTATGTATAAAGTATTTCGCTAGAAAGATCAATTTTATTCATTTCCTTTTAATTAAATATATATAATATATAGTTTACTTTTACTTTTATCAAAAATGCAATGTATCGGAAAATTGTTAAATCGATTTTCTCTACTTAACATGTAACAAAAACATCCCAATATTGGAAATCAAATCTATTTATCTAAATGTGGAGCAAATTTATTTTTTTAAACCAGTTTCATAATTCTTAGGCCATATTTCACATAAGCTTAAAGATTAAAATACATCAAATATGGATTTATTTATTGTTATATTTTTAGTATTTTACACTGCTATTTCATGCAAATACTACACGAAATAATTTGTGTAAATGTAGTTTAGATATTAACTGACCTTCCTTTCATAAGGTAACATCTGATTTTTCTGTAATCTCATATGCACGGGATTACTTTCTTTATTAGTACTTTATCGTTAACAAGTAACCAAGATATTCTTTTTAAGATAATTTAGAATTTTTATTTCAAAAGAAAAGAATTTTTAACTAGTTTCTCTATTAGAAACACATGTATTCGGAAACGACCTTTGCTTGTGTATGCAAAATCTATGTCACATCCAGACAGACTGACTCACAGACTGACATTTAAAAAAAAACATGTCTTTTGGAATCTCTGATTCCTAAAACGTGTAAATTTGCTAAAAACTCACGATGAAAATATATTTTTTTAAATTCTTCTCTCTCATTCTTTTTTTTATTTAATTACTTATTTATTTGCAAGAAAAAAACTATATTATTTTTATTTAATATTTCCTTATTATGTGTAAGTTTTTAAATTAACTTTAAACGTAACATTTTTTTTTTAAATTGGAAGTGTTTTAAATCTCGTGCTTTTGGCTCAAAAGAAAAAAAATGTAGAGCAACATTACAAAAACAACAGCAACAAAAGAAAAATATATAGTTGCATTTGTTATTAAATAAATGTTCAGTAAATTTCTTATATTTGTAGTTCGCAATAATCCAAATGTAGTTTTTTACGATAATAGACTAATCTTTTAAAAAATGTAGGTTCGTTCATGCAATCAGATTTTGTGCACAGTGTACTTCCTTTAACCTCTTCAGACCTGTGGTACACAAATGTGTACATCCATTTTTTTCCTCATAAAAACTAAACTATTCGAATTTTTTTGCACTTTTACTTTACTTCTATACAGCTGAATATTTTCTTGCTTTAAAACAAAACCAATAAATGTCAGCACTGATGAATATTACCTTAGAAAATAAATATTTTTTTTATCCGAGTTTTAAAAATACCTTTAAGACACTTTAAGTAAGAAACATCCAAGATTATTTCACTTAAATGCTTTACAATAAAAGTTTTTAAGGTTTTACTGATCATTTATTTGTTTAAAGACCTTAATTTTGTTATTAAGTAAATTTGTATTACTGATAGTTAAACTGATGTTTTATGAGGATTAAAACTTTTATATCCATATTTGTAAACCTAAATTACTATTCCCGTAAAATATTGATTTCATATGACTCTTTATGTCATCTATGGTGTTTTTTCTATTATGAAAAAGCAATAAATATGTATTTGTAGAGTTGTTTTATGTTCAGGTCTGACGTGGTTAATTATGGACATCTTTGACACTGTAAAAGTAGCTGAAATCCGTATGCTTATTAAAATTTTATCTGTTCACTGTACAAAACTAGTTTTTGAAAGCTACAGAAAACTGTAGTTGTACAAAAGAATTCAGTAAAATTGCAATAATCCTACTATAGTTTTATCTATAACATGGGTTTCAGCTACATGAAACATTCTAGGTTTCCGGTTCTCTAAAAATATTTAGTAACCTTATAGATTTTTGATTTGCAGTACCAACATGCATTAGTTACATTTTTGTGTTACTGTTAGATAAAATGGTCTAAAAATCCTAGTTCCATGGAAAACTTTTAGTAAATTTATTAGTTATTTTACAGTGTTTATGACATTGGGAACATATATATTTCATTTATCTACATATGTCTCATACTTAATAAAAAATGCAATGAAGCTTTGAATATAAAAGACTCAAATGCTTCGATACAGTGATTATATATGTGGAAAGACTTTTTATAGTAAAAATGGGTTAGTATAACTCTACATTTTATATAAACACAACTATATATTTTCTTTTTTATACAGTTAATAACCAATTAAAAATATGTAACGTTTCGTAAACGTTATGGTATCCTGCAATAGAACATTAACTTTTTGATAATATTGTATGCATTCAAATAACATATCTCTCTCTCTCTCTCTCTATATATATATATATGTATGCATGAATGTCTGTACCTGTAGCAAATGTGATATCGAACATGATTTGTAATTGAAATTTCATTTCTAAATTTACATATATTTAATGTAAAAAATATGTATGATACACAGGATGTTTGCTGATTTTTTCCGAAAATAAAACAGTCATGTTCTTCAAAAAATCGCATGTGGTAGAACATTGCTTGATTTCTTTTACAATACCATTCGTGAATGCAAATTACAATGAAAAAAAATCTGTAAAGTTACTGAAATGTTTGTAGGAAACTGGGACTCCTATCATTTTTTATGTAACGACAACAGTAAATATACCTGTAACAGATATAGATTTCCACTGAAAATCAAAAAAATCTGTAAGGTTACTAAGTTTTTTTAGAAAACTGGGATTGCTAAAATTTTTTATGTGACTGCAATCCAGATTACAAATAAAATTTTAGTAAGGTGTCTGTAATTTTAGTAGTTTTCGTTTGTAAAGTTACAGATTTATGTAGCTTGGCAAACATTAGTTTTTTTTATTAAAAAAATTCCTGTACAGAGCACAGATAAAATGTTAGTAAGAATACAATTTTTTTGCAGTTTTACATCTGTAGGATTGCAGTTTTTTTTAAGTGTAGACAAAATATTAATGATTTTGTGCGAATAACAAGAAGAAAAGTAAATAACTAAATAGGAAATATATTTAATGAGTACGTATTTTTACATTACTTGTATGCCATTAAACATTGTATTTTCATTAAAATATTATAATACAAAAATAGTATTTTGCGAAGTAATATGCTTAAACTAGAAAAATCTTTTATATCATCATCTTATGTACTCTTTAAAACACTTACTTTTTTTTCTTTCGAAAGTTTTTGACAATTCTTTTTCTGGGCATTTTTTTCAACCGACTTTCTTTATTTCTATTTTGTGGTCATAAGAATTTTTTTGGAAGGCTAGTTACTTTTGTTTGAAAAAATAAAATAAAACGGTCTTTCAATAAAACAAACTTTCTAATGTACAGTTATTATCTATTTTAATTTCCGCATTCAATGAATTCACTTTTACACGTTTAATATTGAACACACATATGCGTATAATTTAATATTGCGATATTTTCTTTTATTTTTTTTTTATAATGTACGATTTTCAATATTTTAATTATTCCCCCATTTGTCATTGACAAGGTTACAGAAAATTGCTAATAAACAATGATGTTCCTGGACATTAAATTGTATTGAAGGAAAGTTTGTACTTTGATAGTCGTAATTTATTATTTAACAAATGCACTTATAAGTGTAGACGTGATATCTGTAATTTCAAGAATCATTGATAATATGACACGTTCAAAATAACATAAAGTGTTTTTATTTTATTTTGACGATTTAATTATTTGTCTAACAAAATCTAGCATATATACTTTCGCGTAAAATCACGAGTGTGAAATGGTGTAAGGTAAAAAGTTGTTACAAATGCAACTCCAACATTAATCTTTAATAATTAAGCATTCAGACCATTATTTTAATAACAGCTTCCGCTTAAAATATAATTTTTAGGGTTGATATTGTCATTTACTACATTTTCTCCTTTAATCGTAAATTTGTAAGAAATATTGTGCCTTCTGTACCTAAAAACACCCAAACTTTGATTTCGGTTCTACATAAATAAATAAATAAATTTAATTTCACATGAAAAAAATAATTAAAAAAGTCCTTCCGGCAATGCCGGGAGGAAGAGGTAGCTTTCATATACTTATATATTTATTTATTTATTTTAAAGTAAGTTACATTGTTCAAAAATACTAAGCTCAAATTAGTGGAAATAATCTTATAAAATTAGTGATTTTATAAGATTGAATACTAGTTTTTCTCAAGACTGAATATTAATAGGAATTTTTAGAAATTAGTCATCTTTTATTCAACCTGGTTTTATTTTAAGCGATTTAGAGAGTCGCCAAACTCCACGATATCATAAAGTGTATGCCATTTTAAAGCAACATGATGGATCGTTCAGATCAGACCGTTTCAAAATGTCAGCCATAAGCAAAATTCAAAGTGCTATAACTCAATCATTTTTCAATATATAGACAAAATAAAAAGTGTTCTGGAATCGTTGGTTTAAGTTTTAACACGTAAAAGAAAAATATTTTTCAACTTTTAATTTTTTCGCATTTAATTTTAAATTTTAATTTTTTTAAAAAATTTAAAATGGCCACAATTTTGAAAAAAAATGTTGGATGACGCTGGCCAACGAACTCGGTCGAGACATTTGTATGTACTACGTACATACCAAGTTTCATTGAAATCGTTTCATAAATACGCGTGTTATCACGTGACAAAAATCAGATCGTTTCAAAATGTCAGCCATAAGAAAAGTTCAAAGTGCTATAACTCAATCATTTTGTAAGATATAGACAAAATAAAAAGTGTTCTGGAATTTTTGTTTTAAGTTCTAACACGTAAAAGAAAAATATTTTTCAAATTTTGATTTTTTCAAATTTAATTTTAAATTTTAAATTTTTTTAAAAATTTAAAATGGCCACCATTTTGAAACAAAATGGCGGATGATGCTGGCCAACGAACTCGGTCGAGACATTTGTATGCACTATATACATACCAAGTTTCATTGAAATCGGTTCATAAATACGCGTGTTATCACGTGACAAAAATCAGATCGTTTCAAAATGTCAGCCATAAGAAAAATTCAAAGTGCTATAACTCAATCATTTTCTAAGATATAGACAAAATAAAAAGTGTTCTGGAATCGTTGTTTTAAGTTTTAACACGTAAAAGAAAAATATTTTTCAAATTTTGATTTTTTCGAATTTAATTTTAAATTTTAAATTTTTTAAAAAATTTAAAATGGCCGCCATTTTGAAACAAAATGGCGGATGATGCTGACCAACGAACTCGGTCGAGACATTTATATGTACTATGTACATACCAAGTTTCATTCAAATCGGTTCATAAATACGTTAGTTATCGCATGACAAAAATCAGATATATATATATATATGGTTATATATATATATATATATATATATGTCAACATTTGAACGGAGGGTGGTTTTGGGGTCTGGGGGTCATGATCGGTGAAAATATACCAAAATTTTCCGGAAGTGCTTTCCTCCGGACGGCTGCAATAGGTAGCTTTTTACTTTTTGTAATGAAAGCTACCTAAAAATTATAACAACTATTTGAAAAATGATTTTTTTTCAAAGACTAAATTTTAAGATTTATAAAAAATTCTAGATATAGTGAAATAAGAAGATAGGGAGCCAGTGAAATTGCCCTAACCTTTTGCCGGGAGCGCACATTTTCATCACATGAGCGGGCGCTCGTTGTAAATTGTATAACAGGTGAATAAAATAAATTATTGCTGCCTTATTTAAATTGTACAAATAATTTAACTTGAAAATATCATATAAGTTATCTCTGATCACGCAATGTATTCCGCAATACTCTTATTTTGTTATAACATATCAAAGCAGAAGTTTAGATGCATAAAAAGCTACTTTCTACTACAATCACACCGAATAAAAACTAAAAATGAATTACTAAACAAGAATTAAATAATTTCGGATTTACAGAATCAGTCTTATTATTCAACTATATTAGCCGCTTCCTATATCAAGCATAAGATTTACTTTTTTAAAGGCTGTTTACAGATAAATCTTCCGCATTTCCGCACTGTTAGCAGATTAAAATGACAGTTGCAGCTAATTGCGCAATCTGAAATACAAATAACTTTCAGGAACAGGGTAAAGAGATCCAATAAACGAATACAAATCGTTATTAACAATCGCTACTGATTGAATTTTGGTTTAAAGAAAAAAGAACGTGAATATTGTACTTTTTACAACGGCGCTCCCGGCGGAAGGTTACGATTTGTTAAAAGAAGATGGTTTCCCAGTTTATTGCACAGAAGTCGTTGCTTAATCAAAGAAATAGTAACTTGACAGCTTCAAATTAGTTTATTTATACAGTCCATATCATCAGAGAAATGCTGTAAATTTCACGGCAAAATAACCTCAATTGAAAATTATAAACGTCTCATTCTAAAGAGCAGCCATCTATCATAGTATTCCGAAGACTTGCTCCAAACTGACTTGCACATACATCTCCGAAAATCCTGGCTAAATGTAAGAAGACATTCTTGATAATCTCAAATACGATCCCTTCGTGTAAACAGAAATTAGCATCTGGGGAGTTTAAAGTAGCGGAGTATACGATCTTCCGCAAACGATAATTTTATTAAAATAATTAATATTTAACTTTAAATGATTATTATTTATTATTATTTATTTAAAATTATATTTAGACTGGTTAAAATAATTGAAGACTTGAATTTAGAAATTCTCTTCTTCGAGAAAATAAAATTTAGGGAAATCGGTAAAATCTTTCAAATTATTCCATTATTTTTCATTATAAATTTGGAAATTGTAATATTACATTTGTGCAGATTTGATATAGACTGACATAGAAAAGAAAAGTGATAAAGCGAGTTTTGAAACTTACATCCTCAATTGTATTTTTTACATATATTTTATTTTGTAAAGAAATGAAGCTGTTTCTTTTCATGATTTTATTTTAAAAATTTGTGTTATTTTGATAAGCTTTTTTTACATATAATTTTTGTATGCATGTTTTCCCAATTCAAAATTTGTATTCAATTTTTAACCCATTTCCATATCTCCGATTAAGTTTCAATTCCCATACTTATTTATATCCAACGACAATGTAATATTCATACAATTTTAGATGCATGCTACTATTAATTTATTTTATGGGATTACACCAAATTCTATTAGTCTATAATCTAATAGAATTTTTAAATATGTATAATTTTGTAACGAATTGTGACTGTTTCTTTTCATAATTTAATTTAACAATTTATTGTTATTATTACTATTTTTTTTACTTATATTTTTAGTACAAGTTGTATATTTTGCTTTAATTTGTAAACATCATCGTAACTTTAAAAAATAATATTGTAAAAAATACTTTACTCTCTATGTTTGATGTTAAATTTTTTATCTGACGTTTATTTTTATTTCGAGTATATTTGTGACTGACCCCTATTTTGTAGCAGAAAAGATGCTTCAACTTTAAACAGCTGTTAATCGCAGACGAATGGAAGTTTTTTCGTCTTACTTGTTACAGTAGTGGTAAAAATTTACTAAATATCACTTATAGAACCGGGGGACCGTATAGAAATTTAATTTTCTTAATTTTTTAATAGATTTTTTTTTTGCTTTAATTGCTTAAAAATTACTTCTTTACCTTTTTAAAAGCAGTCTTGCAATTGGAACTATATGTCTATGACTAACGGTTTAGAAGTTAGCCATTCGTCACCGCTGATAACGGACACCCTCTTATATTTATATAAAACCGCTTAATTGTAAAACAATATATATCAATAAAACTGAAAAAATGCATTATATATTATATTACTATATATTACTATATGATATGATTAGATGATAATATTGCACTCATAATATAATTTCCTATAAAGAGGTATCAGAAAACTACAAAGTAGAAATCTCGTATATATTTATTAACCGATTGATAAATTTTTATTTTATAATTTAATGCTAAATTTAATGTTTAATGCGCTGTCCAGTGTTCTGCCTTTTGAATAACCTATTTTGAAAAATAGTACATTTTTTTTTTGAAAAATCTTTTGCTGATACTTACCTCTAAAATTAATTTTATTTGAAATGCTTCAGAAACTTAACCATGAAATTTAAAAACATGTATCAAAAACAATGAATGTTTGTAATGATTACTATTTTATATTCCTCTTATACTTATTTTATATTGAACCTTTATTAAATCTCACTTTCCATCGTCATTAGCAATTTCCAGCATAGGAATAAAATAACCGCTGTTTCTGATAAGAATCTTGTTTAGTAAGAAAAATGAAGTAAGTTAATTGACGTGTTATAAATTTGCTTATGTTTAAATAAAGTTATTTATCTCTATATTTTTAATTATGAAAGTATTAAACCGAAAATAAATAATGCATTTTCTTAATAACCTTTATTGCTCTCGTAAAAGATAGTCTCATTAAAATTTCTGAATTGCTTTCTTTTTTATATATAAAAGTAAATGTTATAGTGAGTTACATAAATCTATTCATTATGCTTAATATTTTAACATTAAAATAGCTTGAGTATAGAGAATATGCATCATAATGAAAAAGCTGTCTAGACATTTTATATTAATAAACTGGTAATATAAAGATTATTCAATTCTTTTATTTGCATTATTTATTTTGTAAAGACTAGACGGTGTATAAACTGACGTGTACCAAAATATCAAAAAGGTATCTAAAATAAGTTAACATTTTTAAATATATGGGAGATTAAATTATATGTCGTATTTGTTTCTTAAAAACATTGAATTTAAAAATCGTATTGAAAAGAACTTTAGATTAATAATTAGCCATAAAACGGCTAATAAAAATGTACTCATTAGTACCAAACTTCCTATATTTTATATATTACGAAAATGCATAAAAGTTTGGCTTGTCTTATACTATATAATTTCACTATTTTAAAAAATACGTTTTTTCGAGAAGTTTTTTAGCTAAAATTATTACTTACTCACTTGGAATTTTGATATAAAAAGTACAAATAAATTTAAAAATATGTGCTAAAGTAAATAGAGACTGCTAAATGGTACACTGAAACAATGTATTTAAAATACGCTTAAAAATTATCAAAGTTTCGTTTCGTTTCTGCGAACGTCGTCAGGATAAAATAGAAAGGTGTTGAATATAATTTAAAGGTTAAAAATATAAACACATATGTCTAAGAGTTCACGAGCGTACTTGAGTTGAGAGTGCGTAAACCTACTTTTTAAATACAATTGAATTTTTAATATATTGTTCCAGTGTACCATTTTGCAGTCTGTATTTATTTTATTACCTATTTTTAGTACAATTTAGGATGCAATTGTCAAACTCATAATTACAAATACATTTATTTTTTACTTTTTGCCATCATTAAAAATTAGAAAAATACAAACTCCTGAAAACTCTTTATATATGCAAAGAAATATCTATCGCATGCTGTCATCGCATGGAAACAGATAAAGACATTTATGTATAATTATTTCATATTATAACAAAAATATGTAAAAAAAATTAAACTTCTACGTTTTCCTAGTCATAAATGGAGTATGTTAAATAAACATTCTCATTTTTTCCCCTTAGAGAAAATTTCATATTTTACAGTCGCCTATTTTCATGAATCCAGTTTTACTAAACAAATGTATTCCTACCACGACTGAAAGTGTAAAAAGCTTGTTGTGACTGCAAATTTTACTTACTTGCAGTGCTACATGAACTAAATGGTGATTTCTGAGAGCAAAGCGTTAAATCTGGGCAGAAGATTTAAAGTTCTAAAATATCTTCAAATTAAAAATAAACAGAAAATCATAAATCACGTAAACATGAGCATAGTAAAGTAAAACTAGAAATAAAAACGAATAAAAATAATTGTGAACGTGAAATATTACAAATTATTGTCTTAAAAAACCTTTGCAGCATTTCCTTCCAAATTTTAGAGAGTTTCATGGAGGCAAATTCTTTGCAAACATTGTCTCTACGTATGAAGATTTCTATTGATTTTTTTATGATCGATGGAAAATATGATCTAGAAAGTTATATTATTCTACTATTTTTAAAATCTATTTGTAATGGTTCATTGCAATATAATCTTAAGAGAGCTGTAGTTTTCCTATTGTATTTGATGTCTGCTATATGTTCTTTAATACTAGTTCTGAGTTTTCTACGTGTTTCTCCAATGTAACATTGTTTTGTTCCATCTTGTTTTGTGAATGGTATTTCATATACCCCAGATATTTGATGTGGTTCTATTGGATCGATTTTCCTACGTATTCAGCTTTTTAATTTAGCCGATGGTTTTGCAACTATGGATATATTAAATTTATTGAGATTATTATTAAATTTATTGTTCATATTTTAAAAGTTCGAAAAATCCAGAAAAATATTGTAGAGAGAATATATTATTATTGAATATATATGAATATATATAGAGAAAATACTGAGTTTTCTACAATGTATGCAATTACTTTAAGATCATATAACAATCATATACAGTTCTTTATAATACCTAATGCAAATGCAGAACGTACAAAATTATTTATTTTTATATCCATTTAAAATATCTTTTGTACAATGATTCAACTAAAATAGTAATAATAATAATCTCTGCAATTTTTTTTTTCAATTTTGCTTTTTCAGAATTCGCATTGTTCAAAATAAGATTACAAGTACAAACCAGAACAATTATTTTCAAAAATATATTTCACTGGTTTATTTTACAATTATTAAACTTGACATAAAATAAAAAAAAAAGAATGAAATGTCACAAAATTACTTCTATTTGATTTCGTATAGATATTCAGTGTGACAATGTTTATTACATATATATTTATTGCTAACATGTAAAAATATTTATAGTTATGTAATATTGTGACATAAATTTTCAAGGAGGATTTATATGCAGCTTTTATAAAGTTCATTCCGTTTAATATGTTAATGGTAAATTAGATTTTTGACATGTGTTCATAGTATCTAACTTAAACAGCTGTTTTCTTTGATTTAAAAGGAATTTTTAATTCAATATATATTGTAAATAAGCGTATTTATCTATAGCATTTTATAAAACAGTGATTTTTTAAGATTTTGCGGAACTTTTTTTCCATGAGGTATCCAATCCGTTGATTGAAATATGTTTTATTTATTTATTCATTTATTTATTCTTATAAAAAGTCAAAGGCATGGAATGGATATACGCATTTTATCTTATTTTATTATTTTAATTATATGATATTAAATTTATTTCCTCATGAACTACAAATAAAAATCTTGTTATATTATAATACGTCATTAAGGAAGATATCTGAAAATGCAAACAATTTTTACTGTTAGCTGGGCAATAAACATTTCTCTCAAATAATACAACCTGAAATTACCATATGTTAAATTTCAGTTATTTTAAATAAATTATTTACAGCTGAAAATTTTAATAATAAACATGTTTTTTTTTTTTTTTTTTTTTTTTTTTTTTTTTTTTTTTTTACTTTCATACTTCTTTTTAGTAGTTGGAGTACCGTTTTTATATATTTAGTATATATTGTTGATGCATTTTCCGATAATTTTATTTTTTTAAAGTGTTACAAGCGTTAGAATTTTTAAATTTGCTGCAATTAAGAAATATTTTAATTATTAAATAATTATAGAATTTTTAAAATATATTTCAGAACATCTAAAATCCGTTCTTTGAAATGTGTTATATTTTCAATTTTTAACGAAACGTTGAAAGCATGGGTGTGCGTGCTACACGCATTTTGTGTGTATATGTTTTTTTTTTCAATCATACAGTTTACAATATCTTCTCTATTAAATTATAAATCATAATGTTGTTATTATTGAATGGGCTATAAAAGAAATATTACAACCACGTTTCTGCAGTTGGGCAAATGACATTTTTCTCACATAATGCAATCTGAAGTTACCCTATATGAAGTTTTAATTATCTATACTAATAAAATAACAAATCACTCTCTTTGTCTGTCTGTCCGTGTGTGGCTGGAAAAAATTGCAGTACATACGAGGCTCAATTTTTTAGAAGATATTCCAAGGCCTCTCCTATTATACTTGAGACACATAATTTTAAAATTCTAATAATTAGTTGAGGTATTAATTAAAAACTCATCAAACAGCCCAATTAAAAAAATGTATTTATTTCTCCAAAGCCACGTACTGCCTAGATTTAGGCATCGAATCAACTATAGCTCAAGACTATCCAATCAAATCGTTCCTTTTGAATTATCAATAGCTGTGAGACGAGGCTAGCGATTAGCAGAAGTTAAAGATATTGTGTCTACTTTGAAAAACACCTGCTTTAATTTAGTAGAGTGAATAAAAATAACTGTGTAAAAAATTAATGTGAAATCAGATTTTTAAAAATACAGCATTTAGAGATTTTAAAATTTGCATCTACGCCTATCTTTGGAAGCGAATTAAGAATATGTAAATTTCAAAAAGTTTGATTCAAAACCGTTTGTTTTATTAAAAAAATCAATTTTTAAAAATAAAAGGAGAAACATTTTTTAAATAGAGAATAAACACAAATTTGTAATAAATCGAAAAACGAACTAAGCAATCGATTTGAAACTTTTAAATAGTTTATTAAAGCCCTGTATTCGATGTTTCATAAGATAACGGACGGATCCAAATTAGAATCAGGCGCTGCAGTTTTGGCATTTATAGCATACAAAAATAATCAAACAATAATGACATGGTTAGTGTCCTAAGAAAATGCATTAGCGTTTTCTAGGCCAAACTACTGTCAATACAAAAAGCAGCGGATTTGAGCAACACATAAGGTAAGCCATACAACATACGCTCGGACTGCATATCAGCCGCAGAATTACTAAAGAAGTGACTTAATGTCAATAAAATACTAGATAAAATAAAAAACCTAATTAAAGAATCCATCAATAACTTTAAAATCAGCTGGATCAAGGCGCAAGTGGGCATCCAAGGAAACGAGGATGCAGACGAGTTTGCCCAGTTCGCAGCGCAAAACACAAATAACAAAAAAAAAATACTGTATGAAAAACCAGGTTGTCCAATGTCAAAACTGAAACGGATACTTAAAAAGCTAACAATGAAGCAATGACAATTCGAGTGGAATTACGAAGATACAGGCAGGGAAACATATCAGTATTTTCCAACAGTAGATAAAAACAGACTTGAAAGTGACTTCTTACTCTCACAACTCTACACAGCTCACGGAGCATTTTCAGCGTATCTCCATAGATTCAACAAAGCGGACACTCCAGACTGTGAATGCGGCTCGGAGAGTACGCCTAAACATTATATACTTCATTGTCCACTCACCCAAATGTTGAAACCTGTTAAACATAACAGCAAATAATGATAAACTCTGGCACGAACAACTAGGTAAAAACTAACACGTACAAAATAAACCAAAAACAGTAATCAGGTGGCTCCAAGAAAACAGCAACAGTATCACAACATAAAAGCGAACAAGCACATAAAACAGAAATTCCTTTCATTTCGGTAACCCAACAGAAACATAATACTATATGTTACCTGTAATATATTATATTTTATGTGTTATACGTTGTATGATGCATGTAAAAAAAATGGTTAGTATTTATTTTTTATCGCCAAAAAAAAAAAAATTAAAACTCTATGTGTTTATTTTATGTCCTCTAGCATTGTGCGGTAGTCACACAACATCAGCTGTAACCACGGCCCGCACCATATGAATTGCAAGCGCAATGAATGTCACCAACGGTTCAGCAGGTTGTGCATTATGACATATTAAGAAGTTTCAACCGCCTCCGACTTTGCTTGTCCGTCCACTGTGATATGAAAACAAAATAAAAGATTTTAAAAATATAAAAGACCTAGGAATCCCCTAACGCCAATAAAAAAATGAAAACTAAAAGAAAAAAACTGTTTTTGTTCTATGTCAACCTATGGTGTCCGGTAGTCACACAACATCAACTATAACCACAACAGGATCCTCACAACAAATAAATTGCAAAAATGCATGTCAAAAACGGTTCAGCAAGTTGTGCAATATGACACAGTAAAAAGTTTCAGCCGCCTCCGGCACCATATGTCTGTCCCCGCAGATTGTATAACCATGTAATTAATGCTGTCTCTTTTCAGGCTTCCCTCCCCTTCTTTTTTTTCAGTCGACTGAGGCCGGCGGTGAAAAGAAAATGGTAGGATTTTTTTTTCTTTTTAATTTTTAAAATTTATATTATTTTACTTATTTATTTATTTTATCTATATATATATATATTTCTTTATATACATATATATATATATATATATATAAGGTACCATGGGGTAATAACGCCACGTTAAGGCTCTACCAATTTTCATGGGTAAGTTTTAGTTTGTATTTTTCAAACAAATATATGATTTGATACAGCAACTCATTGACTATCTATATAAACAAATAATTTAGCAGATAAATATTCATAAAATGTAATGGCGTGATTTCTTGGCCAAAGCTATTTGGCGTTATTACCCACCTATACAGACAATAACGCCATGCAAACAAAACTATGATATAAAATGGAATAATTGCATGTAGATTGTCCGATTCTAAAAATACAATCTCTACAAACTTAGAAATTGACAAATTGCATTCTAAGCTATTGAAAATGTTCAATTTTTTGTGAAAGTGTAAGAAAAATAAAGGTGTGGTGGTGGGGGGGGGGAGGATGAGGCAAAACAATATCAGACCGTGAGTTTCTTTTTGCTTAAAAAGGACCGCTTAAGTAGAATTATTAGAAACATTGCACAGTTTTAACTGTGTTTATTTGAATCAGTATTTAGGATGTAGCTCGGCCACTGTAGGGTATCAACCGAGGTATTAATTCCAAATATTGGCATTATTACCCCGTTATACTTATTGCGTGAACATTTTAAATTACAAATTATCTCGAGAAGATATCCAAAATCTTCAACAATATTTTGAAAGTCCATGAAATGTACTACAAATTTATGTAATTAACAAAGTATTTCCGGATAAAAAAAAATAGTCTTCACATCACAAAACGTATCTCGCAAATTTTAGATCAAGCGTTAATTTTAGTTGCTTGTAAAAACAATAAGACCTAAAAATTAAACAAATTAACTTGAAGCTGTTTTTTGTGATTTATATGACTCAAAACCCTTCTGCGCAGAGCACATGAGTGTCATTTACCAGATTATTTAATAATTATGCAAAATATTAGCGCTTGGCGTTATTACCCCGCCTGGCGTTATTACCCCAGACCATCTTATAGATATATTGACAGCTCGCCTCTTTATTAGGTGAAACTGGACCCTGTTTACACGAACTACCGTGCTCGCTAAATGGGACAGCCAACGGAGCCAGTTTTTGTCGGTGGGGTACTGTAGAAGGGCGTGACATTGTCTCTCTCTGCAACGCCTCGTTTGCCTTACCTTTCGGAGCAAATTTTTCCCTTCTTCTCTATGACTTATCTTTTCGCTCATTCTCTGTTTTTATTGTTCCCTCCAAATTGCCCCCACTCTCCACTAAGTTCAGTAAAACCGTTTAGAATCAAAATCATCGAGGCCCATTTCGGTAAGATCGGTACAAACAAATCACACATTTATCCCAATGTGAAATAAACCACAAAGATTACCAACAAAGCACTTAATAGTCGACCCGGGTGCTTATCTTAATGGAGCGTCAAAAAAAAAAAATCCCAGCGAAATACTAATGGCACCTGGTGCATTTAAAATCCCTGGTGGGCACGAATTCTTAAAAATTAACTGTGAATTAAAACTCAGGAGGTTCTTTGCCAGGTGAAAGTCTCGTCATCTGATCAAGGTTCTAAATTTGGAGACCAACTTGAGTTGCCATTTGCAGTACAAACAACACGATGCACTATTAAGCAACGGACAAAACAAAGTATGCCCAAACGAGAAGCAAGTACAGCTTATATGATGACATGCGAAGCAAAGGAATTAGCCCCGATACCAGGTATCTAACCCGTTAAGCTGAGGTTATTTGGCAGGTAAATCATTTGTCATCGATTAGAAAGAAAGATAGTGTTTCTATACAGCATACAGCGTTCCCTGTATGTTGAAAGTTAAACTAAACATTTTTTTTTTTTTTTTTTGAATAGTGACATAAGCAAATTTCCTTATACTTAAACAAAGAACACCTAAAACTAATTATTTCATTATTATTAATATTTTAAATAAATTAATTAATTTTTTCCCATTAAATTAATTTTTCATTATCAATGGTAAAACATTTAATTAAAATATGTTCAAATATATTTAATATTTTGTATTTGTATTTATCATAAATAACTTTATATAACTTTGCTTTACTTAGAAAAAAAAGTTATGTAAAAGCATTAAAAATAATTATTATAATTATAATTCATTTTGCAAATGAATGGGATAACTTTACAGCCTTTATTTTCTAACAACTATAATTTAAAGACTTTTTTGGAAAACTATATATATATATATATATATATATATATATATATATGAATTAATAGTTTGCTAAATAAATTTCTGGCACAAAGCGAAAAATATTAATAAAATAATTTAATGAAACTTTATTGATAAACGTCGGCTGTCGAAAACTAACTGGAAAGATAAAATAAAATATTTCAAGACTGTTCTTTTTTTAATCTTTGAACTGTCATTTATGATAAATTAGAAGTAAGCAAACAAGAGAAGAAATAACTAGAAATTTCGTTAGAAGAAAACGCTTTTTCCTTATTTCAATAATCCTGCTTGAGGAATGTGAATTCCGAAGAGAAATACCGATAAAGTTTCATAAATGATCTGCTCATTTCATTTTTAATTCTGGAGAAGGTAGCATTTTATGATATATAGCGATGTTAGTATCCTTCAGAAAGTTTTATACTTTTTACATTTTCAACATCTTTCAAAAGTATAAATCTTTCTTTTTTTGTATATTTATGATAAATAAGTAGAGCATAAAAAAATATTTAAATTTTCCGCTTGGAAAATCGTGTAATTAGGCATAAATAGAAAAAATCACCCCCTTTGTATTCTTCTTATCTATGGATAGATGAATTTTTAAAGTACAATTCAATTTAGTGGATATTATTATTGAATTATTTTTACCATGTGAATAAGTTATGTGAGTACATGCATTTACATTCATTAAAGCATACAATGGTCAGAAGAGTAACAATGGAATGTCACATATTATTTTTATAAAGGAGCTTCGCATTTTGCCTATCTCCTACATTTTATTTTAAGTTCTATTCCAATAGACTCTTCAGAAAATATCAAATACTTTCGTATACAGTTAACGCCAAAAATATTGGAAAAATTTTATTTCGAATCTATCTTCTAAATTTCAATTTCATCTGCATTGTTCATTTACTTAAATATTGCATTTATCACTTTCCTTATATTATTTTAACATACTATATAATAAAACTTATTGGCAATGTACATTGTATTTGTTTTTGTAACGCGAGGTTTTTTTATGTAATTGCACTCAATTTTATAGTATTAATCATCCGCGTCGAGAAGCGTATTAAATAAAATGTAGGCTTTCACTTAAAGTCTTCTCTTTATCTATTATGCCTTTACCCCACAACACATTTATTGAAAATGATAGAGATGACAGAAATGATAAAATTGACAGAAAACACTTGCTTTTGGATTTACGAGACTATATATATCCTCTTTTTTAAAATTCATGTGAAAAGACTATTACAATATTGCTTTTCTCAAAACTGTTGCACTATAAAAATACCGGTTATATATTTTGTAAATTTATGTTTCATATGTAATTTTTAAATTAATGTTTATTAAAATAATGCAAAATTTGTGACAGGAAACATTGTTATAGAAATTATGCCTTATCTATAAGTTTAATCATTCACTTAATCATTCAAACTGTGTTAAAGTGGATGGAGCGAAAGCCGAGTGTTACCACATGCACATTTTCACTGTCAAGCGGATGCTCGATGCTATATATGACTTCCCATAAGATTTTCAGCATTAGTTCGAAATTCTACAATTTGATTGGCTATTGATAAACTGAACTTCTTTGCCTGAAAGGAAAAAGTCTGTTTTATAAATTACCATGTAAGTCATGTGAATTTTAAAATATGATATAATTAACTATATTATACTTAAAATAAAAGAATTACAAAGTAACTTTTTTCAAATTAATAAATATTTTTATCTGTCAAGCATAATTGGAAAAAAAAAAATTAAATATTATGACTGATAATTTTATATTTATCTGTTTCTAAAGTTCCACCGACCCCCTTCTCAAAAAAAAAATAAAAAAAAACATTTATTAGAAAAATATTATATACTTTACAATTCAAAAATAGATTAAGTGAATATTTTTAATTATCATTACCATTTCTATTAATTGTTTTCTAAAAAATCTAATTGACAGTAAAATAATTACAAAGATACTGATAACAAAGATCGACTGATCTTTATTAACTGATTTAATAAAAATCAAAACAAAACTCTAAAAGGGTGAAAAATCTATTGAGGACAGAACGCGCAAAGTTAAATTTACAAATGCAGAACCTTAACCATCCCCAGTCTTAAACATTGGATTAGATAATTCATAATGTATCTTCAAAATACAATTAGTCCAGGCATTTGGTAAAAAATAAATGCAAGTTTTGGTGTAGTTTTGATTTTTGGTTCCCTTTATGTTTTTTGGGTCGCTGAACGAATTTGGCATTATCCAACAAAATTTCTCCCCGGAAACACGTTTTTTTGGCAAAAAACGTACAAATAACGTGGCTTTTTATCGTTTTTCTAAATAACTTCAAAATTATGCATTTTACATAAAAGTCATCAATACATAAATTAAAGAGCTCAAAATTTCCTACATTTTATGTATTCAAAGTTTTTTTCTCTGATCAATGGTTTAGCCGTGAGAGAGCCGCAAAAATAGGCGTGAAAAGCAAACAATTCTGAAAAACGTGAATTACAGCACCGTACATCGATGAAACTTGAAAAACAACCATTTTACGCAAATTTTCCCCACTTAATAATACTAAATATAATATTGTTGACTATATTTTATTAATCTGATGTTCATTGTTTCTTTCATAACTAAAAAATAAATAAAAATGAGCATATCTGTGAGCAAAATCTTCATTTGTTATTACAAAATAAAAATACTAATAATTTCTTAATTTGACTTTTAAATAATGTAAATAAAATAACTAAAACAGGCTTTAACTGATCCCATCTGCACTTTCCCCCTTGATTGAAGGGGTGCAAGTATGAAATAACGTTGGTCAAGCGTCCACTCCCGCATCCCATACCCACGTTCAGTGGAATACTAACCCCCCCCTTTTCCAACAGTCTCGCCTCTGTTAGAAATATGCGTCGCACAGATCACTAGCTTATCAGGAGGACACATTCCTCTCAGTTTCTATATGCAACTGCTTACTTATAATTTAGTAATATAGTGAATATAGTGAACATCTAAAATGATTTTGCGCGATATCGCTGAGTTTTATTTGTGACTTTCCTTTAGAGGAGGGGTCAGTGAAAGTTAATCGAGGTATTGCAGCGTTAATCAAGGCAAATACAGAAAGAAAGGATGGAAATGCAGTTTTCCTAATTTTAAGATCATCAACTCCTCAGTTTAATTTTCGAAGTAATTGTTTTATATGTGGACTGTGCATTTCGGAAGAGTTCATCGCAACACAAGCGAAAAATCCACCAAGCGAATGCAATATTGTATACAGTGTGCGACACATGGAATTCAAAAGTACAATTCTGAAAGCAGCAAGAGCTCGCAATGATGACTATGGGCAGGATATAATTCAGCGCATCGAACCAGTGAATGATTTGATCGCAGAAAATGCTCAATACCACATCAAATGTTTTAAATATGTTTATGGGAGGCCGAAGGTCCAAGAACAGTAGAAACGTGGTCCATTTGCCGAGGCAGTCGACAGAGCAATGCAAAGTGTATTACGATTACCTTGAAAATCATGATGACGAGTGTCAATTCTCCATGGAAGAGCTAATGAAACAGGTTACAGGGAGTTATCAACCTGATATGAGAACTGTAAAGTTTAACCTCATTGAGAGATATGGAGACGACATACTGATCACAAAGAATCAGAAAAAATGTCCATTGTGTGTTTCAAGAATATAGGAGGAAAGATTCTGACTAATGCATGGTCTGCGAGTGGTTGAAGCAGCAGAAAAAATTATTTGCGAAGATATCAGATAGAAGATTTGCTTCGGGAAACTGCAACAACATCGCAGTTGTGTGTCCAGACGAAGAGGATGAGCTAGACTTTGAAACCGATCTGGAAATGGATTGCCCACGTAATGAATCAGAGGTCCCAATGGAAGGGGACATAGTCATGCCGCAAGGTATCAAATATTTACTATTAAAAAAACTTTTATTTATAATATTAATAGTTATAAAAACACCCACAAATTCCATTCGTCTATTTTCTATTTTGTAAATGTCGGTGAAAAGCAGGCACCCTCAAATAAAAGAAAGCGGAAATAGTACTTTGTTTTTTTAGGTAAATGTACTTACTAATGTACGTAATTATTTATAATTAAATAATAATTCATAATGAGTCGTCGTTTTTATTGTTAGCAATTTCATTGTAAAATATAGTCGATCATAATATCTTCAGTATCATTTAAAGTCAATCTTTGCGAAAAATGGTCAATTTTCATGTTAAATCTAATGTACAGTGCATAATTCCTATTTTCCGGATTTTTTTTTATTGTTATACCCACATTTTGAATTTCGAGAACTTTAAGAGCTGGAATCCGTGTCAGCTTTTATATGTTAAAGCCTGGGTTAGTTATTTTATTTACATTATTTAAAAGTCAAATTAAGAAATTATTACTATTATTATTTTGTAATAGCAAATGAAGATTTTGATCACAAAAATGCTCATTTTTATTTATTTTCTTTGTTATGAAAGAAACAATGACCATCAGATTAATAAACTATAGTCAATAATAACATATTTAGTATTATTAAGTGGGGAAAATTTGCGTAAAAAGGTTATTCTTCATGTTTCATCGACGTATGGTGCTGTAATTCACGTTTTTCAGAATTTTTTGCTTTTCACACTCATTTTTGCGGCTCTCTCACGGCTAAACCATTGATCAGAGAAAAAAACTTTAACACTATAATTACCGAGGCGGGTCATCTGTGACCCAAAACGTGATTTTTCGCCCGTATCACTGTTAATTTTCAAAGTAATATTTTGAAACTTTCTGACTTTTCATAAATATTCAGTATAATGTCTTAACACGAATTTAGTTGAAATCGAACGGAAACTTTTTAGCTGACAGATCTGTATACCTAGAATTACCGTGCTGGGTCATCGCTGACCCAAACAAAATAATTGCGTTTTTCTTTTATTTCAACAGCTGTTTTAACTCTATATTATTCTATACCATAAGAATAATATGTAAGGATATGCATCGCGCTAGTTTTTTTACAAAAAGAGTGAGGAAGAGCGGGAAGCATGTTCACTTATCTGTCATGCACATGTAATGCAAATCTGTGAACATTTATCTCATTTCAAGCTATTGTTATAAAGTTGTAGAATGTTGTTGTCTGTATTATATCTTAGAAATAAAGTATAAAGAATATTTTGCCTATCATAAACCATGCGGGGAAAGGAAAAAAAGATTTTTAGTAGTATTATTTTTTCAAGCATGTACTGTTATGGTGTCTCAATGGAGGTCTTTCAAAGGAGGAAATTTTAAAATTGTGATCCTAACATTCAGAAAATAATTTTATCAATGAAATTACATCTGATAGTGATAACAATTTTGATGTACATGAAAAAACAAATTTTGGTAGAAATTCCCAGAAAATCCTGTTGTTCGAATCCAGTTCATGTGACAGTAAGCTGAATAAAAATTGCTATGTAAATGCCTTGAGAAACAAATAAAAAAAATGAAAGTGTTTTGAAAAAAATATATAAAATAAAAGAAAGAATTTAACAACGCGAAAGTGATACAAAATAAATTCTCCTAAAAACAGAGTTTTAAAAAGTGTAACCGTTGACAGTATGAAAGATAGCGCCGCAATGTTCAATATCTTCTTGTCCATGATCTAAGCAATATCATGGCGGTCCAGCGATCATAAATGTATAGGTAGTTTTTGAATATACAACAAGTTCTAATATAAATTAAATAGGTTTCAATCTGATATTAGACATAAATACACTGCAAGAGAGCCTGAAGGTATCTGTTCATGCATCAGCAAAGTAGTTTGAAACAAATGAAAACATTTCCAGATAAAACAATACTGAAACAATAAAACTAATACTGTGTTTGAAACTGTTTAGTGTTTATAACTCGTATCTACACTATTGAAAAAAAAAGAAAGAAAAAGAAATAGGAAAAAAAAAGAAACAGAAAAAAGAAACAAAGATCAAGGCACTTTGGTTGAATTGATTGTATAAAAAATTGTATAACTCCAAAAAAAAAAAGACAATGATATATAAATATTTAAATTTACTACCTTTCAGTATCTATATATCATTATAAACATTATTTTAAGAATACAGAATTTAAATCAATAATTCATATGTATATATGCCTGCATAACCTCAAAGCATCTATACAAATATTAGAAATTAAGAATCTTTTTGGTGGTTATTTATTCGCCAAATTCCATGTTATATAATTGTTCAGAAGCTAAATTGTATTAATTATTAATCGCAAATTATTGCATTAGTAATGAATCCTTATTGTATCTCTTTATCTCCCATACAAAACAAGAATAACAAACTTACAGAGAATGGGTCAGTTATGACACACCTTGGTAATTCTAGGTATACAAGAAATGCGGTAATTCTAGTGTTAAATACATAAAATGTAGGAAATTTTGTGCTCTTTAATTTATGTATTGATGACTTTTATGTAAAATGCATAATTTTGAAATTATTTAGAAAAAACGAAAAAAAGCCACGTTTTTTGCAAAAAAAACGTGTTTCCGGGGAGAAATTTTGTTGAATAATGCCAGATTCGTGTTCAGCGACCTCAAAAACATAAAGGGAGCCAAAAATCAAAACTACACCAAAACTTGCATTTATTTGTCCTTTTAGAGCACGTAATGCCTGGACTAAATGTCCAACTTTACACGATATTTTATTCATAGATCTTCTCCTATCAGGGAAAGAAGTTCGGCTCATCAATACCGCGATACAAATTAAATTGCTGGATTTTACATTAATGTTAAAAATCATATGGAAAGTCAAATTGCTCTTGCTCGACCTGTCTGCCCGAAAACGGATGAGGACTGTTAAACAACTTACTTTGACGAAGGTGCAAGCGATGACTTTCATTTACATTTCATTTCCTAGATGCCGTTTTAATGTACAATATTTGAAAGTACGCTATTAAGCACATAAAACTATGGTATTTTCATTTAATTAATTAAAAGCTCTTTTCTTTAAGAAGTCCCCCCCCATTTTAACGTTATATAGAAATTAATTTAAATTAACCCTTTTTTTTGAATAAAATTTAATTATCAGAATTTTTAATTATCAGATAGGGACCGCTAGAAATTGATTAGGTTAATTGCATTTCCACTATACTAATAAAACAAATCATCCAGGATTTTTATGTTAATATAAAAAATGTCTCTTGAACATTCTCGTTACGATTTACAGTTCATTAATTCGGCGTACGATAAACATTTCAACACAAGTTTTTTTTTCTTAAAATAAATAAATAAATATGCATTTTTTTATTTAATAGCTCTTTTAATTTTACAAATGCATTAGATATTGAATTATGAGAAATTCTTCTTTCATCTATACCACTACTTGTTGCCTCATAACTAAATTCGGTTCAGAACGTCAATGTTGGTAGTATTTTCTGAAAGATATACCTTTCCCAGAAAAAAGAAAAAGTTATATGATTTTATAGATTATTAATGAGACATCTTGCGTGTATTATACGTTTACGCATAAAAAAAATTCAATAATGCATCAGAATGTAGAATTTTAAGAAGAATTTTTGAGAAGAATTTTAAGTAACATTTTTTAAATACTTATAATCGATCTTATATCTCGTTTTTATAATCTATTATTGTCTAATGATAACATTTTTTAAGCCGTAAATTTCTTAAAATCCACTAAAAACTCATTTTCTGATCAATCTTTTATTTGTATAGTAAAATTGAAAAAATATATATTATTTGTCATCTTTTCTTGTTGCCTAATATGAATAAAAGCACATTTTAATTAAAATAATCCATATTTACTTTAAAGATAATATTTGCATGTCTGTTCGTTATTTTTTTTATTATTTGTTTATTTTTTTTTCAGAGAGAAAAAAAAAATCCAAATGAAGTTTAAGTTAAAGTTTCCTAGTAAATACGATTTGTAGTTATGGTTAATAACGTTTTGAGCCCATATGTAACAATATCTTAGTATGACCACTAAATAGTTTCATTTCCAAACTACGAGAAAGAACCAAAATTCATTTCGGTTTGGTTTTTTTGTGATTAACTTGTTTCACTCGCACACTTTTAATGATTATTCATATTTTTTAGTTTTTTAATGCTTATAAAAACATTCTAAAAATTTATTTTACATTTTACATTTTTTGAAAATATATATTTATATTTATTATGTTAATTTATTTGATAATATTCGCTTTGACAAACAGAGAAAAAGCAAACATTGTGAGGTTCAAACAAAAGGCTAATCGTATCACGATTGTAACTTACTTCTCCCATACACATCTCTTTCAGCTTATATGTTCTGATGAAAAAACTCTGTTCACTTTCTTACTCCTTGCTGTAGATAATTACAAACCTTAAAATTTTTAAGCATCGCAATCCAAATAAATTATTTTTAACAATTTATTTGGATTGCGCTACTTAATCGCTTGCGATGCTTAATCGATTCTTAATTAATATATTATAAAGGCCAAACGTATCTGTGCGTAACGCATACATCATTTTGCGAATGGCAACACTTTCCCCTGCAATTTCGGTTTTGCAATTTTCCTACTTCAAATTTTACACTTTTAAACATAGCACATTTTAAAATTTTACACTGTCGTATAGAGAAAGAAATGTATTTATAAATGCAATTTGTTTGAAAGCTGTATCTCAATTTATTATTGAGATATTAATATTTTTTTTATTTTAGTACTAATTTTGTAAATATGGCAACAGTATCACCTCATTTTCTCTTAAAATAGAGAAAAAAGTAGAAATTAAAATGCGTATACACTGTTAAAAATTTCATCGTCAGAAAACGGTCATTTGAACGGCAGCATTCTGTCCGGCATTTTGACCGTATTTCGAGATAACGGTTACTTAACCGTGTTATATATATATTGTCATATGACCGTAAAAAAAATATATATATTGTCATTTGACCGTAACTCAATGAAACGGTCACTTGATCGTAATTGTATGAAATGGTCATTTGACCGTAATTGTATGAAATGGTCATTTGACCGTAATTGTATGAAATGGTCATTTGACCGTAGTTGTATAAAATGGTCATTTGATCGTAATTGTATGAAATGGTCATTTGACCGTAATTGTATAAAATGGTCATTTGACCGTAATTGTATAAGATGGTCATTTGACCGTGAAATATACATTGTATGGTTTTTTGACCGTATTATGATTTTATTAACATATGACTGTAAAATATGTATGTACGGTCATTTGACTGCATTACGGTTTTATTAATATATGACCATAAAATATATAGGGTGTTTCTGAATTAGATCGGCAAATTCAGAGGGGTGATAGTAGGCATCAAGAGGATGAAAAATTGCCATAGAACATAGATGGTTGCAAACCACATTGAAAGAAATACTCAAAAGTAGTTATGAAGGGTGTTTCATTGAGTGGAACAAATAATAAGCAGACAAACATTTATTTGACCTAAGCAGGATTATAATGCATTACAGTTTGACATGAGAAAGAAAAGACGAGGAAGTTTTATAGGAATTGTTTGAAATTGAACCCACAAAGGTAATTGCACAGTAGACATGTACAAAATGATTGCTGTGCAATGACATTTGCACATGTAATTTTGAACAATAGAAGTAAAAATCCCTTGTCATGTCGAATCATGCCCTGATGTGGAATTGTAATACATTGTATTGCTGCTAAGGTCAAATAAATGTTTTCCTATTTATTTGTTCTACTCAACACACACTTCACAATTATTTTTGTGATTTTATCTAACTCAGCGTGGTTTGAAGTCATCTCATGTACCATGAAAAATTTTCATCCCATGATGCCTATCAAACCTATGATTTTGTCGCCCAAATTCGGCAACATCTTCCATACTTTATAAGCATATACTAATAAATCCATAATAAAATCAAATGATCATACATTGATATTTTACAGTCACATGTTAAAAAAATCATAACACAGTTAAATAACCACAATAACTCCTCTGAATTTGTCAGTCAAATTCAAAAACACCCTGGACATGTTTGGTCTTTTGATTATAATTTTTGATAAGTTATTTAATCATATTTTCAGCTTATTATATAAGCTTAATACACATATATATGAATGTTTGACCTTATTAAAAATCTAATAATCAAAAGCTCGTATATATACATCTCACAGTCATAAAACGATAAATTAAAAATGTATGTAATAAATGGGAAATAAAAATCCTGATTTTATGTTACAAGAATATAAGAAGTACATGTAAAATTATATCAAATTGGTTTCATTCTTTACTAATGTATAGATATACAGTTTTAAAAAAGTAAAATAAATAAATAGCAGTTCTTGTACAATAAATAATATATTAAAAAATATAAAAAGAGTAGTATGTAATACTGATTATGCCCGACCAGGAACCAACTTTTCGTTTGGCCATATAACAAATAATTCATTACTGCACTAGATTAAAATTTCTTAATCATGCAATATAGATTATTATCCATGTATAACATGAGTTTCTTTTTTATATTATGTTATCTATATGTATCAAACAAGAAATTCAATGTATTTAAAAAAAAAAAAATCATATATTTTCAAAGAATAAAATTTAAAATTGACCAAAATTTTACAATTACTTCCAAGATTCTTATCAGTTAATTGAATTTTTCATTTTCTCTCAACATACAAATCTATCTACTTACTTTCTTACTTTCAGTTAAATGTTTGAAACTGCCACTGCTTAAGAAGTCAAACTTTTGTGATTTTTTAAGAATGGAAAAATAGTGTTTTGTTATTCTTGCAAAACTTAGTATATATTTTTAAATGTAGAGCACTAATACCAGACTTTTAGAAATTCTGTATGTAGTTAACTTAAAATCTATTTTTTACAATGTTATTATATAAATCAATTAATCACTGAGAAATTTACTACAGTATGTTGGGGTTTTAAACCTTTATGTTCCCAATTATAAATTTGTGAAACTTTCATTTTCCAAAGCATTTTTTGTGATATTTGAAGCTACATTAGAAAATTTACACAATCAATTAATAAATTTTAGAAGAATTTTGCTAAGTAAAATTAATTAAATTTGAATGCATAGGGATTCTGTGCAATATTTATATCTTTAATCAAATGTTTTATTTATATTTTATAGAATCAAGAAATGCACAAATATAATTGACTGAAATATAACTGAACTACAACTAAATATACTGTTACAACTGAAATATAAAAATATTTCCAAACTTAAACTGCCCCTCTCCCCTCTTTTCTTTCAACGCCAAAATATCTAAAAAGATGGAAATGGGGAAAAAAAATCATCCTTTTAGAATTTTTTTTTTTTTTTTTTTTTGCAACCAATAATGTAAAGTAAGTATAATTCATTTTAAACTGTATTATTACAATCAATATACCAAATGAATCGTAGAACAAGTTATTTTAATAGTGATTTAAAGTGCCATTAGGAAGTAAAGAATTAATGAAATTATAAAAAATTACTGCAGAATAAGTTATGAATATTTAGATTGAGTTGATGTACAAAGAATACACATGTTACTATACTTGTGTTTTTTAAACATATTTCCTATATATATTTTTAAAAAACCAAAATTTTTGTAACAAATTTAATACAACTGCAAAAAACTTAAGACAATATCGAAATATTCAAACTTTATTCTCTAAATGACTTATATAGTTGCAGCACGTCACTGATTATCTGAAATATATGAATTTACATTTAGTATTTAAGTGGAATACTCAATGGGCCTTCACAAACAAATATGTAGAAGTTTAATAAACTATAAAAACATTTATAAATTGCATTTATAAATTTAATTTTCAAAATAAAAATTAAAAAGATTAATAAATTAAAATGAATCTGATAAATTTATGAATCTTTACAATTGTCAACAAACAATATTTAGCAAAACTTCTACATATTAACCATTGACAATTTAAAATGCAATAAAAATACTGCTTCATGTGTATTTAGAAAAAAACATAGTTAAAAGTTAAGATTGTTTATTTTAGTAGATTAAAACGATAAAGATTATTATGAATTAGAAATAATCACAAAACAATCAATTAAAACACAGAAATATATTTATTACAATAAATAAATTACATTATATTATAATACATAATTATATTAATACATATAAATTTCTTTTCATAATTTGTTTTTTGGTAGAATAATGCATTGGTTGGCCATGTTACAATATAAATAGCAGTGCCAATTGGTTTGCTGTAGTTTGTTCCACACACAGGATTAAGCAACATTGAGTACCTTAAAGAAAAAGTTAAATACATTAAACTTAGCCATAATATAATGATACTCAGATAAAATACATTCAAATAAATTTTCAAAACAAAATTGACTTGTGGAAAGTTTTATAAAATCATCTTCAGGCTATAAATTATTATTTTTTAAATCTGACCACAGGGTTGGTGATTTTTGACGTTTCAGTTTATGACAAGTTTAAATTGTGATGTCAAAAAGTTCTTGTGAACGACCACATCAAAAACCCAAATACTTCATTGATTTAAAAAATTCCACTCTGATTCAAACAAAAAAATACAATATGAGCTTAAAAAAGCTCTGTTTTTCATAAAAGCCAACTGAGATAATAAAAAAAAAGATGTTATAAGTTGAAAATACAACCCAAAAGTAAAACGTTTTAAATAAAATGTATATTTTAAACTTGTAACTTATCTCTTATTATTTTAGTCACTTTTTCAGTAAGACTGAGTTATTG
Organism: Maratus speculifer; assembly: GCA_964019185.1. Taxonomy (NCBI): domain Eukaryota; kingdom Metazoa; phylum Arthropoda; class Arachnida; order Araneae; family Salticidae; genus Maratus; species Maratus speculifer. Next base: position 129,499,778 of record OZ025292.1, on the reverse strand, counting down.
AAAGTTTCTATTGTATATCTCCTGTTCACAATTAATATCACACAATAACAACCTTACACATAATTTTTAAAATTCACTATTTAATGTACATGAATAATTAATACATACACACTACAGTAAATATAGTATCTTTAAATGCAACTGTTTAAAAGAATGAAATTTTTATTTATTTTATTTTGTTTTTATTTTTTTTTTTGGGGGGGGGGGTAAATTGTGCTTTTCTAAAAAGTACACACTAAATTCACATGAACAGCACATTTTTTTTTTTTTTTTTTTTTTTTTTTTTTTTACTTAACATCTTTTTAATTTCACTATTACTTTTAGGAGCTTAGTTTTTTTTTCTGTAAGAAAATAAATGTAGAAAAGTGCAAATATTTTTAATGTAGGTACATATAACAAGATACTATGCATCAATTTTATTGTAGCCTATACAATAAACATTCATTAATAATTGAAAAAAAAAATATCTTGAAAATTTATTTTTGATTTAAAGGAAATAACAAAATCGAAAATCCAAGCAAAACTTTTGATTTTTTAAAAATAAATATCAATTTTCTATAACTTTGGGTTATTTATTTTACAGTTTAGTAAGCAATAAATTAGTATACTGTATACATTACATTCATTAGTAATGCTTAAACATTGTGTTTTTTTCATGTTTTGAAGGTAATCCGCATTCATCATTTTCCCGCATTTATTGTTCCCCTGCACCCTTAGAAAAACAATGGATCAAGGTTATAATGTAGTTAAATTCACACACACAAAAAAAAAAGTAATGAAGGATTTTATTTCATGTTTCTTCAGAAAACCCTCATGGTATGAGCAAAATATGCATTTTAAATTTTCATTATCAGTAATAATTATAAATATTATTGTTGAAATTGTTTTTAAAATGTTGAGAGCAATGCCTGTTTGCATGTTCAATGTAATTCTTTTGTAGATTAGAATAATATTTTTAGCAATTATTTTACCTCACCTGGCCTTACATTTTATCGCTTCACTGTTTTACACTACATATATTCACACTACATTTCAGAATAATGTGGATAATTGCAAAAGCCAAAGATTTATATTTTCATTGTTCCCTGTTTTAAAATATCTATAAGTTGTATGTATGTTATCATCATGCTCTACTGCGTTTTGTCAGCATGTCAATGCTGAAGACATTCCAGTCATATGTAAATCTGTTTAGGGATAGTTATTAGTCCACACTTTTTGCTAATAGATATCAATGTGTACCTGCTTTCAACATAAATGATTTCAAAATCAAAGTACTTGGGAATAAAAACAGAAATAAGATAAATTTTGATTAAAATGTTGAGAAATTATCAGGGTTGGCACGGTTTAAACCAGTTGGTTTTAACCATAGTTTAAAACCAACTGTTTCTCCCCCCCCCCTCCCTTAAAAAAAAATAGAAGAAATCTAATGATATTTTCTCTTTTTCCTTCATAATTTGTTTCAGATTAATGGATATAAGTAATTTCTACTTTTAACACTTTATTAGCAATAAGCCTTGGATAAAGTGGGTCTAGGTCATTTTTTTATGCATAAGATGAAAATCCATATGCATTGGTGAACATATCTATTGCTCAAAAGAGAAAGCTTAAAACATGTGAAATGATTAAAAAAATAGATTAAAATATTTAATAGAAAATAATTAATTTTTAAAAAATGCAGATTATTTAAAGCAATTAATACATAACAGGATTATCATTAAGATTTTGCCCAAACTGTACAAGAATTTTTTTCTTGGTTGAGGAGATTATCATGAAGAATTAAAATCAAAATATGAAGTCGAATAAGAGAGTATTCAAAGATTTGTTGCTATTTATAGCATTCTAATAATATTTTTTCTCCTTCTGTTATCAGCTGAATCTAATGACTAAAAATGTTGATTTCAAATAATCACTCAAAAGAAGAAACAAAAATCTCCAAGAAGTATTTGAAATTTATTATTTTAATAACTGCGTAAAAGAATATTTATCAAATTACATCCAAATGTTTATTATTTAGTACACAAAAGACAGTTTATAAATTTGAAAAATCTGGTATGAATTCAACACTGCGAAGCACAATATCCCATAATGGCTAAGAGTTAAAAACTTTTGGAAGAGATCTCCAGCAGAACTCCATTTTTGTTTGGATGCACCATATTTATATATTTAATTTTTAAAAATGGAAAAAAAATCCTATTTGCCAGTAAGATACATCTGTTTTTTTTTAATCATACACAACTAATTATGAATAAGTTTATCTTATAAACTTACATAGTTTATTTATAACAGATAAAGAAAGAAATCATCTTAGCTTGTTAATGAAAAACAATTATTCATATGCTTTGAAGCAAAATGAATATGAAATAATAAACAAATGATTGATTATACAATTATTTACTAACTACTTCAAAATTTGTACCAAAATAAATTAAAAAATACTTTATTAGTTTTTTAAAAATATAATGCAATATCTGATCCCCCCCCCCCTCCCAAGCTGCATTTGCCTACATTCTCTCACTCTGATTTAAAAAATACATTAGAAAGACCTTATATTTACCCTAAAAATTTTCTTATCCTAATAGAAAGTAAACTGTTTTATTAATAACTTAAAATTTTTCTATTTGTACTTTTATTTTAAAATTCAATACCTGATTAAAAAAAAGGGGGGGGGGACTTTAAAAGCATAGATTTATGCCTTCTTTCTCTCCTCTACTCCTAAAATGTGCAACATGTTTATGGCCATACCCAATTTTCTTTACAAAATATCTTGATCTAAATTCTAAATAAAACAACTTCTTTAAACTATTGATTTAAATCAAATTAAAAAAAACTCATTAAAATCATGCTAATAAAAATTTAAATTAGCAAATCATGTTGTAATTACTATGTATCTTAAGCAAAATGTCAAATATGTAAAAATGAGAATTTTTAAGCATAAGTACCAGATTTCTTGTTATAAAGACATCAGAATGGCAGGCATCCGAAAAACATAGGACATCAATAAACTTTAAATTAAGACGCAGCAAAGAACTCCAATTAAACCCTGAAAGGAAATAGATGAACAATTAAAACCAAATACATGAACAGCCTGATAATGGGCTGGTACATATAATGTAATGTTATCACTTTAGGGAAAAGCGGGTGGGGGGGGGGGGGTAGACTGGCACATGATACCTTAAGATATCTCTAGAAAGGAAGAGGATTTGTCTTTTTATATCATTATCATGTTTGATCCAAACCAAAACTTCGTCTTTTTATTTGTGACTTGTTATTTAGATCAAAATTTCAAAATAGTCTGTAATCTGTTTTTACCAAAATACAAACAAAGTAATTAAATCTATAAATGCCTGCTCTTCGTGGGGGTCTTTCTAAGGGAACCTAACCTGTATTTACGCAATGTTCAAAGAAAACCACAAAAACTCTGAACGGTTAGGCCAATGGCCAAGATTGGGTTCGAACCCAGCACCTTTCGTCTACCATTTGAGAGATGAGAACCTCTCGGCCACTGGTGGGGTCCGCACAGCTTCGGACCAGAGGTTATGCAGATTTTAGAATTTTGCAAATTTCTGGTCATTACTTTGTTTAAATTTTTTAAACAGTAATTTGAATGCAATAAATAATGCAATCTAAACTATAACGAATACTTACAATATAATAAAATAAGTAATAAACTAAAATAAAAATATAGATAATTTTTAAAATGATTAAAATATTGAAAGCAAAGGTCAAGTTAATAATCAATAATGTATGATTAAATATTCATTGTAAAGAAGAAATCTATTTTTCCTAAATGATTCAATGAAGCTTATCTCACAGGAACATTAGTAATCCACATCAAAATCATAAAATAAGGAGGTTTTATTTCAGGTTTACCCAGACTTAAAAACCAAAAAAGCTTGATTAATGCATAAATATATTTGGTAAGAAGATTGTAATTAGCAGTGATATTAGCAATATCTTGAATTTTTTCAAAACTAAATTTATTCTTCCTTCATGAAAACACATGGATTCAGGAATATTAACAGAAAATACACATTAAAATATACATAGAATTGGTATAAATTCAAAAAATTTAAATTCTCTCTCTGTATGCGAACTGAATGTTTCATTTCTTACATTCATAAATTATGTGCAGATTTGATGGAGTCTACTGTAATGGACAATGCAGAAACATTGATTCAAAGATTAAGATGCCAGAGTGGAAATGTGAATGCCAAACAGATAATATTGCTATGATTCTTGTTTAATTATTTAGGTATGTGCCTAATTAAATTAAAGACTGTTGTATTTCTTAAATTTTTTTTTTTCCAATAATAATGTATTAAACAATATGCTTATTTTTTTTTACAAGAGGGAGAGAGAGAAGTGTTACAAAATGACCAAAAATGCACATTGTAATAAAATATTTTTAATGAAATAAAAAAAGGCTTTTTAAACAGTTATACTGCAGTTACATAGACTTTATGTTTAATTAGCATTACATTTTTGCCCCCCCCCCTCTTTTTTTTATATGCACATATTTTATTTTTAAAATGCTGCTGTATCAAAATTCCAAAACAGAGATTTTTCACTTAAACAATATTCTTATACTATCTCAAATGATGTAGGTAAGATTTTAATCATGTTCGGCACTAGACAGTGCTTAACTGAAATATTGACAACAAATTTTTTAGATCATTAAATATTCTTTTGGCTGTTCTCTTAATAATAATTTAAAAAAATATTTTATTTTGAGGGATATTCTAATTTTTTGTACAAACATTTACTTTTCTGGGGGGGGGGGGGGAGGTCATTAACTTTTTCCAAAGAAAATGACTGATTTCTAAAGTGAAAGCAGTTCCAAGTACAATTAAGTTACATAAACATAAGGGAAATAGAAATTAACTAATTTCAATCTAATAAAAGTCTTGTAAAATGGTAAAAAAAAAAAAATACAAAAAATTTAATCCCTTTATCAAGTAAACCTAAATATAATGGCAGATTTTGTACAAACACAAATATATCTATTTTGATGATTCTCTTTTTCCTGCATCAAAATAAACATTTTTAAAGAAAAAGAGTGGTCAACAAATACTGATTCAGTAGAATCCTTCATTTTAACTACTTTTTTTAGAGATAGTTTTTTCAATATACAAAATCTTTGAAAATTGTATAAAAAAAAAAAAAGAAACCTTTAGTATTCAGAATAGAAGATTGCAAATGTGCAGTCTGTATTTCAATATTTCAAACTACACATAATAAAAACTAAAAGTAATATTGATGAATTATTCACATCAACTAAATTTATATACAGATGTTATGCAATTTAACCCTAGAATAATTTGAACTAAAGTATACCTAAGAAAATTAAAAAACAGACATCACTGTTGGTTACATTTGGCAAACAAAACTGGTTTTGATTAAAATTGCTCTGTATATTTGATATGATGTCAAAGTGTTTCAATCAAAATATCTTTAATTGAGCCTGTTCTGAATTCCCAGATCAATAATTTTAAACACAAACAGGCCATGGTTTTCATTTCTATATGCAGAAAATCTCAGATTTAATTACAAGTTACCATAATTATTATATTATAAGTATTAATTTTATTATTTCAGTGGTGAAATGATATCTTTTGATTTGTTTATTTTAATTGTAAATTTTAATGTTTTAAATATAAAAAAATATAGTTTTAATGTATTTTAAAAAAGATTTAAGATTTTTTAAATTTTAAAATTTCAAATAATAAAGGATTGTAAATATCACAATATTTAAAAAAAAATAATAATAATCCAGTAGTTTTTAAAATAGCCAATTTACTGCTATAATAAATTAGTGTTTACACCAGGGTTCACCCAAGTGGGCCCAGCCTGAAAAAACCCGGGCGGGTTTTTTCGGGCGGACCCACTTGAAAAACCCCATAATAAAACCCATTGTGGGTTTTTTTCAATTTTTTTCAAGATTTTACTTTTTACAATTTTATCATTATTTAATCTAAGGTATCTTAATGCAAAGATAAATGCCAATTGAAATATATTTCAAAAGAACCAGATTTAAAAAGAATTTCTAAGCATTGATATAATGACCAAAAAGTAAATTAGCTGTAAAGAAGGGAAAAAAAAGTTTTCAACTGATTTCTTTTTTAAAATTAATGAAAGAAACTATATAAATTTAGCATATTTAACTTGAAACAGGGTTGTTATGATTTTGTCCAACTCAAAAAACCAACTGGGTTTTTTCAAAATTTCAACTTTAAATTACATAAGATTAATTTCATAATATCGTTATTAAGATCTTAATACTGATATTAAGGTATATTTCTTAATAACAATACATCACTTATAAAGTTTCTCTCTCCACCACAAGGGGAAAAAATGTTAATTCTCATGAAATGAAAATTTTTAAAAGAAATAATTGTAACTTAATTTTTTATATATCACAAAAACAAACTTTTTTTCCATAAAAAAAAAAAAAAAAAAAAAAAAAAAAAAAAAAACTGATACATAATCTGTTTTATGTTATGTTATACCATTGAAACTCATAACAAAATACCATATATCCTGGGAATCCTAATTTATTGAAGTACCTTTGTAAAATTATTTGGTTAATTCTATTAATTGGTTATAATAAAAAGTACTTACTAATTCTGATTTAGCATTAGTATAGTATTTTAATCATAATTTCATTCGTAAAATTATTACTAGTAATCAATTTTTGTAAAAGCAAAGTGTAGTTTTGATTGTCATTGATTTAGTTGTAATTACTACTTCAAACTGTATTTAGTGCTAAGTACATTTTTTTCCGCACATTCTGAACCTTCTTCATTAACTCAAAATAGCTGGCTTAAAATAACCTTAATGCAAAAAACTAGTCATATAAGACACAAATCTACCTTTTAAATTAACTTGATTTTTTAATATATACATTTTGTTAAGTTATTCTTAATGCAAAATTATACCCAGGTTTCACTGATACATTCAGATTTTAACTATTATGTATATAAAAATTAGAAATTTAAAGTGTTTAAAAAAAAAAAAAATTGATAAAACCCGAAAAAGCCCAGGTTTTTTACTGGTGGGCCCAGTGGGCTGGGCTTTTTAAAAAAAAACCCGGGTTTTTTCAAACCCTCGTTTACACTAGAAAGAAAAAGGGGACTATCGCAAGAGAAAATATATTATTGACTTTAATCAAGAAAAAAAATGTTGGAAAATGTGCAATAAACATTAATTTTGAATGATTTTATGACATAAAAATACAAATAAATTACAAGGTGATTGAATAATTTCAAACTTTTTTTCCTAAAGAAATAAGAAAATTCTATCTTTTTTGCAAGATTGTAAGAACACAGGTTTAGAAATACTATGGAATGGAGAAACTTTTATCAGAAATATCTGGATACAACTAGTGATGCATTTTACTACTTTTAAAAAGGGCAGGGTGCAATTTGTAAATTTGATAAAGGATGGTTGGCTACTCCTTCAAAAATGAACACTAAATAAATATTTTCAAACAAAAATAAAATTAAAAAGAAACATATTGCACTCAACTAGAAAAATGTCAAACAATATTCTAGAATTACTTTTTTTTTTTTTTTTTTTTTTTTTTTTTTTTACTAAGAACAAAATTGAAATTAAAAACAATTTGCTTTATACATTTAAAACAAAAAATAGGATTCAGTATCAAACATTAAAAAATCAGAAATAAAAAAAATTTTAAATAAAAATTAGTTTATTATTTAAAGAAAAAGTTAACATAAATGTAATCTTGTCATATTTTATTTTCTACAATGCTATACAGTTTAAACTTAAATTCAACTAAATCAAAACCAAAAAAGATTGTTTTCTAATAAAGCTGTATGTAACTAATTACCTAAATTAGACAGTAAAAAATTCACTGCCAGAAACAAAAATTCCTTATCTACATTATGACAGTCAACAACAATTCAAAAGATCATTAACACTTTTTTTAACTGAAAATATAAAAAATATCTTGCAGCATGATAGATTGAAAATAAATATAAAATATAGAAACTATGAAACATCTTTTCGAAAGTAAACATCAGGTGTATGAAATATAAAAAAATCTTGATATTTAAAAAATAAATGAACAGCAGACTTCCTCAAATCCACAGGCACCTAAAATCCATACATTCTCATTGATGTGAACAATGACACTTTAAGTTCAGATGTAGGGACAAAATTACAAAATTTTTTAGTTTTATAGCATTCTGTATGTACTTCAATATGTTATTCTTGATATTATGATGGAAATATTTCATGAAAGAAGTATAATTCTATTTTTGAAAGAAATCCGAGATATTTCTGATATTACTGCAACATTTTTGCCAAATATATTCATATATTATATACATTAGCATTGTATAAAGCTTTTTCTTTTCTTAATAATAAAGAATTTATACATTGCATTACTTATTTCTGTATTTTAATAAAGCGAGTACAGCTCTTTCAATCTGATACAATTCTTAATTTTCCTAAGATTTTTGGAAGTCGTTAAACTAATACTGAAAATTTCAAGCGTCTCCCCCCCCCCTTCTTTCACACACAGAAAAAAATAATATCCATATAGGGTAGTTGTGCCGTAAATGAACACATTTATGGAATTTCTTTAAAAGCTATGCTTTGACTATTTCATTTCAGTTTTTTCAATATTAAATTAATATAATCAAGAACTTAATCATTCTCATAGTCTCACTTCCCTTAGTCTTACTAAGTACTATTGTAAATATCAGAAATGTACTAAAACATCCAAAATTCTAGTAATGGATACCCCCCCCCCAAAAAAAAAAAATAAATAATAATATATAGAATTGTTTTATTGCTTCATTTTGAACCAGAATTTAATGAAACAAAATAGTTATTTTCAAATAAATTTAACAATTAGGGTATCAATAATTAATAAAATACTTGTTTGTAAGAATTATTCACCCTTTAAATTTATTTGTGATTATCACAATATCGGTATTTTAATTATTTTAGATACATCGTTTAAAATATTAATATTAAAAAAGAAGTTTAGGGATACTAATACAAATTTATTTATTTATTAGTATTTTTTGCTCATAAGACTTACTGATACTGTTTAAATTAAAATATGATTTTTTTTTCAATTTTTTTCAAAAATTGACTGTAATTATTTAATTTCAATTATTTTTAAGTATGTTTTACCTACTACTTATGTTTCCAACAATGTGTATTTTTATCAATAAACATGTATGTAAATAAAAAAAAAACCTTTTTTGGCTAAATCGAATAATTTGAGATACATGTTAAATTAATGAATATATCTTCCACATTGCATTCCTCCATAATAGAAATCTTATTTAAAATTCCTCTATAAATTTCAGTTTACCCTCTTCTTTGAAACTATCACACCTTCCTTTTCAATTCCAGCATATAGACTATAAAAATCTTTATTTATTTTTTTTTTCAAAGTTTTATTACTTAATTCTGATTTTGTCGAAAATATACTTAAATCAATTGTTTAAATTTTCTAAAAAGCACACATTTTACCTTCCTTTTCTCAAGCATACAAATTATTATTATTTTATGAAATAGATTTTTAAATAGTTTTTATTTTTGGTAATTTTTCAGCAACAGTAAGCAATAATCATAATATACTGCAAAAATAATGTATGAAGAAATAATAGGCATTGTTTAGTCCCATATTGTTTTTCTACTGAAATTGCTGCTTCCATGCATTAACGTAATATTGTTAAAGAAATAATCATTGAAAATTTATTTTAACAGTAATCTGGAAATTTGAGACTAACCTGGAAATATCAAGGAATTTTAAAATGTTTAAACGACCTTTCACAAAATAATTTATCTTAAAACAGGATCCTTCGCAAAACAGTTTATACCAATTCAGAATTATTCGTTTCTTAAATAGACCTTTCTCAGAAATTTTCCCCTTCGAATTGAACTTTTCAAAATTTAGTCATTTAAAATTAAAATCTGGACTGTAAATAAGCAGTTCAACTCCACAAAAAGCATATTACTTAGCTCACATGAAAAATATGAACCTGAAGACTTGATAATTTAAAATTTACAAAATTTTGACTAGAATCTTCACAAATGTAAGAAAAATTTCTGAATTTCACAAAAATAGGACCCTCTGAGAAAAATCAGGACATATCCGGGAAATTATAACATTTATAACATATTCATTTACTTCAAAATGTAAATAAATTGAATTGATGATTTTTTATTGCCATCTATGACTATCTTGATTTTTTTTTTCTTTTTTTCAGGCAAGCAGGTTTTGTAAATTTTATATTCAACACATCATACATTATCAACCTACAATTCTTGTTTGATTGTAGTATAGCTATCTGATACTAGACAACTTGTGCCTTATAAAGTTCTGATTAATTGCTATAGTGAGGGGGTTGGGACACATTTTGAAACTTACAATTTCTTTACTTATTGTTAGGTACAAATATATACCAGTGTTTACATTTAGATCCGCTAGATGGCTGTACTGAGCCAGCGTTAGATATTCTGATATTCATGTCACTATGCACAAGCTTGTGTAGATAAGATATTATTCTTTTTACATAGTCATAAAGATAAAAGAAGGATATTCAATAATTATAAAATAGTTATTGCATATTATATTTCTAAATTGTTCAGAGCGATTAAAAAGTGAATCACCTTGCCCTCTATATATTGAAATTTTAGTTTGTGTCAAACAAAATTGATTTTCTTACTTTTATAAAAAGTGTCCCACACCACCCCACTTGCCCTTTACTTTTTAAATTTATAGTTATGCTATTGCAGGGTTCATTGATATATATCATCATATATGAAATAGACGACCTCAAATTCTCACAACTTGGGACCAGTGGTTGTGTGAATTTTAGAATTTTGCAGATTTCTGGTCATTGCTTTGTTTACAATTTTAAACAGCAACTTGAATGCAATAACACAATGCAAATTATAAAAAATGCTTGCAATACAGTAAAACATTAAAACTAACAAGTAATAAACTGAAAAGTAGGAAAATTTTCAAAATGATTAAATTATTAAAAGTTCAAATAAATATTAATGTGTGTGCCTAATAAACATGATGCAATTTCCTTGTCAATTCAATGAGTTTTTCTTCATGAAGACAATAAAAGCATAAAGTGAAGTAATGTTGCTTCAGGTTTAGCTATAACAAATTTTTATTAATTATGCAAGTAACTGTTTATTTAGTTTAAAAAATTATTTTCAACCACACATGGGCAAATTTCATTTTACTTAAAAAAAAAAAAAAAAAAAAAAAAAAAAAATCAGCTTGCCGTTTTTTTCACATATTTTTTCGTATTTTAGTGCAACATTACTCTGAAAATCTCATTGCGATTACATTTGCTAAAATTTATAAATATTTAATTATTTATTTGGACTATTACGCTCAAAACAAACTGCTCTTCAACGTATTAAATCAGTGTAGTTAGTGTTAATAAAAAATAATTATTATTATTATTAAATAATAACGATCAAAAGCGATAAGAAAAAAAATTCACACAAATCTTTAAAAGATTCCTATCATATGATGAAATATCGTATTTATATAATATAAAAACAGGAGAAAGAAATTATCTAATTCTATTCTGAATCAACTTTGAATGGATCGCGACAACAGAATTTAAACGCATCTCGATGTTACATATTCGAATTCATTTTTTAAATTTCGCATTTTAATCCACCAACATGAAATTAAACATGATAAGCCTTAAAATAACCAGCAAAATAACTTACTTGAATGATGAAATTTCTCCTTCGTTTCCATCCAACAAGACTGACGATGAATTTCGCGCTCGCTCCGCCATCGTAAACAAACACAACCGCGCAAACAACTTTTCAGATGTTGCCAGATTCTTAAACTGAATGAGAAACGTTTTGATTGGTTAGAAGAGAAGTAACATTACGTAAAATAGCATTCGTTTGAGCGTATTTAAGTATAACAGCTAAATGAGCATTTTTTTACAATTGGTCGAACGAAATCTTTGTAAATTAATCGTGTTTAACAAATTTTCTAGAAAAACGGTAAAGTGAATATCAAATATGCAGTCAACGCGTCATTATTTAACAAAAATTTTTAACAGTGTACAATTTTCAAAAATATCGTCTGTTATAAAATCCGGTTAATTTCGATTTTATTTCGTTTAATAATATGGATAATTGAGTTGTATAGTATTTTGTTAATTTTATCTTAAAATAATATTTGTTTGAGAGTTAGATTGACCAATATGAAATGTATTTTTTACTGTAACTAATTGTGTATGTTTATTATAAATCAATGCAACAGTTCTTTCTTAAAGATTTTTCTGCGTCGAATTTCGACGGGATCTACCTCGTTTACTTAACGTGAAATTAGCCCTTCTTTAACCCTTTGAATTATTCAAAGTATTTTCAAAAAGTCAATATTGGTAGTTTCTTCATTTTTTGACTGCGTTTTTTCCTGACAACGCATAACCCTGTAATTATAAATCTAATTTTTATAATTATTCATTCTTACAAGGAAGGTCTCCCTACGGGCATACTCAGAAAAATCTTAAAAAATTACAGAATGTTCTTCTCATATAGTTATATATGTTTATAAAAAAATTTCGGCGGAACTTCCTTATAAAGTCCGTAAAAAAATAATAAAAATTTCGTTTATTTGGCGATTTATCTCCGGTTGGCGAAAAAACGAAAATTTGAAAAATACGCTTTTACGCTTCGAATATTTTTTAAAGAAAAAACTTTCTATGTTCAATTTATTTAAATAAGCTTAGTTTAAGTAATTTTAGTTTTGCATTTTTACTTTACTTTAAGTGTAATTTTGTCATATACGTTTATATGTACTTATAACAAAATGAAATTAATATATTTTATCATTTAAAACACAATTTAAACTGATTAAAATTGTTCCAAATTGAAAAATACACTGTTAAAAATCTGCTGAATTTTGTTGCAACGCACCCCCTTGCTTGTATAGAAAACGGTTACTTGGCCGTGAAATGGAGCTTTCTCATTGGTTGGAATAGAGATATTATATACAAGCGGTGGAGTGCGTTGCAACAAAATGCAGCAGATTTTTAACAGTGTATGACACGGTCAATTCCCCGTGCTATGGAGCATTCTCATTGGTCAGAAGAGAGATATTCTATAAAAGTAGTGGAGTGACGTTGCAGTAAATGCTGCAGATATTTAACAGTGAAGTCAATTAAAATCAATTTTCAGATTCGTAATCGTCTGCTTTTGGCGAGGAAATGCACTGCTTGCCAAATCCCGCGTCGCTTTCAGCTTTTCACGCCAATTATTCCAAACTATTTTATTTTTTTTACATATCTAATAATGTAATTCCGCCGCTAATTTTCACTGATCCTTTATTACCTACATGAGTAGTTTAATTCGTATTTTTTTCAAAAAATTCTGAGTATGCCCCCAATGGAGACCTTCCTTGTTAGTTACTTATTAAAAAAATTCTAAGTAATTGATGAAGCAAAAGTTTTGGGTAAAACTGCATGCATCATACAAACTTTATATATATATTTGTGTGTGCATGTGACACACAATTAGCCAAAACATGAAAAAAAATAAATTCTATAATTTTACGAATAAAACAGTAAGTTTAATATTAGAAATGACTAACAAAAATGAATTTATGAATAGCAGCTTTGTGGCATTTGAAAAATTAAATAAATACGTAAAATTAAATGTTTGAAGATTTCCCTTTTTCTACTTATCCATTTGTCATGTATGATGAATGAGAACCAACCAAACGAAAGGTTTTGTTAGATGTAATATTTTTTCCCATACTTCAATAATCTGATTTGAAAGAATACGAACTTTTTATAAATAATTAAAAAAGTTTCACAAGACGTTTCGAAATTTATTTTAATTTTTTGGCTCAATAATTCACTGTGGAGTGGGATATAACTAAATTGATGATCTTCATAAAGCCGAATGCATGTATAACGTTGCTCTTATTGTGCAAAAGTACATAGAGACGAAACAATAAATATTAACAAATTTTTGTGATTAGATTAAATATAGGAATTATTTACATAGTTTATAGGAAATATTTATGCCATTAATTGATTAGTGGATTTTTTTATTAAAATGAACGTAAGACTTTAATCAACAAAACAGAAGGCAAAGAAAATATTATCAAAGATTTACTTGGTTGTAATTTGTTAAACAATTAATTGATTGTAAATGTCTTTTACTTCTTATTCGAATGTAGAATATAAATTATTTTAATCCATTAAAGATCGAAATATCTTATATTTTTAAATAAATGAATGAATTTTTCACCTGTAGTTATGATTAAGAGTCACAACCCGTAGTTACAGATAAGATAGTTTGCATTTAACATTTAAGCCGCATAATTTGAAATCGCCACGTTTATTAAAATAGTTTGTAATTATACATGTAATTTTTATAATTATCTATTGAAAAAAAAAATTAGATGAAGTAAAAGTTTTTGACAAAACTGTACGCACCTTAAATACTTTATATACTACTTATATTAATACTTTGTGTGGTACACAATTAGACAAACCACAGTAAATATATATATATATATATGAATAAAACAAATAGTTTTTTATTACAAAGGCTTAACACATTTGAATTTATGAGCAGCAGCTTTATAGCATTTGAAAATTAAATAAATACATAAAATTAAATGTTTGAAAAAAATTCCTATTCCCACTTATCCATCAGTCATGTATGATGAATGAGAAATTGGCAAACAAAAGATATTGTTAGAGGAAATATCCTTTCTCATGCTTCAATAATCCGATTTGAAAGAATGCGAAGTTTTCTAAACTAATTGAAGAAGTTTCATAAGAAATTTCAAAATTTATTTTAATTTTTGGGTTTAAAAATTCATTGTGGAATGAAATGTAACGATATTTGATCGTCTTCATAAACCGAACGTACCTGTAATATTCCTCTTATTGCACATAAAATACATACAGATGAAACGGTAAATATTACTTTATTTTTCAGAAGTTCAAGTAAATATAGGAATTATTTATATATTTTATAGGGAATATTTATACCATTAATTGATTAGGAGATTTTTTTGTTAAATTGAAAATAAGAGTAATTATCAAAATAAACAAGCGAAAAGAAGCATTATGAAAGTTTTACTTTGTTGTAATTTGTAAAATTAATTATTAAGTTTAAAATGTATTTTTCTTCGTCTTTGAATGTAGAATATAAATTATTGCAACCCATTAAGGAGGGCAGTATCTTATAATTTAAAAAAAAATGAAATACAATTTTATTTTACACCTGTAATTATGATTAGGAGTCAGAAGCTACAATTAAAGATAAGATAGTTTGTATTTAATATTAAAACGGCATATCTCATAATTGCCACGTTTATTAACCTAGTTTGTAATTATAAATCTAATTTTTATAATGATTTATTTGTTGTTATTTATTGAAAAAAATCTAAATTTTAAATTAAGTAAAAGTTTTCAATAAACTTTATACACCATTTATATTTTATATGATGTGTGTGTGTGTGTGGTAGGAAACTAAACTATATTTTTAAAAAAATCTTTAATTTTATGAATAAAATGAAATGTTTTATATTCGAAATGCCTAACACAATTGACTTTATGAGTAGAAACTTTGTGGCATTTGTAAAATTAAATAATTTCATAAAATTAAATATTTGAAAAGAATTCCTTTTCTCACTTATCCATCTGTCATGTATGATGAATGAGAATCTACCAAACGAAAGATTTCGTTAAAGGAAATATCTTTTCTCATACTTCAATAATCCGATTTGAAAGAATGCTAATTTTTGTAAGATAATTGAAAAAGTTACGTATTTAGTTTCGAACATTTATTTTAATTTTTTGGTTAGATAATTCATTATGGATTGAAATAAAACAACACTAGATGTTCTTCATAAAACCGAATTTATCTACAATGTCCCTCTTATTGCACAAATAATATAGAGAGACGAAATGATATATATTAATTTATTTTTTAGAAGTTCAAGTAAATACAGGAATTATTTATATATTTTATAGGAAGTATTTATGCCATTATTTGATTAGTGAGTTTTTTCCCTAAAATGAATCTATGATCGTAATTAATAAAATAGATTGGCGAAAAAAATGTTATTATCAACGTTTTACTCGACTTAAATTCTTTAAATCATTAATTAATTTAAAAAAAATCATTTACTTCGAATTCGAATATACAGTGTAAAATGTAATAATTAATTGAAAACGACAGAAATAATGCTTTAGTTTTTTTTTTCTTTACAAGCGAATTTTTTAGTATCGCGAGAACGCAATACCAGTCAAAATCATCTATATTTTTGTCCCATAAAAAATTAAAATCATTTAATACTAAGCTTTATAGAAACTGCATTGTAAATATCTACAATATCCATTTCTGGAATAGCTGATTCTTCTTTTATTCTTTAAGTGCACCTATGAAAACTCTGAAACTATACGTAAAAAACTTCAAAACCATTCCATTTTATTTCATTCGCATTTCTAACTATTTACAACACAAATCAATAATAAAAAAGTTCTTGAAATAACAATAAGATATACATTATGTGGTGATAAAGTTGTTGAAAAAAATATTGACAATAAAACAAAAACAAAAACTCAAGCATAATATTGAGAAAAAGCGACGAAAGTCTTCAAAGGGGTAATTTATTATGAAAATAAATAAATGAAATAAAAATACATTACAATGCAGATAGTGCAATTAACATGCAATCAATGATAAATACACCTCAGTAACTATTGTAGGATTTATTATATATTATTCAATTTGAGTTTTATTTCTTATTTTTTCTCATGTTTCTTCTTTTGCGAAAAAAATAAATAAGTTAAATTTTCATTTTCCGAAAACATTGTGCAAGAGTCATAATAAAATCATTATTCGTACTTTTATGATTTTGTCCGAAAAATTATTTTTGATTTCAAAGACTATTTAATTTGGCACATAATTAGCCAAACCAAGGTAAAATGTAAACCGCAGTAAAAAAAAAAAAAAAAAAAAAAAAAGTATAATTTTATGAATAGAACGAAAATTTTATATGAAATGAATTTATGACCTGAAGATTTGTGGCATTTGAAAAATTAAATAAATAAATAAAATTAAACATTTGAAGATTTATTCTATTTCCACTTATCTATCTGTCATATATGATGGATAAGAACCTTGCAAACAAAAGGGTTTTTTAGAGAAAATATCTTGTCTCATACTTCAATAATCCGTTTTGAAAGAATTCAAAGTTTTCTAAGATAATTGAAGAAGTTTCATAAGAAATTTAAAAATTTAATTTTAATTTTTCAGTTCAATCATTCATTGTAGAATGAAATACAACAATAATTGATGCACTTCGTAAAACTAAGTGTATCAGTAATGTTCCTCTTATTCCAAAAAATACATGTATAGACGAAACGATAAATATTAATTTATTTTTCTGAGGTTAATGTTAATATAGGAATTATTTATGTATTTTATAAAAATAATCATACCATTAATTGATTAGTGAATTTTTTATTTAAAATGAACCTATCAGCATGAATTACAAACAACAAATCGACAAGCGAAAAAAAAAATGTTATTATCAAAGTTTTTAATTTGTAAAACCATTAATTAATTTCTAAATGTCTGTTACTTTGCATTCAAATATAGAATATAAATTATTTTAACCCATTAAGGATCGCAATATCTTATATTTTAGATAAATGAAATAAAATTTTATTTTACACCTGTTATCGATAATTAAAGAACAAACTAGATATTATTTTTTTTAACGATAGACGTATTAATTTCCCGAAAACGCTATGTCAAAACAAATAAAGTATATTTTGACCGTATGAAAAGATTTAAATCATATAACATTTAGCATTACATTAAATGCACATAAATAGCTGCAATATCCGTATTCTGAATTTCTGAATTATTTTTCAAGTTCATATATGAGCAGTCCAAATTGTAACGGTAAAAGAATCCTTAATATTATATTCATATTCTTAACTATTTAAATCTCAAATCCCTAATAATAACGTTCGTAAGAATCACAATAATATCTACAATAGGTGATAGGACAATTCTGCGCAAATGCGTCCATGAAGACTGTTTGAAATTTAATTTATAAATTCGGTGCAGAATTTTATCGAGTCATATCAAATTTTATGAAAATAATAACGAAACTTAAAAGATAAAAAGAGTTTTCTTCATTCCATTAAATCCTATCAGACGTTAATAATTATATTATATCCCTTTATAATTAATGAGTCTGGGTTTGTATGTTGATTATGTACTATTTAAGATGGAGTCTTATTACTTTCCTATTGTGGAATTTTATATATAAAAACTCTCCCAAATTTGTATTCATGCTATTTTGTATTAGTGCAATTTTAATTGCATCAAGATCTGAATATTTATAAAATTAGCTTTATTACGAACGCACCTCATTTGCCACGTTCTTGAGACAAAGAACAACTCTTTGCTCTTAGTATCAAGATTATCTGATATAAAAAGATAGCTTACTTCGACCAATTTGAATGGCTTAAATTGGGCCAGATATATGATCATAAGTATGAAAACTAAATAATAACTTTCTAGGACTTTAGAATGTAAAAAAAAGTTAGATGTCTCTTAATTCACAAAACTGTGCAATAATCATGAAAGGAAAATTTCAATAGCCTCTCCCGAGTCACCCAAGTTTCTAAAAAAGTCAGAAATTGCAACTCAAGCTTAACAAATGAGCTACGGTCGTAATTTTTCGAAGTTTTATAAATATTCAGATCTTGATGTATTAGTATAGGGTAACATCACCAGTAATTGGCAGGCACCAGTGATTGGCACATCCTACAAAAATGTCCTAAAATAATATTTATATCCAGTCTTTTAAAAATGCAAGACCATATACCAGTTATATGTTCATTTACTTTACAGATTATAACTTTGATTTATGCTACTAGATGCCAATAGTGCCCAGTAAAGATAAACAGTTATGGCTTGTATCAAATTAGCCATTTTGGTTGCAAATGCTTCTTCTCTGGCTTAAGAAAAGTGTGCATTTCAATTTATTATTATCTGATTTATAGTATATTTTAAATATTAATTGACAACAGTTTTGTTTAGTTGAAAAGGGTTTATTTAATTGTGTAAAAGTCTAAGTGCCATTACTGGTGATTACAGCAACTTTTTATAAATATATTTTTATAACTATACTTTTTCAAATATTTTTTCTTTTAGTGGGCAAAATAGAAGCACAGATATGCACTTTTTGATTTAAAAATATTTGCAAGTAAATATTTTATTTCTTGGTAATGAAAATAGAAGTAAGTTTAAAGACAAATCCTTATTGTGCCAATTATTGGGGATGTTACCCTACATTATTTCGGATACAGTATAATAGCAGAAATCTCGTCCGTCATCCTGTGGATACCATCTGCTTTCATCCATACAGAAAGTAATTTGTAGCAATTCATTGCAACGTACATCAATTTCATGAAACAAAAAATAATTTAATGTAATTAAATCTTGCCCCTAAGAATGTTTCACCCTATATTATTATGCAATGGAAACTTTGCGTGGCACTGTAAAATAACAAATATCATTTGCACCACAGATTGTACAGAATGTATATTTTAATATATACTTCATAGATGCATGTCTATTTTATTGTGTTTGGAAAGGTGTTGCATAATTAAAATACACTTGAAATTACACTGGTGTGCAAAATTTAAGGATGAGTCACAAAATGTCAATTTTCAACGGATTTTCAAGCGATAATTTTTACGCGAATATTCAAAAAGAAGTAATATAGTTCGAATGATTACTATCCCTGCATATCTGGTAATCATTATAACATCTCATTCGGATCACACATGGTCACAAGAGTCAGAGTCACTAAGGCGAAACAAAAAATAGAAAATTCCGTACGTCTCTTATATGAGTCTCAAATGACACTGTATGCGACTCCACTGACAGGTCATTGTATCTGCTGCTTTCTCGCGAGTCACTAGGAGACTTTACAGTGTCGTTTCATTGAGACTCTCGTGTGACCTCTCATCTGGAGACTCAATTTCAAAGTCATTGTGAACGTTGCATTGTGATAATTTATCAAATAATGTCCCATTAAAGTCACATGGTGATTTTTCACCACTTTTCACAGTGGTTACTTCACAGTAGGGTCTCTGTCACCATTTGACAAAGTCTTGTGACAGAAAGTCACAATGTGTCTTTAATGGAAAATTATTTGTTAATTTATGATAATGCAACGTTCAGAATGACTTTGAAATTGAGTTTCCAGATGAGATGTCAGACGAGAGTGTAATGAAACGACATTGTAAAGTCACCTGGTGACTCGCCACAAATCAGCAGTCACAATCATTATTCGAATTATATTACTTCCTTTTGGATATTAGCGAGAAAATTATCGCATGAAAATCCATTGAAAATTGGAATTTTGGGACTCGTCCTTAAATTTTGCACACCAGTGTAATTTTTTCCTATGGGCATAATGTATCTGAATACTTTGAGTGTCAATGTAATTGACATCCGATATTCATCCGATATTCATAAAATTTGAAATGACTCGACAAATTTGAGTATGATTTATATATTTTAAATTTCAAATGATTCTGTTGGATAGTTTCTGTTCCATTATAAAAGGGCCCCACCAGTGGCCGCGAGGTTCTGACCTCCAAACTGGTAGACGGTAGGTGCTGGGTTCGAACCCAATCGCGACCGTCGGCCTAACCGTTCGAAGTTTTCCGTGGTTTTTTTCGAACCTTGCGTAAATACGGGTTAGGTTCCCTTAGAAAGACCCCCACGGAGGGCAACCCACCCCATAGGGCCTATATCCCATAGCGTAGATAATCGGCCGACAAAAAATACACAAAATACACCATTATAAAAGGACAGACGGAAGAACTGACGGCCGGAATAGTATACTGAGTACACCACCCCAATCATTATTTATGTCAAGACCGCATCTGTCTTTAAGAGCTGATATCTCGGCTACTTACTGACGATTTTTTCAAAAATGATTATTAGCAGTACTTCTATATTTATGATAAGATAGGTAACATCCAACACTCATCAAATAATTTGTCCAATGCTCACAAATCGTTATTTGTGTGTAACAGAAAAATGTATTTTTCTCAAAACTATGCGATCTAGAGTAATTGCTATCTTTTTCCTGCAATGATAAAGTAACATCTACAATCGCTATTTTCTTTTTCATAATTTTAGGTTCAGTAGGTTCGTAATTAGTTTGGGGAGGACTTTTTTTGCACTATGTTTTCGATGATATCATCTAAAATGCAGTACCTAAAATCAAAAGAAATATACTTTTGAGTTCAGCGAAATGAAAGAGATACCCCACTCGATTTACAAAGGAAAAATTTCTTTTCAAGTAACTAAATTAGGACCCCTACCCCCCTCTTGAATATATTTGTAAATGTATAATAATCTGTAAGTATATGGGTCAATAGTCTTAATTACTTCCTACAATTAGCGTTTTCCGCATTAAACAGTTTATTAGTAAAATCGCTTTGACAAACGGACAGGCATAGACAGGAATGATTTTATTACAATTCCGTTTTCACTTCACAAGTATGGAACCCCAAGAAAACAAAGAAAAACACAAAAAAAAGAACTAACTATAAAAAAAAGCTGTCAAAGTGCCAAATGATTTCAAATTCAAGTTTTAAAAAACAGGCAGAATAGGAAAGTGCTAGAAAAATGAGGTGTAGAAATCTGATGTTCCAAAGAACATATATCTAATGATTCAGAATCTAAAAAGAAAAATCAAGCTATTAATGATTGGTTTTGCATAATATGTATAAAACATAAAATTGCAAAAATGATTCAGTGTTCAGATTACAAAAAGCGTTTCCTGGCTGTGCGTGAATAAAAAAAAAACAGAAACAAATGCCTGGAAAAAGTTTGTTTCAATGAAAATGGCTGAGGATTCAGATACTTAAAAGAAAAATCAAGATAATGATTGTTGGTTTTTCAAGGTTTATAAGAATAATAAAATAGCATATAGGATTTAATGCTTACTTTGTTATGTTAGGTCCGCGCTGGTATAAATATTTTACAAAAGTAATTCATGAGTAAGCCATGCATTACTTTTTGCACGATATTTAAGTAACTACCAATTATTTCCATAACTTATACTCTTATTTACTTATAACATTGATTTATATTGTAAAATTTATTTTGATTTAAAGCAATTATTTTTACAATGAATGAGAATGATTACAATGAATGAAAACATTATGACCACCCCACATTTTGCCACAATCACGCATGGTATTTAAATGTTGCTAGGTAGTCTTAGTAATCGTTTTTGGTCTTACGTTTGCTTGTGAGGGCAAAGGTTGCTTGCTATTCTACGCTAGTTTGACAGAGGGCAGAATTCAGTCGCCCAACGAACGATAATAACTTTGAAACTGCATGCCTCATGGATTATTGGGGCCACCAGCAGGGATGACCGAGCTCAGCTCGGTCAAAATTAACTTAATTCGGTCAACTCGATATAGTATTTTCCCTGTATCATTCACTCTGTATTATTACTGTAAAACATGTTATTAATAATAGTATTATTTATAAAAACAATCAATAAGAACACTATGTTTGTATACACATGCTCATAAATTTAACTTTATTTTAAAATTTACAACTAAAGGAAATCAATCCGAATCACTGTTTTAGCTCGACTCTGATTAGTTTAACTATGCATCTCGAATACTATTAAGAATATATAAGAAATTTCTTCATATTCTGAAAAACAATATTTTTTGCCAGCTATAGCCAAATTTTGACACATTTTTTCATTTGGTGCCAAATACGTGTTTTGGTTTCGTAATCTTATTAGTTGATTTTTCGGCCAAATTTCGCCAGTATTTTATCAAATATCGCCAACTTACTGGCTTTTGCCATATTCTGGTGATCCTGACCCTTATTACCCAAATGATCCATTAATCAAATGTGATCAAACACGTGACTTAGCTCAATGGTCTTCAGGCGGGAGTAACTATGACTCTCTTAAGGGGTGAGCTCGTGTTCGGGAACGAACCTTGAGGGAATGCCCTCGGGCGTTTCCTCAGGAGGGGCGTGACCCTGAGCGAGCTTCCTTATTAAGCAAAGGGGTTGTCTAGGGCGGCTTCGTTTTGGGGTCGATTTTTGGTGCATAGGGGCGCGTTCCCGTGTTCTGGGGGACTTTGTTTTTCTCAGTCGCGGGATCGCGTTCCTGTGTTCGAAACTTTGGCCTCGGACTATGCCAAACTATTCAATCACCTGCACGGAGGCATGTTACACGGTGCTAGTGGACTTCCCCTTGTCTGTGGGCCCGCTACCTACGCATATCTTGGTCATCCTTGGGTGACTCAAGCTCTATGGAGTACACGGAAGCTCCCGCTAGCATCACCATGGTCATTCGGGTTAGCAGCCCGTCTGACTTACGACATCCAGGCGCTACAGAAGAAAACATGAATAAAGGAGCCACTAATAACGTTAGAGGCTTAGGATGTTTCGCTGCCGAGGAGGCCCACGGACCGAGTTCTGCTGGCTTTCGATGTAATATCTGTGACCGTCATTTCCCCAAGAAAGCTGGATTAAGCCAGCACCAACGCAGGATGCATCCGGCCGCTTACCATCAGGCGGCCAAGGAAGAGCTACAAGGGAGAGTCCCAGCGAAGAAGAGGTGGAGTGAAGATGAAGTGGCAAAGCTTGCGTGGGCGGAAGCAAGATTAGTTAAAGAATGACTGGATGAGGGACGTATTAACCAGAGGCTGGATGAGATGAAGGTCGTGGAGAGGACGTTCGATGCGATTAAGAGTCGCAGGAAGAATGCGAAACATAGAGATTTGGTAAAAAGGTACCTCCAAGACTTGAACGCTGTACGGACGTCCACCTCTGCCCAGTGCAGAGCTGTTGATGGTTCGACGGCAAAGTTGTCTGAAATTGTCCCTTCCGCTACTGAGAATGAAGCTCTATCTCTTCCTGGACGGCTAATCGAGAAGAAGTCCGACATTGACAAGACCCCTGATAATGACAATACTCCTGATAATGACAAAACTTCCAAGATTGACATACCTGATAGTGACTTTCCCGATTTTGATAATGTTCTTGACGATGACAATGCGAATAACTATGAGGAAGACACAGTTATATATGAATCAGTGGAAACCTACTAACATAAACTTAACATCAATACCAGATACGGTTACTTGCCGGAAGAAGAAAAACTTCTACTAGATAAGGCATTTTATTTCCTGGGGTCAGGCCACAATAAAGCTAAAGATTTGATTAACGCATTATTGTCATCCATATGTAAACCGAAGCAGAGAAGAATAAGAAGACAAGTTAATAGGAAAACTCCCGTGAAGATCTCTAACAGGAAGTTGAAAAGACAAAAATACGCACGTTTTCAGCAGTTTTTCAAATGAAACCGGAAGGCCGCCTACGATTATCTCTATAATAGTAATTCCGTTAGCGATGAGCTGGTGCCGGATGATGTCTTTAACTTTTGGAAACATCTCTTGACACATACTTCTGTTCAGCATGATTTTAGCGTAGATGCTACAGTGACTGGTGAAGATAATTACAGCTTCGACTCCGAACTATTGGCGTATCCTGATGAGATGACTGGTGTTCATCTTACAGGCAGATCCGCATCAGGTCTTGATGGCCTGAATAACTTTCAGATCGAGAGACTTAGTCTTAGAACTAGAGCCAAACTTTTTTCTATTTTTCTTCTGATGGGTTGGACCCCTGGTCTCCTCCTGAACTCATATACGATTTTTATCCCTAAAAAGAAAAATACAGTTGTGCCCTCCAATTTAAGGCCTATACCGATTGCTTCTGGATTGCTGCGTCAATTCCATAAACTACTAGTCAAGCGTATCTCTATGAAAGTTAAAGTCAGTGATTATCAATTTGGTTTCAGGCCGATGGATGGGGTTGCGAAGGGCATCGACCTTTTCGACGCCGTCCTTCGGTCCTGTCAGGTAGATCTAAAGCCAATTGCCCTGGCAGTTCTCGACCTTGAAAAGGCGTTTGACAACGTCCTCCATACTAAAATTTATGAATGTCTGGAGAAAGTTGGAATTAACGATGGCATTATACGTTATTTAAAATATGTCTACTCAGCCTCTAAGACCACATTATCCTTCAAGGATATAAGTAGTGACTTTGTGCATCCGGTGAAGGGGTGCGGCAGGGTGACCCGCTGTCACCCCTTCTTTTTCTGCTTGTGTTCAATAGTATTCTTGAATTACTTCCTAGTAACATTGCCTTTAAGTTCAAGGAACTTTTGCTTAATCACATAGCTTACGCAGATGACCTTGTGTTAATTGCTAATTCGGCGAAGCAGCTTCAATTACTTCTAGATATACTTTCCTCTGCACTTCAGTTTATAGGTCTAAAAATTAATCTGCAAAAATCTTTTTTTATAGTCTGGATTAAAGATGCCAAAAATAAAAAGATGATTTATGATGATGAACCCGATATAAAAGTATATAGTCAGCCTTTAAGTTCTATAGCCGTCGACTCCACGTTCTCCTACCTGGGTGCCAAGTTTAACGCCTCGGGTCTACAAAAACTAGACTATATGGAATTCCAAAAGGACATTAAGATTCTCATGAAAGCTCCCACGAAGCCTCAACAGAAGCTGTTTTTACTCAGAAGTTTCCTAATTCCATCTTATCAACATAGCTTTGTTTTCTCGCAGTTACATGCCAAATCCTTGAATAAGTTAGATCTGATTATACGTAAGACTGTTAGGCACCTGCTGCATCTACCCCATGACCTTCCAAAGGCTGCCTTCCATGCGAGGGTGGCCGATGGGTGTTTGAGTATGCCCTCTCTACGTTTTACTCTGCCGATTTTGGCTAAGAAACGTTTAAGGTTCAAAAAGGTTAATCCCGATTTTTTTCGGATTGATGGTAAAAATTTGAATACAGCTAATCAGGTTTACAACTACTACAAAAATAAATTATACAGTTCCTGTGATGGTGCGGGTCTAAAGCAGGCCTCAAAGGTACCGCAGAGCCATGCCTGGGTTTCTGACGGGAGCAACTTCTTATCCGGCAGAGACTTCATCCATGCCATACAAGTTAGATATGGCACATTTTATAACAAGGCCAGGTGTGCTAGGGGCTGCTCTGAAGCTAAAAAGTCCTGTCGACGTGGCTGCGGGAAAACTGAATCACTGAATCACATAGTACAGCAATGTCATTCTACTCATCACCCCCAAATTAAAAGACATAACTCTATAGTTGACTATCTACAAAGAATTAACCAAGACAGAAACAACACTGTACATAAAGAGCCGAAATACAATATCAACAATAGAACACTTAAACCTGATCTGGTAATTTATAACACAGAAAGAGTTGTCCTGGTAGATGTCCAGGTTATAAACGATCAATACAATTTAGAGTTGGCCCATCGCACCAAAACCCAGAAGTATGTGTGTCTCAAAGATCAACATCAAGGCTTACGACACGGGTGATTCCAATGCAGCACCCTTACAATATATTGGAGGGGTGTTGTTTCGGAGTCCTCCGCGAGAGAACCGATCGGTCTAGGTATTATAAGGAAAAAAGATCTAAAGATCATCTCAACCAGGGTGTTGGTCGGTGCCATTTATTGTCATCGGATCTTCCAGCGCATGACTAGCACTAGGCCTGCTATGATGAAAGAACCGGGTGAACCTCTTCGGCTGCATTTTTGGGGATGGTACCACTGCGGGTCAGTGGCAATCCAATCTGGGTGATTGTAAAAAAAATAATAATAATCAAAAACAGCTGAGTATAAAATGAATTAAAACCTTTTAAGCCATTTCTTAAGTAAAATCAACTTGACAGCATTCAGCAATGAAAAGCTATGACCCACTTTTATAATTTTGTTTAATATGCAACTCAGCCCAATAGTCTTCTCGTGACAAAAGACGTGTCGTTTCAAAATTTAGGTAAAATTGATTGAGTCGTTGTTATATATAATTAGAATGACCTGAACCCATTAAGATCTAAAACGACCCACTAATTGAATTGTTACGATCATGTGTCCTAGCTCAATGGTTTTCTCTTGTCCAAAAACGATATAATAGAAAGTATACTCAAAATGGTGAGAACAATTTTCTAGATAAAATTAGCATGACCCACAAATGACCCTTATATCGAAATCTTTCGAAAATGTTACATAGCTCATTAATTTTTGCGAGCCGAAAAACGTTAGATACAAAATTTAGATAAAATCGATTGAGCCAATTTTTATGTATAAATAGTTTGACTTATGACTCATTAATCAAATTTTCTCAAACATCTGACTTAACCCAATGATATTGTGTCCGAAAACGATAGAATATAAAATTTAGTCAAAATTGCGCGAGACATTGTCTAGATAAAATTAGAATAACCCAAAAGTGACCCACTGATCGAAATTTCTCAAACATGTGATCTAGCCCAATGATTTTCTCGTGCCAAAAGTATGCTGTATACAAAATTTCGTTAAAATCGATTCACTCGTACTTTACATATAGCTTGACCATGACCCATCATGACCCAAAAATGACCCTTATAATCGAAATCTCTCGAACATGTGACTTAGCCCATTAGTTTTCTCGTGTATAAATATTGTTACATATAAAATTTCGTTAAACTCGATCCTGCCGTTTTTTAAATATAAATAGCTTGACCCAGACCCTTTATGACCCTTTATGACCCATTAATCGAAATTTCTCGATCACGTAACCTAGCCCAATGATTTTCTCGTGCCAAAAAAAATGTTGTATACAAAATTTCGTTAAAATTGATCCACATGTTCTTTAGATATAGCTTGACATAACCCATTATGACACATTCTGACCCATAAATGAATCTTATAATCAAAATATCTCAAACATGTGAGATAGCCCATTAGTTTTCTCGTGTCAAAAAACTGTTACGTACAAAATTTTATTAAATTTGATACTGTCGTACTTTAAATATAAATAGCTTGACCCAGACATTTTATGACCCAAAATGACCCAGTAATCGAAATTTTTCGAACTGAGACCTAGCCCAATAGTTATCTCGTTCCAAAAAAATGTTGTATACAAAATTTCGTTAAAATCGATCCACCTGTTCTTGAGATATAGCGTGACCATTACCCATTATGATCCATCATGATCCACAAATGACTCTTATGATCGAAATCTCTCGATCGTGTGACTTAGCTCTTTAGCTTTCTCGTGTCAAAAAACTGTGACATGCTAAATTTCGATGAAATTGATTCTGCTGTTCTTTAAATATGAATAACTTGACCCAGACCCTTAATGATCCAATATGACCTATTAAAATATTTTCTCGAACATGTAACCTAGTCCAATGTTTTACTCTTGCCCGAAAACCATAGAATGCAATTTTTAGTCAAAATTGAGTGTGAAAATCTCTAGATAAAAATAGCATGACCCACAATAACCCCAAAAATGACCAACTAACCGAATTTTCTCGAATATGTTATTTAACCCAATGGTCTTCTTGTAATCCAAAACGATAAAATATAAAATTTGGTCAAAATCGTTAGAGCCGTTTTTTAGATAAAAATGGCTTGACCCATAATGACCCAAAAATGACCCACTAATCGAAATTTTTCGAACATGTGATCCACCCCAAAAGTTTTCTCGTGCCAAAAAACGTTTGATACAAAATTTCCTTAAAATCAATCCAGCCTTTCTCTAGATATAAATAGCTTGATCCTGACCCATTATCACCCAAAATGACCCAATAATGAAATTTTCTCGAACATGCGACCTAGCCCAATGGTCTTCTCGTTCCAAAAAATGGTAAAATCCAAATTTTTGCGAAAATCGTTCGAGCCGTTTTTGAGATAAAATTTACACACACACACACTCAATTTTACAATTTTTGCAATACAATTTTTGTTCGCATTTTAGTATAAGATATCATTATTAGTATTTGTGCTAACTGGATCAATGACGGTAACACCATCAGTAGAAGCCGTCACGTTGGTCCCGTGAGCGTTATGAAATAAAAAAAGGAGGCTCCCCTCCCCCTTGATTAAGAACAATCGACACCAGAGACTGGCTCACTTAACCTCCCAATGATAATACAGGTCCAAGTTAAATTCTTTCGTAGCCTTAAACTTTAGCTGACACTGTTGAATACGAGGCTGCAATACTATCATTCCACTTATGTGCACATGTTGACCAAGTAACATTGTCAAATACTCTTACACTCTAAAATATGTTAAATGTCTAAAAAATGTTATGATTGTATTATGGTACATACACTGTTAAAACTAATGGTGACACATTGCACTTTTTAGGGGAGAAAGGCTTGTCTCACTGGTAACACCCCTAAAGGAGTCGGAATAGCACCTTTAATTAGGAAGAAAAGATGGCACCCTTAATCCAGAGTGCCCTATAATAAAAATTAAAAAAATATATACAAACCAGTTTTTGTCCCTCGAATGATTCGAACCCACAACGTCTGATTGGAAGCTCAGCGCTCTAACCACTCGGCCATCGAGCTCACCTTCAAAGTCTCCCTGAAATGTTCAAATGTCCTGAAATTCAAAGGTTGCTTTATATAAAAAAGCTCGCCAAAAGTTAGCCATTCGAAGTTCTAAACGAAATTGGGACAGCACATAGCGGTGATATTCATCGTAGGGAGAAATTGCTGTTTTTATCCACCGGTGACAGCGAGTTGAAGGGCAAGAATATACGTCACATAGCATGCGCAAATGACTAAGGGTGAAAATCTGCCAACGGTACGCACTGCGCAGCACCCTAATTAGAGTGAATCACCCAGTGAGAGATCAAAAGGCACTCCAAACACATTCTCAAGCCCGCGGGTGTCAAATGGAAACACCTTTTTACCCCTGGGATCCAAATACAACTGGTTTGTCACCTTTATTTTTAACAGTGTAGGGAGACAGTCGCTTTTCTTTGGATGAAACACGAACTTCAACACGTTAATGGCCGTGTTTGGGTAGGTCATCTTCCATGCGAACTGTTACTTCCTTTATGCGACATGTAACACGCAGACCAATTTTGGCAATATTAAGCTTTGGGAAGCGTTCTAATGGGTATTCTTCGGACCTATGGCTGTAGTAGAAGAGAGAGCAAACGCCACGGACTATTTGATCATAATTGCGGATCTTTTGCACCATTACACGGTATCTGTCTTCCAAAATTGAAATGGAGACTTCGTGTAAAACAACAATCCATATCGTATGACTTGAATTGTACTCGATTGATTCCAGGAACATAATACTTAGTTTCAGTTAACGCCCATTTCGCTTAACTCGACGGATGTTAATCCAAAAAGGCACATTTCAAGTGTCATTAAACGGCAACCCAAGTGCTCAAAAACAACAATTTTGCAATAACCCAGGATATAAATGATCACTGCTTGAACAACTAATATAATTTATCTCCGGTCATCTACGGAGAATTTTTGCATCCACACCAAGGCGATTTGCAACTGTTTTGCAGGTCAGATGAGGCCAACATTTTATATGAAACGTGGTCATAAAGATTTGGTCAAGGGGATTTGCAACTATTTTGCAGGTCAGATGTAGGCCAACTTATGTGGTAGGTGGTCATAAAGTTTTGGTTTTAAGTGTACATTCAGACATTTGATTTCATTATATTGTATTGTTGTTGTTTTCTTTAATTCATTCATTGAGTTAATTTAAATAAAACCGTATTTCCACTTCCTTAAAAAAACCTGATATTGTTTGGTCTAATTTAGAAGACTGACGGTGTCCAATTTAGACGGCCCATAACTGAATTTTACCACTTTTGAAAAAAAAATTAAATTAAATTTTCAAAAGGAAAGATGATTTTCAAAAAGAAGTTCTTTTAGAAATTTATATTGTTAGTAAATGAATGGATAGACCGCGTGCAGTTCGTTTTTTGTAGATACTCCAATATTGAAGCAACATGCAATTAAAGATAAGTGAAGTGGACCAAATTCGGCTACTTTGACCTAAATTTTAAAAAAAAAGAAAAAAATAACATTAGTAGATATTATAGTCAATTTGTAACATTATAGCTATTTTCACATATTTAAAACATCAAACGACAAATAATATATTATTTACTGAGAAATAACTTTTATTATCAAAAGAAAGGAAAGAGATTGAAACGGTTTTACTATAAAGTAAAAATTATTTTAGAGTATTTAAGACTGAGATTATTTTTTTCCGATTTTTAACATAACACCGTCAATACGTAAAAACATAATTTATATGAATAAGTACTGTATGTAAAATCATTGTCGGGAGAATCAACCAAAAGTCTTATCATAAAACATTAAGTAGTTTTATGGGATGACACGGAGTAATAACGCGAGAGTTGGTAATAAAATCATGTACTAATATTACGCGTGATTATTAAGGAATCCCAGAGATGGAACCTA
This sequence comes from Maratus speculifer, assembly GCA_964019185.1. Taxonomy (NCBI): domain Eukaryota; kingdom Metazoa; phylum Arthropoda; class Arachnida; order Araneae; family Salticidae; genus Maratus; species Maratus speculifer. The sequence continues at coordinate 129,468,363 of OZ025292.1, read as the reverse complement.
CAGGTATTGAATAGAAGGGCTTTGAGTGACAGGAATCACAAACAACTTCTCAAAGATAACTTATTCTCATTTTAAACATCGCTGGAAGAAGCACGAAAGAAAAAACGCCCCATCTGAAATTTCCTAGGTAAGATCTGTGATCTGAAAATTACATATTTCTTCGGGAATACTTTGTTTATTTCATAGATATGTAGCGTGTTTCAAGCACTTTCAAAATATTGTAAAAGACTATCATGATGTATTCACGGTCTAGTTTGTAGTTAACAATATACTGCACAATGAGTACATCGAGATAATAGCGTCATCTATTGGTGCTATTATTCTGGTTGATTCTTTTTAGTGCTGGAATTTCGTTCAAACAGGATTTATATATTTTTCTTTATTTTTTATTTTACTTATTTTATTCTTATTTATTTTATTTATTTAAAATTGGCTTAAACGAAAAATTTTAAAATTCTTTCAAATCTTTTTTAAATGTGAAAAATTTTATTGCCAACACTATTTTTACCGATATCAAATGACAGCCTCCTACACATTTTAATTTATGGTACTGTTTTATCTGTATGTTTTAGATCAAAACAATGCCAAAACTTCTGTAATACATTGAAGTGGTCTTTTAACAATTATTAGCTTTAGATATTAGAAGCAAATTAAATAAAAATCAAAACTTCGGTAGGTGTAATGAATTTAGAAATAGTGTTAAAAAATCATGTTCTTTATGAAATAAATAAACAAAGTCAGATTACTTTTTTATAGTCCTTAGGATCGGTATATTTCATTAAAGTCTGCGATGTGCAATTTTTTTAAACGTTGCACGTATTGTTTCATTAATTACTTATAAATTTTACCATTTGTAATTTTTTTATGTGGCTGTGTGTTGAGTTTCGCAAACAGTGCGATGTCGATGTCATAAATTCTATCCGAAAATATAAACATCGTAGTTTTAATTTAAACGTGTGAAAAATAATTTAAATCTCTTACAAAAAAACGAAGCTTCAAAACATTTCAGATAAAAACTTAACACATACTTTATTGCAGAATAATTCTACTACTCCTTTTTCATTTCTCGTGATGGTCTGCGAAAATAAAACTACAACCATGGAGTCACTATGAGAGTATGGACACTAAAGTAATTACTAATATTAATCGAATCCGCGACATTCTCCCACCTTGAGTTTTCTATAGATAAACTCAACAATGGGTACAATAAAATATAAAATAAAATAAAATATGACTATTACTTACATTACAGTAAAAAGATACAATTCTTACAATGTTACTTTTTCCCAAAACAGGTAAATGAACATTTTCTTCTGCAAAATTCAAATAAAATTAAACATATTATTACAAATTCAAATTAACACTATGAAATATAATAAAAAATAAGAATAAAGTTTTTAGTTGAAAGAGTATTTAGAATCAATAACGTTTTGGGACAGTCACTATTCTGCCATTTCTTGTTCTTAATACTGGATCACTAGAAAGTTCTTTTGGAATCTCTAAATTGTACATTTTTTGGACTGGCCTCAAAAGTTCACCATTTTCAGTTTTTAATTGTGCAACTCTTGGGTGGCCATCTTTACCAGAAAAAAGTTCTTGCACTCGGGCTAATGTCCAATAGGCACGTTTCTTATCAGACTCTATGAGTACGACATCCCCAATGGTCCGTTGCTTGACATTCTTTTGCAAAGAACATTGTTGGTAAATAAGTAAAATAACTTGTAAAATCACCATAAAAAGAAAATTAAACAGGACGCATTTCAAGCTTCAAAAATAAGAGCTCGTCATTAGCTAATCCAAACACGTGTCACAAGGGACTCTGTCCCTTATCAGTAGATAATGACATAACTAATTCCAAATGTATGGCCTTATACACTGCACAAGAGTACAGAACAATTCAAGCCTTTCCCCATTCTTTAAATATAATGGGTCGGCTAAATCAACTCCAATTATCTGAAACACTGCTGCGTCTTCAACTCTTTCTACTGATAATGCAATAGAAATCGATTCTGTCTTTTGTACACTGAATCTTCTGCATCGTGCACATTTCTGTACTACTGCTCGAATAGCTTTCCTAGCTTTTACGATCCAGTAGTTTTCTCGTAACGATGTCATCATAAGAGCCACTCCTGCTTGCAAAAGCTCTTGGTGTTTCCAGGAGATCAGGCGGTGGACCACAGGATGATCAGAAGGCAAAAGAATTGGGTATTTAAAATTGAAAGCATCTTCTCTATAAATAACTTGTGTTTTCACTCTTATAATACCATCTTCATCTAGGATTAATCTCAAGCTACGCATCTTCTGATTATTCTTCTCGTTGAATCTGTCTTTCTGAATCAAAATTATCAATTTTCTTTCGGCTTGTTCTAATTCCAAACACGTAAGTTCAGAAAATTCTTTTGAATTAGGATTTCTTGAATTGTTTAAGAATCTTAAGATCCAGGCGATCAATCTTATGATTTTCTTGAAAGATGAAAACCGTCGATAATACCAATCATTAGATTCTGTGTTCTTGTTTATTGCTGAAGAGATACTTTTTCCGTTTTTTAGTGTTAATAATTTCTTCATCGGGAATTTCGACACTTTGAGGCCAAGTATATTCAGGTTGAGCCAACCAATCCGGTCCCTCCCACCATCTTAGTTGTAAAAATTGTTCAATCGAACAACCTCTGGAAGGGATGTCTGCCGGATTAAATTTTCCTGCAATGTGTCGCCATTGGTTCTTTTGAGTTAAGGATCTAATTTCTTCTACTCGATTCCAAACGAATGTTGATCATCTTTCGTCTCGCTTTATCCAGCTTAAAGCTGTAGTTGAGTCACACCAATAAAATATCTTTAAATTTGGAATTCGTAGATCAGATACACTCCCAAAAAAACTTCCGTCTTTTCACAGAAAATGTACTGGCAGCACTGCTGCCAGAAATTATCCGTTGATTGACGATTTTCCGTTTATTTTTTCTCCGTCAAAAGAGAAAAATCATCCGTCATTTGAAAAAAATCAATGCGGAAGAGGTGGGGATCGAACTCACGACCCCAACATTACAAGGCGAACACTTTTCCTCGGCACTACGGTCGCTCATTAAAATTGTGCTTTAAACGAGAAGCGTTCATTTCATATGGGTGTGATTTGGTGTATTTCGTTAAAAAGCTTTTAATTTTGCAGTTAATCTCGGAAAGATTTCATCTTTAATGAAACTGTGGCTGTTTTTTTTTTTTTACGTTTAGAATAAATATAGTATAAAAATGTGAATTTTAAATATATTAGGTAGATTGTTAGAGAAAAAACATGGATGTTCTATTTTTATTCGATAAGATTTTTTTTAATAATATCAATTTTGCATTTTATTTTTTAATTAAAATATTTTTTAAATGTGTTTGTTCACTTAAAGTATATTTTATTTGCGAATATTTATCATAGAAATAACTTAGTATATTGAACTTTATTCAACTTATCCAACTTTAAATAACAGATTGTGAGAATTTTTGAACGAATAAAGAAAGTAATTGTTATTTATTTTTAAATTCGAAAACATTTTTGTCTTTTAAAACTAAATTGGACATTTTAATCAATAGAATATTTTTGTTTTTCGTTTTAAAAATAAATTCGAATTTATTACTAACAGACCCAATGCGCATGCGTGCTAGATATAAACGGAATCTTTTCCTCATTTTTCGACGTTCGGAATGAACTGACAGAACAAATATGTTTTCTGGGAGAACAGAAATTATTTGTGAAAAAATAACGATAATATATTGTATATTGACGAATTTTTCTGACAGTGTATAACTCGACTTCCAAACCTGGCTCCAATGCAACATGCTAAAAGCTTCAACCGAGATATCGTTATGTTCTTAAGGGGAACTATTCTTGCGCGTGACTGTATGAAAGTTATCAGGATTTTATCTTTTCTCTTTACTCTTAGAAAAATGCAAGTAGCATACGCATATTTACTTCCATCACAAAATACGTGAAGGCCTACATCATTATTTTCATAATTACCAAAATACACCAATCGCTGCAATTTGATGTCAGAAATCATTTTCAATAAGTGACACCTGTCACAAAACATACACAAGTCTTCACATTTTAAACTAAATTCTTATCTTTAGGCTTATTACTTTAGATAAATCTGTGGCAGTTGGCATTGAATTATATTCATTATTACATTTACTATATTTCTTTAGGTTTTCAAAACCAAGATTGAAATGAGCCAAAAGAACCCGCTCTTCCGCAATTACTTCATTAAAAAAATCAAGGATAGAATTTAATTCGTTCTTACCTTGAGCAGTCTTCTCACGTTGTCTTTCCCAGATCTTTAGCACATCATGAGGTAGACAAGATTCTACAAGTGGAAAAAGTATGCTTGCATACTTCTCTTCTGTGACACCTAAGGATTCTAGAGACCTAAGTTTTGTCGCTAGATTATCATATAACGACGATAAATTAAAATTCTTGCTTGATTAACGATTACTATTTAAGACTAATTGAAGAAGGTGTCTATTATATATCTCAATAAGTGTATCTTCTCTGCCGAATCTTTCTTTAAGATGTAGAATTACTTTTGAATAATTATCAGCAGAAATCAAATAACTATTAACAAACAGTGCAGCTTTGGATTTTTGCGTTAACGCCTGTAAAATATAAACAAATTTCAAATGTTCATTTAATGTGGTGTCTTCATGAGTTTTGCTGAATGAAATCCAGAAGGTTAACCATAATATTGCATTGCCATCAAACGGCTGAAAGTTATTTCTGGTAAGCGAAGTGGTCAGGACAGCGTTCTTTCAACATCTGTATAATTCTGCGATCGGAGTTGTTCTTCGATAGGCTTTACCAGAAATGTCTTTACTTTTTGCTTTATAGCAATAAATTTTTCCGTACGCTCTTCGCATGCTTCAAATTCTTTAGAATAATCTTTTTCTATAATCTTCTCTGTCAACATAAAATTCAAAATTTCTTCATCTACAGCTCACAATCTTTTGCTTTTATCTTCCAATTGACACATTAAATTCTCTATTAAATTAGCATCTGGACTTGCGTCGTTTATAGCTTCACTTAAAGCATTGTAAGTTTTCGTTAATCCAGCTTTAAGAGGCGTTCTTTTGATTTTTAAAGCATCCATTTTTTTTCAAGTTTTTTAACTAATAAAAAACACTTTTTCACACGTCCCTATTACTTCGGGCGCCAAATACCGCAAACAATGCGATGTCGATGTCATAAATTCAAACCCGAAAATATAAACATCGTCGTTTTAATTTAAAAAATAATTTAAAAAATAATTTAAAAAATAATTTAAATATCTTACAAAAAAAGAAGCTTCAAAACATTTCAGATAAAAACTTAACACATACTTTATTCCAAAATAATTCAACTACTCCTTTTTTCATTTCTCGTGATCGTCTGCGAAAATAAAACTATGACCATGGAGTCACTATGAGAGTATGGACACCAAAATAATTACAAATATTAATCGAATTCGCGACATTGAGAGCGCACCTTTTTCTTTGGCGCAGAAAATTTTTTCTTCGCATGTTAAGTCATTGTCAGCGTTGACCTTCGATTTTAACTAGTAAGTTATCGCCTTGTTGATGAAGGGACAAGTAATTTTGGTTTGTCAATCAGCAGGGTGCTTTGAACCAGAACATTTTCTTATTACAACGATGCTCTAAGTTACAATCACGCTTTTGACGAAAGAAGTTTTCACCACAATCTTCCCACATTTCGAAAATTCCTATGGAACCCCGCTTATCGAAATATCCTATGGAACCCAAGTTAAACGAAAATGCTTTGGTCCCAGGCTTTTCGGATAACCGGGTTTTATTGTAATTATTTTCTTTTGCACAAGGAATCATTGTTGTCATTGTTATAAACCAAAAATGATAATGAGAAATTTGCATGTCCTATGTGCTGTTATTTTTTCATGTCAGAGAAATAAAATATCAAATAATTATTGCTGCCTTTTGATATTGCAATTAATTGTAAGTAAGAAAAACTTTTCAATTTATTGAGCCGAAGAATTGGTATCTTTAGAATTGGACATTTTACATGCCATTATTCCATATTACTTTACATTTTTGTTTGCATAAAGTTGTTGCCCAGCTATGTGAGTAATAACACCAAAAATCATTATTCTAGAAACCTCGCCATACATTTTATGAATACATAGCTGCAAAAATATTCTTTCTTGTATATACATATTCAAAAATTGGCTTTATCGAATCTTCTGTTTGTTTGGAAAAAAACAATTCTAAAACTACGCCGTAAAAAATATCAGAACCTTAATCTGGCATTATTATTCCAAGAAACCTTAAATTGAATTCCTTTTATTGGTTTTAACTTTAAAAAAATTCAATTTATATTTAGAAATCAAGCCAGCTGTCCCTTTATGGGAATTAATATTAACATAAAAATTAAATTATTCCGAAAACGCATATGCTTGCTTAGAGATTTTCTGATCATACCGAATTCTATAACATATTCGCATCAAATATCTCACATACTATCTATCTCAAAAACCATAGGATTATTTTTAAGCTTAACGTACATTATATAAGTCATTTGAGACTGTAAATTGATATCCTTTTCCGATAAAGAATATTTATGTGCCTCTTTGTTAAGGTTCAGTGATTTTATTGTTGCACGTAACAGAATGGAAGTGACAATTCCCGCAAACATTATCGGTAGATTCATTTATTTGATAACAAACATTCATTATTTTTCGGCATAGCTATTTGGTTGTATAATTATAAGCAAAGTGTAATTTTACTTTAAATGTATATGGAAAAATAAGAAATGAAAAAAATAATATTAAAAATAAATTTCCTGAAATCGAGATAAACACTCAATTATTTACAAAAGAGTTAATCACTTAAAGTAATTAGATTAACAACTACAACTACTTCTGAAACGACTTTATTAACAGATAGTTCATAAACATTATTTACAGAAATTTAACAGTTTTTTGATGTATGCTTTGCGATATTTCACACTTTAACAAAGTCTTAACTAAAGCTTTATGTACTCAAATGTTACTTTTTATGATTGATTAGTAAAATACAACGCAATTTGTATTGTTAAACACATTTGATGCAGTTATAAATAATAGTATGTTATATTTTAAATTTTCAACCATCTACGGAGTAAAATTCGAACTCATTCTTAAATTCTTGCATTGTAACACAATTTCCTATCAACTTAATTATTTGTTTTCTTTATCATTATGTTAAAATAAATATTTAATAATATTAAATTTAAAGCTTCCTGTATAATTTGTTTGGTTCTGTTATGTACCGCATTTTAATATATTTAGTAAACTAACAGAACTTGCAACTTTGTTATGTTTCTTTAGGAGACTTGCTTACTTGAAACTTTATATAATAGATAATATTTTACTTCATAAATAATTCAGGTCTCTATATATTTTATAATGTCGTCCATTCTAGCAGCTGTAATATTAACACAAAGCTGTACTGAATAACAGATACTTCCAAACTATGAAATAACTGAATATATATTTCAAATATCTCTCTAATAACTCTGAAAAATTATACAAATCATTCAATTCATACTTTTAACAAAATGGGTTTAAAATATTACAGTTTCATTCAAAAAACACGTATGCTCAAAAATTGTTTTTTTTTTCTTTTTGCGATATGTGTACTAAAAACAAATGAAATTTATTTTTGCAATACAGAACACTAAATAATTTATGGCATTTGACAAAAATAATGCTTAAAAGAAAAGAAATATGTATTTACAAATAGCGATATTTAAACAAATGTACAAAGGAAGGTTTGAAAAATGCCTTTTTAAAATTATTTACCTGTCATTTAATATAAATGATAAAAATGCAGACGAAACAAAATGTTTAAAGAAAAGGATTTTGCATTATTTGAAAAAACAGTTGAATGTAAATTCTAAATAAAATTCAAATAGAAACGAATTTTTTTAATTTGATTTTGTATTTATTTATTTTCCATATATAAATATACTTCAATCTGTTGTATTAATTTTGAAATTTATTAATTTTTCGAGGCTTTACATGAAAAATATTTATGGAAAACAGTATTTAAAAAAATTAGTAGCTATGCTAAAAACCCACGTTTTTCACTTGTTTTTGAATTAATATAATAGATTGACAAAAGAACAGCTATTAACAATTGAATAATTTTATGAATATTTTACAATAAAAGTACAATTTAACGTTCAATATTTTATGAAGAAGAATCGTACGCATATTGCTTATTTTTAGGTTCGTTCGTAATTATATAATTATGTAGCATCTGTAATCGTCTCCCTGTATGTACGCATATAACTGCCCAAAGTGCCAAACCGATTTTTATTCATTTAATGTAAATAAGACTTGCAGAATTGCATCAGCCATTTGAAATTTTATGAAAATTGAATCAAAACTTAAAAGGATATTATTAAAATTTTTCCCAATTTATTAAATCTTATCTTACGTAATCAATTCAATGATACCGCATGAAAGAATTATTTTAGTTTATCATTGTGATTAAATCCTAATTACGATGGTGACAATTTATAAATAATTATGCCAAATTATTAATATATTAATAAATTTAATATGCAGAATCTTAATAAATTTTGTATTCCTAACTTTTTTGAATAAGAGAGCAACAATTATTGCAACAAAATCAAATATCTATAAAATTAGTTATGTTACAAATATACAACATTTGCTCCGTTTGACAGAGTTTCCGACTTGTTTAATTTTCTGAGAATTTTACCTGCATTTTTTTATTTATTTATAGACAATACTATGGCTTAGAATGATTTTACATTTAAAGTAAACATAATTTAAAAAAAATCACTGGTAAAATGAAAATATCTGCACAATTATTTGTAAAATCTTTATTTTGAAATTTCTTATTTATACGTTTACCTCTAAATAAGGCCCTCAGCTGAACTCATCAAAAGATTATTTATTAGGGTAGTAAAAATTAAGCTATTCTTAAGGGAGGGGGGAGGAAAGTCAAGAGTCTTACTTTTTTTTTTTTTTTTTTCACTTGGTAGTGCAAATGTCGAATTTTTTCTCTCATTCCCTATAATACATTATGCAAGAAATGTTTAATATTCATATTTTTTTTAATTGCATCCATCGCACGCAAGACAATACAACGCAAAACTATTGGTTAAAGAGCCCCCAATAATATTTTTAATAATGTAAAACTAATGTATCTTGAATTTATACTTCATATGAAAACATATAATAAGCATTTATTTACTTAAAATTTAAATCCATATTAAAAATTTTTGAAAAAAATATTTTTTATTGAAAAATTGCAAACTTTAAATAATTATTGCTATTAGACCACAAAAATTGGAGTATAAGTTATTCTTTAAATTACAATAAAAATATTTACCAAGTTTCATACAATTTGCTTTATTTTTTTTTTGGGGAAATGTTGTGCGCAGTCGATGCAAGTCAAAGAACAACCCTAATAGCATGCATGCTCACAGTGACATCACTGTGAGTAACTTTGGTCACATCACATCTGTGACCAAAATGCCACCACCCAGTGACGTCACATTGTGACTGAGATGTGACTTTCTTTAAAATCTTTAGAAATTTATAACTGTATTTCAATACATGTTATTTACTTTAAAAAACATGTTTCTGGCAATTTAAATATCGTTGATTTTGTCACAGTTTCGTCACAATGTTAATGTCAAATCAGTCACAAATGACACATTTTTCACAAATTTGTCACATTGTGACCACTTTGTAAAACGTCAGAAAAGAGCTCTAAAACGGCCATAACGACTTCACATTTTAGTCACTGTGACTTCACATCTACAATCGATGGTCACAAAGTCACAATGTGACTTCACAACGACGCGACATTGCAGCGACGTCACCATGCTTTACGGGAATGTATGTATATTTTTAATCAAAATTAAACATAAAAAATAAAATAAAATATCAATGTTTCTTCATTGTTCTAAATTGTTTTAAATAAAAGAGATATTAGGTTGTTTATATAAAAAATTTTATGCGTTTATGTTTCATTGAGACTGAGGAAAAGACTAAATGTGATATGTTGCTTAATTGTACCACCAGTGCCCTTAAACTTTTACAATATTTGTAAAAAATTAAATTTACTAAAAAATAAAAATATAAGAAGAGATTTATATTTACTGATGGAATGCAGAACACACTCGATCTATTTTATATTATTTTGCAAACATATAAAATTTTAAAAATTATTCTTCGTATAAAAATAAAGTAAAACTATCCTAATATTTTTCTAGTAACATTTTTAAGGTACATATTACATAAATAAAATTATGAATATTAAAAATTATCAAGTTTTATCGAGTTATTTTTTTTTTGTACAATGTACAGTAAAAATTTTAATAGAACGTTTAGGAAGGCTCTAAGAAGGATCCATTTTTCTAAGATGTATGATTTCTGTACCCTTACATTTTAGAATTACTGATTTTTTTTTTCAGAGATGTTTTTTAATATATTTTGTTTAATGGCTTATCCCTTTTTTTCAATAAATAAAGAAACTGTACAGTTACAATCGAATTATAACATATAATTGTTTTTTTATTCATATATAAAAGGCTGACTTTCATAATTGTTATAAAATTACGCATTGGAGCTTATTTCTGAATTTTTCAAGAATAAAAATTTACCGTTAAATTAACATCTTAAATGCAATATGTGTGTTGTTATTCGAGTGTACATTACTGTAATATTAAGCATATTAATGCATATCAGAATTTAAAATTCAATTATCCTAAATATTAAACGATCATGAATTTATCAATACGTACATTTTTAAAACTGATTTTTTTAAATATAATCACTGAGCATAAATAAAAAACACAAACTACGTAAAATGTATCTACACATTTTTCAAAATATCTCTATATATACATATATACATATACATGTGCATTTCAAAACCGTATGATTAATTTTAAGATGTGTTTTTTTAATATACCGTAATGCATAAAAAAATATAAAATGGTTGACAATAAAAAAAGAACTAAAATTTTATTTTGCAAACAGTGTGGTAAAACATTTGCAATTCAACAGTTTAAAAGTATGAAATGTCTTATCCTCCATATCTATTATTTATTGTTTATGGAAACAAAAAGATTATTTGAGATACAGTTAGTTTTATTATAAATGTGTAATACCGAATTTGTTTCTAACAAGAATTAGGGAAGTAAAAACCGAAAAAAAAGTCATATGATCTTCCTTCAATTTTGTTTTCAAATTCCACAGTCTTCTAAATCGGATTACTGAAATAAGGAAAAAAAGCATTTCTTTTAACGAAATCTTTTATTTGCTTACTTCTCATTTATCATATATGACATATTAAAAAATCAAATACATTGCCATTTCATTTTTTTGTATTTAAATTTCCAAATGCCACCTTTTCTGACTTTTTATTTGCTTAGCAGCCTTTAAGTAAAAAATTTCCCGAGGTACATGCTTTGATTTAGTTTACTATGGTGTCGAAAAAAAAATGGTACACTTGTATACAGTGTGAGTCATAAATATCGAAACAATAGGTTATCTCCTTAAATATTGCCCCCTAGACCCATACTTCCAATTGCAAAAATTCATAAAAAAATATGAATTTTTTGATAAGATAAGTTGCAACTCCATGGGAGGTCTGTTTTGAAAAATACGAAAATTAAATTTTTATACGGCCCCCAGAGGATAACACTTCCAATTAGAAAAATTTTCTTTATCCCTTCCTGAATTGAACAAAAAAAAATTTCATCTCGATATCTGCAAATCCTCGAAAGATATTAAAATCCAAAATTTATAAAAATTCCTGACTTGCACCACTTAAGCATACCTCTGAGCGCAGCAAAATCAGTTCATTTGAACAATTAAGGGATCGACCATAAATTTACGTATTGTTAAATGTAGATCCAAGACAATACTTAAACTCTTAGATATAAAATAAAAGCATATAGGTTTTTGCTTTAAACTTCGTTGAAATATGCTAGATGTCTGCAATATTTTGACCTTGCCGCCAAATTCGTTACTGGCACGACTCATTGACCGGACCGTCTTACTAAACACTTACTAAAAGTGTTATCAAATTAAGTGATATTAATTAAACTCTGATTAAAAGTGTCTTAAAAACTTATTGGTGCAGGCAATAAGTTTAGTAAATATAGTAATAGCGATAATGACGCTTTTATTAGCGGAATCATTGGAAATATATTTTAATAAATTACATAGAAATATTTTCAAAAATCTAATTTATACTACAGCTAAACCGCTATAACGGACACATCCGAATAGCAGACACCTCTGTTTAACGGACTCTTTTCCAATCCCCATTCTCAAAACCTAAATTTGTGTATGTTTAACCTCTGAATAATGGACATTCCGAATAGTGGGCATTATTTAAGGTGATAAAGGAAGAAAAAATATTTTTTAAGGAGAAAAAAATGAAAAAAAAAGTAAAAAGGTCTCTAAATTTATCAGGTAATTTTGTGATAAATGAGCTGGGGAACCCCCCCCCCCCCACGTTCAGAGTTGAATTGAAGGGGTTGCCTAGGAAGGACATCTTCCAGAGCATTGAAATATCCTCTCGGAAAATTGAGAATTTATGCTTTTAACAGTCAAAAGGTGCAATCCCCCTCCCCGACCGGAACTCTATAATGTCCAATAATGCCACGCAATAATCGCAAGCAAAAGTTAACTTTTGTAACAGGATTTTTTCACAAGCATGTGATAAACAGTGGATAAAGGTGTGTACAGTTTTATTTAGCCCCATTGCTTAAAAAATAATTTTAATTTCTGATTAATCATATAAAAGAGGTTTTAGGACACATAAAAGTCAATTAATGAAATGTTAAACGTTTCTTAGCACTTTTTGAATATGTTTGATTTTCCCAATAGCGGACACCTCCGAATAGCGGACAATTTCTGCGTTCCTGAGGTGTCCGTTATTTAGAGGTTTTACTGTATTCAGTTTCAAAATATATGAAGTTTTTAAACCTCTTTTTGCTTTCTTCTATCTTTACAAGAAGAAAGTATTGGATTCATGAAAATTTTGAATTCCGGTTTTCGGTGGATTCACACGTTTTAGTGCTCAGATATACCGAAAAACATTTTTTATGAAATGTCTGTCTGTGAGTCACAGCACAATGAAAAGATTTGAAATCGACGTGATAAAAAAATAATTTTAAATCAACTGACGCATTTAAACAGTAATTAAAAAAGGTGAAAATGGCAAAACTTAAACAAAATCTGAAATCGAAACTATACAGCATTTAAACGTTAGGAGTCCATCTTTGCCCATCTTAAAACTAAATGCACTTTACTGCATCAGATGTGTTTATTTCAGTATTTCTCAGTTTTAAATTGACATACGTCAAAAACCGCGAGTTACTAAGCTAGTAATAAAGCCAGCAATAAAGCGAGTTACTAGCTTAACTGGCTTTGCCTTTTGCTCGAAGCTAGCGTTCTCGCCTGTTGATCAAGAGATCCCTGGTTCGAAGACAACCAGCGTTATCCACTTCCACTTCCTCAGACTAAATTCTCTAACTAAACTTTAACGATCAAAGAACCTCGTCTGATATCCGAATCAGCTTAACACAATAAATCGACAATTATTATACTTTAGAGCTGCAGTTAACCATGGATGCGTAAGTTAATTAATATAGTTAAGTTTGTTAGATTAATTTTAACACAATTCTTATACTAGATAATAAATTATAACAATTATATATTTCCAAGTACGTGAAAAGACAGAAAAGAAATTTGTTGTCAACCAATACATACCTGGTTTGAATCTTGTTTCGGAGTTTTGTCAACCTTTTGAGGTGCGTTCGTAATAATATCATATATGAGGAGCCCAGAAGCCAAGGGGTACAAGTGACAAAATTTAGATTTCGAGTAAATTGAGTTCAAAGTTAAACATCAATTGTAATTCAACGAATTGAGATATGAAACTTTTGCTTACTTCTTAGTGATCTTTGAACTCTTATTTCAATAATTTTTTTTTTAAAGTGGAATACAATTTTTCTTTTTATTTATAACTAAGCAATGTTTATCGTCATTCGGCACTTGTACCCCTTGGCTTCCAAGCAATAATTAAGAAGCTAAAGGGTACAAGTGCCAAATGAACACAAGAAATGAAAAATTATTAAATAAAAAGTTGTATTTATGAAAAAATTAAGAACAATGATGATACAAATAAGTGAAAGGACAAAATTTTGCTTTAATATAGATTCTAAAAAAGGAAAAATTATGAAATAAAAAAATTAATTAACCCGCGAGTAGTCGAAACTTTTTTCACAACGTCATTAGTCGCGCTCGGTCTTTTCGCCGCTGGCCTCCCACATACCAAATACGTATAATAAGAAATATTTTTCACCTAATATACGAAAATAAAATTACAACGAAGATTTAAATTTGCAGTTTTCTTAAATTATGCATTTTATTCATGAGATGTGGAGTAATTGGAATAAGTAAAAAGGAACTCACATTAATGATTTTTAAGTAGACCTTTTTCGCTAATTTCAACTTTGTTTCTAAAAATGTACCTGAAAGAAAAACAGAGGTGTCCTGTTACTTTACTAAGGTGGTCGAGAAAGCTTCAAAGACAGCTACATGGTAGATCTCCGTTGTATTTGTAATGTGATATAAGTTAGGAGAAGATAAGTTATACGGGCGGCGAAAAGACCGACACGCGACTACTGACGGGTTAACAAAAAATTTATGAACAATGTTGATATAAATAAATGAAAGGAAAAACTTTTGTTCTAATATAAGTTTTAAATTTTTTTATAAGTTTAGAAACATTGTAATATATATTTTTTAACACTAACCAACAAAGTTGAAAAGTGAATATGATTTTGCTTTTGTCAGTCCGTCTGTCCGCGCCCCAACTCTCGTAAAAATATTCGGATAGCCTTGAAAGTTTTGGGAATTATTCATTTTTACCTCAACACAAACCTATTGCAAATGAAGTTTCTAACACGATTAGTTTATTTACAGGGACAATTAAAAGTTTTTCATTACATTACAGTTTATGGGAAAAATCGTTTTAAATGAATTTGAAAGATGTTACACTTTGTCACACATTAAAATTTATATGCATTTACGAATTGCATTAAAATAAACATTTTATAAAATCCGAGGTGAAAAGAGTACTTGTTATTTATTTACAGAACCATACAAAAGATTTACATTACCTAATGATAAAAAGGGAATTGTTTGCGACTTATTTTAATTATATTACAATTTTCACGTGTAATAAAATTCATATATATCGCTGAGGCTAAAGATAAGTTATTTCGCATATAATACGTAGTACACAGTATTTACAGGGGCACAAAAAAGATTTTAAATAGTATATTCGATTCGAAGTACTGTATATATTATCAATGATGGATGGACAAAATGCCATTTTAATTATGAATTGAACTTTTAAGTTTCACTAAATTTATACATGTTATATAACATGTATAAATGCTATAGTTCATATACAAAGCTACACAAAAATACTCGTAAAGGTTACAGAATATGAGCGTGCTTCACTTAAGCATTCCTTTTAAATAAGTCATGTATTTCAATACTGAACTTCATTCAGTTTACTGAGAAATGCTTGTAAAATTTAGATAAAATGATATACAGGATCACGCACAAAATTTTATACATGGTCATCGAAAGTGTGTTTTAGTTCTAAGTAAATTTCAGCTAAATACTGGCGTATAATAAAGGTTCAAGATAAACTACAGAATAAACAAAAGTATACAAGTATGCTTCCATCTATTAGTATAAAGTGCTGAAAGCGAAATTTCAAACTATTATGTGTTTTCTTGCTAAACTAATTTTTCCCTTTATACAGTACATACCAACCGACTGATAAAACATAGGGCTGCTCAAAATGATCAGAATACATATTTGGCCATGGATAGTAACTCTTTATTACCCTAAATAGCAAAAAATTTTAAAGATTTCCAGGGTGTGTTGGAATGGTCTCATAATATATGCTTAACGCATGATTTTCTTACTTGATAACAGTTAAAATGCATTTATTTAATGCATAAAAAAGCAAATGGCTTTGTATTTCATTGGTCGCGCTTCTGCTATATAGACATTAAAAGACACAACTGTACTTATACCCCTTGGCCTCAAAACGTTTCACTGTTTTGGGAAAGAGGTTAAGTAACTGACCCCTATAACTCAGTACATGATGAAAAAAACACTCTTAACTCTTTATCTACAAATAAATAGACATATTTCCAGATAGCCTGTGCACTTAACTCAATTTTTTCAATTTTGTCACTTATACCTCTTGGCTTCTGGGCTCCTCATATATCATATAATATACGTACACATATAATCATCGTTAATTCATCCGTCTGTCCGTCAAATGCAAAAACTACGTGAATCGTTTCAAATTTAACATATACAATTATTACATAATTTTGTCTTATCATTTCATTTTTATAAAAATCGGATGCATAATTAAATATCAAAGACAATCAAAAGCATTCCGTTACATTACAATCAATGGGAAAAAATAGTTTCAAGTGCAATTTAATGATGTTACCCTCTTTTAAATATAATACAATTCATATGCAACAATGAAATAAATACCGAAATATGAATATTGCTGGTGCAGATATAGGTGGTTCCTTAATATATAGGACCACACAATTGTATTTTACTAAATGATACAGGGGGAAAGATTTTTTCGGGTGCGTTTTAAATATATTAGAATATTTCACATTTTATGACATTGTTACATAATGCTGAGATTTACTACATGTTAATTCTTGTATAATAGAAAGAATTTAGTATTTACAGAGACAAAGAAAATATATCAGATATTATATTGTATTCTTAGTACTATTTATTTTAAAAACTTCGTTATTAGTACGCACGTACCTCATTTGCTACGTCTGACGTGCAATTTCAGAATTGTTTATGATTGTATGGGTGTATTATCTAGAAGCAATGATTAAAAATCACAAAAACTTCAAAATGAACAAAGATTTCTCTTTTTCAATAGATATTAAAGATATTCAACAGTTAGTTTGTTTGAATGTTTAGGAAATCGTTTATCAGTCATATTTTTCATTCTCAATGCATGGGAATGAGGATTTGAAAATTTCGCCCCTCCTTTTTTGTGGCAATACCAAGCACTACTTCGAAGAAAAGCTTCTCGATGCATATAATTTTCGTTATTTGCTTATTATGATACGTTATTCTTTGTTTTTATATTTATTTCGTTTATGTTTAATGTCCAAAAATGGAATATTTCTACTGCCACAATGACAAATAAAAGTAATAAATACTTGGGGAAAAGATAATAATTTGAAAACAATAAACGGTCAAGTGCGAGTAGTACTCGAGTAGAGAGGGTTCCATTCAATAACGTATGAAATTCTGGGGTCGAACGACTTGCACATGTGTCACTTAAAATTCTTAAAATCCATCATTATTCCTACCAGTTATGTTTTATTGTAAAGTTCACCTTATTTAATTGGAACATTTTTGCGATTCAAGTGAAGAAAATGTTCTGCTTTGAAAAAAGAGGTATTAAAAAAAAATAAATAAATAAATAAAAGCAAAATTCACTCGTCGCGAAACTGTAACAGTAAAGTTATCGGAGTTAACCATATTATTAAAATTAAATCGTTGATGAAAGAATTTAAACTTCGTTTAGCTTTTCATAAAATCAAATTCAGTGTAGTAATACTCTTTTTCTTTTTCCAGTATATCAAACACAAAACTCTTGTTCAGATTTTTAACTTGGCATACTGCTAAAGGAACTTGCGTCGAAAGGAGCTCGCAAGCTTGTAAAGCCTCTCTGAGCTGTGGCGCATTTTTCCAGATGAGTTTTTAATGCAATTTAAAGACACGAGATTCGTAATAAGATACCCTCTCAATGCAAACTAGTCCCAATTCCCATAGTATTTATACAGGGTTCGCACGCATAAGGAATAAAAAAAAATGATGTTCTAGTACTCAAAAATTTTGTAACATAGTGGACACTTTTACGATGTAATACCAATTTTGTAACTGTAGCAACTGCAATACTTCATTTCTTTTAAATATAAAGGGTAAAAAAAGAAATAATTTTGTATTAATTTAAACTTGTGTGCAACAATTAGAAGAGAAATATAACAAAAAAATGAACGTGTGACACTTAAAAAAAATTAATTAAAACAATAGCATTTTTCAATATTTTATTATTTGCTGTGTGACACGAGGTATTCAAATGCAAGTACACAAAATTTGAACGCTCTGACTTATACAGTTTTTGTATATGTACTCTGTGACAGACGGAGGACAGAGACGAATACGGTTTCGTCAGATAAAAGAAATCCTAAAAAGTTCTTGGTACTAAAACGGCTATTTTTTAATTAATATTTTCTTATGCGTATTAATCCTGATTTAAGAGAGTAACTCTAATTAGATTAATATGTTTGGAATAGTATGAGGTTTATTACTTTTTTTCTGCTACTATATATTGCACTGCAAAAATATACTTTTAAAAGTTGTCATCTCGGCTTTACAAGCCAATGGAATGAAGAGTACGACGCCACCGTCATTACTTATGTACAAAGTCCGTGTCTTTAAGGGTTAATATATTGATTAATTATCGAAGAACGCTTTCAAAAATCCTTATCAACAATGCTTTTATACATTTTCTACGCTAGATATTTCCAACACTTTCAATAGCTTTGCTTATGCCCGCAAATTAAAATTTGTGTGTAACAGGAAAATCTGCTTTTCTCAAAAAACTATGCAATTTAGAGTAACCACTATAGTTTTCCTGCAAGGTTTCAAGTAACATCAACTATCTCTAATTTTTTCACAATTTTAGTTTCAGTATATTTGAAATTAGAGGAGGGGCATATTACTGCACCATATTTTCCACGATATGTCTGAAAAAATAGTATTTAAAATTAAAAGAAATGCATTTTTCAATTCAGCATAAAGAAAGCTTTCACATGATATCTCACGCAATATACAAAGAACAGTTTTTTTTTGAAGCAGCGTAATTACCCCCTGAATTTCTTCAGCGTACAAAAGCTTTTATAAAATATCCCACACGATATACGAGGAATGATTATTTTCTTCATGTAGTTTAAATAGCCCCCAATCCCATCTCATAAATATATTTGTAAATATTTATTAATCTGTAAATGTGGGGGTCAGTAGTCTTTATTACATCCCTCAATTTTATCATGTTACGAATTGTAACAAGATATTTGAAACAAGCTTATATACAAATCGTCCGTATCTTTAAAGGTTAAAATAGTGATTAGTTATCGAAGAATGCTTTCAAAAATCTTTATCAACATTGCTTTTATACATTTTCTGCGATAGATGTTTCCAACGTTCTCAGCAGCGTTTCCAACGTTTCCAACGTTCTTTGCTCAGTGCCCACAAATATAAATTT
Source organism: Maratus speculifer (assembly GCA_964019185.1). Lineage (NCBI taxonomy): Eukaryota > Metazoa > Arthropoda > Arachnida > Araneae > Salticidae > Maratus > Maratus speculifer. The sequence continues at coordinate 129,448,932 of OZ025292.1, read as the reverse complement.
GTGTACAACAGAAAAATGTACTTTTCTCAAAAAGCTATGCAATTTAGAGTAATCACTATAGTTTTCCAGCAAGGTTTAAAGCAACATCAACTATATCTAATTTTTCACAACTTTAGATTCAGTATATTTTGAATTAGAGAGAGGAGGACATATTATTGCAGTATATTTAGAGTAAACACTATAGTTTTTCTGCAAGTTTTAAAGTAACATAAACTATCTCTAATTTTTTAACAATTTTAATTATAGAATATTTGGAATTAGAGGGTGGGGGGCATACTATTGCACTATATTTTCGACCATATCTCTGAAAAAATAACACTTAAAATTAAAAGAAATGTATCTTTGAATTAAGCATATAGTAAGCTTTTACTCGATACCTCATGCAATATACAAGGAAATTTCTTTTGAAGAGGCGCAATTATCCCCTCCCCTTCATTTCTTCAGCATACGAAAGCTTTTATAAAATACCCCACACGATATACGAAGAATGATTGTTTTATTCAAGTAATTTAATTAGCCCCCAATCCCACTTCATAAATATATTTGTAAATAGTTATTAATCTGCAAATAAGGAGGTCAATAGTCGTTATTACTTCCCCTAATTTTGTCTTTCTATGGTATATAGTTTACCAATAGAGTGGCTGTGACAGACAGGCACAGGAGTGATCTTATAATGATTTCGTTTTCCTTTTTTAAATACGGAACTCAAAAAATTAAAATCGATTCTAATTGTTTTCAAAAAGGAATTTTCAAACATCATAACAAGTTTTAAACTGAAATATTTAACCATTTTTTACAAAAGTGTTCCAGACAGATATTCTCTAAATAATAATAATAATAAATAATGTAAAAATAAAGTAGTTCTTTAATAAAATATTTATTCATGGAATTAAGTTGTTTTACTGTATGTATATAAAGATTATAACGTGTATATTTACTGTTAAAAAATTTCATTTCTATCGCTATTCTTGAGTAAAATACATAATGTTAAAATTTTTGCCAAAACTGCTTTGAGAGAACTTTTTTGAACTTATCAAGATATTTCATGTGCCCTTAACATCGAACGTGGTCATATTCTTTCCAAAATAAATTTTAAAGATATAGACTTAAAATAACATAAGGTGTTTTATAAAGCATCTGCAATTTTCTTTTCAAATTTCACAATTCTGATTCTTCCAAATCGGATTATTGAAATAACACAAAAGAAATTTCTTCTAAGAAATTATTTTTTTGTTTACTTTATCATATATGATAGATGAAAAAAACAAGTTTCAAATATTCCGTTTGATATCTTTTATTTAATTTTCGTGCCACAATTCATCGAAAATAAAAGTTTTCGTTTGTAGTATAGTTTAATTCAGTTATTGATTTTGAAATTGAGCACTCACATGAATCCTGCTTACCAGTGACTTAACCAGAGTGGGTGCCCGAGTGCTTTGAATAGTGGTATTTTTAATACCAGTATTCAGAGCATTTGAACACACACCCTGGTTATTACGTGCTAAGTTACTGAGGTTTTTTTTTTCCACAATATTTTACACAATATTGCGCGTACTACTAATTTTGTCGAATTGAGGCATAGATGCTCCTCCAAAATTTTTTATTATCAAGATTTTTATGTAGAAATATTTGCTTTATGCAATCTAAAATTTCTTCAATAAAATAAAAATAAAATGCCAAAATATTTCACGGTCAATACAAATGACACGCGACAATGAGATATAAACAACAAAAAACAAAAATTATTATTCCTAAGTTATAGTTAGAAAAAATGAATAAATTCCTCGTGAGAGCTTGAATGGGATGAACCATCTTGTAAATGCTTTTAGATCATGGTCTATTTTAATTTAATTTTGTAGAATAGAGCGCGTGATTTTTTACACTGTTATTATTATTATCAATTTACACTATTATTAATGATTTGCTTTCTCCTCATTCTTCTACTTTCCAAAATATTATTAAAATACAATAGCTATGAGAAAAATATATAAAATTAATTCTATTTTCCCTTAAGAATCTTTTGAAACTGTTATATTAAAAAAAAATGCGCAGAATTTCAGTTTAATTTTTTTTTTTTTAATAAAACATTGAGAGATGTTAGATATAATAATTAGAACTTTTTGTTTAGAAAAAATATCGAACAGTTTAAATTCATTAATCATAATCGAATATCTGAAATCTCAATATCAAAGAACTTTAACTCATAATTTTATTAAAAGTATAATTTTATTTCAGTTTTACAAAAGAAATCCGTAAATTTTTAGTTTTGCTTAATACATTTGCGATTGGATAATACTTCTGTCTTTTCTGAACTTAAAGACTCCAAAATATTTATGAAAAATACATTAAAAATCAGAAGTCAAACATTATGGTCTACTATGGATGCCTAAGGTTATCTATCACTTGGAAGCAAACTTCATTTCTGTCCTTCGATCCGAAATTTAAATCTTTCAGCATGCGTGAGCTCGATTTTCCAAAATACATATTCTGCACAATATATAAAATATAGTTTACGCAATTCAGATAAAATCCGACACATGTTTCACATCAGCAAGAAATGGCTTCTGAATTATTTGCATCCATCGAAGTTGTTCAGCTGCTTTGAAAGAAGATTTGCGCAGTTAGCAAAAGATTTGTGATTCAAATCCTAGTTCCATAGCTTTCTCACTATTCAGTTGAAAATGATAAAATATTATCGTTTCATGTTTAAGATATGTGTAAATCTCTGGGTACATTTTTTTAGGAATTTTTTCAAATGTATCTATTTTAATTTAAAACAATGAATAAAACTATGAATCCATATAAATTTTTAGCGAAATTTTAATTATTTTTTTTAATTCAAGCAATATTTATTTAATTTTCAGTAAAGAGATGCGTATATATATTCAAACTTTTTCTACAAAATAAATAAATAAATAAATAAATAAACAGCGATTTGAAACTAGGCAAATATTTTAAACACAAAATACTGAATCCAGATGTTTTCTAGACTAACAAAATTTACTTTGTAAACAAAAACTCGTGTCGAAAACAAAATATTTTTGATATTTCCCTGAAGAGGCTGAATAATTCTTGGGGATTATTACACTGTCATTAATTCTTTGCAATCACTGTGTATCGCGTGTTGCCATGGCGGCTTTCCTGGGTAAGGGTCGCAAGGAAGATTTAATTGAGCTGGCTATAGAACTGAGTGTGAAAGTTAGCTCAGCTCTTACGAGGACGGGTAATAGGAAATTAATTACGGAGAATGAACTTTTCATTGAAGATGAAGCCAAAGTGTCTCTGGGCAGAATGATAAAAGACAGATTTTGGCGTGAGACAAAAGAAGCAGAAGAACAAATTCTGGAAGCAGAAAGAGCAAATCGAAATCGGACACAGGAGCGAGCTCATGAGATTGAGTTGAAACGCTTGGAGTTAAAAGGAGATAATGTACATTATGGCGAAGTAGTTGAAAATTCAAATGAAACAAGATCTAAAGATCAACGGATTTAGATAACCCCAAAATTCGATGAAAAATTAGGAGAAATGCAATTGTATTTAGTAAATTTTTAACTTCGTGCGGCAATGGCATGTGTACCTCAAACCAAATGGGTGGCATATTTATTTCGACTCTTACCAACCGAGATAGCTAATAATATCTCTCGGGAACCTCCTGCGATTATGATTTCATAAAAGAAATGCTACTAAAACGTTACAAGCTGAATCCCGAAAAATTGAGGTATTGAACATTTATTTTAACGAATGGATTAATGAAATAAAAGTGGAGAATTTTGAACAACTGAAAAAAAAATATTCGTTGCGGACCAACTTAAACGCAGGGTACCGAATGAAGTGAAAGAACACTTCTTGTTTCAGTGGGGTAAATTGATCGACTCTGTAGAAGTTGCAGAGAAGGTGGACGATTACGAAAGTTTGAAAGATGGATTGAAGAGTAACTTAATCCGTACCAAGCCAACGTAAGTTCCTCAATTTCAAATGAACGATCAATTTAAGTATAAATTTAAGAAAAAATAAATTTAAGGAAAAATTACCAAAAATAATCATTTTGTGGGTGCAAGTAAATATAAAGATAATGGCGAACAATTCGACAAAATGAAATTTTAAGTGATTTATCAAAAAGATCGTGATTTCAGACTATCTAAGCCTACATTCTTTTCATGTGAGGATTCAACGAATTTTTCAAGGTTTTTGTCCAGAGAATAAAATTCAAAGAACTCAACGCAGAACTGAAAATGTTCGTAGCAATTCAGTCACTACAGAAAAATTTATAGAAAATAAAGATGTATGGCCAGGTGGAAGCTAAGAAGAAACTTGCGGCACCAACTAACAAAAAAGAATTGAGAACAGTTTTCGGGATAGCAAGTTATTATAGATACTACATTCAAAATTTGCAAAAATTGTGCTATCCTTAGCTGATTTGACAAAAGAGAGAGTTTCCAAGGAGATTCCATGGGGAAAATCAGAAGAAGGAGCCTTTCAAAGACTAAAGGAATATTTAGATAAACTGCCTTCATTGTATACTCCATAATTTGATAAACACTTACAGCTTTATACCGATGGTTCAGCTACAGCTATTGGAGCATGTTTATCACAGTTGGATGAGAATGAAAAAGAGCCTCCTATAGCTTTCTACAGTAAAAAGTTTACTCCATGTCAAACAAGGTGGTTTACTATAGAAAGAGAGGCTTACAGTGTGTTAACTGCACTTCAGAAATTCGACATTTCTATTTTCGGATCTCAAATTGAAGTGATTTCAGATAACAACCCCCTTGCTTATCTTATCCAGGGCTTGCCACATTGTGCCAAACTAGCACGGTGGGCTTTAGCTCTTCAAAGATACAATCTAAAAATTACTTATAGGAAAGGAAGCAGGCATGGTAATGTTGATGCACTTTCCAGATTCTCTTAGGGAAATATATAAAATAATTGTATAAATATTTTATTTCTATGTGTTCTAATGGTTCATATTGAATATTACATGATATATTTGTTATTATATATGTTTACTTTATTATTGATATTGTTTGCATATACATATTGTTTCATTTAAGTATTAAATGTTCGGCTAGCACACAGGGTCTTCCTTTCGTAATGTATTGTAAAATATAACTAAGATTTCCTTTAATAATGTGTTGTGTAAGATAACTAAAAACTCCTTTAATAATGTTGTGAAACATAACTAATTCTCCTTCAATAATGCGTTCTGAAATATAACTAGAAATTACTTAGCAACACAGTCTCTAAGAAGACTATATGCTCCATAGGGAGGGAGATGTAAGAATTCGTCAGTGCAAACATTGACATTTTTGAAAATACGGTTGTTGGTGTTCGCGAAGTGGGGAAGAACTCTTGCCAACTGATGGCACACACCAAAGAAAACTGTTCGAACAGAAGGAAGAAAGCAGTGTGGTGTTAAGAAGTGAGAATGGAACTCTTCTGCACGTGTCGTGCAGAAGAATAATGTTGTCGTGGAATTTGGAATTGGTTTAACACTAGAACCGCGGCGTCGGGTTATTTTGACCTGTATTACATGGAGAAATATCAAATGTCGAGACAACAGCTCAGCCGCTATAAGTCTCAAAAATCCCCTCTCCAAACAAATATCAAATTGAACCAGAAAACTCTTAGTAAAATAAGCTAAATATATGCTGAGCAAAAATGTTTTATATAAATAATTTAAATGGTTTAAAATGAAAATTCCGGTGAGATTTTTTTAATAAAACATGCATGAATTTTCCCGCGGTTCTAGTGTTAATATATATATCAAGAGTTGTATGTCTTAGTGTTCTGTGTTAGTGATTTTATGTTATTAAATGGTGTATCGTCATCTTATTTAGGTTCTGTCTGATTCAGCGTTTTCTAACAGAATTTGTATAAATTCTCAAAGTAATCAAAGATCTCAAAAAGATGACGACTCAATACTATTTCTATAAATTTTATTTATTCGAATGTATACATCTGAAGCCGTATCCTAGACATCAGGCACCAGCTTATGTCATCGTCAATATACAAGGATGAGATAGCACAAGGAAATTTACAGCATCATATATATACAATCAGGTGCTTCACAAAGTGAAGCCAGTGGTAGTCGAACCCAAAAACAGGTTTCCGGAACACTCACCATCGCGCCAAATCGCGATAAAATGCTCCATTTGGCGCGTAAATCTGCAATGGGACTCGCTAATTTACGAGTGCTCAATTTCTGCTCTTTGTGTGTGTGTCACTATAGTCCAGATTCTTATACACGTTGCTAAACGATTAATGTTACTTCACATATTCAATCTCACCGTGTCGTTTAAATTGATTTATTTATAGAGATACTAACTCTACACCAGTTCAGTTTAGCCACATTAAGAATTATCCGATAGGTATTTCTCCATTGCCAGTTAATCACTATTTATGAGCGGCATAGCAACGGCAAAAAAACACACACAAAAAAATTATTCGTATTAAGCGGCAAAAAAAGAAATGTTTTGGAATGTATTGTCGAACTTTGCTGTTTGCCATGCATTCGTTGTATGCAAAATGTAATTAGTCAATTAAATTTCTCCTATCGGTTAAGATTCGATATTTTTACAACGTAAGTCAAAGATAGCTGTTTTCATTTTTTATTTAGTCCACTAAAAGAATATCTGAAAGAATTACATATTTAGGTGATTACTTAGAATGTACTTAATTTTAAGGTTTTCTGTAGTGGATAATCAAATTTCTAATTTATAAGACAACGAAAGCTATAAAGCTTTTATTTACAAAAAATAGAATATTTTAGAACATTTTGATAAAAGTGAATACAATAAGAGGTTATATATAGATTTTTTAGTATTTTACGCGGATTCTACTTTGCTAACATGTATTTTCATTTGGCTACTGTTTTTTTTTTTTTTTCAATTTTCATTCGCCAAATTGCTAATGTTGGTCAAAAGCCAGCAAGAACCCTGCTCACAACCCACCCAAGATTATGAACAATTATTGGTGTAATACTTTAACCACTCAGCCACAATAGGCATAATTTTGATTTTAAAAAGTACATAAAAGTTCAAAAACACCATTTTTAGAACATAGAGCTTAAAACATATATATGTAGTGTGCATGTATGACACTTAAAAAAACTGAATTACTAAATATTTTAATTATTATTTTAATTGCATTAGTCACAAAAGTAAATCATTCTAAACGAAAGAGGTGGAGTAAAAAAAAAAAAAAAAAAAAAAAAAAAAAAAAAAAAAAAAAAAAAAAATATTTCTAACTAACATGGATATTTCCTTAATAATATTTAAAATTACTGCTCAGTTCTGAAACACACTTTATCTGCATTAATAATATCAAATTCAGAAAGAGATTGTTTTCAAAATATATTTGTATAAGAAGAAATATACTGATTGATACAACAACTATGACATCTAGTATAAGCGTCAAGTATCACAAGGTTATTCAAGCGTAAGGTACAATATATAGGTCATTTGAGACAGGAAGCTGATATCCTTATCGAAGGCAGGATATTTATGTCCTTCTTTGTTAAGGTTCAGTTATTTTATTGTTTCACATAACACAGACGAAGAGACAATTCCTGCAAACTTTATTGACAGATTCATTTATCTGATAAAAACAGTCATTATTTATTCACATACTTATTTAATCGTATGGTTTTAATACATTTAATCAATATTATTAATAAGCGTGAATAAAAAAAATATTAGTTCAATTAAACGATATTCTTCACGTGTATAATTTTTGTATTATTTTTTATCTATTATTTTTCATAAAAAAATAATAAATAGTAATAAAGTAATGCATCAAAATATAATATATTAGCAAATATTTATAGCTTTGCGTAACAGCCTTAATATTTAATTTTTTATTTATCTTTATAGAGCTCGCTTCCATTCCTAACTGGAGAAAAATATATCACTTATTTTTACTTATTTTTTTCATTTAAAATATACTTCATGTGTGTAAATATTTTGTATTATTTTTTATGTATACTATTAATGCATGTAAGTATAATATAGTAGAAAATATTTACAATTTTGCGTAAAAATCTCATTTTATAATTTAATACTTATGCTTATAGACAGGGCTTGACTAGTGCAGGTGCATGTGGAGCAGTTGTCCCCGGCCTCCCGTCTGAGGGGGGCTAAAATGGACATATATAAGCTTTTAGTGGAGCCAATTGATAAAAAACGAATAAAAGTGAAAATATTTTAATTTAAAGCTTTTTTTTATTTTGCGATATTTAATTTCGATGTTACTGATTTCATATTTTTTTAGGTACATAAATTTCATTTAAATACTACTGTAATCTCATGTATCTCTTCTCTGTTACTTTTTGTTAAAAAAAAAATTAAATGTTCAAAGTACTTTAGTACACTATGAGAATGTAGTAACAAGAAAATAAGTATTGAAATTTGCTGCCATTATTATTAAAAGCATATCACCACTTGCTTTGCCGTATCATATAAACTCCCAATTGCGTGCAATAATGCTTGAAATAGCTGTATTCATGTTTTAAAAGCTTACATTTATGTTTATATTCCTATAACAAAAAATGTGTTCTATAATCTATTAATGTTAAATTTCTTGGGCTATTCTGCATATAGTTGTCAATAATTTTTGTTATGGAATTTATGTATACATATAAGTAAGTAGGATGTTAAATATTAGTTACTTACCCCATAATTCACAAAAAATTCAAAAGATAGAAGGGAGGCCCCTGAATAATGTTTGCCCCAGGGCCCCCCTCCCTTAAATCCGGGTCTGCTTATAGAGATCTTTTCTATTCATAATTGAAAAACAAAATGTTACTCCCTTTTACTTATTTGTTTCATTTAAAATATATCTTTAATGTCTCTAATTCTTTCGCATTATTTTTAAAGATACTACTAATGAATCTAAATATAGTACATTAGCAAATATTTACAATTTTACGTATCAATCTCAATGTGAATTTTGTTATTTATGCTCTTGTTATTTATATTTGTTATTTATACTTAGATTCTTTTCCATTTATAATTAAAGAAAAATATGTTACTCATTTTTACTTATTTGTTTCAAATAAAAGATATTCTTAACGTGCATAATTTTTCATATTATTTTTTTCCGTGTATCACTAATACAGTAAAGTATAACATATTAGCAAATATTTACAATTTTACGTAACTATCTCAATATTTATTTTATTATTTATGCTTTTTTTTGTTTATTAATTGAAGAAAATGATAGAAACATTGCGCAATTCGTAAATAATTTCCTCCGTTGTGCAACAAATGACAATTATCATGGCATCATAAATAAAGTTAAGTGCTTGTTAGCGTGACCTTGGAAACAGTGATTACGAGTGAACAATTACAGGTTTACAAAACTGTCAAAACTTTCAAAATGACTCTTTTTTTATTAATAATTGTTTCTACATTATGATTTATGTATGCATCGATTTAAATTTCATTCTGTTCTCTGTTTTTGTAGCTTGATGTAAGCACTACCCTTTTGCTGTGTTTTTTCTCGCGTGTTAAAAATAAAGTAGAAAATGAAGAAGCGTGGATATAATAATTTGTGTGTGTGTTTTACAGTTACCATATAATAGTGTTACATGTCTTTATCAAGATGAATTAGTGCAGTGGATATAGCAACATGTGAAAATGCCCGGTTCCCTTCCCTTATGGTGGATCTAATTGTTGGACACTTAAATGAAGAAGAATTCATCGGGTGAGTACCATTTACTCTCCTATTTAATTCTGATTAATGATAAGAATTAAAGAAAACAATTATATTGAGGTTATAGTGAGAACTCACGCCGTTATTAAGACAAACGTCTTACAATGATTATGAGTACGATCTAAAAAGATATATCAATTTGATAACATAGTGATATGCTAATTTCACACAAATAAAAAATATTGAATAAAAAACAAATAAAAATATAAGATTAGAATGGCCACCTTAAAAGATAATTATTCAATTGAAAAATTGACAGCAACGAATTACAGTACATGGAAATTTAAAATTGAAATGCTCTTAACTAAAGAAGAGCTGTTCCATGTAATAACCGATAATCCACCGACCCCTTTGACCGATCAATGGTCCAAAAATGATAGGAAGGCCCGGGCATTGATAAATCTAACTATTGATGATTCCCAGATTACGCACGTTAAAAACTTACAAACTGCTAGACAAACATGGGATGCATTAAAAGAAATCCATGAGAGATCAAATCTCACAAGCAAATTGTTTCTTCTAAGAAAGTTATATAGTATAAAATTAGCAGAAAATGGAAATATGATAAATCATATTACAAAAATAATGGAGCTTGTTGATCATTTGGCAGCTATAGGTGAAATAATTGATAATCACCACATTTCCGCGCTCCTCCTGTGCTCTCTGCCCCAGTCTTATGATAATTTAATTACTGCTCTCGAAAGTAAAGAAGAAGCACAATTAACTCCGTCATATATTAACCCTCTAAGCGTTTGTCCCGTAATATTCCGTACACCAAGCTCCAGGTTTCACTGCAATATAAGCAATATTTAAGATATTATAATTCTATAAATTTAATGAATTTCCAAAGCATTGAAGAATGATTAAGACTCTCTGGGATTACATTTATATTCCTAAATAAGATTTTTTTAATGTAATATTGAAAGAATCATATTTTATTAGCATTTAAAACAAAATGCAGAGAAAACAACATTACAATTTTACTCATTCGCAAGACGCTTGGAGGGTTAAAAATAAGTTGATTGACGAGTTTAATCGTCGAAATGAAAACTATGAAAGTATTGATAATACAGCGAAAGCTTTTAAAGCTCAGAAAAAGTTTCCAGCTAAAAAAGAATCAAAATATTGTTCGATTTGTAAAATGAGAAGCCATAACACACAAGAATGTTGGCACAATAAAAACAAAACACACACAACACAACAAAAATTACAAAAAACACTATTCTACATCACTCGTTTTTCAAAGGGGTGAAAACAATTTTAAGAATGAACAAGCATCGGAATCGTATAACAGGTTTAATCGCTATGAAGGAAAAAACAATACATGGAGAAACAGCGAAAACAAAGATTATGCATTTATAACACAAGGGATAGAAAATAAAACATTCATCGTGGATAGCGGTAGCTCAAGTCACATTGCATCCTCTGAATCAATGTTTACAGAGATAAAATCGAGGGAAAAAACAAACGTGACTATCGCAAACGGAAAAAAACTTATCGCTTACGGTTCAGGCGATGTAAATTTAAATACGCTGACATCGGATAATAAAATTCATAAAATAACACTTAAAGATGTACTTCTAGTACCTGAAATCGAAACGAATTTACTATCAGTCAGCAAAGCAACCCAAAACGGATGTGAGATTGTATTTAAAAATGACCGATGCACTTTCAAACTTAACGGAGAAATCTGCTTAGAAGCACAAAAGGTAAATAATCTCTATGAAGTCCAGTTGGCTAACGAAAACCACGCAAACATTACACAAACGTGCAACAATAAAAATTGTCTAGAACTATGGCATAGAAGGTTAGGACACAGAAATCTAACATCGATTAAAGAAATTACACAAAAGGAATTAGTAAGAGGTATCCAGATAAACAATTGTAAACATAATATAGATTGCGAACCGTGTATTAAGGCGAAATTAACTGATGAACCCTATCCGAAAGTTGCTCAGTATAGAGCAAGTAAAAGGCTTCAACTTATTCACTCGGATGTTTGTGGATCTTTTCAGACACCCACGATTGGGGGGAAATCATATTTCTTGACTTTTATTGATGACTACTCGCGATTCACAATAATCTATCTATTGAAAAGAAAAAGTGAAGTCTATGAAAAACTCAAAGAGTTCATTGCGCTGATAAGCAACAAATTTGGTGAAAAACCGAAAGAAATCAGAACGGATAATGGGGGAGAATTTACATCAGATGAAATTGAGAATTATCTCAAATCAAATGGGATAAAACATCAACATACAGTCCCATATTGCGCAAGTCAAAATGGGGTGGCTGAACGGAAAAATAGGTCGTTAGTTGAGATGGCTAGGACAATGTTAAATGAATCAAATCTACCTTTAAAGTTCTGGGGGGAAGCAATCTGTACGGCAAACCACCTACAAAATAGACTGCCTACAAAAGCTAATGCAAAAACGCCATATGAATTATGGACAGAAAGACAGCCAAACTTAAGTTACGTTAAAGTATTTGGCTGCAAAGCCTTCGCTTACATTGATAAAGCCAGAAGACAAAAATTAGATAATAAAGCTGTTGAAGGTATTTTTGTGGGATACGACAATGAATCTAAGGGATACCGCATATATGTAGGAGGAAATGAAATAAAAATCGCGAGAACGGTAAAATTTCTTGAAAATAAATTCAAATACGTAAATGATAAGCCTGAAATTGAACAAAAACAAAATGAAGACGAAAAACGCAATTGTAAAAATCTCGTAGAGATAGAAATTTCGAACGGAAAAACAACACCATCTGCGTCTCAACAACAAATTGTGGAACTAAGGCGCTCAGATAGAATAAATAAAGGCGTACCTCCTGATAGGCTAATATATATTGTCAAAGATGACAAAATTAATGAACCAAAGGATTATAAGGAAGTTAAATTAATAGAAAACTCTCCGGTAAAACAGAATTGGATAGAAGCCATGGAGAGCGAAATGAATTCTTTAAGAAAAAATAAAACATAGTCAATTGTAGATCCTCCACCGAATAAGAGAATAATAGGTTGTAAATGGACTTATAAATTAAAGCGTGACAATACCGGAAAAATCCAAAAATATAAGGCACGTTTAGTAGCTAAAGGATATACGCAAAAGTTCGGAGAGGATTATGACGAAACCTACGCACCGGTCGTATCGTACACTACGATAAGAGCATTATTGATGGCAGCGTTGCACCAAAACTTGAATGTTAAGCATATAGATATAAACACTGCGTTCCTACATGGGGAACTTGAGGAGGAGATATACATGACGCAACCGGAAGGATTCGTTGAACCAAATCAGGAAAACAAAGTCTGTAAATTGAATAAAGCAATCTACGGACTTAAGCAAGCCGCGAGAGCGTGGCATAACAAAATAACAGAAACACTAAAAAACATGAATTTCATTCAAAGTAAAATCGATACATGTCTTTTTACACAGAAAAGGAATAATGACACAATCTACATAATAACGTACGTCGATGACCTTTTAATTGTAGGAAAAGACGAAGCCATAGAGGAAATAATCGAGAACTTAAATAAAGAATATGAACTAAAGAATTTAGGGGATATAAGTAATTATTTATCCATGAACATTCGAAAGGTAAACAAAAGCTACTTAATTAACCAAACTTCAAAAATCGAAGAGTTAATTAATAAATTCAATTTACAAGAAGCAAAACCGTGTAGTACACCCATGGAAACAAATTACACACACTTTAAAGATGACGACAATCTCTTACCACACAACACACAATACAGACAAGCCATCGGAGCACTCTTATATCTTGCCACAGTGAGCAGACCTGATATATGTGCAGCTGTTAATATCTTGAGCCGAAGAACCGAAAGGCCAAGAATGAAAGATTGGAACAGTGTAAAGCGGGTAATGAGATACCTTAAGACAACAAAAACCTTTAATCTAGTTATAGATGGAAATTCAAAACCAACGCTAGAAGTCTACGCGGACGCTGATTGGGGTGGAGACACAGAATCAAGAAAATCGACAAGTGGTAATGTATATTTGCTAGGTAAAAATCCCATACTTTGGTCAACTAAAAAACAATCCTGCATAGCTTTATCTTCTGCCGAAGCTGAGTACATCTCAGCAGCGAATGCAGCTAATCAAGTTAAATGGCTGGTGAACCTACTCAACGAACTTAATCTCTCACAAACATATCCAATAACATTGTATGAAGATAATCAATCGGCCATTAAAATGATAGAATTAGAAAAACATTCAAGTAAAACAAAGCACATAGAACTAAGATTTCATCTTATAAAACATTTGAAACAAGAAGGTATAATAAACCTCGTGTACTGCCCAACAAAAGTCATGCTAGCCGACTTATTTACAAAACCCCTGCCAAAGACTATTTTTGAAGTTCACAGGAAGAACTTGCATCTGAGTGACAACACAACTTCAGAAATTAAGGAGGAGTTGATAGAAACATTGCGCAATTCGTAAATAATTTCCTCCGTTGTGCAACAAATGACAATTATCATGGCATCATAAATAAAGTTAAGTGCTTGTTAGCGTGACCTTGGAAACAGTGATTACGAGTGAACAATTACAGGTTTACAAAACTGTCAAAACTTTCAAAATGACTCTTTTTTTATTAATAATTGTTTCTACATTATGATTTATGTATGCATCGATTTAAATTTCATTCTGTTCTCTGTTTTTGTAGCTTGATGTAAGCACTACCCTTTTGCTGTGTTTTTTCTCGCGTGTTAAAAATAAAGTAGAAAATGAAGAAGCGTGGATATAATAATTTGTGTGTGTGTTTTACAGTTACCATATAATAGTGTTACATGTCTTTATCAAGATGAATTAGTGCAGTGGATATAGCAACATGTGAAAATGCCCGGTTCCCTTCCCTTATGGTGGATCTAATTGTTGGACACTTAAATGAAGAAGAATTCATCGGGTGAGTACCATTTACTCTCCTATTTAATTCTGATTAATGATAAGAATTAAAGAAAACAATTATATTGAGGTTATAGTGAGAACTCACGCCGTTATTAAGACAAACGTCTTACAGAAAATATGTTACCCATTTTTTCTTTAAAAAAGTACTACTTATCTTTTCTCCTAGAAATATTGAAAAACATGTGAGTGTAAATATTTTAAGCTTTCAATTTTTACTATTAATATAAGATGTCCGTTGCTCATTTTTATTTAATTTTACGCTTTTGAGTTAAATTTTTGAATTTTTTTTAAGTAAGTAACCATATTATTTAGAAACAAAATCCCATGATAAACACTTTCATATTTAAAAAGAAAATTAATTTACAATTTATTAAAAAAGGGCAGTGATTTAGAACCGTTATGGCCAGAAATATAAATTTGTAAAACTCCACCTTTTTCCCTTTAAAGAAAAAAAGAAACATATGCTTTAAGTTTGATTCAATATTTTTAAAACTATCAATTTAAATATAAATTTAAAATTATTTAAATTCAAAATATTTAAATTTAAAATATTTCAAAAGTATGCGCGTGTAACTTAAAAAAATTATTTTTAAAGTACATTTTTTTAAAATTTGTTGAATCAGAATCAATGTAAAATAAATCAAAAAGGGATATTCCAACTTTGAAACATTAACCTTAACAGTTCTTGATTCATAACGATCCAAATAAGAAAAATATTGAGAAAAACCTATCACGAAGAAAAACATATTTGCTTGAAAGCTACATTTCAAAAACAAACCGTAAAAGAAAAAATTAATATCTCCTTTTCCTGATACGATAGAAACATGATTAAACGTCATATTAAGCCAAAAATTAATTCCGCTTTTTTTTTTTTTTTTTTTTTAACAAAAGTTTAACATTTCAGACGACCTTAAAACAGAAAACTTAGTTAGAAATATCTTCAGAACATATGTTTGTTCTATTAAAAAAAAAAAAAGAGGTTTTGTCAAAAATATATGTAAGCTATAGGGAATTTAATGATTGCTACATGAGATTGTGCATCTATTTTATATCTAAAGTATCACAATGTAATTCAAGCATAAGATATATCTTGAAACATAAAACCAGAAAACCAATATCCTTATCCCAGTAAAGTTATTTATATTCATCGTTATTGGTCACTGCTTTTATTTACTCTTATCACATAACAAAAGTAAACTAACTGTTTTTATAAACATTACTGATAAATCCCTTTATTTAATTTCAAACCTCCATTAATTTTCACTGTATGTATCTAATGAAGAAATCTTAAATGCAATTAATTTGACCTTACTTAATGTACTTTGAATTAGACACAAACAAGTAAGCTAATTTGTATATGAACAGATATTTCATTTTAATGCACACATCTTTTTTATATTCTAAATATTTTATTAGCATTTTTTACGATCCAAATTGTTCGTATGTTACATCTCATTGAGAATAAAATGATCTCAGTAATAATTATTTTTTAAAACCAATTATTTTTTTCGGAATATTAATATTCGCATTATTTACTAACATAAATATGGTTAAAATAATGCGATTAAGAAAATAAAGAAATACTGATAGTAAAATGTAAATAAAAAAACTAACACTGTTTGCTGATTGAGATTCTATATTGAAATAAATATGTTAATTTATTTTAATGCTTAGATTTAGATAGATTTATTTCTAATTTGAATAATATTCCATTTTTTTTGGCAGAAATTACGTTTAGTGTTAATGCACAACAAAATGACATCTTGTATTAATATATCATTCGTAATTACTTAAAATGTATAATGAAGATTTTAAAAACATTATTTATTTTGTTGACACGTTACAATTCATCACAGAGTTATTTTCAAAACATATTTAAAATAATGTTCCGAATTAACACAAGTTAAAATACAAGTAAAATAATAAAAATAACGTGCAGCACATGAAAAACTGAATGGTGGCATTTTGGTTCAAGGAACCTTAGACGGTGCAACTTTGGAACATGATTTTTAAATTCTTTTAAAAATAACTCTGTAAGTTGAAACATGTAAACAAAATTAATTTATTTTTCTGTTTTTAGAATCTTCATTACACCATATAAGCAATTAGAAATAACATATTAGTGTATGTTATTAATTGTTATTCTAAAAAAAAACTATTCATAATTTAACACGTTGACTGCTGCAGCAATTTTCAGAAATGTGTCTGAAAATGACAATTTGATTTTTTATCACAATATCTTATTAAAGCCTCTAATTCTAGTCCAAAGGTATCATCACAAATCATAAAAAAATGTTTTTTGAGGCTTAAGAATTATTTCGTTGTTGGCGTTATCTCGTAGTTAGTATTTATATTTTTTTATCTCTTTTTTTTTTTTTTTTTTTTTTTTTTTTTTTTGTTCATGCAAACCAGCATTGATTTTTTTTTCTTTTCCCAAAAGCCATCTATCGATATTAGCACTGATAAATTGCGAGTTTAATCTTAGTTGGACAATAATGGCAAGTAAACACAATACGAACATGGCCGACTAGATCCATAGGCTTGTCTATTTGAGATTAATGTATGAAGTCTCCCGCCAGAGGACTTTAACACCTTGCCCATGTTATTCTAACCAATCGTGCAAACCCAGAACCAAAACAACGACCATGTGCCGAGCCATGTGCACCAAAGAGAAAACAGCTTACTCAATGCTAATTTGGGCAGGGTTTGCACCACGTGGTCTAGTGAAATGATTCAGGGTTTGAAGCTGTATCCAGCTTCACTTTTTCGGTGGTTTTTAGCGAAATGGCTCGTCCGGTAGTATATAGTTGGTTATGGTACGAGATAACTCGTACTTTGAGTCCTAGAAACGAACGCAATCTACGAGTTATTTCATAGTTGGTAGTCAACGTGTTAAATCATCCATCTACTGAGGAATACAAAAAGCCCTTTGAAAACAATCATCTTCAGCGACAGATCGTTATTAGATAAATGGTATATTGACAGTTTGACAATAGTTAGAATAAACGGAGACATGCAGTTGTGAATAAATAGAGTTTTTTTGTACTTGTTTGATTTTGTTTTTTAGATAAATTTTACTAAAATTTCAAAGTTTATTTTTAAGATGAAAAATTGTTCAAAAAAGTGAAAGCATTTCGTGAATAGAGCTTCCACTATCATTCTCGAGAAATACTTTTAAAATGATCATCTAATAAACTGTATTTTTGAAACGAAAATTCGTGAACATGATTAAGTATATGCATTAATGTCTAAAAAATTCAGGAAGGCTTTTAGAGAATCTATTGTCATTCAGAATTTATTCAAAATTTATTGATTTTTTTTAAATAAATACTCTATATTTTACGAAAGTTTTGTTATGAAAAGAGAACACTCTGTATGCCTTAAAAAATATATAATATAATTCCATTTTTAATTGCTATTATTTAATATTCAATGTGTGGCAAACGTTTTATATATATATATATATATACAGGGTGGTCATAAAAAAAACTTTGCCGATATATGGAGCTCTAGCGGCCAGTCCGCTCAACCGACCGAGGTGAAATTTCAGGTATAGCTATTCAGAGGTATGAGCTCGAGCTTCTGTGAACGGCAACAAAATGGCGCTCACGGTTACGGTTATAGTTACAGAAACTCGAAAATTTCCAATGGCAACATACATTTTTTTCATCGCATGCGAAATGAAAAATTTCGCATGTTCAGCGCATGCGAAAATCATAAAGATCGTTGGAACCATGCGTGTATCGCAAGAAACGGACATGTTGTGCACACACATAAAACCGTTCTGGGAATCCCCCCTCCCCACCATAGAAAAACCTCGATTGGGGCGAAAGGAGGAAATTCGCATATGACGCAGAGTCAGTACACTAATCTCTGATTGCAATACAGATCGGAGAAACTAAAACTTTTATTTTGATAACACATTTTCCACATGGGTGCCCTGCCTGTGAAGGCCATTTCATAACATTTCCCCAATTATCACAAAAATATTCCTAAGAGGATTTTGCAAAGGCTGTGGAGAAGTTTTCCTGCTGGAAAATCAAATTAGACAATCAATTATCGGTTCATTTGGCAATAAATAGATTTCCACCAATTCTTGGTAATCTGTGGCCTAGATGCGGCTCTAACAATTTAATATTAATTATCAAACATTTATTTATCACATAAACAAAAAACAAAAAAATAAATAAATGTAAAATTGCCTTGTAAAGAGGAAATAAGAATAATTCCTCTTATTTGACGTGCAATTAATTATGTTGCGTAAATAATGAGGTTACTTGTCTGTAGAAAATAAAATTAGTTTGGAAAAAATAGAAAACGACCTGTTTGGGATTTTGTAAATACATTTCATCAACTTTTATTTTTACAAAACTTATGGAGTGCGGTATTTTTTACACGAGCTTTAGAAAGTTCGATATATATAGAAAACATTTTATTTTCTTCATGCTGCAATGTGAGGAAAAAATGTTTTCTGAATGTTGTCTTTAACGCCAGACAGATACTTAGCGTGACACTAAAAGTGCCATTTCCCGTTCAATTAATGAAACTAAATAAAGAATGTAGTTACTTTACATCGTCTACGATAATGTAATAAATAAACTCAATGTTAATATTGGAGAGACACAGGAAAAGAAAGTGCTTGAGCTAATGAAGACTTTTATTTATATAAACTGATACAAAGTTCATAAGCTACAATATATATATATATATATATATATATATATATATATATGTGTGTGTGTGTGTGTGTGTATCTGTAATTCTACAGAGATAATGTGAGAGAAAGCCATATACTTACTTAAATTTTATCTGCACATTGTACAAAAAAGACATAAATCTACAAAATTAGCTTTTGTGATGCTACAGGAATATGTAGCTTTACAAAAGCATCTACTAAAATTACAGTAATTTCACTAAAATTTTATCTGTATTCCTGTTTTTTTAAAACTCTCAATAACATTATTTATTTATTTTATGTATGGGGAAGTGGGATACATTGATACAGTTTTTTCTAAGATTTTTTTTTTTTTTTTGGCTTGAAAAACGGAGAAAATTCATGTTTTTTCTCCATTAGGTGACAGCAAATCTTGTGTAGTACGTTATAAAAATGTACAATCATTGTTTTATATAGAATTTTTGAATGTAATAAAAAAATAAAAATAAGTCATTTGTATCAATGTGCACCATCCGCGGGGCAGATTGATACGTTTGAGAAAAATGACGACAAAATAATACCAATGCATATTTTTTATAGAAAATGTGTTAGAAAAGCATTTTATATTTATTTATAAAATTCAAATCACCCACAATTTACTTTTAAGCAATATTAAAGCAATCAAAATTAAATATATTATGACCTGATGTTCTGGATGTTCCTTGTCTGATTGTTGGCTGTGGTAACTTTGTCATATCTAGCACTTCAATCCCAGCATTATCATCTTTCTTGGGAAAGATGAAAAAATTACCAGGTTTTCTGTTTATAAATAAGTTTATAAACAGAAAATAAAGGATAATTATATTAAAATTTCTGTTTATAATATAATTATCTTTTCTGTTCTTCAGTTTGTTTCCCTTACTTAACATTTCTCATATCGAAAATATTTTTTTCTCTGGAGAATCGATATAAATTCGAGATTTGCCAGAATGCCGTCCTTTTCTTTTAGTAGTTCTACTAGTACTAGCTTTTGGGCACGTTCGTAGTTTTTCTGTTAGCAAAAATATTATAAACTAATCTAATATAAAAGAATTAGAGCTATTTCACTTCAATAGAAATTAATATTAGAAATTTTTGGTGAAAAATGGTTGGATTAAGGAGCTTTTGTGATGCTACAGGAATATGTAGCTTTACAAAAGCATCTACTAAAATTACAGTAATTTCACTAAAATTTTATCTGCATTCCTGTTTTTTTAAACTCTCAATAACATTATTTATTTATTTTATGTATGGGGAAGTGGGATGCATTGATACAGTTTTTCCTAAGATTTTTTTTTTTTTTTTTTTTTTAGGGTAAAAAAAAATAAAAAGTAACGAAAAAATGAACTAAATAGGGATTTAGGTTGTATCAATATAGATAGAGTGTATCAATGTGCCCCATACAGCCATTTTGAATAAAATGAGTCTCAAATCCAACACTTCATAATTTATCTAACAATAAAAAATGAGGAACAGATAAAGAGGAGTTTCACTTGCCAGGCAGATTATTCTTTTCGGTTGAAAATACAGAAACAGTTGTATAATACCATTTCAATTGTACAACTCAAATTTACTTTTGACCTACGAAAACAATAAATCACCCGTCCCACTTCACCAAACTATTGAATTAATCGAAGACTTTCTGTATGTAGTTGAGTGTACTAGCATCACTTTTTGTAGCCGTTGTGAAACTTCCTGTAATGACCCTGTGAGCGGTAGAGGGGGTATATCAATGTCCTCCATGTATCAATGTACCCCACTTCCCCCTACAGTGCAAAAGTGAATTTGTTACATATATTTGACTATATTTTTGTTGTTTCCGTATTATGAGAAATTTTATGAGTCCCAGGTTTTTTTTTTTAGAAAAATGTGAGTTCACAGCGTAGATTATGGTATTTTTTATAAATTTCGGAACATATATACATTAAAGTTATTATACTTTATTTACTTTTTATAATAAATTTTTAATATGGAATAATTTGTTTCATAATTTTAGGAAAATTACTAACGATTTTTTTTTATAGTAATTCATTTTTATTAATGAAAACATTCTCTTTAAATTGGTTAAAACTTTATTCTAGGAGGGACATTTTAAGGAAGCTAGAGGAGGTAGCAAGTATATGACAAAAATATTTTCCTAAATTAAAGGGGAATAATTACCTGAAGTCAGTCGAACAAAAGTACGGAGAAAAGAATAATTACTGTGCAGAAATGAAAAAAAAAAAATCCATTATCGTTGTAAAACAAACTTACTAAGCTTTATACTTAACACTTTCGGGTCCGATTTTTTTTTCCATTTTGAGAACAAAATCATTATTACTTTAATAATGTTAATCGCAGATATCCAAATAGACATCCTGATGTTTAAAAAATCCTCGTGTTTAATATCATTATCGGAAATGCAGCTCATATTCTTATTTTGCATACTATTCAATTCACATTTATATGATAATAAGCTAAGGAAAAGTTTTTGGAAACATTTCGAAAATATCGCATTGCATGAGGGTTTAAAAAATAATAAAACTTAGTAAACTTAAATTTTAAATTTAAAGAGAGAAATATATGCAAAAAATAAGGGAATCGCCAACTGTGCAAAGAGAATTAAGTAAATTATTATTATTATTATTATTATTATTATTATTATTATTATTATTATTATTATTATTATTATTATTATTATTATTATTATTATTATTATTATTACTAAATGTGAAAACATAAATGACATCATAATAAAAAGGCACACACATATACTATCATTTCTATATGGAGAAAGTAACAAAAATAATAGTTAAAATAAGATAATACTTGGTGAAAAGACATGTACTATTAATAGTACACCAGACTCGAAAGGGTTAAAATGAGGTGTATTTATTAAAAATGACTACTTCAATATTACAAAAATAAAAAGTAACTGCTTTCTGTGTTCAAAGAGAACTTGATGTGATACCCTCTTAATGAATAACATCTTCAATGAAAAACTTTATGCCCATAATTATCAAAAAATTACATACTTCTAAATAAAGGTTTTCTGGTAACATAAACTCTAAGAGTATTTTTTTTAATTTTAACCCTTTATCTACAGATAGTACTTATAAGCACCGTTAAAATAACTTATTATAAAATTCTTTTAATACTTCAGTGAGTTGCAATACTGTTTAGAATGTGTTATAGATACATAATTTTATCTTGCTCCAAAAGCATTATTAGTTGCACAAAACAAAAATATTTTTAAAACGATGATTATTTTTTTTTATTTTTTTATTTATTTTTATTTATTTATTTATTTATTTTTTTATTTATTTATTTTTTTATTTATTTATTTATTTATTTTTTTTTTTGCCTATGTATCTTTGCAGCTTTCTGGGCGCTGAGGGAGAGGGGTGGGGATTATTCAATGCGGAACTATTTCTATATTTATATTATAAAACAATCACATTTATAAATTTTATAATTCTACAAAATACTAACACAATAATTAAAAATAAATTATATGAGTGGGGTTTTAGGAATTTCACAAAATTCCTATAAATTCAAATTTAATTAATCCTTCTAAATCCTTCAATTCTGGTAGACGGTAGGTGCTGGGTTCGAACCCAATCGCGAACGTCAGCCTAACCGTTCGGAGTTTTCCGTGGTTTTCTTCGAACCTTGCGTAGATACCGGTTAGGTTCCCTTAGGAAAACCCCCACGGAAGGCATCCCACCCATCAGGGCCTATATCCCAAGCGTAGATAATTGGCCGCCATAAACAAAACCAAACCTAAAAATATTTATTAAATGATTAAGTAAATATTTTAATTTAGTTTAAACAGTTTGCGTAAAATGCTTTAGAATGTAAAATTTTCATGAATTCATAATGCGGTAGCTAAAGGGTTAGGAGTTAACGCTAACATATGTCCTTTTTTACCATATTTCCTTTATCACTCTAATTTGTGTAAGAAAAAATTATATCTTTAGTAAATACTTTTGCTACTAAACATAACGTAAATTTACATATGCATAAAATAAGATGAAAACTAAATCATTTCTATTTGATTACGCTGTACTGTCATTTGTTTATTTTATTTTATTTACTTATCTATTTTAAATGTTGATATTTTTGCAACAAAACTTACATTACACAATTAAAAACTACATGCTAATAAATAATTTTTTTCTTGTCACGTACATTTCAATAGTATTCTTTTCTTTAACAGTTAACTCAGTTTAATGTCCTTCTTAATGTATTTCCGTTTATTACTTTACTTGCATAGAAAAACGCATTTTTTTTAGTAGAAAAAGGATATTTTAACCTACAAACCTTCTATATAATTTAATATACATACAATAACCAGAAAACAAAATCATTTCTATTTAAATACACCGTGTAGCTCAGTTTTTATTTCTAATTTTATTTAATTATTTATTATATTTTAATACCTCGGCTGTTTGTTGTCACGAAGTTCTGCCTCCCCAGTTAGGGGTAAGTACAAGAAGACATTATTAATATTGAATAGATTATGTAACAAAACACCATTATTGAACACTTTTAAATAGTATATATTTCTTTTAAGTGTTTTTTAATACTAAGTCATATACAAAGTGATATTTCATTCATTTCTCTTGATTTTAATCAATAAAATTCGCGAGAAATAAATGTATAACGATATATGTTTCTGTATATCAATCAAAGCATTAAATAATAATAATAATAAAAATAAATAAACTTTCATACTTAAACATTCCTAATGGTATCATTACGGGGAAGGGGGGAGGGAGTTTGAGACATGGTAAATTAAGATATTGTAAGGGGTGAAAGGGTCCAAAATTACAAAACAATTCATAACGTTCCTATACAAAGGCCTTATCCAACTTTAAAAGGCGATGGTACACATAGCACGCCAACTATGGCATTATGAATTTCCAAATTGTCCGTGTCTTTAAAGATTAATACCTCGGCTAATTACCAATATTTTTTTTATTTATTTATTTATTTTTGAATCGTTATTGAAATTGCTTTTATACTTTTGCTGAGATAGGTACCTCGAGTGTTCCTCAACATCTTTGTACATATCACTAAATCGGAAATTGTGTGTAACAAAATAAAGCATTTATCTCGAAATCTTTGAAACCAGAGGTAATCACTATAGTTTTCCTGAAAGGTTTAAATTAACGTCTATTACCTCTATTCTCTTCATAATTTTACTTCCATTAGATTTGGAAACAGAGGGGGAGGGGACATGATTTTGCACTAGAATGTTTGAAGAGATCTTTGATAATATAATGCCTAAAATTAAAAAAAAACCTATTTTTGAATTCAGTGTGACAAAATCTTTCACACAATACCTGAAACATAATTTTTTTTTTTTTTTTTTTTTTTTTTTTTTTTGTAGCAGCGTAATTACCTACCTGCATTTTTTCTAAATGTATTTATAAATATTTAATAATCTGCTAATTTATAGGCCAATAGGTTTTATTACTTTCCCCAATTTTGACTTTCCATGTTTCATAGTTTTTAAATAAAAAGGTTGTGACACACAGACACACTCTACAGTGATCTTATAATGGTTTCGTTTTCAACACTTTCAAACAAAGTGTTTATGTTTTCGGTTGGTGTGTCAGTCTGTCCTTCTGGCCACGTTATAAGTGTCGTAAATATACTCGGATTGCCATGAAAATTCTGGACGCTATTGACGTTTACAAATCTGATATTTAGCACGAACCTTTTTGAAAATGAAGTTTTTATTATTATCATTTTATTTACAGGGACAGACAAAAGTTAAAAATTACGTTATTGCCTAAGATGAAAAATCGTTTCAAATGAATTTTAAAGATGTTACAATGAATTTTAAAGATTTATATGCATCTACGAAGTGCACTAAATTATACATTTTGTAAAGTATGCAATGAAAAGAATTGTTATTATTCATTTACAGGACCACACAAAAGATTTACATTACATAATAACGAAGGGAGGTTTGTTTGCGACATATTATAATTATGGTAAGCGATTTCATATATGATCAAATTGATATGCGTCGTTGAGGCTTAATTTGAGTTATTCCATGCATAATACGAAGTTCATAGCACTTACAGAGACACACAAAAGATTTCAAATACTATATTCTATCCGAAATACTGTAGAGCATAATTTAATTAAAGGTTGTTTTTAAATAAGTTATACATTTTTTACGTTGAACTGCATTCAGTTTACTAAGGTACCTGTTACTAAGTGATATTTTCATGTATTACATTACGCCTAATATGAATACTCTAAAGAAAAATTTTTTCACCACTCCATGTACATGTGATGGGACTCCAAAAATATATCACCATGATCTTTGAACTGTTGAGTATCATTTTTAAAAATAGCGACCTTGTGTCTATTCCGGTTTAATTCAAATGATATAAACAAAAAGTATTTACAAATGTACATACAAGGTACCACCAGTCCCTATTATGGACAGGTGGCTCCTTATTGATCGACTAAACAGGATGAATGGAAGAACCACTCTTCTATGCAATTTTAGAGGACAGCGGATAAAAAAATATATTTTAAAGTGTTGCAGAGGAGGGTAGAGCACAGTAAATATCTTTTAAACATGCACTTTAGAACGGGGGGGGGGGGTCATTTTCGGTTGTGGCTCTTCGAAGACCGATGCAAAATACCTCAATTACTACAAAATATTATGAAATAATGTAGTTGGTTTTGCTTTGGTTTCTATTTTTGTGACTCTGAAGATTCATCTGCTGTACTTCATATGTAGACATAAGATGTCCATATTGGGAATCGGGAGTTTTATTAAATCTTATAATAAATAAATAAACAAAACTTTTTTTAGGCAATAAATGCAATAGCAATATAAAATATCTTTTAAAAGCTTTCTAAAACACTCCGCTTTTCAATATTTAAAGTAATTTTACAATATTTAATAAGAATTTAAACTTACATGTATTTACAATCAGCATACCACGAAACAACAAGTTTCCTGCTAAATGGCGAACATCGCACTTTTTTTGTACTTTCCTGGTTTAACCCATTTTAGACCAAGCACAGAAATTTTATAAAATGTAGCATTATTTTTATTGAAATATGCTTAAATTACATACATTAAGACACAAAAAAAGATTCGTGCATGAAAAATAATATTTTATATAAAAAATAATATTTTATATAATAATATAAAATATTATTTCTTATAATGAATAATATGAATATGAATAATATTTTTATGACTTTTGTTTTATTCTTATTTCATATACAGAATTTGCAACTTTAATCTATTTTAAAAACATATAATTCATTTCAATTGGAATAATAATATATTTTTAAAAAGTCGAATTTGTCAAAGGCGTTTAAAATTAAAACTCTAGCGTATTTTGAAAATTTTTTAAGAGAAAGTGTTTACTCCAATTGAATTACTAATATTTTATGGATGTCTTCAAAAGCCTTAAAAAATAGAAGAAAAATAAAATTCTTGAAAAAAATGTGTCAGAGTGTTAAAAAAAAAATTTATCGAAATGTTTCGTATACGAACCTTTGGCCGAAAATGGGTTAATTACCTTTTCAACTGCTTTTCTTCACGGACGTGTGGCGCGATTTCTCTTTCAAAATTGTTACTTTTAAAAGTATTAGGGGTGTCCATATTGAAAGCACTGTCCAGATTGGGTACAAGTACCTTATAGATAAAATGATATACAGAGTCACGCAAAGAACTAAATTTTGGCAAATTATTTTCGTGTATTAAAGGTTTGAAGGCAAACTACAGGGCTATACAAAATCATTCAAGTATAATTTTATGTATTAGTATAAATTGGGGAAAGGAAAATTTTAACCAGTTAAGCGTTTTCTTGCTAAACTAAATTTTACCATTATGCAGTATATATATATCGACCGACACATCAAATACAAGGCTGTTCAAAAGTATTGGAAAATATATTTGGATATGGGCAGTAAAATGTATTCTTCGGAATAATGATGTTGTGTTAAAGATTTCAGGAAGTGCTGGGATGTGTTTCGTAATCCATGCTTAACTCATGATTTTTCTTAATTGTTACTTTTTAAGAACAAAATCCTAATAAAGTAAAACGAATTGAAATTTTAAAGAAACCATTAAAATAAAAAAAAATCAAGGAATAAATGCATGTAAATTTAACGTGGTTTTGCTAATTTATAACTTTTGTTAATTTATAATTTTCCATTTTTTCTGTATATAAAGTAACAAACCTTTATGTAAAAACAACATACAGCAATAAAAATTAAATTGTAGAGAATTTCTATAAGGTAATTATAAAAGTTTAATTCTTTTTCAAAGGTAATATTAATACATTATAATTTATATTGTTTCTGGTACATTAATTAAATGTCTCTCTAATTTAAATGTAACTGAAACTATCGCTGCCATAAATCCATACTTTGTGACCAGAGATCTTTCCATATTAATAAAAATTTAAACAACACTGAAAAGATTTTTTTTCTTTTTTTCTGAAAAATTAATCGCAGGAATGTAGAGCTGCCAACTTATACGCCTTTTTAAATCATATAAATGTGCTTGAAACCACAAAGGTTTTTTATTAAAATGCATGCCAAATTTATTTATTCTTATGTATTGCACTACGTATTGTCAATTGTTGAGTAAAATTTCTGCTTCAAGTACGTTTATTTCCCTGTAACCAGCCGTAGAATTTGATAACCATAGGAATTGGTTGAGCGATTTAATATCATATTATGCTTTCTGAGGCATAAAATTTTATGTTTTGTTTAAATACTGGGATACTTTGGTACAGATGTTGAAAGCAAAATATATCTCATTTCAGAGAAATCTTTAAAACGTATAAAAGGCTATTTAAGTGTAAATAAATCTAAATGAAGTATAAATAAAAATTTCCATATCGTGAAAAAATAATAAAGTCATCTTACTTTCAAATATTTACGCTGATTCAAATTAATCAAATTATATCAAATATGCTCTATGCATTACATTATTTTAAATATTTTTCAAGCATTTCGGCTAAGGGTTAAGTGTTAACATTTTCAAAATCGAAGTTAATTTTAATTTATGCGCTCAATTATCTCCATGCTATAGTTTTTCATAAATGATATTTTTGCTAGTAAAATTGTAACACTTTGTGCAATTTTCAACAGAAAATTTTAAAAACTACAAGGTTATAAAACACAAATTTCATAAAAACTCAAACCCCCGAAGAATTTCAAACGACGTTTCAACGATGCCTTGATCCCCTTCCTCAGTGAAAAAAAAAAAAAGAAAAAAAAAGAAATGGGTTGAATAAAACCCGGCTCGATTATAGCCCCGAGTACTGGTTGTGGATGTTTCCACAGGCAGTACTAGGGGCTATAACCAAGCCGAGTTTTTTGAACCCATTTCATTTTTTTTTTCACTGAGGGAGGAGATCTAGGCATCCTTGAAACGTCATTTGAAATTCTTTGGGTGGTTTGAGTTTTTATGAAATGTTTGCGTTATAACGTTGTAGTTTTTAAACTTTTGTATTGATATTTTTGTTCGAATTCTAATGTTAACTTTTTTGACATACGTATTCAGATAGGGATAGTAATATTCTATTTCTCTTACTAAATGTCGAAAGAATTACGTACACCATTTGCAATCAGTCACCGGAAAATGATGACACACTAAGGATGATATAAACATATTTTTCAGAACATTTTCATAAATAAACGTCACAGCACAAACTTTTGTGATCTTTTATTCAAGATATTTTTGCTATTTATCTAGCGATACATATAATATGCATAATATATAATACATTTATATATATACATATTATACATTTTACATGCAATTCTTTTTCTAATAACTTTTTAAATTATTAAATAGGTAAAAAAAAAAAAAATAATCCATGATATAATCATTATTTGTTTTACGATGAATTAAAAGGAATTTTTCTTTGGATTTGTTTTATTTTATTTAACCATTTAGGAGTAAGATACTTGTATTCTTAAAATGATCAAATAATTAAATGTCACCAGTATTTATACGAAAATTTATTTGTAAATAATAAAAAATTATTTTCGAGTAATTAAAAGATACTTTTCCATTGAAAACTGTACCAATCTAGCAATTGGGCATTAAAATTAGGCTATGCAATAATACAATCATGGAACTTAAAGTGGTTAAAAAGGGATTATACAATAAACAAAAACCATATGACCGAATGCAATTTCCAACTTGATTTAAACAAAAAATATATAATTTGAAATTTAAAATGTTCTCTTCCACTCAAAAGACAATTTATATAAGCAAATAGAGACGTTAATATTTAATTTTATTTAAAGTAACTTAGTACTTTCAACCCTTAATCAGGCTCTTCCTCAGATAATATTTTTATAAGTAATATTTGTTTATTTATATAGATACATGATTTCGTTTTAAATATCTTTAGACTAATGTAGGCTAATTATTAAATATTAAAATTTTAAAAATCAAAGTTCATTTTCAATTTATACGCTCAATTATCTCGGTACTAGAATTTTTGATAAATGATATTTTTGTTTATATTCTAATGTTAACTTTTTTGACATACTTATTCAGATAAGGATAATAATATACCATTTCTCTTACTAAATGTCGAAAGAATTACGTACACCATTCGCAATCAGTCACCTGAAAATGATGACTTACTAAGGTTGATATAAACATGTTTTTCTGAACATTTTCATAAACGAACGTCACAACACTAACGTTGGTGATCATTTATTCATGGGATTTTTGCTATTTATCTAGGTATATATATAATATGTTTTTATATGCAGTTTCTTTTCTAATAACTTTTTAAATTACTAAATAGTTAAAAAAAATCCATGATATAAACATTATTTATTTTACGATGAATTAAAAGAAATTTTCTTTTGGATTCGCATAGTTTTATTTAACCATTTAGGAGTAAGGTACTTGCATTCATAAAATGATCATTCGATTAAATGGCACCAGTATTTATACGAAAATTAATTTGTAACAAAGTAATATATATATATATATATATATATATATATACTTCCCAGTAATTAACACGTCCGATGCCGCTCACGAGCCATCGCCTGATATGGTGCCAACGTTAAGGGGCCACTCACGTGCCAGCACGTGATGTGGGGTGATTTCCAATAGCCTGTCAGGCGCTGGCGCGGAAAAATCTGTTACTGATTCTTTGTCATAAAAAGTAAATCGGCTTCTGGGAAAAGCCCACTCCTGCAGTGCGTCATTAACAATCATCACATCTTCACGTAAGTGGCAGCGAACGTGTTAAAAGTTAATTTTTCATTGAAAAAATGTACCAATCTAGCAACCGGGACTTAAAATTAGACTATGCCATAATTGCATCATTTACTTAAAGTGATTAAAAAGGGATTATACAATAAACAAAAAACATATGATCGAACGCAAATTTCAACTTGATTTAAATATAATATATATAATATGAAATTTAAAATATTCTGTTTTACTTAAAAGATTATTTAAATAATGAAAAAGAGACGTTAATATTTAATTTTATTTAAAGTATCTTAGTACTTTCAAGCCTTGATCAGGCTTTTCCTCAGAGAATATTTTTTATAAGAAATTTTTGTTTATTTATATAAATACATGATTTCGTTTTAAATATCTTTACATTCATTTAGGCTAATTATTAAATGTTAACATTTTAAAAATCGAAGTTCATTTTCAATTTATACGCTCAATTATCTCCGTACTATAATTTTTGATAAATGATATTTTTGTTTATATTCTAATATTAACTTTTTGACGTACTTATTCAGATAGGGATAGTAATATTCTATTTCTCTTACTAAA
Organism: Maratus speculifer; assembly: GCA_964019185.1. Lineage (NCBI taxonomy): Eukaryota > Metazoa > Arthropoda > Arachnida > Araneae > Salticidae > Maratus > Maratus speculifer. The sequence goes on along the minus strand of OZ025292.1, from coordinate 129,417,797 downwards.
TGTCGAAAGTATTGCGTACACCATTTGGAATCAGTCACCTGAAAATGACGACATACTAAGGATGATGTAAACATGTTTTTCTGAATATTTTCATAAATGAACACAAACTTTTGTGATCTTTTATTCATGGGATTTTTGCTATTTATCTAGGTATGCATATAATATGTTTTTATATGCAATTTCTTTTTCTTTTCTAATAGCTTTTGAAATCAATAAGTCGGTACAAAATAATAATTCATGATTTAATCGTTTTTTATTTTAACATGAATTGAAGAATATTTTATTAAAATTAGATGAATAAAAAAAAGTTTTACTAAACAATTTCATGGTCAGGGTATTGTAAAAAAGTCCATATAAGTGAATATTACCAGTTTTAATACGAAAATGTTTCATAAAAAAGTAAAAGTATATTTCTGAAATCTTAATAAACGTGAAGTTTTCATTGAAAAATTCTGCAGCCGATGTTGCAATTAGGGCGTTAAAATTAGGCTATGACATAATTGTATTATCGCCCTTTACAAGTTTATCTTTATACATTATTATTAAATATTTCATCAGATACAGTATTTTTTTTTTTTAAATAGATATAAATTTCTTTATCAATGCGTTTAGTACGGAAACAATATTGCGAAAAACAATTAAACTCGTTTGTTTGTCATATTTTTTTATAAAAATGACATTACCTTAATATTAGGTTGTAGAGAAAGTTTTTCATCGAACAACCATTACATGATCATATTATGTAATTGTACGGTAATGCTATATAAAAACATTATTACGTCAAATCTTCCCAGTGTCATAGTATGCAATTGTAGTACATAAAGCTATATACTTAACTTGGTCATATTTTCTAGCCGTTATTCAATAAAACTGGAAGAAAATGGTGGTTCTAATATGGTAGCGTGATAGTTTAATGGTAGACACTCTGCACGTAATGATATATATATATATATATATATATATATATGCATATAGTGAAACCTCCAAATATGGGACACTCCGAATAAGGGACACCTCCACTTAAGGGAAAAAACTTCCGCTACCAGTCCCTTGGTATAGGACTTGTAATGTATTTACCTCTGAATAAGGGACAGTTGATTTAGAGGACACTTAAAAATGAGATAAAAGGGACTAGTTTTTGCATTTCAGATAATAAAGTAGTCTGTGAGGAATATGAAAATGTAGATTTTTTGTGAACTTTTTAAAGCAGACAAATACTCACATTGATACAAAAGCATATGACACAATTAACGACCATTTATTTACCCACAAATCTGAATCGACATCAGTGCGTTTATCCGAATTGAAAGTAATGATGAAAGTTGTGAGGTTGAATCTGAAATTGGAGAATAAAACAAAGTTGTGAAATAAATAACTTTACCTATAATTTAGGCTGTTCCCAATTCATATAAGGCATAAGTATTAATTTATTTTTATTTTGAAATGCCAAAACTAGCAAACGCTGTTGTTCAGAGAATATGTAATGGACCATTTTTTCAGTAAATGCAATAAATCTTTCAGAAAATATTGTCAAAATGGGCGTTTTTAACAGAATTTCCACTCAAAAGAAAACGTACCTAACGATTTTGTAACCTGTTTACCAAACTGAATCACGAAAATTCTCGGATTAAGAAAGGCAAAATTTCCAATAAATTTTTACTTGTGACATTAAGCAAGGAATCTGAGCATCTTCTGATGCACGTATAACGGTCACTCGTCCCTTATGGGTCAAAGCCAAAAGTTTCTTTGTGTAGACTTACTTTTCATTTTTAATCATGGAACACTCCACCTTATATTGTATAGAGCTAATCTCTGCTTGATAATTAACATTATCTCGAACGAGTAACTAGACAATATGAAAAACTTGTATAATAAGTAAAAGGAATGAAAAAATACTCTTGTTAGCTTTCGGAATTGTTTTTAGAAATGAAAAATGGAATTTCTTTCTGAAAGTAGAAAATAAAATGACAACTTTACTTAAATACAATATGAAAGCAGAAAGTACCCAGCAAGTTTCTTTTTTTCACATGTTGTATTAATGACTAAATATATTTGCAGTTAATAATGCATAGAACATTTCAGTAATGAGTAAAAACTACCATTTTAGAATTAAAAAAACAATGATTAATTGTTTTTTACGATGACATCTGTAGCACGTATGCATTAAGTAATAATGAAATCTAGTAAAAGGATGTAATATCTAGTTTTACTTATAAAGAAAAACTAAAACGCAATAGAGAAATATATTCACCAGTAAGAAATTGTCTTCCAGCCATATACGCTTGAATAATGAATTTTCAAGTTTCAAGATGTATTTCCTCCGTTAATGCATTCTATGCAATTTATCTTCATTACTAAAATGCTAAACAGATATTATTCAACATAATGAGCAGAAATTCACCAAATTGTATTATATTATTAAATTCTGCAACTATTATTCTTAAAATGAAATTATTTTTTCAAATTTGTAAACTGAAGAAGCAGTGGTTATTAAAAAGAAAGTGACTTCTTTGCTATTAAATTATAATATTAATATACATATATATATATATATAGAGAGAGAGAGATTTGAATAAAACTAAATAAATTAAATTATAACTTCTGTCATTGTTAATTTAAACCATTATACTAGAAGAACAATTGTTTGAAAAAAAATTCTGCGCTTGCATATGTATTCGAAGCAATATTTTAAATATTTACAAATGTTACGAAATAAACAAAAACGTTTTGTAGTTTCTTTTAAAGTGTGATAAATTTCATTGGCCAGTTTCTTCATTATCTACCAATTTCATCACACGTATAGAAGATACGAAATGTATGTAATTATTATATGTACGAATTCATCAAAGTACATAGTATAGTAGTACATATAAACGAATCCATTATACAAAATGTTAAAAACAATTTTACGAGAAAAAATTATTAATGCAAGCTGTGTTCTGGAATGAGACCTGAATTAGATACAGTAGAGAAATAGTCGGCATTCGAAGTAAAAGCTTTTGGGGAATTCCATGGAAACTTACGTTACATTTAGATCAATTTACTGCAGTAATTTTAATAATATAACACTGAACAAATATTTAAATTTAAAATTAATATGATTTGTCAATAAAAACTATCTAAGGATGGTAATTATCTAAAAAATAAAAATAAAAATTACATTTTACATCATAACTTACATTCCTTTTTTACTAATGTCAGTCCCCATAACAAACAAAACTGCCAAAATTTAAGCAATAACAGTATAAATAGGGAATTTCCATCTAAATTGGGCTTTGAATAAGTGTAATTAGCAAACCATGTCAAATTTATATTTTGAATTTTTTTTTGTGTGTATTATAACTAAAATTACTGTAAATATTTTTAAATGTAACGTAAATTATCCTGGAATCCCCCTTTTCTTTTCTCGAGCAATATTTGACTGATAAAAGTTTCCAGTTTTAGTTTAGCTTAATACAAAAGTACAATAATTCTCAGTTTCTTCTTGTTATGCATCTGTTCTCTGCATAGGTTCATCAAACTTAACATTACACAGGAACACATAAATGGAAACGAATGCATTTTTGGATTATTATATATATTATAGGATAAAATTTTACAACAGGAAATTATGATATTTAAGTTTAGTTCTCGAATAAGATTTGGGTTAGATAAAATATAGAAATATTCTGTCCACTTTAAAAAATGTCAGATGTTTCTGAATATATAAAATGTACTGTAATCAAAAACGAAAATATACAGTAACCTCTTCTAACTCACCTAAGATTTCGAAAACCATTCCTTTAACTTTAAAAATCCCAGAAAACTATTCGTTTTAGAAATTTAAATAAAAATTTATAAAACTTAATTTTTTTTAGCTGTCCGTCCTTTTCGGAAACATTTCTAAGTAGCTTTTATGGTACAATAATCAATTTTCTCAAATCAAAATATCACTTTTTCGGATGCTACCAATTCATACGAAAATATTTTGATATTCAGAGAACCTGTTTAATAGACAAACATACAATTTTGACAGTATTAACATTAATTTGAAAATTAACATTGAATTGCTACAATTGCATGCACAAAATCAGTTATGCAGCTGAAAATGTTAACTTGAGAACTGATAGATTCCGAAAATGTGATATCTTGATTAGAGAAATGTGATTATTGTACCATAAAAGCTACTTACAAACGTTTTCGAAAAGGACGGGCAGCTAATAAAAATTAATTTTTATACATTCTTCTTTAAATTTCTAAAACAAATAGTTTTCTGGGATTTTTAAAAGTGAAGGAACGGTTTTCAAAACCATAAGTGAGTTAGAAGAGGTTACTGTATATTTTCTTTTTTGATTACAGTACATTTTTATACATTCAGAAACATCTGACATTTTTTACAGTATATGACGAGTAGACGCTTCTTCTTAACCAAAGAAAATGCGACCTTTTAAAGATTCCCTTTACAGCGGACTCTAATACCATAGTATACAATGATTCTCATTTCATTTTCTTACATATCCGATCTTTTCTTTATTAGATCCATCAAAATGAACAGCACACAGAAAACATAATGAAAACCATTGCAATATATACAGGGTGATTCGAAATTGTTTTTACAAAAAAAGAAAGGTGATAGTACATATCAAGACAAACAATATTAAATAGGAAACCAAGGGTCCCAAACGTTTTCCGAAGGAGATAACTTCTATTAAAGTTTAGGGTCCAACATTTCAAATAATCATAAGAAACAGAAAAATTGGTCGATTGATTTGCGGTTTTCACTAAAACTATAATTTATGTCAGTATTGTCTTGAAAATAAATTACAAACATAAATTTCAAAAAATGCCTATAGAGGACGCTGGAGATTTTGGAATAACGAACAACTTTTTTTTTTTTTTTTTTTTTTTTTTTTCTTCTTGTTATATGTTTTCGGAAGCTTAGACATAAATTTTATGCTCAAAATCTGAATATTTGGGAGTGGTTAAGTAGTAAAAATTGAACTGTGTTCAGAAGGTTCAAATTTCAAATGATTATAAAAAACGGAAAAATTAGTTCATTGATTTGCGGTTTTCACTAAAAATGTTCTTTATGTCTGTATTTTCATAAAAATAAATTAGAAAGATAAATTTAAAAAAATGTCAATAAAGGGCGCTTTAGATTTTGGAGTAACGAACAACTATTTTTTGCCGTTATTTTTTGCATCTCATTAAATGTTTTCTGAAGCTTAGACTTAAATTTTGAGCTCAAAATCTGAATAGTAGGGAGTGGTTAAGTAGCGCAAACTGAACTGTGTTTAAAGTGGGGAGGTTCAAATTTCAAATAATTATAGAAAATGGAAAAAAATGGCCGATTTGTTTGCGGTTTAAAATAAAACTATTATTTTAGTCAGTATCTCCTTGAAAATAAATTTTAAAGATAAAATTTAAAAAATCCGTTAGAGGGCGCCTTAAACTTCTGAGAAACCAACAACTAATTTTAACCATTATTTTTTGTATCTAATTAAATGCTTGCAAAAGCTGATTAAATGTTTTCGGAAGTTTAGATTTAAACAAATATTTTGAGCTCAAATTCTGAATCGTTGGGATGGGTTAAGAAACGCAAACTGAAGAGTGTTCAGGAGTTGAAATTTAACCCTCCCCCTCCCCCCTCGAACACAATTCTATTTTTCGCTACTTAACCACTCCCAACGATTCATAATTTGAACCCAAAATTTAAGTCTATGCATTTTAAAGCATTTAATGAGATTAAAAAAATAACGTTTAAAAATAGTTGTATGCTACTCCAAAGTCTAAGGTGCCCTCTATCGGCATTTTGTGAAATTTATTTTTAAAAATTTATTTTTAAGAAAATGCTGATTTAAAAAGTAGTTTTAGCGAAGACCACAAACGAATCGACCATTTTTTTCCGTTTTTTATAATCATTTGAACACAGTTTAGTTCGTATTCTTAGCCACTTCCAGCTATTCAGATTTTGAGCATAAAATTTAAGTTAAAGTCTAAGCTTACGGAAACATTTAATGAGATGCAAAAAATCACAGCAAAAAATAGTTTTTCATTACTCCAAAGTCTAAAGCGCCCTCTATCGGCGTTTTTTGAAAATTATTTTTATAATTTATGGTCACGAAAATAGCGACATAAAGAATAGTTTTATTTTAAACCGCAAACGAAACTACCTATTTTTCCGTTTTTCATTTGAAATTTGACCCTCTGAATACAGTTACGTTTGTGCTATTTAAGGGAGACCTGAACCCCATTTTCGGCCAAAAATCCTCAAAAGTTCAGAATAATTTTTATCTCAGAAAACGATAAAATACATATTTGCGAATATCCATGCAAAGTTTCAAAACTCTGGGACACATGGAACAGGTTGCAAATGAGCTTTTTTAGTTGTAGTCACTATAGAGTTTAAAGGACTAGCGGTCATTTAAAATGTGTTTTCCTGAAAATGATTTTTTTCATATTTTGCCTAAGTTTAAAGTACTAAGGCTCAGTGGTAAAATTATTTAGAAACAAAATGTTTAAGTTTTTAGAATCTTAAAAAAATTTGAAACAAAAGTAAGGAGAGATATTTTTTTTTAATATTTCTGAAAATTTTACATAAATTGGTAAACATGAAAATTATAACGAATTTAAGGAAATTTACCATGCGTATTTTTATTTATTTTTTTTAGCTGATTAAAATAGAAAATTAAAAATATCTCTCCCTAGGTCTTTTTCATATACTATAACAATATTTAAAAATTTTTAGTTATACCAAAATATTGAAATTTGAATGAGGAGTAGTAATTTTAAAAAGTGTATTTTTCGAACAAAAAAATCATAAAAATCCCTATAAAATATGCTTTTTAATAAAAAGTGAAATATTTTGCTAATTATTCCTTACAAAAAGATTCTAAGTACACCAAAATTCATTCCTTTAAAATCAATAATAAAAATTTTGGGTTTTTTCTTACAGGTCTCCCTTAACCACTCCCAACTATTCAGAATTTTTGTTCAAAATTTAAGTTTAAGTCTAAGGTTAAAAAAACATTTAATGAGATATGAAAAAAACAGGCAAAAAATTGTTGTCGTTACTCCAAAGTCTAAAGCGCTCTCTAATGGCATTTTTGAAATTGATCTTTATAATTTAATTTCAAGAAAAGACCAACATAAAGAATAATTTTAATGAAAACAGCAAATCAATCAACTAATTTTTCCGTTTTTTATGTTTATTTTAAATCTTGGTCCCAAAACTTTAATGGCGGCTATCTCCTTTGGATAACGTTTGGGACCATTGGTCTCCCATTTAATATTGTTTGTCTTGATGTGTATTATCACCTCTCTTTTATTATAAAAACAATTTAAAATCACCCTGTAAAATGTTCTATCGGTATTACAAAAACGATTTATGATATTTAAATTGAGTACTGGGATGAGACTTGCGTCAGATAAAATTTAAAAATAGTGAAAACTGGAACAAAAATAATTTTCTTAACTTGAGGTTACGCAACTATTTTTTAAATGTTCCTAGTTTCAGTCTGGTCTAATACAGTACTACAGAGATTATCATTTTTTGGCACATTTGTTTACTATATATATTAATCAAAATGAGCAGCATACAGAAACACATATGTGAAGTCATTATATGTAATGTTAGAAACGGTTTTAGAAGATGAATTTACGATATTTCAGATGAATTCTGCGTTGAGACTTGTCATAAATAAAACCTACGGATAGTTGGGTCGAGAACTAAAATCATTTTCTGAAATAAAGGATATACAACACTTCTTTTGCTGTTTTCAGTTTCATCTGAGTTTAATACTGCAGTACAATGATTCTCAGTTTATATTTCTTATGTATTTATTCACCACATCGATTCATCAAAATGAACACCCCACAGAAAAACATAAAGGAAAATGAATCCATTATATGTAGTGTTTGAAATGGTTTTACAAAAGGAATTTGTAAAATTTAAGTTGAGTTCTGGGATGAGATTTTTGTTACAAGTTCGATAACGTCAAAGAAACATGTCGGAACATTGTGTCACAAATGCATAACAGATGCATCATATATCAACAAAGTTTGGGGCGGCAACCGTCTTTTCTCGAAACCAATGTGCCCAGTTCAAACGGGGCTTGTAATTGCCGGGTTCACATTGCACATGGTAGGGATGTAAATTGTTGCGTGTAAGATGCATTAAACAATAAATAAATACGAGTAAACGTTCTACAATATGCCGAAAAATCACACCATCATCGTTTTCGAATTTGGACAGCACGACTTTTTCTTGTCTTCTTGTTCGCATTGTTCTCTAAACAACACTTCTGTATATTCGTGTGTCGAAACAACCCATTTCGTTCAATCGACGATCCAGACGTGTAAACATTGTATTAAAGGGGATACGTCTAATTGGAAGCCGTGAAAGATACAATTCTCTAGCGCTATTCTACTGGAATTTGCTAACCCAAACGAAGTGTATATCCACCAATTCACTTATAGATAGGGTCCTTTGACTCATTCATCCTCAGAATGCTTTTTCTAGCTTCTTTCTGATAAGCTGTCTTCGCGACCTCAAGATCCCACTAACACGTCACGGCTGTGTGTGCAACTCTTGTACTTTTATGGTTTTTGCTTGTTATCGTTTTTCTATTTTATATGTCAACTTAATCTATAAGTCTGTTATCAATATATATGATTATTGTCCAAGTGTATACTTCAAAATAAGCATTACAGATATTTTTATGTGTCTATTGTTTCCTTTATGATTCAGCAAATGATATAGTACACATTAAAAAAAAGTCGGATATTTCTTAATTAACAAAAATGTAATACAACTACAAAGGATAACATAAATTAGCCTGCTCCAGTTAACTATGTTTTAGAAACTCATTCTGTATTGGCAGAAACCTTAGAAATCCATTTTGTTACGAAATTTTGAAATGCACATAAAAAGACAAAGCTTTTTATAACCGCTAATTTTAGGAAAGTTTTTCATTAGCTTTCATAGTGTATTAATCACTTTCCCTAACCCGGAATATTCGATTTTTATATACTAACAATTCTCAATTATTATATTTAGCGTAGTTCATTTTATACATGCAAGAGCAACAAAATAATGTAATTGTTATTTGTACCGTCAATCAGATTATATTTGCTCTAAATTAATGTAACTTCGCTCCATTTTTCGGAACTTTGATACATTCTGGAATGTTGGTGGAATCTTAGAGAACTACTTCCAATGAGTTGCCAAACTCACTCTAGTGCTGCTATTTATATTTTAAAACCAAAAGTTTACCGTTAATTTAATTGATGTAGCAGATTTATTAATTTTTTCTCTCTTGACCCAAAGTTATCTTGATAGGTCAAAGTTACCTTGATTGACTGTAATGTAAATGCTGTTAATTTATAAAGTTTATTAGTTACTTCAGAACTGATAATATACGAAAATCCTGTATAAATAGGCACATCCTACACTTCAGTTGAAAAAAACTGCTTAATAAACAGTATAATTTGTTTCTATTTCACGTCTTTTGATAGCCCAATTCGATTCAGTGAAAATCGTTGAAAAGAACAAGAAAATATTAAACTTCACATTCACATATTTGACACTATTTTTTCTATCATCTAAAAGATTTTACAAAAGAAAATATGAAAACACTTAAAAAAAAGTTGGAATTGTACTCCTGATGATTATTCATTTATTTATTTTTAATATTTTAGTACATTATGAATGCATATAGTTTTATATACAAATGCTCAATTAGATTCATGTTGTTCTTTTAAAGAGCATAATTCATCTAATAAAAAGACTTTACTATACATTATTCATTACTTAATTTATGTTTCTCCTCATGTCTAAAGATTCTGGAAGACCATTTGTAACCAGTCACCTGGAAACGATGGTGGTTATGAACATAACATCTTCATTTATTTTCCTGAGTTACTTAATCAATGAAAAAACATAGATATAACAACTTGATCTTTTATGCATAAGTTTGTAGCTTACTTATTTATGCACATGTGCATTTTATTTCTGTTTATTTTGGCGCAGTCCTCATTCCATTCGAAATGTAACAAACTAAAATTTCATATAGTATCGTTTTAAAATTTTGTTAATATTATGATCTAAAAATTGTCATTTTATTTCAAAAAAGTATTTTTCTGAATGTATTCTGGATTGCTTTGGAAAATATACATAAATTCTTATACCTCGTAGTTACAAAATAAATAAATATAAAACTAATCGCTATTTAACATGTTAATACATGAATATTTTTATAATCAGTGTTTTTTTTAAGAAGTTTTATTCGTATATTTTAATACATCATATTATTATGGGTGAATTTCACATGAACTGCCAGTTTGATGTCCTGATGTTTAAATCTAAATTTCATATTAATAAATTTATTTTTTGATATTCTAAAAGCAGGTGGTAACAGATCTTTCTATGCTTTATTCAATGCATTCATTACATTTTTTCAGGGTTACGAAATAGTGGTCTTTTTTTTTTTACTTTAGTTAGCAAGTAACTGGAATTTATTTGTCCTGATTAAAAAAACTTTTTAAACATTTAAAAAATTTTATATATGGATTCAAAGTAAAATATTCTGTGTTAATTAAACAAATAGTCAATTTATATTTTTAAAATACGTATCTAAGAGTTTAAAATTTAAAAGGATTTTATGTCCTCATATGCAGAATACGAGTGTTACCTTAGGGAAGTTATTATTATTTGTTTTCAAAATATTTTTTATTGCAGTTGGCACCGGTAGCGAGAAAACGATGTTGTTTCTTCTTTACAGTGCGCTTCACGGAATAAGAAACAGGAGGGGAAACTTAATGCGCATGACTCTTCGAAAATACAAAGTGAAATTTTGGTAAATAATGAGGGGGCTGCGACACGATGTAGGCTGGTTTTTTAGCAGTCTTTCAATATGTTTGTGTGCTTAAGATGCATACGTTCGAATTAAAAGATATTTTATTTTATTCGTTTATGTTTCATATTGATGTTTCATAAAATAAATTAAGATGGGATATAAGTGCTGTGTTCCTGGATGTAAAACAGGCTATAATAGTAAAAAAAAGACGAAGGAAAAAAGATTAAGTTTATTCCGTGCTCCACAAGTGGGTGATGTTTTAGGCTTTAATATAAAGCTATTTACTTGTAATTATATTTAAATTGAGAATTTTTTATTGCGTATAGATCTTATTTATATGTTTTTTAAATGTCATGTGGAATAATAAAGGACAGACTTTGTTTTGTGTCTAAATACAAATTTATTTAACATGAAAAAAGACGTGTACATTTTACAAAAGATTAATTAGCCAAAGATTTTTATAGCATTTGTAAGCAGTATTTATAACTTCTTTTACTGTCTATGGATTAATTAAACTACGGTAAATATTAATCCGTGTGGGTCTGGAATTACAGTCGTGCAAGTTAATAGTGCGTGTCCATGTGGCCTTAATATAATCTGTGGTTCCTTATCTCGGAACCTTGTCAAACAAACTTTATTTAAAAACATGATAAAATAACTTTATTTACATATACATAATAAAAATATTAAAAGCATAGATAATATCAAACAGCAGCATGGCTATCTTTGGTGACTCCCTGAGTCCTGTGGATCACCCTTGATATGTTCGTAGTATATGTCACGGGAGTAGCTGATGGTCTCACTTACAATAATTTTTCGCATAATCTTAGCATACTTCTCGGAGCATAATCGTCTAATGACCTTGTCGTTGACAGGATCCCAGGAACCCAGGGCTCCAACAACTATCGTCTCGACCCTGACGTTACATCCATTTGCAGAGAGCTCTTGTGCTAATTCCTTGTACTTTTCTTCTTTAATTTTACGAGCATCACTAAAAGCATTTAGCCTATTTTCAAACGGGCATGTGATATCCAGAATAAGGATGTCCTTTTTCTTCTTAATCACCAGGTCGGGACGACAGTTGGCGCTTCCAACCACTTGATCTTCCCCAAGCAGAGCCTACCTACCAATAGCAGCTTTTTTAATTCTCCCGACCACTGCATTATGTCGTTTTTTGTATAAGGTGCTGTGCACCATGCAGTGATCGAGGACATGAGGCAGGGTCTCCACCTGACGATACTTGCGACATTTCTAATTACTGTTGCCGCGAGCATGATTATAGGCGTTTAATTTGTTAAACAAGGCCAGCCGCACACGATGGACAAATCTCCAGTCTTTAAATGTAGTATATTGTCCGTTGGAGAAAAAGTGGCAGCTGGACTTAGCTGCGGCCACGCAAGCGTTAGTCTTGCCTTGATGTGGGTGGTCCCGGAGCGATTGCGGTCACTTCCCCCTCAGAAATTTACGCATGCTCTTAAAAGATTAGCTTGCGATTGCTCTGGGCCTCACTCCCAATAATTAAATTCACCTGAAGAGCGTCATTTGTCTGCCACTGCACATCTAATCTTTTAGTGTCCTGGCGTGCCCGCGACCAGGGAGACCTGTACTTGTCTGAGGTGCGGTCAGACGGTGCGGAGATAAGATATTTATCAGCATTCAGCTGACTGGTGGACTCGTACCTCCAGTTTGCAGTGTCAATTAACTCAGGCTAGCCTCTTTATTATCTTATCATTTGACGTTAGTAACTTGAACCCCTCATCTATTAAAGCTATATCGCTATCTTCAGCCGCCAACGGTATTCCGAATAATCCATCTTCTCTATCGCCATATAAATACTCGTTGGCGGCATTAGATGGGAGGCTCAATGCTTTCTTAATTAAGGGCTTTAAAGCATTATCAATAGACGACCAGTCGGTTTTGGACAATTGGTCGGTTCGCTGCATAAAAAGTAATGATGGATAAAAAAGGTTTTAATGCAGTCTAACCTCTGCCAAGGGGTTAACATGGATGACATAATTTTAAGACCCCTCTGTTTTATGTTGTCAACCGTGACAGAGTCCCTAGGAAGAAAACTATCGATAAGTTTACCCAAAAAAGTAGTGGGGTCACCGTCAATAAGGCAGGGTAGTTCAGACACAGCCAGGTTAAAACGAGTGTCACGACAGCCAGCAGGGGGTTTGGAACTGTAATGCAAAGTTACACATTTATTAGGATTGAATTTTAAGCCTATTCTAATAGCGAGAACATTAATTAAATGTAGGAGGGCCTGCAGATCCTCAGCACTACGAGCAAGAAGGAGCATGTCATCAGCATATACTAAGATAAAATGAAATAACTCCTTCGTGCCGGGGTCTCTAACAGAACCCTCTCTCTGAATCTTAAACAGAATGAAGTTGATAGCCAGTATAAAGAGCACCCCGCTAAGTGAGTCGCCCTGCCTGACCCCGGCGGCTGCCACACGAGGGGTAGACTGGCCTTTAGTTGTCCTGTAGTTCGTAATAGCCTCCCAATAGATGTCTCTAACTATAGAAATAAAATCCTTCCCCGCACCAGCATGTTTAAGTGATTCAAAAATCACCCAGTAGGGAAGGGAACCAAATGCATTCGAGACATCAAGGGAGGCAGTAAACAGATCTTTCTTCCTCCCCTTACTGTTTCTCATCACCATATCTAATATGTAATTGTTTTCGAATACCCCATCGTGGGGTAGAAATCCCTTCTGGTTGGGAGACAAGATCTTATATTTCTCCAACCAGAGGTAGAGACGCTTTGACAGGCAGCTGGCATAAAGTTTGTATATCGTATTGCCGAGGGCAATCGGCCGCCAATTTCCAGGGTCGGATCTATTGCCTTTTTATACAGAAGAATGGTAGTAGTTTTGTTCCAGGACGGCGGGACAGCTTTGAATTTAATGCAGCAATTATATAGGGGCGTTAAAGCGACAGCATTTTTATCAACTAAGCGGAGATGGTTATAAGTCAAGACATCTGGACCCGGGGAGGTGTTTTCACAAGATCTCAGCTTCCTCGAAACATCCACCCTCGTGAAGGGATCACAGCTCATTTGCGCGGCAGCTGGATCACCTTCAGCCATAAAATCAGTTGAGGGCGGAGGATCAGAGGACCGGCCGGCATAGTGATCAGCAACATTTTCCGGATCCAGATCACAGAAATCACTATTGTCATTTAAAATTAATCTAAGGGCTTTCTTACGGTTCTTGCGGTAAAGTTTCTGTATATCTGTAGCATTAGTTGGATCAATAGTTTTAGGGTGACGGGCTGCCCCGTCGTCCTGTCTATTTTTAAAATTTAATTCTTTTTTAATAGCGCTGATTTAGTCATCAGCCACGGAGCAAAACTCACCAAAAGTGGCATTATTATTATTAAGAATTTGAGTAAATCTGTTGGAAAAATGGGGGACGAGGGGGGTATCTGACGGGATTGCCTCGGGAATAGCGTCGCCAGCGCCACTACCGCCGGGGTCATCATCATCGTCACCATCGTCACCATCCATACCATTAGCAAGATTATCATTAAAGTTATCAGTAACAGCACTCATAGAACTATTCTGACTGTTAGATTCATTTCCATCCTTACTACCAGTGGTGACACACTGTTCAACATTCTCATGGTCCTGGCTAGGGCAACTATTATCAAAATTACCTACAGAACCATTACAAATTACTTTAGGTATAGTTTCAGTACTATTAGCATTATTATGGCTCACATTACACTGATTCTGATAGTCATTTGCAGGGTGCTCAACAGACGTATTACAACTGCCACCACCCCGATTATTATCATTAAAAATCCCAGCAGCAGGGGCAAAAGAATTAAAATTTACAGATTCATTAAAAACAGGTTGATTAAAATCAGAACAATTAAAAACGGTCTCACCCTCAACCTGTGTAGGGGGCTGGGTGGGAATAAATGGTTAAAACCAGTAGTATCACCGGGTTGGAAACAAGAATTAAAATCCTTAGAATTAAAATCATTATCAGAAGGTAAAATCTCATTAGGTAAAATCACATTAGCTAAATTATAACCCGAGGTGGCAGCAGACTGGCTATCAATAGGGACCGGGACAGAGGCAGACTGCTCAATGGCCACCTGGGACGGGCACTCAATAGTATTATGCTCCACGGAGTTAATAGTTAAGTCACACTGGCCACCGAAGGCCACCTGCCTTATTAATTAATATTATACAAATGTATTGGCCCATAAAATCAGTGTTGAATTGAGACACATTTCACCGGTAGGGACCTCAATGACTCCGGGGGGGGGAGGGGGTGAATTGTACTTTTGGACCATTGAAAACAGAAAATTTCAAATTTTCCGGAGGGAGAATATCCCCCTGGGCCACTCCCTTAATTTAAAACTGCATAAAATATAAAACTGTTCCAATTTCATCTCGCCAACTGAAGTTTGCGATTCCTTTTTTCTAGAAATTTTACACAAGCTTTAATACATATCTTGAGATACAGATGTTGCGTAAACCGTAAAAAAATACAGCATAACAGTGCCATCTGTTGAGCGATTCACACCAAAAACTGATCAGCGTCAGTTTAAATAAGGGACTACCTAAATATAAATTTTTATTAAAATATAAAATCCGTGCGTAGTTCTTGAGATACAGGTGTTGCATAAACCATAAAAGAATGCAGCATAACAGCTCCATCTGTTGAGCGTTTTTCACCAAAAACTGATCAGCATCAATTTATATCAGGGGCTACCTAAATCTAAATTTTTATTAGAATCCGTGAGCTTGAGATACAGCTGTTGCGTAAATCGTAAAAAAATGAAGCATGGCAGCGACCCTGTTAAGCGATTTACACCAAAACTGATCAGCATAAGTTTATATCAGGGACTGCCTATTAGACTATACTATATACATTTATATTACAATCCGTGCATTAGTTCTTAAAATAACACTGTTGCGTAAATCATAAAAAATGAGCAGCGCCACCTGTTGAGCGATTTACACCAAAAACTGATCAGCATCAGTTTATATCAGGGACTACCTATGAGACTATACTATTTACATTTTTATTACAATCCGTACATTAGCTCTTAAGATATAGCTGTTGCGTAAATCGTAAAAAAATGCAGCATAGCAGCACCACCTGTTGAGCGATTTACGCCAAAAAATTATCAGCCACTATTTATATCAGGGGCTACCTAAATATCAAATTTTATTCTATTCCGTGTATTTTTTTTGAGATGGAGCATCCACAAAATACATTTCACAGACAGATATTTTATAAGAACATGTTTTTTGGAATCTCTGACCCCTAATACGTGTAAAATCCGTCGAAAACCGGCATTCGAAAATTTATACAAATCCAATACTTTATTCTTGTAAAGATAGCAGGAAATAAAAAAAGAAATTGGTGTTGATGGAATAAATTTGGTGCTCCCTCAATCTCCTCGGACGGGGCGACCCCCCCCCCCATTTCACTCGGGCCTGAATTTTCCGGATGGAGAAGATGAGGATTTAAAAGCAAAAGTTCCTGAATGATCTAAGAATAATTTTGATTAATAGATTTATTTTTACTGCTCAGTCACAAATAAAAGATAGAAACAAAGTAAAAAAAAATACTATGTTTAAGTTATTTTAAATGTGTAATCTGGAGATCCTATAATTTAAAAAAAAATTTCCCTCCTTTCCAAATAATTAAAATAAGAATTTGCTTTAATTCTACATGTACTAATTGCAGAAATATCCAAAGTTATGAATTATTAAATTGTTCAAAGGTTATAAATCTATACGCGAAATTAAAATTTACTCAAATATTTGATTAATACTTAATTTCTAAGAATCATAAGTCTATTTCTTTGCGATATTCAACTTATTTACAACAGTCATTTTAATCCGCGATATTCAATGTTTTTAAATGGCCTGCCATTTGGTTTTTGTCAGAATGATCTCGTATTTTAAATGGCTTAAAAAAGAAAATGAAGCACCGAATACCTTTAAAAAAACTATGTATGTTGTGAAGAAAACTTCAATTAACCAAATTTCCATTTTTACAACATATTTAAAATTCGTTAGAGTTTTTTAGAGTTATTCGTTTAGATTTTTCGTAAAAAAAAATAAAAAAATAAATAAAAATGACCATTCTTTCCATTGAAAAGCATTGCAGAAGCATCGATAGACAGCACTGATGCAGAGGTGTCGCCCCCTATCGTCAAAAAATCCACATGGCAAAATTTTAATACTACTTTCTCCTCCTGCTTCTTACCCCATGGTGCGCTTATTTAAAACTCGATAATTTTATTCTATAATTGTTATTTATTGGAATGTTCATTTCAACAGGGTGAGTATTTTTATTTTCTTACAGGAGTGTTACCTATTTATTTTATTTTTTTTAACGTATAAAAATGTTGATTTAGGAAATGTTGTATTTTTTGTTCATGAATTAATAGGTCCAACTAAAATTTCAATAAAACAGTTAGATATCATTTTAGTGAAGAATTCCTTAATAAATGACATGAGTGTTACCGAATATGAGTGTTAACGTACATGAGTGTTACTTGGAAAAAGTAACACTCATGAGAAAATAAGGAACACTGATGGTTTAAAGCAACCAATTAATAAAAAAATCTACAAGTATAGATATTGTATAAAATTTAATTAACGATTATAATTGATTCATGAATCAGGGATATATTTTGTCATATTATATATATTTATAATTATTTAAAAATAGTAACAGGATTTTTATGTCTGCACACGTGTTTTGTAAGTGCTATTTAAGGGAGACCCGTACCCCATTTTCGGCCAAAAATCATCAAAAGATCATTTTTTTTTTCTCAGAAAACGATAAAATACATATTTGCGAATATCCATGCAAAATTTCAGAACTCGGGGACACTTGGAACAGAAAATGAGCTTTTTAAATTGTACTCACTATAGAATTTAAAGGACTAGCGGCCATTTAAAACGTGTTTTCCTGAAAATGACTTTTTTCATATTTTGCCTAAGTTCAAAGTACTAAGGCTCAGTAGTAAAATGATTTAGAAACAAAGTGTTTATGTTTTTAGAATCTTAAAAAAATTGCAACAAAAGTAAGGAGAGATATTTTTTTAACTATTTCTGAAAATTTAACATAAATTGCTAAACATGAAAATTATAACGAGTTTAAGGAAATTTACCATGCGTATTTTTATTTATTTTTTCTTAGCCGATTAAAATAGAAAATTAAAAATATCTCTCCTTAGTTCTTTTCTATATACTATAATACTATTTAAGAAATTTTAGTAATACCAAAATATTAAAAATTGAATGAGGAGTAGTAATTTTAAAAAGTGTATTTTTCGAAAAAAAATCATAAAAATCCCCTTAAAAATATACTTTTTAATAAAAAGTGAATTGTTTTGCTAATTATTCCTTACAAGAAGATTCTTAAATAGTACACCAAAATTCATTACTTTAAAATCAATGAAAATTTTGGGTTTTTTCTTACGGGTCTCCCTTAAGATTCGAATTTTAATTTTTAATAAATAATTTTCAAAGGACTATGTACTTTAAACAAATTATTGTTTAAACTTTTAAAAATCTTTATTTTTATTTTTCAATAAATGCAATATTTTTTTCTGTAATGTTTTACAGTAAAGTTAAAAAATGTTTATGATTTTGGTTTGACTGATCCCTTGTCCACGATTTAACTCTTCTAAATATGCTTCGATAGCTTTCACATTTTTGGAGCTCATTGGCGTTTACCCTAGCACAAATACTAATTCAAATAAAGTTTCTAGAACGATTAACTTATTTACAGGGACAGTCAAAAGTTTTCCGTTATTATGGCCTATGGGAAAAAATCGTTTCAAATGAATTTTAAAGATATTACACTCTGTCAAACACATTAAAATTTATATAAATTTACAAGATGCACTGAAACATGCATTATGTAAAGTATGCGATGAAGAAAATAGCTTTTATTCATTTACAGGGTTACACAAAAGAATTCCACTAATATTGGAAAAAGGGAGAATTGTGTGCGACACATTTTAATTATATTCAACGATTTCATGTATGATAAAATTGATATAAATCACTGATGCATAATATAAGTTATTTCAGGCATAATACGAAGTGAATAGAATTTACAGGGACACACAAAAGATGTTCAAACAATGTATTCTATCAGAAGTACTGTACATTATTGATGATTGTTGATGGATAGATGAAATGCCTTCTTAAGTGCGCTCGTAATTATGTAAATACGAAGTACTTTTAGTTGTCATTCAGTCCGTCCGCCCGTTCTTCTGTCCGCATATCTTCATATAACAACTCAAAAACTACCCAACCGAATCGTTTGAAATTTACAGTATATAATTATTAGATACTTTTGACGAGTTATTTCAAATTTTATGAAAATCGGATGAATAATTCAATTACAGGCACAGTCAAAAGGATTCAGATGCATTACCGTCAATGGGGAAAGATGTTTCAAGTGCATTTTAATGGTGTTACACTCCTTCGAACAAAATTGATAATGTATCTGTGATGTATATACTGTAATATACATTCTGTACAATCTGTGGGGCAAAGAATATTAGCTATTGATTTACAGAGCCACATAAAAGTATTCCATTGGAAACTTATATATTAAGACATTGTTTGGTATGCATTTTAATAGTATTAAACTATTTAATACTAACAATTGAATTATTTAATGCCTTAATTAATAAACTATTAAACTATTTAACATATTCGCTGCCGATCACGCGTCAGCGCGTTATGTGGGATGATGTTTCAATAGCCAGTCACGCGCTGCCGCGGGAAAATCTTTCACTAATTCTTTGTTATAAAAAGTAAATTGGCTTCTGTGAAAAGCCCACTTCTACAGTGCGGCATTAACCATCATCACATCTTCACGTAAGCGGCAGTGAACGTGTTAATGCCCGTCTGTCCTTCTAAACCGACAAGCGTGGCGCAGGCCACTAGTAGTTTTTAAAATTTGTACACTTCAATAAAAGCAGAAAATACGCTTGTCTGTTTTATGTTACACCAGTTACAGAATTTTTAAATGCAATTTTAAAACCCAAAAGTTAAAAACTATTGTTGGAACACATAAAATTCACCAAATTATGACTGAAACAGAGGGAAAAACTTGCATCGAGCAATTTCCTGCTTCTGTAAAAAAAAATCAAAAAAAGAAAATTTATGTCAGTGTCATAATGGGTGGAATAAGGCAAACATTATTTATCAAAGTTTGAATGGCAAATCGGTAAAAGATCGAGTATACAGTAGTTCAGGAAGTGAAAAAAGTGAAAACTCACTTGATTTAGTGGAAAAAGCCTATTGTCAAAATGAAAGATGACATTTTCTATAAGTTTGATCAGGAAGTAGATGTTTTTGAATAAATGTCACGTAAGTGAATAATTTTAATTATATTTTTTACTTATTACTTAAATTTTTAAAAATTTTCTAATGTAGAAAAAAAAAAGATGTTACAATAAATTTTCATTTTTGACCCCTCTTTTATACAGAGGCTTTATTTTTTTTATATTGTTGCAAAAAAGTTGTTTGCTTCAAGTGGTTACCGCTTGTCATGAGTGTTACCACTTTTTATGAACGTTAGTAAGAATCAGGATTTTATTAATGCATTTGTTACTTCACTTAAATTAATTGTTTTGTCTATTATATCTTTCGAATTCTTTATTATAACGGCAATGAAAACAATAGTTTTTGATTAAATTTGTTTTTATCAGAAGTTATACCCTTTATTTAAGAAGCTAAGTAATATTAATGACATAAATAACTATTAAAATGCTTTAAATTTATGACATAAATAAATACTAATACATATTTCATTTATTAATGTGTATCTAAAATAACCTTAAACATTTTTTTAATTAATTATTGATACAAAAAAATACAGGGTGTTTTATAGCTGTCACACTTATGAGAAAAATAGTGACTGGCCAAGACATTTCTTGAAATTTATGAAATATAAATAAAAAAAACTCGCAAATAATCAACAGCTTAGAATGCTGTGAACTATAAGCAACTCATACCTGAGTGAATTTTTATATTTAAACCAAATTATTTTTTCAAATTATGTTTCACCTAATATGGCAATACACTTGAAAACCACCCTAATCATAATTTAGAGCGTTGTTTTTTGATAAAAAAAAAGACGAAAAAAGTAAATGTATGCTAAATTTAATTCTCAATTTTTCGATATGAATATATTTTTGTCAAAATAATTATGATAAGCGCGTTACTATCTATTTTGCGTTGCATTTTTGCATGATTTATACATTTATTTATTTAGTCTTTATAATTAAGCAATGTAGTAGAATAATTACTGATATTGATATTGTAAAACTGCTGTAGTATAGTTAAAAACTATAAACCACATTTAAATATCAACAGTTTAGCAGCCATTGAATTTGTCAAAGAAAAAAAAATACCTTGGTCTCAAGCATATAAATGACAAAAGGTGCCTAAAATATATAGAGAAAAACCTCAAACGACCCAGTATGGAATGTCTTACAAAAATTGAAACTGTTAATAGGGAAGTATTTACTAATATAAATTTTCTTTTATAGGATATTTTCTACGCAAATCCTCCAGGAACGACGTTTAAGTAATTCAGTATGGTAAAGCTAAATTTAAGAGGATTAAACATATATAACGTAATCTTGTAAATGATCTACTTCAATCTGAATATTTTTCTTTTAATGACAATGAGAAAATTTCCACAAGAGGTATAATAAAACAACTCACAATGCATGGTGACGTCACGGTGACGTCGATGTGACGTCACTGCGACTAAAATGTGAAGTCGTTATGGCCGTTTTAGAGTTCATTTGTAGTTTCACATTGTGACCACTTTGTGAAGTCCCATTATGACCAATCCGGAAATATGTGTCATTTTTGACGATTTTGTCATTAATTGCGTGACGAATATGTGACTATAGTTAACAGTGTTAAGACGCAACAGTAGTCACAGAAAAAGACCCATATGATAGTGTAAAGACTATGGAGACGTTCTTTTCAAATATCTCGCTCAAACTTAAATATTTTGCATGATTTTTTTCCATAGAATAATAACTCAAGATGATTTACAACCTGGTTAGTTTTTACGTTTTCGATTTTTGGTTATTTTTTTATTATATGATAGTTCCAGTTTCAGAACCGATTCTAACCGGTTTCGAAAGTTACAAGTACATTGAAAAAGTAAAAACTAGCCGGTTGTAGATCATCCTCAGCTATCCTATGCAAAAAAGTATGTAAAAATACTAAAATTTGAGCGAGATATTTGAAAAGAACGTACGATAATGTTAAATCTATGGAGGCGTTCATTTCAAATATCTCGCTCAAATTTTAATATTTTCTAATGATTTTATTTTGCATATGATAGCTGAGGTCGATCTACAACCATGCTAGCTTTTATTTTTTCAAAATATGGTTTCATATATATTTCGTTAAAAGAAAAATTAAAATTTGACGGCCTCGACGGCCTCGCAGAGTGTGAAGACTCCCTAGATGAGCGAAGAGATGATAACTAACCCGCCTATCCAGCCAATACGGGAAAAATCCTATTTAACCTTCTCAGCCTGGCGAACTGATACGCACGTTCACTAAGCTGCAGTTTTTACTTCAATATAAGCATTACTTAATGCAAATCTATAGATATAATCCTGTTTTTAAAAAATAAATTATAGTTGATACTATGCTTATATGCCCTTAAGCAATAAAAAATAATATTTTGGAAGAAACAGCTTTTTTAAATGTTAAAAAAATATGTCAATTTAAGTGAAAAAAATATATAAATTTGAACTTTTTCTAGGCGGTCAATGGGGTTAATGGCAGAAGTATCTACTCTGTCCTTAAGTTTCTACTTAGCGAAAGTTTTATTTCGAGTATTAACCTGCATGCAATTTTTGGAATTGGGATACCTAGGGAAATACAGCTATAGAATTTTTTGTGACATTTCTTATACAGTTGAGCTTCGTTAACATGAACCTCCAGGGAAATCAAAATTTTTTTCATGTTAACAGTAATTCATGTTATCTGTACCAAATCTTTGTGTTCGTTTTTATAGAGGGCTGTGAAAACAATTCTTGTTAAAAGTAATTCACGTTAAGCACGTTCACGTTAACGATGTTTCACTGTATTGAGTCATCGAAAATTCCATGCATTTATGCATAGAACTTGAACCATACTTAAGACAGAGAATTTTCAGACAGCTTTTTTCGCAAACTTTCGAGATGGTCTAGCGATAGAACAAGCTGTTGCGCTGTTGTCTAATAGTTACTCAGAATCCGACAGCCTCACAGAGTGGAATGCTGGGAAACACTCAATGTGAGAGGGGATTATAATTAACCTGCCCATCCACACAGCATGAAGCACCAGTGGCTCTAACTTATGTGGGTCCGTGTGACCTGAGCCCACAAATAATTTTAAATTGTAGCGTGCCCATTTTTCATTGTTCTATTTCATTATTTATTTCTTTATTATTTTATTATTCAGATTTCTCCGTAGAACAAGATTTATTTTGCCAATGACCACGTATTATAATTCTCCGACGACCCATGAATCCAAAATGACTGAAATGTAAATGTTTAACTTTCTAGTGTTGATTTGTAGCCATATTCATTATATGATGATATTACAATAAATATTATTGTCTTTATAAGAAAAAACGCATGTGAATACGATTTTAAAAAATTGAAACTATTTAAAACATGATAGTTTGACTTAAATATCTCATCTTTCACCAGATATCTACACTTCAACGGAAATCGAACGGACTGTATCATTTTACCAAAATATATTTGAGCCCACCCAATATTTTTGAGCCAACCCAATGTTGTTCAAAAGTTGGCGCCACTGTGCGGCACTCTTATTTAATCATCTCAGTGTCCAGTGTGTTCATAAGTTTCGATGAAGTTGTATTTCGAGTATTTTTACTTTCTTCTATCTTTACAAGAAGAAAGTATTGGATTCATGAAAATTTTCGACTTCCGGTTTTCGACGGATTTATATGTTTTAGAAGGTCCTGAACACGTTTTGACTATTTTTAGAAAATGTCTGTCTGTGAGTCTGTCCGTCTGTCTGTCTGTCTGTCTGTCTGTCCGTCTGTCTGTCTGTCTGTCTGTCCGTCTGTCTGTCTGTGTGTCTGTCTGTATGTGACAAAAAAATTGTGGGCGCTCTATCTCAAGAACTAATGCTCGAAATTTAATAAAATTTTATATTCAGTTAGACCTTGATATGAATTAGTGCCTATTGGTTTTTGGTGAAAATTGGCCTGCAGGTGGCGCTGCTATACTACGTTTTTCATGATTTTCAAGATTGCTATATCTCAAGAACTAATGCACAGAATTTCACCAAACTTCAGATTCTGTGACCCCTTGATATACATAGACGCTGATTAAGTTTTGGTGTAAATTGACCTGCAGGTGGCGCTGCTATACTACGTTTTTCATGATTTTCAAGATTGCTATATCTCAAGAATTAATGCACAGAATTTCACCAAACTTCAGATTCTACGATACCTTGAGATACATAGCCGCTGATAAGGTTTTGGTATGAACTGCCCTATAGGTGGCGCTGCTATGCTACATTTTGCACGATTTTTGCGATAGCTATATCTCAAGAACTAATGCAGAGAACTTCATCAAATTTTAGATTCTGTTACACTAGAATATATAACATAATTAGACGCTGATTACATTTTGGTATTAACCTTGCAACATGTGGTGCAGCTATGCTGCATTTTACACTATTTTTCCGATAGCTATATCTCAACAACTAACGCACAGAATTTCATTAAACTTCAGATTTTGTTACAAAATGACATATAACATAATTACACGATGATTACGTTTTGTTATAAATCGTTCAACTGATGGTGCTGCTGTGCTATATTTTACACGTTTTTTTTAAAACTAGCTATATCTCAAGAACTAATGCACAGAATTTCATCAAACTTCAGATTCTTTTACACCATAACATAATTAGACGCTTTTTTACGTTTTGGCATAAATTTTCCAAGATATGGTGTTGCTGTGCTACGTTTTGCAAATTTTTTGTTATAACTATACCTCAAGAACTAATGGACGAAATTCCATCAAATTTCAGATTCTGTTAGGTCCTGACATAAATAGATGCTTATTAGGTTTTAGTATAAATTACCCAACATGAGGCACTACTAAGCTCATTTTCTCAGAATATTAATTAAATTCTGCGTTTTAGGCTTTTCGGATACCATAATATCATTAGGGTAGGTCAAATGTTCGAGGAAATTCGATAGTGGGTAACTTTGGGGTCACCACATTTTTTTAAAAATATTAAAATGTGCTTATGAGATAGAAGAAAGTTTTGGGATTGATACATCCAACTAGTTATATATGAAACTTTTGCGGTTGACATACCCGATTACTTTGCTGGCATGTTTTCTACCCTATTAAAAAAGTTAAAACTTTATTTGCACAACCATCCGTAACAAATTGTTCTGATTTCATGTTCTGAAATGCATTCGTTACCATTACAAACTTTAGAAACGAATATATTTTCTAGAATTAAATAAACATTTATTAAAAAAATAATAAAAATCATTTACTGCCGCCAATTTTCATAACGTATGAGACTAAAATTGTAAATGTATTAATCATTATTTTCATGTCAGAAATTTGATAAATTTTCGGGAGATTAGAATTTTACTTAAATACAATCAGCTGCGTATTTAAACTTACACATGCAAGAGTAACAGAATATTGTTAATTTTAAAATTAATGTAATTCTGTTATTTTTTGTACCTCTATCTCTAAAATATATTTATAGAAAATACGGCAAATAAAAAATATTGCGGAAAGCACTTCAAAAACTTTCAAAAATATATTTAAAATAAGTGACAAATTATTAATATTTAAATCACCCAAGGCAGTATAATTTTATATTGTAAACAAAATACAATTTGGAACATTTCACAAAACATGCGGATCCTAGAGTACTGAACAAATATAGCATTTTTAACACAAGGTGAGAAGTAGAAATACTAATTTTATTACTAGCACACCAATTCTATGTTAGAAACAATTATATAATCTCTTTATCTGTATCATTCAAACATAAATCTAACTTGTAAAGTTTAGTTTTCTTGGTAGTTGATGACATATTTTCAGATCATTGTCATTTGTATGAGCAAATTTATTAATCATTTGGTAATGCATTTGATTAAGTTTTCGGTTTACGTGAAATTTAAATATGTAATTTAAAATCTTTCTGCTCTCAAAACTTTTAGAAGAAAAAGGAAAATCATTCCAAATTTATTATTATATTGTTATTATAAGAAACGTAATTTAATGAGAATCAAATGTTATATTAATATAAACATCGCTTCATTGTACCAGACATTTTTTCAAAAAGGTTGATACAATTATTTATAAACAAAGGTAAATAACAATAATAAATAACTATTTTAAATTATATTTAGATTGTAAAAGTTTAGTAGTCTGCACTGAAAGACAATTTAATATGCTGTTGTAGAGAGGGAGATGTGTTTTCTAAAGCCTTTTGTCATTTGCAACACATTCTTATTGCAATTAAAGAAGACGATTTTTCTATATTTAAATAATTCCAACAGGAATTATATTCGTTTGTATGTTTACGAATATCTTACATTTTTAACGGTTAACACAAAAATTCTGTTATCTTCTTCTACTGTAACATTATAAATATTTAGTTCTTGCAATAACTTTACTATAACAAAATTTAATTAATTTTTAAATATTTTAAAACTATGTTGTGTTTTTGCTAATGTTTTATAATTGCGAATTTAAATAGCAATTTAATACGACCTGCCTTCATGTTAAAATATGTGTAAACACTTATTTAATAATTTTATTAAAACGTACAATCGCAATACGATAAAATATAGAAGTATCCACAGAATTAGCGGTTAATGCAAGATTTAAATCAAAACCTATTCTAAATATTTCCTAAAAAAATATTTTTGTCATATAAATTCGCTTCTTTGTTATCAATAATTACATAGAAATAATGATATCTCTTTTAGTTGATAATAAAATAAGTTATTTATATGCGATTTACTTTGCAATGATTGTGATTAATACCTCATTTGCATATAATTCAAATTAAAATAAAAGTATTAAAAAATTAAGTAAAATTGCAACTTTCTTTTAAGTATATGTGAATCTAATATAATAATAAGTATAAAGTATAAGTGCAATAAGTACTAATAACTATAATAGGATTTCTATTATAAGTTCGATGTAACAGTTCCTTTTTATTTAATATTTTTCCTCGAAAATCGACAAATTTCACCTCGGAAAATTTGAATTTTGCAGTCATTTCTAAAATACAGTTCAAAAAATATTTAAAATTTTTGAGATTTATGTTTTAATTAATTTAATGCAAAGAGAGCAATAGATATACTATTTAATTATGTTATATTTAGGAAAAAAATAGTTATTTTTGCAATATTAAACGTAAATAAATATTTGAATTATTTTATAAAATTTTAAACTGTTTGTGCAGTAGAATCTCAATGTGACTTCCATTTTCTAGCACCCTTATTCATATTTTTTTACAATTATATTATTATTAACATTTTTGAAGCTAAAATAATTTGAAAAACATTGATTCAACATTTTATCAAAAAATATATTTTTTCAGTAACGAAGAGGTTACATTAATTGTGATTAGTCCTCTTTTGCAAAGATCTTTAATTAAAATAAATATATAACTTTATTAACTGAAAAATTCAATTTTCTTTTAACTGTATATGAATAAAATTTATATAGTTTTTATTTATTTCATAGAAACTCACAGAAATTCTTAATTCTGAAAAATAATGTAAGTATTTTAATAAACATTGACATTTCAAATAATAAATGGGAAATATTTGGGATCTTTCCTTTTTAATCTTTAACCTGTCATAAATGATAAATGAGAAAGTATTTTAGAAAAGAAATCCATATAAAACAAAGGTTTCTTTCATTTCAATAATCTTTTTCGAAGATTTCGAATTCTTTAACTGAAGAAGTTTGACAAAGAACTTTAACATTTTCTGTTTGAAGAAAGTTATAGATAGAAGTAGATTATGAATCTTATTAATTTTCATATAAATTTATTTGCGTTTATTTATATTTCTAAACTTTTTAAAGTATACATCTCTTAAATATGCTTTTTTAGAACATTGTTATTGCATTAAAGTTGCTAGCATAATAATGAATCAAAAGCAAGTTTTAAGAAAAATCAGGATGATTAAATAAACTAAAATTTCTTCTATATGAATAATACTTTTCCTGCAAATGTCAATTCTGAAATTAAGTTTTTTTTTTCTTCCATGTTTGATAACGTGTATTGTATTTATTATTTTCTTCTCTTGCCTTTCGACAGATTTACATGTTTTAGGTGTCAAAGAACCTGAAAATCACGTATTAAAAAAAGTACGTCCGTCAATTTTTTTGTGTATAAAAAATGTTAGAAGTTCACCATTCCTAATACGCATGTTTTGATTATGGCTGGTAAACTCAAGTTGAAAATAGAGCCAATCTCAGAAAGGGTCACTCTGATAGCTCTTTTTGTGTGCTTTTCTTTATTCTATTACGGGAAAATACTTAAAGTTATACACCGAATTCAACTAAAATCCATCTATAAGTTTTTTAGGGTTTCATTCATCTGACGAAATCACAATGACATCTCTAGTCTTTCTGACAGTCTGCTGTGGTAGCAATTTACAGAAACATAAGTATGTTATGTTTGTGTTTTTGCGGTACTTTTTAACAGGTCTACACTGAAATTCATTGTAGTGCAAGTAAGTGAAAATTTAAATAACTATGGAAAACGCAGCATTCGATGGTTTTATAGAAATCTTACAATTTTTTTTAATAATGTTATGAGATGAAATATACTAGTTTACATAAATGCTAACATAAAATATATTATATTTAAAAAAAATTCATTGTTTTAATTCGAAACAGTCACATTCGGAACAGTCAAATAATAGAAAATGACGTTTCGAGTATAAAATATGTATTTTATTGAAAACCTCTTAGTATTTTCAGATCTTTCCAAGCTCTTCATCTGCGAATTTTATTAATTAGCCTATTAAATTATTTTCTGATAAAGAGCTAGGCTTAAAAGTACTAAGAAGTACTGAATATAATGGACACTTTAAACTTGCATATTTAAATTATCCTATTATGATGAAGAGCGTTTGAAGAGCTACGAAAGACGTAAAAGTACTAAGAAATTTTAAATAAAATGCAACTTTAAATAAAATGCAACTTTTTTTAAATAAAATAACTTCTAACACCCTTTTTTATTATTTTAATCACTTTTTAAGTAAAACTTTTTAAAGTTCATAAAAATATATTTTATCTAATATTTCTTTGAAATCATACAAATCTAGTACAGCTATACATAAAATAAGACAAAATAGCCCGCGAGTAGTCGCAACTTTTTTCACAACGTCATTAGTCGCGCTCGGTCTTTTCGCCGCTGGCCCCCCACATACCAAAAATGTAAAATCAGAAATATTTTTCACCTAATATACGAAAATAACATTTGAATGAAGATATAAATTTGCAGTTTTCTCAAATTATGCATTTTATTCATGAGATCTGGAGTAATTGGAAAATGTAAAAATGAACTGACATTAGTGATTGTTCCATAGACTTTTCCGCCAATTTCAACTTTGTTTCTAAAAATGTACCTGAAAGAAAATCAGAGGTGTCCTGTTACTTCACTAAGGTGGTCGAGAAACCTTCAAAGTCAGCTACATGGTAGATCTCCGTTGTATTTGTAATGTGATACAAGTTAGGAGAAGATAAGTTATACGGGCGGCGAAAAGACCGACGCGCGACTACTGACGGGATAGTTTAGATGATTTAGACATGTGATGTAAATATTAATATATGTTGTTTTAAAATTATAAAAAGACACGAAATGTCTACATTGTACAGCAATGCAAATAGATATATTTTATAACCATATTTAGTCATATATTTTTATACACTATATTGCCATTGATTATGGGACACTTGCGATTTTAGACATTTTACTAAATATCTAGAAAAATACATGAGAAATCATCTCGAAACTCTTAGTGTATAAATATAATAGTATACGTCATACATCTCCGTGAAGATTTTTTACCGAAACTCCATAGGGGACCGTCAACAAATTAAAAAAATAATAAATATCTTTTGAATAACCCTGTCAAAACTAATGTAGCAAAAGCGCTAAAACTCTAGATTATGATTGAATGCCTTATTGTTCCATTAATGCCACTGTGTTCATTTTTATGCAAATAGCATGCATACTCGCAGAGTAATTAAGGTTTTTATAAAAATGGTCCTAAATTTTTTCAAGTTTTTCCCTTATAATTTTCAGAGTTCTTAATATAAAATAATATTTTTTTTCAGAAAATATGACAAACAACATTGCGCACAGTACCCTGTAATCAGAATTAAAAAATAATAAAAACTGTATGAAAAATGAGTAGGTTCACTAAATAATTTTTTACTGCGCATGCGTCAAAGATATCAAAATTTCATTTGCATATTATGTTAGCTAAATGTATAGAGCAACTTTTGTAAAAGTCTCAAAATTATAGCTTGAAAATTCTGAAAGTAATCGTCTATAGAAAAAGGACAATATCCGTTGTTTCCAAAATGAAGCAAAAAAATGAGGGATTTTATCCAGAATTAGTCGTAACATCCCGTATTGACACTAATCAATGAATATATGGATACAACTCCTCTTGTTTTTGCTTCATTTTGAGAATAACGGATTTTCAACTTATTCAATTAACGATTATTTTCAGAATTTTCAAGTTATGATTTTGTGACTTTCACAAAAGTTGCTCTATATATTTAGCTAACATAATATGCAAATGAAATTTTGATATCGTTGACGCATGCGCAGTAAAATATTATTTAGTAAACCAACTCATTTTGTATACAATTTTCCTTATTTTTTAATTCTGATTACAGGGTACTGTGTGCAATGTTGTTTGTCATATTTTCTGAAAAAAATATTATTTTATATTAAGAACTCTGAAAATTATAAGGAAAAAACTTGGAAAAATTTGGGATCATTTTTATAAAAACCTTAATTACTCTGCGAGTGTGCATGCTATTTGCATAAAAATGAACACAGTGTATTACAATAAGGCATTCAATCATAATCTAGAGTTTTAGCGCTTTTGCTACATTAGTTTTGACAGGGTTATACAAAAGATATTCATTCTTTTTTAATTTGTTGACTGTCCCCTATGGAGTTTCGGTAAAAAATCTTCACGGAAAT
This sequence comes from Maratus speculifer, assembly GCA_964019185.1. Lineage (NCBI taxonomy): Eukaryota > Metazoa > Arthropoda > Arachnida > Araneae > Salticidae > Maratus > Maratus speculifer. The sequence continues at coordinate 129,386,670 of OZ025292.1, read as the reverse complement.
GTATGACGTATACTATTATATTTATACACTAAGAGTTTCGAGATGATTCCTCATGTATTTTTCTAGATATTTAGTAAAATGTCTAAAATCGCAAATGTCCCATAATCAATGGCAATATAGTGTATTTATAAATATAAGAAATCAGTCTGAAATAACCTTAGTAACTATTTGAAACATAAATAAATGACATTATTAACTATGAAAAATTGTATTTATCTCGAACATCATGTGCCAATTCTAGCATGAAATACACTCTATAGCTCATTTGAGACAACAAACTTATATGTTGTATCGCCGGCTAGTTATTCATAGTAAAACTGTCAATGAATTCGGAAATTCTAGTGTTTTATATATAGGTTATTCTACGGGACAAATGTTTTATGAGATGAAAGTCCTATATGTAAGTCATTGTATGGGACAAAACGTTTTATGAGAAGAAATAATTTATATTGCTGAAAAAAACATTTCAATAAATAGTCATTGTTTATCATTTAGCACTTTAACAATTTCATAGGTGCATGCGTTTTATTTTCTTCTTAATTTATTTTTGAAATGTTTTGATGGTAGTTACCGCTAAATTAATGAAATGCAGAATAGAAATATTTAATATATGCGTTAATATATAATTATACGATGCGAATTTATGATAAAGTACATCATAGAAAAGAAAGAAATGCTTTAAGTATATCAAAAATTTTCTTTTAATTAAACAAATTATTCTTACGTTTTCGCAAATGACACTGGATAGAAATAGGTATATGACAATTTCTAGTTCAGTGAGAATATTTAAAGATAATGTAAAACAACAATAAGCAATATACAAACTATAAACTAAAACACACACAAAAGGGAAATTGAGTTGCTTAGCAGTTGGTGATCTTTTAAAATCGATGAGTGTCAGAGTCATGAAATAAATCCATAAGAAAATCATAAAATTATTGCTTTTTGGACAGAGAGACCGAAATCTTAACCTGCCACTTCTTCATGTTTTATTCCTTCATGAAACAGAGCCAGTCGCAGACTTCATAGAGCTCCACTAAAAAAAATCTGTAGCAAATTTGTAGGTATTTGGCGCAAAAATCTGTGGGCAATCTGTCGGTATTTGGCCCATTTTGCAAACGTTTTTAAGGTTATCTTTAAAAGGATTCAGCAGATATTTCTCAGATAAAGTTACATCTGCAATATTTCTTTAAAAGTTTTAAAGAAAATGGCAATTGCTTCCGATAATCTTAAGATTATTTTTAGTGGGGAGGTATCCAAATTCAATCTACAAGAAGCATCCCCGTCGCAGGTTCTTTTATTTTTGCAATATTCCACTGGGAAAAAGTAAACGTCGAACGTCCCTGTATGCTTTTCAACACTTGATCGGAGCTGCGAAGTCAGGCCAGATAATATAAAATGTGGCCAAAATTAATAAAAATCTCAATTGAATAAGTAACCTACAAGCAAAATCGGGATCCGTAATGTATCATATGGATAACTCCAAAAACTTTACTCGAAATGTTAATGTCTGTATCCTCGGAATCTGCTGTGTGTTAGGCCGCTCGATGCAGACACACATGCACATTTGCGGTTGAACACGTTATCACTTAGGCTTCCTTCCACAAATTTTAATTTTATCTTGTCATGGTAACAGGTTTTATCATCCTATTGATACTACTTTACAGTTCGAATTATAGGGCTACACTGTAGTATAATAGTTTCTTTTCATCACGATTTTATTTTTTATGTTAATTATTCGGGGTTTTCATCAAATGGTCGCCTATTGATTCAAAATTTGATAACTAAATAAAGTGGTAGACTCAAGATGATTTATTTAAAGATCCCAGTCGCTTGGTTCTCAGATGGTTTGCTTAATCTTATGTTCTCCAACAGCCTTTGTGTAAGCCTGTACCAAAATCACTTTGGACAGTGCCCACCCACGCGCAAACAAGAATATATTTACGTGAAACTGCTACAGAATATGAGCCCTGTTTGAACTTCGTGCATTAATTTTTCAGATAAAGTTACTGTGAAAGTCTGAAATTTAAAGCATAGCAATATGCATATCTGATATATGATAAACATGAGTCCATCACTCTAATCATCACTAAAATATATTAAAATAATAATGTGATGGAATTTTGTGCAATAGTTTATGATATACTGCAATCACTATATCGCTTAAATCCTGAAGAATGCGGAAGATGCAAAAATTAAACGGTACGCATTTTTGGAACATACATGGAGACTCATAAACGAGGGTCCGCTATGTTTCCCATGAATTATTGATATATTGTTGACAGTATATATCCCTTTTTTACATTTATTGATATAAAATAAATATTTAAAAAACTACCGTGCTAAGCTGCATTTACTGGATACAAGAATCATTTAACTAAAATAAAATATTACGATTTACTTTAAATTCGAAAGTATGAAAAGTTTGACAGGTTTGAATTGCCAAAAACCTTTTACCTACTTGTTTCTAAAAAGTACTTAATTGTAAGTATTACATATCAAGAAGTGAAATAAATATATTTTAAATTTTGGCAATACATTTTTTATTATGTAATCTTCGAAATCTATATGCCAATGTGCATCTGAAAAATTTAGTAAAATATGTGTTGATGGAGAAAAATTCTAAATTGTATAACATTTCACAAAAATGCATTGTTGATCGAAGAATGTTTGAAAGGAAAATGTCTGAAATTTTGCATTTTGATGACAGTAAAGAAAGTCATCATCGAACTGTTTCTACATCTGAAGATGGTTTGTGTCTGTTTCATTCTTTATCTTCTTTTCTCTGCTAGGTAATATAGCCTCGTTTCATGATATCAGATTTGCTGTAGTTGAATTTGTTGTTACGTACTGGAATTAACTGCAGCAGACACTTCTCATGAGTAGGAAAATGTTTCCCTAACACTGAACTGTAATTGGAGCTTATACCGAACACTACTACTTACGGGTTTGTCTTGGAGCTAATGGTAGTAGACAAACGGTATCCATATATTTTCGATGCGTATCAAAATAGCCTTCAAGGGTATCATTCGGTAATAATTCTCAAATCCTATTAAAACGTTTACTTTTTTCTGTTACATTCTTAGGTGGTCATTATGAAATTCTAATTCATCTTGTTAAGACTTCGCAAGAATTTGATTTTTTAATTTTTTTTTTTTTTCAAAATGAATACTTATCACAGAAAAAAATCTGCTGCAGAAAAAAGTTGGAAGATTTTTTCTTTTGAAGATGCACATTAAACGTTACAGCGACTGACTCATTAAAAAGGGAAACTGCAGCATTTCGTTTCCTTCTTAAACTCGTAGGAAAGGTGTTGCTCGCAGTACTGTTTCACATTCTAACATGAATGCTGGGCTTTCCGACGAAATAAAGTTTCAGATAACCTGCAGTTTTAAATACACACTTTAAAAAACATTGAAGAGCTGTAACAAAATATATGAGAGATAGACTGGAAGTAGACAAATTTATAAAAATGTACTCTGCAGTATAGTTTACAGGGCATTGATAGATAAGCTCGTATATCGAAGTAAAACTTATATATTTACTAAAAAATAAAATAAATGCATTTCAAACAGAATTTCAAACAGAATTTCAAACAGAATTTCAAACGAATAAATGCATTTCAAACAGAAACATTTATGACAAATTCGAAGGATTTGTAGATGAAGCGAAACGTCGAAGCAATCATGTGCCATTTTATGTAGTTCAAGCTTAAAAGTATATAAACCAAAAGAGAGGAAAACTGAACTTGACGCTACTGTAAATGCTCTTTTGGCTTTTTCCTTACAGAAAAGAAGAGAAATCTCACCAAGAACAACTTATGTAAAACATAAACCAAATCTTGTGACTCTGACCATAAAAAGTTCTGAAATCATGTACAGAGCCAAGTGTAGGTTTCCTATTAACTCTGACATTTGAATTCACAAAATATTCTTAGTCTTTACAATTTCAGTTAATGATTATTATTTTTTTTTTTTTTGATTTGGCAACTACGCGGCCATCGAATAAAAAAGCAGTTTTTACATTTTAATATTAACGTTTATTTATAAACTTTTGCAGAAAATAGCATTTATAAGAACACTGGGTGTATATGTATTGTTCGCCTTGATATAATGTTAACCTAACATCATAAGATCGGGTGAGGGAACTCTCTTATGGTCAAGATTGATGCCTCGAGTTTTCGGTGATGTTTTTCCTATGTAATGTAGATTCAAGTCATTCGTGTGTTTTGCAAAGACCTCCACTCTTTGTATCCATTTGTCGTAGGCTTTTATGCCTCGTCTTCATATATTAAAAAGCAAAGCACTTGCATTAGTAAAATACTGTAATAAGTTAATGACACCATGATGTAAATGAAAATTTATTTGTAAACAAATATTTTTCTGCATTCCTAAGAAAACGGGAAATTTTCTTAATCATAACTGCATCACCGTCGTCAAAGGGATTAAGTAAATATCCCTTTTCAACTCAAAACATCGTAAAGTGTTGACTTAAAAATTTCTTTGAGCTACTTAATTGCCAAGTTACAAAATAATCTTTAACTAAATGTGTAGAGACTATAATAATTGTGCATAAAAATGTCAAAATTAAAAAAAAACAAACATGAACGTGGCTTTACGTATGATCTCAGGACTTTTTACGAGGATAAAGTCACGAGACGTGGCTTATTTTTTACCTATGATTTTTTGAATGGGTACAATTTTCAAGAATGCGGAGATTAACTGTTTCACCGGCAAGATACTTGCATTTGTAAAATGTTGAAATAATCACTTGAGATCTATATTTACCCAAAAATTTATTTGTAGTCAAATATTTTCCCGTATACTTAATAAAATTGAATTATCATCGCCATAACTGCATCACCGACATAAACATGACTCTACGGATGATATTAAATTTTTTTCAGGGTGATCGAGTCATAAAACTCTGCTTATATTTTTTGATTTTGATTGTATACATTTTTACCGCAATGCGGAGATGTCCACAATTTGCAGTAAAATAAACTGGAATATATTGGCAAATAAAAATAGTGTTCGTTAAATAGAGATGTCCAATAACCGGATGTACTTTTTAAAAATGGTGTTTTACTTTCATGTATTTTAATTGTTAAATAGTAAGGGAAAGTATTTTATATCATTCTTTATTTTTCAATTCCATTAGCTGTGAATTCCCTAAGCGCAAAAATGGTATTAGCATATATTTTTACCATTCAAACTTAATACAGGATTATTTAATGAAGCAATTTTGTCTTAAATAATAACATCTGCTTTATATACAGTATGCATTTATTTAATCACAAGGTTAAAATTTCATTATATTTAGATAGAAAACAGATTGTTCTATGGTATGATTTTCATTTAAAATGGAGTATAAATGATTTAATATGATTGTGCTTTATAATAAAATGAATTAGAAATAGTTATTTTAATAACATAAAAATTAATTTAATATGTTCGATAAATTAGCATTTTCCGGATAGATTTTTTAACCTACAAAAACAGATACATTATAAAATACTGGATCATAAAAATTATTTATAAAAATATTAAATAAACGGTTTAATATTTAAATTTATTCGTTGAGACTGTTACTTCTTCTGTTTAAAATACAGTTATTAAGATAAAAAATGATCAATTTAAAAGAAAACATTTTTTTTTTAATTGATCAAACAGTTTTTATTACAACACAATTGACAAAGCAATTAACAATTGACAAAACAATTTTTATACTGTTTGGAAATCAGTCAGTTAAGATTCATTCAAGAAGGGAATCTTTAATTCTTAAGAAAGTTCTTTAGCTTAAGAGAATGTTATACAAACATTTTAATAAACATTTGCTGTTACTTGAGAAGCATTTATACAATATGTTAAAAACTTCTCATTTTTAACACATTTTGATTGAAATCAAGATAAAAACTATAAATATAGTATAACTAGTCTGTTAAGTCAATCCAAAATTTTATTTTATTTTATGCATGTTAACCCTTCTTGAAAAATGCAGCTTAGCACCGTCATTGATTGTGTGGTTTAAACCAAAATGTAATCTGCAGCAACTTAAAACAACTTATTACTGAATCTGAACTTTGAAGAAAATCTGTGCATTAGCGTTTGAGATAGCTATTGCAAAATCTTAAAAAAAATTGCATAGCAGCACCTCATGTTGGGTATTATCAAATTGGAAGTTTGATAAAAATCTATGCATTAGTTTTTGAGATACATTTATTGCGAAATCGTGAAAAATGCTGCATAGCAGTGCCATCTGTATCATACTTTACACCAAAAATTAAACAAGTCTAATTTATACCTGGTACTATCTCAATCTCATGATTTAGAAAATTTTGCGCATTACTTCTTGAGATAGAGCTATTGCGATATTCAGGAATATGGCTGCATGGCGGCACTACCTGTCGAGCACTTTGTATTGTAACGTAATCAGCACCATGTTATATCCCGTACTAACTACATCTAAAGTTTTATGAAAAACCATGCACTGGCTCTTAAGTGATAGCTATTGATGAAATTGTAAATAAAACAGCACAACGTCGCAAACTGTTGAGCGATAAGGTCAGGTGAGTTAAAATGGGTATAACATTCATTTTCTTAGGTTTATTTAAAATTTTGGAGTAAATGTAAATAGGAAGATGCAAACGTAAAATATTAATGCCGACAATATGTTTTTTGTACACATAATTGTAGCTGTGAGCGATACTTTGTTTCCGTTGGCAGATTTTCCAGTACATACGTCTGAAGAACTATATCATCGCATCGAACGAACCCGTCACTAGATGTCCATATATCAATTAAGGTTTTTGTATGATGAAACTGTTTATACCTTATGCTATATGCACATATATGTATATATATATATATATACCGGGTGTCCAGTAAATGACTGACCCATTTTGAATGTAAATAACAAAAAAACTGTTTGAGATAAAAATGCGCGGCTTACTGTATTGTTATTAGAATATAAATAAATTTTAAAATACGCACTTTGTTAATGTAACATAATAATATTTAAAATAATATCTCAGTCTCAAGACTCAGGAGGGGAAATATAATACAGATGGTTCAATCACAAATATTATTTTAAATCACTTTCCAACCAACGTCCCCTATTTCTGAAGCTGATTCCAGAGTCGATTCAACATATAGATTCAGATTCGACAACATATAAATTCAGATTCAGCCGCAAATCTCATATTTATGAAAATTAGAGTCATGTCTGTATTCAAGCAGCCTGTTACCCCCAGCGCGATACATTTTTCCCGAAATTTGAACTATATTAACAAAGTACATGTTGAAAAATTTATTGATTTTCTAATAACAATACCGCAAACCGCGCATTATTATCTCAAACCGTTTATTTGTTATTTAAGTTTAAAATGAGTCAGTTATTTTCTGGACACCCGGTATATATATATACACTGGTGTTCAAAAATTAAGGACGGAGCAAATAAATTAGCATAAAAGCCTAAAAAGGCAACCGAACGAAATGAAAGGCCAATCAGGAGATAGATCTTAAACAAATGCAGTATTACATGCCCATATATGGCATATGGTGTAAAAAGGAGGAGGTGTTAAGGGGTGGGTAAAGCACAGAGGCGGTGAATCTTCAGAAATTGGGCGAAATCTATTGTACTGTGTAATGTGATTTCAACGACGTTGTTTTACTACTATTGTGTGATATAGACAAGAGGCGATCCACGCGATGTCTTCTGGATGATTTTACACGAGCTCGAATCATTTGGAAGTTGTAAGAAGGTCGAAGTGTGGCGAGTATGGCACAAGAGTTCATTGTCGCTCATAACATCGTTTTACGAGCCTGGAGTGCATTTCAAATGAGTTTAGCAGCTGTGCGAGCACTAATCAGTAGGGCGGAGCGTAAAAAACATTTTTTCGAAATTCTTTTCTCCCTAGCGCGGAAAAGTTGTCTAGTGGTACCAGTAATATAGTCACAAAATTTCAAAACAATCAATAAATATCTTGGTTCCAGTTTGGGGTCAAAATATGCAATTTTAGCCAAAAATGTTGTAATTTTTCAAATTTCAGTAATATTTTTAATTTTCAATTTGTTCTTTGCCCTAGTGCAAAAAAGCTGAAAGAGTACATAAGGAAAACAAGTCCAAAATATTAGAGTACTTAAAAATATCTTCTGGGTCCACTTTGGGTTCTAAATAAGGGAAATTTGTCGAAAATTATGCAAATTTTCACATTATAGTCATTTTTTTAATTTTTCGATTTTCTACTCCCGCTGGCATGGAAATGTTCGAAGAATATGCAAGAAACATAAGTAAAAAAACTTTAGAATAATAAATAAATATCTTTCGTCTTCCTTTTTGCGGTCCAAAAATGTCAAAGAAGTCAAAAAGTACGTAAATTTTCACATTTCAGAGATTTTTTTTCTTATCAATTTTCTTTTTTTTTCTGGAGCGGAAAGTATGGAAAATCATATGAGAAACATAGCAGAAGAGGTTATTGGTGACGCTTGCCCTATATAATCGGAGCCAGGTTCTTCTATAAGTGTCAAGTATTCTTCATGCACTCTTTGTTGATGGAGCCTTCTCTCAATAATCCTCTGAATTAAAGTTTCATCTTTTCCACTGTCAAAATACAATCTTTTCAAGGTATTGGTGGATATGAAACTCTAATCTTGGATTTGGCATTTCTTTCTTTCTCTTCTTGTGTTATGCCTGTCTACAACATTGGTCATGTCGTCACGTGTCACAACCCCTAAGTCTTCAGGAAGTGCGCCTGTTACTGATACTGCAGCACGGTCGGACACTCGAATTAAGTTTCAAGTTCTGGCTAAGGCAGGACGACGGGTTGTTCGTGATATACTTATGGTAATATGTTCGACTGGAATGACACTAAAGGTTTATCACTAAGTTCGTGACACAGTTGTTCATCAACAAGACTAAAAGATTTAAATAACTCTAAGTCTTCAATGAAGCAGTAGTGATTGTTTTTTCCCTTTTATACCATTTTCGGAAAAATTCTTATTCTTTTTCGAGCCTGCGCATTCATTTACAAAGTTTCCGTGTTGTGGACCGTGTTTCCGATTGTATCAATAGGGTCTATCGACAATTTCCTTGAAGTTCTTTGATCCTTAAGAAACTGTCTTCCAATTCTGGAATTTTTATATCACGTGGGCATTTACATCGTTCTAGAGATGTACTCTTGATGTATTTGATGCAAGAAAAATTTTCAAATAGACATCCCCACCTCCTTCCAATAAGAAAATTTTCAATTTCGATTTTGTCTGTTCTTTAGCGTCAAACTTCTTTATACTCTTGTATTTTTCATTATATGAACCAATCATTTGGATAATTCTTTGCCTAGAAATCGTTGAAAATGAGGAGCTTGCCAAATTGTTTCAACCATTTCAGCCCATAATCCGCTATCACCCGAAAGTTGGGTCCGATTTTTAATTATATTTTGATTCAATTATCACCAACAAAAAAATATGTTATATGTTCATAAGTTGGTAGAACGCCAGTTCTTAATTCTGTAGGATACCGAAAAATGGGATGAGATATATCCCGTGAAATCTGCACCTTAATTGTGATATTTTTGTGTAATATTTTTCATGCACACTATCAGTTCAACACAATATTAAAAATTAAAATTTTGTAAACACTTTCAGATGTATTATTTTTCAATTAAATATAGAAGGTAAAATTGAATATCTTCATTACGAACCTATTACGAGCAGAACATTAAACCAACAGTTTCCCTCAGATCCTTTGTAATTCGATTGTTCTATGATTTTTGAGTACTTTAATGCCATGAATTTGCCAGTTTAAGTAATAGAAGTCAAATCAAAATATATTTATTAATTATTTAAATTTTTTACACTTATGTTTGTCACATGATTTTCAGAATTTTTCACGCCAGCGAGAAGAGAATATTGATTAAAAAAATTTCTGAAATGTGAAAAGTTGCATACTTTTAGACTACGTTGACATTTTTAGACCCCGAAAAGGAAGACGGAAGATATTTATTTATTATTCTAAAGTTTTGTACTTATATTTCTTGCATATTCTACGAACATTTCCATGCCAGCGGGAATAGAAAATAGAAAAATAGAAAAAAGGATTAAAATGTAAAAATTTGTATAATTTTCAACAAATTTCCCATATTTAGAACACAAAGTGGAACCAGAAGATATTTTTTAATTACTTTAATATTCCGGACTTGTGTTCCTTATGTACTCTTTCATTTTTCCGCACTAGGGCGAAGAAAAAATTTGAAATTAAAAATATTACTGAAATGTGAAAAATTGCAACATTTTTGGCTAAAATTGCATATTTCGACCCAAAAGTGGAACCGGAAGATATTTATTGATTGTTTTGAAATTTTGTGACTCTATTACTGATACCACTAGACAACTTTTCCGCGCTAAGGAGAAAAGAATTTCGAAAAAAAAAATTTTACGCTCCGCCCTGCTAATCAATGGTCACCCACGAGCAACAACAACAACAGATGACCATTATGTTGATCTAAAGGCGAAAATAAATAAGTGGCAGGCAGCTCTAGAAATAGCAAAGCAGTTTGGACAGATTACTCGACGTCAGATATTACGTTTTACCATGGCTAAAAGGCTGCACAAAGGTGGTCTAAATGCATGACGTCCAGTAAGGTGTGTACCATTAACGCCTGCTCATCGGAGACGCCGGTTTCTGTGGTGCCAGAAACGCAAAAAATGGACACAACAGGAGTGGGCTCAAGGAGCTGATTTAGTATGACGAGCTATTCTACACGCTTACACATCTGGAGAGAGAATTGAAACCTAACCCATACTTTAACGACATCGAAAGATACCATTTTGGGTGAGCCGGAGTTCTTGTTTGGGATGGTATCAAGCTTGGTAGCCATACGAACCTCTACGTATTCCAAAGACGTTCAGTATCTGGTGCCCACTATTGCATCGAGATTCTCTTGCCTCATGTGCGTCTTTTTAGACGCACGGGGGAAGTGTTGTGGGCCCAAACTTCCTCTTCACGGACGACAACACTCTTCATCATCGTAATACGGTTATCGAAGAACTCTTGGAGACTGAAGAAATTCAACGCATGATTCGCCAGCAACATCTACGGGTTTGAATACCATAGAACAGACGTGGGACCTTCTCTGGATACGCTTGGTATGTGATCACGTGACTAGGCGCGGGCAACGATTCCGCAGCTGAAACTGGCGTTACAAGAAGAATCAGACACAATGCCTCAACAGCTCCTACACAACCTCGTCCTCAGCATGAACAGACGTTGTAATTGCTTCATCGTAGTCCGGGGTGACCATATCCCCTATTAAAGACTAATTTTTTTTATGCCAAGTGCTTCTAATAAGATCGCTTCTGTATTTTCTGCATTTGTACTCCAAGTGACCTTTACAATAAAGTGCTTATGTATCCTCTTGATTCTTTGTTTAGATGTTTTTTAGCACTTGTCCCATATTTTCACATTTTGAAGATCTTTTGTTATGATTTTGGTCGATATGGAAAACTTCTGGGTAGCGTTACTTAAAAAAAACTCTCGTCCTTAATTTTTTTGCACAACATAAATTTGCACCTTAATTTTTTGCAGTGTATATAATAAGCTCGTGTGTTTATACACCACATGGGCAATGATGACCGTCCACTTGCGATTTTAGACATTTTGTTAAATATCTAGAAACATACATGAGGCATTATCCCGAAACTCTCAGTATATAAATATAATAATACAAGTCATACATTTCCGTGAAGATTTTTTTCCCGAAACTCCATAGAGGACCGTCAACAAATTAAAAATGAATGAATATCTTTTGAATAACCGTGTCAAAACTAATTTAGCAAAAGCGCTCAAACTGTAGATTAGGATTAAGTGACTTATTGTAATAAACTGTGTTCATTTTTATGCGAATAGCAGATACACTCGTAGAGAAATTAAAGTTTTTATAAAAATGGTCCCAAATTTTTCCAAGGATTTTGCTTATAATTTGCAGAGTTCTTAATATAAAGCAACATTCTTTTCTGAAAATATGACAAATAACATTGCACATAATATCTTGTAATCAGAATTAAAAAAATAATAAAAATTGTACGATAAATGAGTACGTTTACTAAATAATTTTCACTGCGCATGCGTTAACAATATCAAAATTTTATCTCCATATTGTGTTAGCTAAATGTATAGAGCAACTTTTGTGAAACTCTAAAAATCATAGCTTGACAAATTCTGAAAGTAATCGTCTATAGAATAAGCATAAAATCCGTTGTTCCCCCCCCCAAAAAAAAAATGAGGGGTTTTATCCAAATGTAGTAGTAAGTCCCATAATGTGTATTTTATATTGACACTAATCCATGAATATGTGGATACAACCCCTGTTGTTTTTGCTTCATTTTGAGAATAGCAGATTTGCAACTTATTCTAGTGACGATTATTTTCAGAATTTTCAAGTTATGATTTTTCGACTTTCACAAAATTTGTTCTATACATTTAGCTAGCATAATATGCAAATCAAATTTTGATATCGTTGACGCAAGCGCAGTGAAAACTTATTTAGTAAACCTACTCATCTTTCATACAATTTTTAATAGTTTTTAATTCTGATTACAGAGTATTATGTGCAATGTTGTTTGTCACATTTTCTTAAAAGAATATTATTTTATATTAAGAACTCTTAAAATTATAAGCAAAAATCTTCAAAAAATTTGGGACTGTGTTTTATAAAAACCTTAGCGTTTCTACGAGTATACATGCTATCGGCATAAAAATGAACACATTTTATTACAATAAGCCACTTAATCATAATCTACAGTTTGAGCTCTTTTGCTACATTACTTTTGACAGTGTTATCCAAAAGATATTCATTCTTTTTTAATTTGTGGACGGTCGTTTATGAAGTTTAGGGGAAAATATTTACGGAAATATATGACCTGTACTATTATGTTTATACACTGAGAGTATACACGCTCATACAGCATATACTGCATGCATGTCACATTTATTTTATACATAAGTTGTATAATATATCGGTGATATATATATATATATATGTATATACCGGGTGTCCCGAAAATGACTGATGGATTTTAAAATTCAATAACTTGCAAACGGTGACAACTATTTAAAAAATTTTTGCAGGAGGTTTATGTATAATGTCAGGAGTTTTTACCGTAATTTTTTATTCTTGTTCGCATCTCAAACAATAGGTGGCGCTGACGGCGATTGAAGGCCAGGTCGACAATTCGCTCAGCATTGATCACCTGTCCTTCAATCGCCGTCAGCGCCACCTATTGTTTGAGATGCTAACTAAAATAAAAATTACGGTAAAAAAAACTCCTGACATTATACATAACCCTCCTGCAAAAAATTTTTAAATAGCTGTCACCGTTTGCAAGTTATTGAACTTTAAAATCCATCAATCATTTTTGGGACACCCAGTATATACATACATACTTACATACATATGTATATATATACATACATACACATTATATATACATATATACAATACGCTCATGTGCTCATTTAGATGCTTATACAACAAACACCGCATCTATATCAGATTAATTTTATATATAAATCATATAATATATAGGACATTTATACATTATACAATAAATAAAATGCATATTTCATGTGTCATTTACTTTCACCTTATACAAAAGACATGTAGATATTCACCACATATTTTAATAAAGCGATACTTGTTAAACATCGAGCTATATTTCAATCGGTTGGTCAATTATATTTATGGGTTGTTCTAATAAGGATGTATTAAGGTTATTTTATATACACTGAAAATAATTAAATTGAAGTAACCCTTTATGTAACTGTGTGATTTCATATTATAAAATATTTCAGTAAGTGTAATTAACATACATCCGAGATAATGAATTAATTTGTTATCAAGAAAATAAGGATATTTCATTATCAGGATGTTTAACCAATCGGTAAAGTTCTCATGAATCATCTTATCATTTCTGTTATGAGAAATAAAATAATAACTGAACCATTACAATTTAGGACATAAATATTCTTTCTTATAAAATGACAGCAATTTTCTGTGTAAAACTATCCATTAACACAATAAACTTGAGGAAAGAAGAAAATACATCTGAATATTGCCAGAGAAAATTTCTGAAAATATTAATTCGACTGAAATTTATTCTTCTTTTAATTTATTCAGAAAAAAAAAGCTTAGCGATTTGCCTCCATACTGAATTTCTTTTAAAGTCTTAAGTTATCACTATAAACATTTTCTCTAGATATATCATTTTCCTTTTTGTTCAAGTTTTACAATAAAATAAAAAACATTTATTCATTCGGAATAGTACACTGTTAAAAAAAATTGTAAAGTTACTAATTTTTTTTTTTCTGGAAAACTGAAATTCCTAGAACTTTTTATGCAACAACAACAAAGAGAATCCCCGTAATACATACATTTGATTTCTAAATAAAAAAATCTACAAGGTTACCAGGAATTTTTTTTTGGAAACGGAGGTTCCTGTAATTTATATAACGAAGATGACAAAAATTCGTGTAACAGATACATTAAAATGTAAATCAAAATACAGATAGAATTTTAAAAAGATTTCTGTAATTTTAGTATATTCATTTGTAAATTACAGATTTCTGTTGCATCATTTTTTGACAGACACGATTGCATTCAGCATTCAGATTTATTTAACTTTAAATCTGTAGAAATACATATATTTTATACAGCGTGCTTTACATATTACATATATTCTAAATGTTCAGCTCTTAATGCTTAATACATTTGTAAATGTTACGAAACACATTAAAATATGGGCCGTTTTTTAAACATGATTGAAAAGTCTTGGACAAAACGAATCATAATTCTGATTTTTATGTCTAAAGTATTCTAAAATCTATATGTTAAAAAAGGATCATACGTTAAAATTTAATATGAGTATGAATAATATATTTATTTAAAATCTAAAAAAAATGAATTGTTGCATATTTATTCTATTCAATGCAAATAAATTTAAAACTTTTATTCCTAGAGTTTAAAATTACTGCTCATTATGCCAAAGATTTTTGAGTTATGTCTAAAACTACTTGTGTTATAATCGGTATTGAAACGGTTACAAATAAATTTATCATTCAGAGTTTGATGTTTTAACACCTTAAGAGGCCACTCTTGTCACTCAAAAATACCCGGATGATAATGTTAAATCTATGAGGTCGTTAGTTTCAAATATGTCGTTCAAAATCTAATATTTTCGCATGATTTTGTTTTCTTTTTTTTTCATAATGCAGCTGAAGACGATCTACGACCGTGCTAGTTTTTACTTTTTCTTTTTTAGTTTGAGATTTTTTTATTACTTTAAATTTAATAAGCGGCTGGAACCGATTCTGAAATTGAAACTATCATAATATTAAAACAAGTTGGAAATTGCACGTTAAGCGTAGCAAATGAGGTGCGTTCGTACGATAACGAAGTTTTAAAATATTCAGATCTTGCTGATATAGTAGAGCGTACTTTGGATACAGTATAGTGGTGGAAATCATTGTGTTCCTGTAAATATGCAGGGAGTAATTTTTATTATACTTCATAACGTATATCTTATTCATAAAATGTGAAGTAGTTTAATATAATTAAAACACGCCCCAAACAATGTTTCCCCGTATAACTTTATTTAGTGGAATACATTTGTGTGGCTCTGTAATTCAATAATAAATATTCTTTGCATCACAGATTGTACAAAATGTATTTTTAGTAAAGATTTCATAGATTCATGTCAATTCTATTATGTTTAAATGAGTGTAACACCATTAAAATGCATTTGAAACTTTTTTCCCATTGATCGTAATGTAACGGGATATTTTGATTGTTCCTGTAATTGATCTATCCATCCGATTTTCATGAAATTTGAAATGACTCGACAAAATTATGTAATAATTATACGTTTTAAATTTCAAACGATTAAAATGCATATGAAATTTTTTTCTCCATTGACCGTAATGTAACGGAATTATTTTTATTGTCCCTGTAATTGATCTATCCATCCGATTTTCATGAAATTTGAAATGACCCGACAAAATTATGTAATAATTATGTATTTTAAATTTCAAATGATTCGGTTGAGTAGTTTTTGCGTTGTTATATGCGGACAGACAGACAGACGGACGGACTGAGCGACAACAGTAAGTGCTACGTATTTACATAATTAGGAACGCACCTAAAAAGTATAACCAAAAACGAAAAGCTGAAAATTAGTCCACATGTAGATCGTACTGAGCTATCCTATGTAAAAAATCACATAAAAATATTAAAATTGCGCAAGAAATTGAAAGCAACGCCTCCATAGACTTACCTATATCCTCCAGGTCTTTTTGAGTCACTCTAGTGGAATTTTAACACCTTAATCGTCATCCCCAAACCCCTGATACTTTAGCTAATTTATTATAATTTTTTCATTCATTTTGTTATTTCTTCATTAGTTTAAAAGTACTCCGGCTCAATAAGTTGCAGCACTGAATTGACAAACTTCGTTCTAAAGTTTAAATGCTTATTTTTTAGATGTGAAGATATAAAAATAGTCCATTTTTGAATGATATTCTAAAAATTACGTGACTGCTAAGTAGATGTGATCCCTTATCACCGAGTTTCTGATGTTTTCGGTGAGGAAATTTCAGAGTTTGGCGCAAATTCAGTATTAATTCTTTCAGGTCTAGTTTACTATTAATAGTATTTTTTTTTTTAATATTAAGTATTATTTTGTTTAAACAAATATTTTTGTTACTGTTTATACGTAGCAATATTAGTATGTGTCTATTCACTCACTATACGACTTCATTAATGTTTAGACATTAAATAATAAAAATAATAATAAGTATTAACTTAATTCTCTTTGCACCTCTTGCGACTCTATTATTTTAAACATATATTTCACTCTTTAAATTAAAAAAAAGGTACTTTCTTGAAAAACTCCTATATAATAAAGCGCAAAAGTTTTAGAGAGTTGTAATATCAGTTAATTCTTGTTTTCCTAAACTCCAAAACGCTTCCTTAGAATGTTGTCATGTGAGTATGAATTCATCACTACGTAAAGCAATAAAATTCGTTATTTTCAAGACAACGAGTCATTTCTTAAACCACAATTAATCTATTTGGATAGCTAATATTAAATTTTATTAAGATAAAAGTAATTTTTTTCTAAAAACTGAAAAAATATTCGAAAGAATTAAGACGTCATGTGAGCATTTTTTTAATGAATTGAATAGCGACATGATTTTCAAATCGAACGAAAATTTCCATTTTTTGTGATCATTTGGATGAAAAAATTACCCAAATTTTTCATCATTCGGTAGATTGCGTATTTAAAAAAATATCAGAATTTTTTAGCATGAGTTGTGATATTGACTTATCAAAATAAAAAATTAACCTTATAAAATTTATGATAATTACTTATGTAAATGTAAGTTGTATTTTACATTTAATTGCAAGATAAAAATTTGTGTTGCATTGGACATTTATTGCAGCAATGTTTAACAACTTTTTATATATTTGCTATGAATTTGAATGACAATGTTTTTATTAACCTATTTATTTTGCAGTTATCTTGTTATTATTTAATAAAATTTATTGTCAAAATATGATGAGAAATTTTGTTTTTAATAAATATTTAGAAATTTTTTAGTAGTGACTAATACATTATTAAAAGTTTAAAAATATCTGAATTATTGCATTTTAATAGCGGTATTTCTTTTTGCTGATAAAATAATAATAATAATAACATTTTTTTTTTACAAGAGGGCTAAAAATAATTAAAACTTTATAGCTATTCTTGCATTCAATAGTTTTTATTTCATAGTATGCCTTAGTGAAAGTAACTACTTCTATTAAATCTGATAAAATAGATAAGACTCAAGCAAAATAAATTTTTTTTTTATTCTCGATAGATTAATCTAGTTGTAATTTACACAGTAACCATGTTATCTCTTCTACAATAGAAATAAATGAAATCACTGGACCTTAACAAAGAAGGACATAATCCTGTCGTTGATGAAAATATCCGTTTCCTTTCTTAAATGAACTATTTATTAAACGTTAAGATAAATTGGTTTCGTAAGTTCTGACAAACCTAAGCAAATATCACTAATGTTAGAATATTTAGTGGTAGTGACTTTCTTGTAAATGATTATCAGAATTATATTTAAATATACTTATTTTTGTATTTAAAGTAATTTGAAGTTTAAGTTAATTATACACACTTTCCAGCATAGATATTGAGTGATGACTTTGAATTGTCTTTCTGCCCTGCCGCCTAGCTGCCTAAACACTTTCAGGGTTAAAGCACGGGTAGGCGGCAAGCAATTGCGTTTCTTTTAATGCTGATTTCACACCAGAATTTTGATAAAAAGAATCAAAACATGGAAATTAATATTACAACATTTATCACTCAAAGTTATAAAATGTAACATTAAATGTTCATGCAGCAAAGTCTGCATAATATTAAGTCGACTGCAATTATATTATCAACTGGCCTTCAAAGGTTTTTCGATTTATATTGCCTACACTTTATATGTTTAACTACGTCTCCAACGTTACTTGCAGTTTCTATTAACTGTGATTTATACAGCTGTGTAACTGCATCGAATAATATATAAAGTGGTATTATTTCACATTTTAATGGAATTATGAAAAGTAGCCCATATCTCTAATAACATTAGGGATATGGGCTTATTGGTACATTAACATTCGATTTGTGTACAAATCGAATGAAAAATATGCTCAAAATTTCAGAGTTTTATAGCTTTTGTAAGTAAAAGATTTGTCGTTTATCTAGAATATGTAAAAATGAAAATTACACTTTATCGCTTTATATACTTTAAATATTATCAGTTATATATAAAAGGGGTAAAATTCAACCCGTTCGGATCCGATTTTTTTTCTTTAGGAAAAAATATTTACTGTTAATAACATTAAGACTTGCGATCGACATACTATAATTGGCGTTTAACATATATTTCATTGTCTAAAAGACAAAGAATTCTGTTGTTTAGCATAATATTCAATTAATATTCATATGGCAATAGGCTAAGGAAGAATTTTTGAAGGTGTTTAGAAAATACAGTATTTCTATTAGATTTAACTTATATTACAACTTTCTAACATTTTTTTCGCTTTGTTACACACGATTCTTTTCGGAAAGTAATTTCTATTTTAAATTTAAAGTGAAATATATGTTTAACATAAAATAATCACAAACGGCGCAAAGAAAATTTAGCAAATAATAATAATTATTATTATTACAAAATGCCTAAAATAAATGAAATGAAATAGTAAATGCATTGACTTATATTAACATCACTACATGTAAATAGCAGCAAAATTATTTGTTATGACGAAATAATACTCCTTTAAAAATATTAATAAAATAAACTATTAATAGTATAATAGTAATTAATGGTAACTATTAATAGTACGCCCTACCCGAAAGATTAAAATAATTAACAATTCTATACTTTTTTTTCTATATTTCCAATTTAATTTCAACAAATTCCCTTTAAACTATGTAAAAAATAATCAAATGCTTCTTCTACAATATTATCAACTATAAATGTAACGAAATGTGCTTTTTACATCACTGGATATAATATGCGGAGAAAATAAAAAATCAAAATGATTAGAGATAAAATTATCAAGCCAATACACATTTCTTCCTTCATTTCTAAAAATAGCAATAATATATGATGAACGCGAACATAAAAAAAGAAGATTTTTTAAATAAGATCAAAGAACATCTTTTCATTCATTATTTGTTTAAAAAATCTATCTAAAAAACAAATGACATTTTTTTCTGCTCTGTTTTCAGATGAACAATTATAAATGAATTTCTGGAAGCTTTGGACTTCAAGAAAAGACTAATGATGTTCTCATCTGAGTAACAGATATGCGCAAAATGTATTGATACTATGTAATTAAAAGTAAATTATATTTACTTTTAAACAGAATGTAAATCAGCTGAGCGTAAAACGAGATTAGCCTTTATTCTCAAATTGAAATGTTTGCGCCTTTTTTTTTTTTTTTTTTTTTTTTTTTAGAGAGAGAGAGAGATTAAAGATACATAAATTATTGCAAATGTTTATTTTAATGGGAAAACATGTTTTCTGTTTTTCATATTTATTTTAATATAAAAATTAAACGTGAGAACATTTTTAAAAGATGCTTCACCAAAACACATTATTAATAGATGTGTTAAAATATACATTTGTTTTCGAAAATTAAAAATGTACGATGCAAAAGTCAAAAATAGAAAGTTATTCCAAGCGCTTTCAACTAATTCTAAGTTATTATCCCGGAGAAAAAAAATCTGATGCAAAAAACTCGCCGTCTACCGTTACATAAGGATAGTGATACCTTTCAGCATAGAGTCAGATTCTAAACTTTTTTAAGGAGTCTAAATCCAAATATTCCAGTCGCTTCAAGGCTTAATTTCTTAGAAAAATTAAGAAATAAAGTGAATTTGGTGGCGGACTTTATTAATACCGGTATGATTGCATTATAGAAAAATAAGGGAAGCTGAAAAGAAGCAAGCAATATCGATATGTGCGTATTTCTGAAACTAGAATCTTATAACAACTATTTTGGAACTATCTTACAATGTATATTTTTATCGTTTTTAATAATCACAGTTAAAGATTTTTTTTATTCCTAAAAAATCTCAGAATAATAGCTAATTTTACCAAAGGATCGCTAAAAATGCAATTACTTTTGCCCAATATTTGCGAAAATTCGCGATTTTGGTTAGAGTATCGTTAATAAACACGTGATTTTCGTTAGAAGAATGCGGAATATTGCTATATAGATGGCGACTTAGACATAGAAAATTAACTGACAAGTCAAAAGATTTGGACACCAAACGACTGGAGACCAAACTCGGGACTTGAATCGGTAGTCTTTTATTTGTCGAAACCATTAATATTGAAGGATTTGGAGAAGGGGGTGTAAAGAAAGCCCAATCCTTTGGGAATCAAAACTCTTATATATTATGAAATAAGCTGAACAAAATACGCGTGATTTGATATGATAAGAAGTCATTACAACATTTCCCTAAAAGCGTTAAAATTTCAAAAGTTTAAAAATTTTTAAAACTATTAAAATCAGAAGCCAGCATAATGATTCTTGCTCTTTTGCAATAGATATCATTATATTAAGTTAATAATTGTTTACACTCTTGAGAGGGCGGTAGAAGGCATGTTTTATGCTCTTCTTCATCTACCGCATTATGAATTCATGAAAATTTTACATTCTAAATCATTTTACGCAAATTGTTTAAACTAAATTAAAAATTTACCTAATCATTTAATAAATTTTTGAAGTATATTAGAAGGATTGAAGGATTTAGAAGCATTAATGAAATTTGAATTAACTGGGATTTTGTGCAAGATTTATAACCCCACTCAATTTTTTTTACTTTTAACTATTTTCCTTGTATTCTGTAGAATTATAAAATGTAAAAATATGATGTTCTTACAATATAAATACAGAAAAATTTCCGCATTGAAAAATCCCCATCCCTCTCCCTCATCGCCAAGAAAGCTCAAAAGATGCAAAGACAAAAGAAATTACCCTTTTAAAAATATTTTTGTTTGTATAAGCAATAATGCTTTTGGAGCAAGATAAAGTAATATATCTTCAACTCATTCTAAACAGTGTTACAGCTAACTGACCTATTAAAAGAGTTTTATAATAAGTTATTTTAATGGTTCTAATAAGTACCGTCGGTAGATAAATGGTTAACACATATCTGAAATTTTCTAGTCGTCATTTCAATGCAATTCAATGTTTCATTTTTATTTTATTTCTGTTACATTGCCCATTCTACTATGTTGCCCATACCAATAGGATGAACATACTTTGTAGAAGATTATTGAATATGGTGCCATTTCTAAATTTTATCTTTATACTATATTACTTTAGAATGTTTTGGAATTTTCCATATATATTAATGATGTTATTAACTGTCATAAATGTAATTTTTTTTCTATTAAAACTCTCTAATGAATCATCCTAGTTGAATCATGTGCATAAATTTACAAATCAATTTCATAATAAGTATAATGAAAAAACCATCAGCATTAGCAATTTTATCTATTTTTGTGTAGGTGGTTGTCAACACAATCTTTAAAAGAAATCTAATATAAAAACAATGAGCCGCAGTTTTTTAACGTATGAATGGCCTGATTGCAGCCATTCATTTGCCATAAAATGTCAATTTTCGGCTAAAATTTTTAAATGTATTTTTCCCATTATTAAACTAAGATGTAAATTTCAAATATTATTTAAAAAAAAAAAAAAAAATCTGTAAAGTACTAAACATCTTCTAGGAAACTGGGATTCCAAGAACTTTTCATGTAACGATAACAGGAAAAATCCATGTAACTGATTCTGAAACTTGAATTTTTGCTGTTACCGTCACAGGAAAAGTTCTTGGAATCCCAGTTTCCTAGAAAAAGTTTAGTACCTTTGCAGATATTTTTTTTTTTTTTTTTTTTTTACAGTGTAGTAGCAGGCATTAAAAATCTCAAAATAACTTAGAATACACGTTAAAAGACATCATTGGTTTCGATTTGGGGCATCACATTTTAAAATTAGTAACTAGCGAGCTACGCCCGCTAGCTGGGCCACATTTTCCAAACGAACCTCGGTATTAAGCAGTATATAATAAGAAAAAAAATTCATTTAATGTGCAAGTCTTGGTGTTAGAATCCTCAAGCACAAAAAAAAGTAAACTAAAGAGCCATGGTCCCGTTAAAAATATGTGATTTCGCACGGTGGGCCACGTGCACTTGAAAAAAAAGATTGTGGATCGGAGCTATGGTCGCTTCGCGCCCATAGTCCCGTTAAAAATATTTGGTTTTGCACGGTGGGTGCTAAGCGCCCATAAGACATTTTATCGTATTTTTTAGTTCATCAGAAGCAGATTTTTACGCAGATTCTGAATATGTAATCAGTTTTTTTCTACTTTAAAAACTGTTTGCATGATGGTTTAAGAAAAAACGCGCAAAAAAAAAGTTTCGAAAGTCCTGTTTTATTTCTAAGTTCAATATTTTAGCGAAAACTACGGTAAATATTCTACGGCAAGTCAAAAAAATTGATGCGGAAAAAAACGCAATTAGCGCCGGTAGAAAAAGAGGTTTTTGGCTGTTTCTTCTTTTAGTCAAAGGGGAAAAATTCATGTCCTTCACCGCAAGGTGGCGCAGTGTTCTGCTTCGGAGCTCCGTTTGGGAATTGACACATTTTTCGTTCCGATTCCCAAGGGGTATTTAATTCATAACTTTTTTTAATTTTGATCCCACGGTCTCGAAAATGCCAGAAATGACTTCCCCGGAATTTTTCCAATCGAAAGACACCTCTCGCGACTTCCAACTCGCCCGCGTTGCGAACTGTAATCGGCTTCAAGCAGACAGACAGACAGACAGAGGCGCACGGATTTTATTAGTATAGACTAGCGAGCTACGCCCGCTAGCTGGGCCACTTTTTCCAAACGAACCTCGATATTAAGCAGTAAATAATAAGCAAAAAAATTCATTTAATAAGCAAGTCTTGGAGTTCGAATAGTCAAGCACAAAAAACGTAAATTAAACAGCTATGGTTGTTATGCGCCCATTATCCCGTTAAAAATATGTGATTTCGCACAGTGCGCGCGACGTGACCACCGGCGCTACGCGCCATGTTCGCCATCGTCCCGTTAAAGATATTTGGTTTTGCACGATTGGAGCTGCGCGCCCATAAGACATTTTCTCGTATTTTTTGGTTCATCAGAAGCAGACTTTTACGCAGATTCTGAATATGTAATCAGTTTCATCTACTTTAAAAACTGTCTGTATGATGGTTTAAGAAAAAACGCGCAAAAAAAGTTTCGGTATTAAAAACTGCAAAAGACTGCTATTAAAAAAAATAAGTAATTTCATTAATATCACAAACAACATAACTAACAAATAATTTTGGCAGCTCGTATTCCGTTTGTACTAACAAAAATTAGTATTAATCGCGTAAATCTTAGGTTACACAATATTCGTGTATGCTACCAAAAAGAAAAAGTATGAAAATAAACCGTGTTTAACATTTTTTACCAATTAGTGCTTTTTCAAAGAACCGAAACGAAAGAAAAAGTCATTTTCCCGGGAGAAAAAAGAGGTTTTCGGCTGCTTCTTCTTTTAGCCAAAGGAGAAAAGTTCAGGTCGTTCACCGCAAGGTGGCGCAGTGTTCTGCCTCAGTGCTCCGTTTGAGCTCCGTTCGGGAAGTTAAACGTTTTTCGTTCCGATTCCCGACCGGTTTTTAATTCATAACTTTTTTAATTTTGGTCCCGCGGTCTCGAAAATTCCTGAAATGACTTTCCCGGAATTTTTCGAATCGAAAGACACCTCTCGCGACTTCCAACTCGCCCGCGTTTTGAACTCTAATCGGCTTCAAGCAGACAGGCAGACAGACAGAGGCGCACGGATTTTATTAGTATAGATTTAATTTTGGTCCCACGGTCTCGAAAATGCCTGAAATGACTTTCCCGGAATTTTTCAAATCGAAAGACACCTCTCGCGACTTCCAACTCGCCCGCGTTGCGAACTGTAATCGGCTTCAAGCAGACAGACAGACAGACAGAGGCGCACGGATTTTATTAGTATAGATGTATTTTTATTTTTATATGAATGAGAATGTAAGCACAAAAATAAAAAGAATAAATTACAGAATTTAAATTTTTAGTTATTTTTTAGCTGACTCACATTTCCTTTTAATTATGTGGTATTTATAAGAAACAACATATTTAAATGTTTACTCAAAAATTTTCATGTTTATTAGTAATTTGGAAAAATTCCTTTGAGTGTGTTGTGTATTTCACAAATTGTTTATTTAGATAGTATTTCATTGCGTATTTTCACGTATTTTTAATAGCGTTTGAATGTTTTCACGTTATAAAAACAATATGCTACTAAAATAAATTTCATTTGATGCATGCTTTTTTTCTGCTTTTTAAAAAATTTGTATAGAAGTAACTAGCATATTTATTTCCTAATTAGAACGAAGATATAAAGTTACATAAACAATATTTCTCCACTCCAGCCTCTATTTTTTTTTATATGACAGTAGAATTTTCCAATATGATGAATGCAAAAATAGCTAAATATGCATAAATAACAGAAAGAATACTTCAAAGCCAAATATTTTACTTGATCATCAAAGAAATGATACTATGTAAGCACTTCATTTATCCTTTTTGCATACATTTCCACGTGAACGAATGAGGTAAATGATTTTATTGAATCCTTACATTATTACATTTTGAAATGACATTACTATCTGTCTAATTGATATGCGTAAAGTAATTTCGAAATATTTTATCAAAAATATTTTTTGTAAGCATATTGCGATGGGAAATAGCAAGAGAATTATTCTTTATCCTCAATTTGATTCTTTCTTATTATCATTATGATGCTTGTTGTATCTTCTTTATTAAAAAAATGGCATATCATAAGAAGGTAAGTTTATGTCTTTTATATTTACTACTAAAACATGTTTTTTGAAACAACTATTGCAGCTAGTTACTTGTAAATAGTATATTTTGCTTTACATACTTATAAAATTTCATATTTCGTTGAATTATTTCTTTTTTATTCAAAGGAACTTCAAACAATCTTGTAATTAAAAGGAACGTATAGAAGCAAAACTATTTTTTTATGTTTATTAACTTATATTACTTTTGTTCAGACATGTCAAACACATCGTCCGCGGGCCATACTTGGCCCGCTAGCAACATCATTGTGACCCGCCAAGACTTTGGAAATTTTCCTATATTTTGATTCAGTTCTTATTTGATAATGAAAATTCATTTTGCCCGAACACACTTTTCAGGTTTTCCAAGTTTGCCAAGTTGGAGAATGTGTGTACTCAAAATATCTACCACTGTATAACTGAATATTTATCTGCGTTGAATTCAAAAACAGAAGTTCCATGATGAAATAAAGAGAAGATTACAAGCAAAAAATGTTCTATTGTACGGAATATTTTCCATTTTTACTTTTACAAAATAAGAAAATTAGAATTAATCAAATTGATAAATTTTTTCATAATAAATAATTTATTTTTTTTCTGGTGTGTGTTTTAATTTTTTATCGAAAGGTATCTTATAAATTTTGTAGGTTTTGTTGTTGCTGTTGTTGCTTTTAAACAAGGTTGCATTTTTAATATGCAGAATTCCATTTCTGCAATAGTAAAAAAAAAAAAATAATAATATTCTTATTAAATTTTGGGTGAATATGGTCCATGACTTCTTACACAACTCTTAATTTCGCCCGCGATGGTAATCGAGTTTGACATGACTGCTTTTGTTGAACTAATTTCTTTATTCTCAATTTTTTTTTTTTTTTTTTTTTTTTTTATCAATATGATGCCTGCTGCATCTTCTAATTTCAAAATTGGTATGTCATGAGAAGGTAAGTTTATATCTTGTATATTTACTACTAAAACATGTTTTTTGAAACCATTATTGCATCTAGATACTTGAAAATAGTATATTTTGCTTTTCATACTTATAAAACTTCATATTTCATTGAATTATTTCTTTTTATGCAAAGGAATTTCAAAAAATTTCGTAATTAAAAAGAACGTTTTGAAGCAAAAATACATTTTTAAGGTTTATAAACTGATATTACTTTTGTTGAACTGTTTTATTGCATTTTGATTTACAAAATTCATTATACAATAAATAATTAGGATCACAGAGTTGCCGACTGCTCTGGATTCTAGTCACCAGTATACCTGAAAAACAAATATTCTACCTCTTTAATTTCTAAAAAATACTGATTAAATAAAGAAGCATCTTCTTTTGAAAAATAATAGTGACCACCAAATATACCTTTTCGTCCTATAGTATCGATCATTGGCACGGCCTTTTTCACTAAGCTAAATATTTAACTACGATTTTTTTCTACTCTGTTGTCTGCAAATTCATATACTGTAATGAATTCAATTACCTTTCCTAAAAAAATTCAAAATTTATCTCCGTCTAACCTTACTAATTCGACGTGAAATCACTATTTACAAACGTCCATATATGTGGTGCCCTCTGTTGTCTGGAACGCAGACTCTGTGAATTTCATTATTCATGTTTTGAAATTCAAGAGCTCATATCCCTCTCTGGTATTTGTCTATCTCAAACTACATTTTCATTCCAAGGACTTTTTTACAGGCAATCTGACTGTTTAGTCATGGGCTCTTCCCATGTCACCAATCCTCGCTGATATTTACATGCATTATTTTGAAAGCTCTCTTTTCAGTAAATTCTCTTTTCCTTTTTGGATTAGCTATGTTGATGATATGTTCACATTAATTGACACCTCTCTTCACAATATTAAAAATATTTTGTACATTATGAATTCTATTGATAACAATATTCAATTCACTTATGAAACTGAACATAATGGTTCCCTTCCATTTCTTGATACTTTTGTTACTTGCACGGTAACTGGTTTTTCTACATCCGTTTATCGAAAAGGTTTTGCCGTTTGCTTACCCACCCTCCCTTTAATGCTCTTTCTTGTTATCCTCTGAGCAAAAAAATGGCCGCTTTTTATACCTTTATAAATCGTACTTTACATATTTGTTCTGAGTACCAGTTATTTAATAAGGAAATTCAAAACATTAAAGCCATCGCCATTGATAGAGGTTACAATCCTTCTATAATTGATGCTGCCCTATTTAAACTGCGGCCCCTTCGTTCCTCAAACTCACCGCAGTCTAGCATTATGTTACCGTTTTTTCCTAAAACAAATTTTACCATTGCTAAAATTCTCAAACAATATGACTTCAAAGTAATTTTTGCCTCTATTAATAAACTCACCCTCTCCAAGCTCAAAGATCCTATAGATTTTTCTAATTCATGGGAAATTTACAGTATTAATTGTCAGTGAGGTCTTTCCTACATTGGACAAAATAAACGCTTTTTAAAGAAAGCATTAATGAACCTAAAAATTACATCAAGAAACAAGAAATCAATAAATCCTCTATTGAAAAATATTGCATGGAGATGAACCATACTTTCGATTTCGGTTCAACGAAAATAATTTCCAAACCTACCTACATTCATGAACTTAACTTCCTTGAAACCTTTCACATTTATAAAAATTTTGACAAAATTGTCAATTGTGAATTCACTCTCCCCCCCTCTATCGAATTGCTGGAAATATTACATTAAAACCTCCATTTCGTAATTATTATTATTATTATTATTGCTCCTTTTGACCTTATTCATTCTCCTTCGATCCTTTTCCACGTGCATTCTCCTATTGGCCATTACTTGCAGCCCTTTGCCATCCTATTGGTTGCCTTCAACTCCCCGTCACTGCTATATAGATGAGCAAATTTTTACCTTCTCTAGCACTGACGACGGTACGCTAAATGCTAACGAAACCGGTCTGGTATTTATATAAAATATTTGGTGCTTTTTAACGTTGATTATTTTAGTATTCCATTTATTGTGGTAATTTCTACTGAAATATGACTGTTAAAACTACAGCACTTTTATGGCATTTTGTATGGGATAGCAGCTGTGAAATTTCCTACAGTTATAAACGTTGAAATGACAGAAAATATGTGATAAAATTTACATCTAATCTTTCTGCATATTTAACGGGAAAAAATTATGGCAACATTGTTGCCAGAAGTATTTGCCGTAAATTTAACAATTTGTTTTTGCAGTGTAGACGTTATTAATACAGTTATGGTGGCATTATTGAAAAATAAGGGAAGCTGAATATAAACAAACAATGCCATTATGTGAGAATTTCTGAAGCTAGAATATGATAACATTTTTTGGTACTATCTTACAATGGTAATTTTTAGCTTTTCAAATCACAGTTAAATTTTTTTTTAATCTGATAAATACACTGTAAAAAAAATCTAGACTGAAGCATATTATAATGTTCTTTATTACCGTATATATCTTTCAACATTTGTAGTATTTACGATAATGAAAAATCGTAACTACAATTATATTACGCTTTCCAGAAGAAAAGTAATTTATCAAGACATGTTTTCAAGTAATGAAATGAAACTTAAAATTCGAAATAAATTTTTAGATAAAAAAAATAATTCATAAATAATTCGCTTTAGTAGTTGTTTTCTATATGCTGCAGTTTTTTTTAATTTAGTGGTGCAGACCTGTATATAGCAGAAAAGGCACTGTCATCGATGATGAATCATAGCCATGTAACCGATTTCTTTTGATTGTCTCTGTATATAGAAATAAATAATATGCACTACATATTCTGTTGAAAACATCTTATTGTGCGCCCCAATTATCTTTATTAATTTCATTATGCTTTTAAAAAATGTAGCATCAGTAAAATGCATAATAAGTGTCATTTGAAGTCATTTTTCCTTGCGTTTGTAATGTATATATTAAATTCAAATTTATTTCTATTATACAATTTATTTATTTCCATTTATTAACTTCACTAGTTTTTAAAAAATAACATCAGTAAAAGGCATAATTAAAGTCATTTTAAATCATTTATCCTTGTGTTTGTAATGTATATATTGAATTCACTTTTATAATTTCAAACAATTTAAATTGAGCAAATATTTTTAGGTAGATCCTTGCTAACTTAACAATTTAAATTTTACATTATATTATATATTTTGTATTTTAAAATTATGACATATTATTCACTTTTGAATTCATATGTTATGTATGTATTATTACAAAAAAAAATATTTATCTAACAAATTTTTTTAAATGACAATAACAATCGATAAAGAAAAAAATTTAAAGACATGAAATGAAAAGCGCAATAAGAAATGATAATTTAAGAAATCAATTAATAAGTCATTAGATTTTTTCTGACTTTCTTTTATTGCTATTTATTGCTATTTAAAAAAGTTAATTAATTAATATAAATATATATGCATATATATATTAATGACTGCACGCCAAACGTTTATTAATAAATATTACAGTAAGATGTTTAATCTTAACATAGAAATCGCTTTTAATTACAAACTAATGAAATTCTGCAGCAATGTAATCAACTGAAATATCAAATAACCTGTTGAAAAAATAATTAAGCTGTCTTATGAAGTAATTCAATTTTAAATTAGGACTTTAAAAGCAGTTTCGTAAATCAGGTCGAAATAAATTAGCTGTTATTTCAAATTAGCAAAATGTATTTCTTATTTCAATGTAAATTCGTTCTTTATTGAAATCTGAAAAGATATATTATTAAAAAAGACCTTTTTTGTTATTTTTATTATGCTTAAAATCATTAATGTATTACTTTTCATTTTTTACTCATTTTGATATGTATTTCTTAATTATTGAAAACGATATTTTCATTGGTAAGAGAAAATAATCCTAGTTGAAAAGAAACGAGTTATGCTGCAATGTGACAGTTATTTAAGATGAAACTTGATTAGAATTTATTAGAAATAAAATATTTTATTGTGCAAATTTTCATCACGTAAATCCGTGATGGTAATTTGTTATTTTTACTCATTAAATTAAAGATGTGAGTTTATATATATATATATATATGTATACAGGGTGAGTCACAAATATCTAAAAATAGGCTATCTCCTTAAATATTGCCCCTAGACCCATACTTCCAACTGCAAAGTTTCTTAAAAAAGGCGATTTTTTTATAAGTTGCAACTCCATGGGGGGTCAATTTTAAAAAATTACGAAAATTAAATTTTTATACGGCCCCCAGAGGATAAAACTTCCAATTAGAAAAGTTTTCCTTATCCATTCCTGAACTGAACAAAAAAATTCATTTTAATATCTACAAATCCCTGAAAGATATTAAAATTCAAAATTTTCCAAAATTCGCGACTTACACCACTTAAGCATACCTCTGAGCGCAGCGATATCAGTTTATTTGAAATACAATTTAGAGATCGAACACAAATTTACGCATTATTAAATGTCGATCAAAGACAATACTTTAACTTTTAGATATAAAATAAAGGCGTATAGGTTTTTGCTTTAAACGTCCTTGAAATATGCTAGATGTCTGCAACATCTCGAGCTTTGCGCCAGCCTCGTAACTGGCACGACCCATTTGCCGGACCATCTTATTAAACACTTATTAAAAGTGTTATTAAATTAAGTAATATTAATTAAACTCTAATTAAAAGTATCTTAAAAACTTATTGCCGCTGGCAATAAGTTTAGTGAAAATAGTAATAGCGATAATGACACTTCTATTAACGGCATCACTGAAAATATATTTTAATAAATTACATAGAAATATTTTCAAAAATTTACTTTTTACTATTCAGCTTCAAAATTTGTGATGGCTTTAAACCTATTTTTACTTTTTTCTATCTTTACAGGAAGAAAGTATTGGATTCATGTAAATTTTGAATTCCGGTTTTCAACAGATTCACACGTTTTAGGGCTCAGAGATACCGAAAAACACGTTTTACAAAATGTCTGTCTGTGAGTACTACTCCTGTATCTCTGTATATGATATAAATTTTGTGAGCGCTCTATCTCAAGAACTAATCCATGGAATTTAATAAAAAACTATTTTTATTTACTCCTTGATATAAATTGGTACTGATTAGTTTTTGTTGTGAATCGCTTAACTGGTGGCCCTCTTGTACAGACTTTTGTGCGATTTCCTCAATATTTGTATCTGCAGAATTATACGCCTAATGTCGCCCGTAATTAGAGGCTCCTTTTACGCATCATGCAATAGCAATTATAAGAAGAAACATATGAAGTTAACAGGGCAAAAACAATGAAAAAAAATTAAATCGACGTGATAAAAAATGACGATTAAATTAACTGACGCATTTAAACAGTAATTAAAGAAGGTGAGACTGGCAAAACTTAAACAAAATTTGAAATCGAAACTATACAGGATGGGCTCAGTTTTGTGTCTGATCCCATGAAATCTCTTGTTTTAAAATTTTTTTTCAGGAGACATTTAAGTTTAATGACATGATTATTATAATTGATATATTACTTTCATCTATGAGGAAAAGAGAAAAAGAGAGATACCTGTTAAAAAATACCACACATCCATACTAAAAAAAAGGAACTATTAGGCCTACGATGTTAAGTTCGTCAGGATCAATGTCTTGACTTGTCTTTCTAAAGTCCAATTCTCTAAAAAAGAGCTCTAGGTCTGCTGAACAATCATGTTGAGTTAAACGTCACCTTGTAAGCTTACTATACAGACTTTGGACAACAAATATCAATCAATATATTCGCTATACTCTTACTTCCATCATGGTGTTTGGCCACAAAGCTGTTGACACTTGAAAAAACTTTTTTAACGTTCATTTACACAATAAAAAATAAAATGATGTGGACAAAAATTATTATAAAAAAGATTATCAGCAAATTTAAAATCTGTAAACTCAAAATTTCTTTCCTGCTACAAATTTTATAGATTCTGATAAATTGCTCCGCAAAAAAATGTTGATGAAAACCCTTTTACTTAAAATTGAAAACCAATGAGGTATTGAATAAATCTTAAAATAAAAAAAATCCCGTTTATGAAAAAGTTTAACCTGTTAATTATCATTACTAATAATTAATTTTATTAATAATTAATCAAGATCCAAAAAATTTATATGAAAACAATTATTTGAAGCTTTATTTAAATTTCAACATGAAGGATAGATTTAATCGATATCATTAATCGATACCAGCAACTTATCATCGAAGTCTATTAAGTCATCGAGATATCTTAAAACTCTGAAACTTTTAATTTAATTTAAAATTAAATTAAATTCATAGAAAAAAGAAAAAGATTAGCAGCAGAAATAGAAAAATTGGTACCCATTCCAATGGCATATGTTTAATAAAAAAATAGAGCTTTTAAATGTAACAAAATTGTTATAAAAACAAAAACTGCACAAACTTAGAATAAAGTATCTGTTAAACCCTAACACTTTTTCAAAATGGAATGTATCAAATAAATCTATTAAAGTATTGTATAACAAATCAATCGGAATATTAGACAAAAGATTTTGAAAACCAAATGTATATTAACCAGTGGATGTAGTGGGTGATTCTATTTTTTAAACCTCAATATTATTGTTAATACACCAAAAAAAATAGTGTTTTTAAATTTATTATAAATATGTTTCAAAAAAGACTGTAGCTTGACATTAACACCCTACCTATTCTCCTTGAATTACAGCGTATAAATCTAAATTTGTTTAGTGTTTTATGAAATTTCGGTGTTAAAAACAAAAACGGAAAACTGTGAAAATTATTTATAGGAAAATTACGTGCATACAACTTTTTAACTTTCTTAGTATAAGCATTAAATTTATTGACAATAGCAGTATGATTCAAGTTATACTTCTTATAATATTTGGTACTATTTAATTCATTTTTAACTTTTTCAATGTAAAATAACTTTCAATAATTGCATAATTAGATGAAACATTATCAACAGGAACAAATCTTCTTTATTAAGATTATGGTAAAAAGAGTCGTTGTTATTTAATTTATTACACTAGTTTACATGGTTTTTATACCCCAGCTGAAAGTTGTTTATTTGTTGTTTATTTATATAGAGTTATTCAGAAAAAATAATAAAAAAATTCTGTCACGTCTGGTTTAAGAAATATTTATTTACTTATCTGGATTACATAATTTTGGTATTAATATAAAAAAAATCCAAAATGGCTACTTTTTGCCTTCTTTTTACAGTTATTTGGATCCGTTTCTATTATAATGGACAAACAGTAATCTTCTAGTATATTTTTATTCCAAACTCCCTGATGAATCCTCTTCAAAAACCTTTAAATCTTGGTGAAAACATTCCCCTTATTCGTCACTCATACTTCCCAAGTTTTCAGGGAAAAAACGCAGATGCGAATGCAGGAAATGAATCTTTAATGACATGTTTACTTCCATCTGTACATCCCATAACAATATTCACATTCTTTTTGAAAAAATCTAAGTAAACTTTTACGTTAACAACCGAAAACTCTGTTTTACGGGTCAGAAATAATAATATTCTTTTCAAAATATCAATAGGATTCATTGACGGATATCTACCCGATGTATTATAGCTGTCTTCAAAAAAGTAATAAAATCTTTCAATTTTAAATAAAAGGACATTTAATTCACAATCATACAGAAACGCAACATTACAACATAAAAATATAAAATGGAATGATAGAAAAGTTTGTTTCTCTCTCGAGGAAAAACATCAGTTCAGTTCAGTTCAATTCAGTTCATGTCATTGGCGCAACATATCCTCCCCCCTTTTGAGTTGGCGAATGCTGACTCAAAACCACTTTACTGGAGAGAAGCAAGCAATCAGGAGTTTCCACAACATGACTAGCTTTAATTTCCTTTGGCTTGACATGAAAGAAAGCATTCGGTTTCGGAATCAAACCTGAGTTCTTCTCTAATCCACTTTTAAAATTTGCTTCAAACTGAGCATCTTCTTTTTGAGTTTGCTTCTTCATTTTATTTAACTTCTTTACATAAGCAGGTTGTATTTCTCTTTCCATTTTTTCTCGCTCTTTCATTGGTGACATTGAACCAACTTTTAATTTGAGTGTTTCATTTTCTTTAGAAATTTTCACAAACTCAGATCTAACGTTATTTAACTCAGCTTGTAACTTTTTCATTTCATTTTCTAAATATTTGAATCTTTTTTCGTAGCCATAAAGAGTAAATTTCTTTTCAGATTCAGCCTTAGAAGTCAATTCCTCTTTTGGTTTCGTAATAATATTTTTAGGAGATTCTGGAAATCTTCTTCCACAATCTTGAACTATCTCCATATTTTCTTGCTTATGATTTTCTAACTTTTTAGCTGTAAAGTTTTTTAAACTTCCCTTTTGTCTTTTTTCTTTTCCTGTCAAGGAATAGCCAAGTTTTGTTTCTACTGCAACTAAACCCGATTTCAATTTAATTGATTTCCCAGTAAACAAATGCCCTGCTACATCAGCTCCTAAAATCATATCTATTTCATAATCAGGTTTTTTAAAATCATCTATTTCAATTCCCGATTCCTTTAACTCACGTATTGCCGTACTATCAGGTACTCTTGGTATGAAACAACAAATTTTATTTTCAGACAATACTTCAATTGGAAAGGAAAAGGTATCTTTCAAATTACAAATCTTTACATCAAAGGCTTCATAAGAGCGGGGTTCGGTTACTCTCCCCCCAAATAGCCTGTGAATCAATTTTACCTTGCGCTTAGGTTTCAAATTCAAATCTTTAATAACTCTATTACTCAAATATGAGTTCTGAGATCCTGTATCCAAAACAGCTCTGATTTTAAGCTCACGTTTTTGAGCTTTCACTTTTACAATTAATGTCATCAAATATACATTATCAGTTTTAGAACTATTTCCCAAGGCATTGCAAGTCTCTGAAGTAGTCTGGTTTTCGTTTTTCGTGATCTTATCTCGATCTGGACATATCAACAGATAATGATTTTTATCGCATAATTTGCACTTTGGCTTAAATTTACAAAATCTAAATGTGTGTCCCACTTTAAGACAAGAAAAGCAAGCGCCTTTATTCATCAAAATATTCCGCTTGTCTTCTAATGGCATCTTTTCAGACGAAAAACAATTGTGACTTGCATGCCGCCCTTCACAAAATAAACAATTTAAAATTCTCTTACTTTGTCTGCTGTTTTCATTTATCGTATTTACAAGAGTAGAAGCTGTGCAAATTTCTAGTTTTTCACTGGAATCTTTCCTTTGTGTAGTTTGAAACCCGGTGCGAGCAAGCGCAACCATTTCTTGACCTTGTACTTCCTTCTGGAGAAAAAACATCAATTTTTCCAACGATCTTTTTCCGAAATCTTCAGCACTGCGCTGTCTTTCCCAAGCAATCAAAGTTGACTCTGGCAAACACGATTCAACAAGAGGAGTCAAAAAGTCACCATATTTATCTTGAGTGCATCCTAGACTCTCTAACGCTCTCAGCTTTGATTCAAGCTCATCATATAGTCCAACCAAATCAGTTCTTGTTCGATTTGAAACAGCATTTTTCATAACCATAGACAAAAATTCTCTAACGTAAATCTGTATCAAGAGATCCTCTCTTCCAAACCTATTTTTTAACTGCTCAATGGCTTTGGGATAATTTGCTGCTGTTGGGGGAAAGCTTTCTATTACTTTTGCAGCCTTTGACATAGGAACTATTGCTGATAATAAATATTGAAACTTATCTTCATCAGGCAAAGTGTCATCATGATGAATTTTCTCGAATTGTGACCAAAACGCTAAATAATTTTTCGCTTCACCATTGAATTTTTGCAGTTCTATTTTGGGTAATTTAAGTCTTCTTTTTTCTGTAATTGTCATCTGCGGCAATTTCTTTTCTTGTATCAGACTTTCAGACTTCATTATCATTTCAGAAAATTGATCACGGTATTTTTCTGCAGCAATAAAATCTTCTTCATAATCTTTTTCAATGCCTTCTGTTTCTAAAAATTTATCTTCTATTAAATTTTGGTTATCTTCCAGTCGTTTAAATTTGTCCTTTAGTTGTGCCTGTAATACTGCAATAATCTTCAAGTCGGGATCGCTTTTTTTTAATTCAGCATCTAGTTTGTTCACACAGGTACTAAATGAAAGTCTTAATCCTTTTCTTTTAATTTTCAATGGTTCCATTTTAAAAGTTTCCGTGATCTAATCTTTTCAGCTACAAACCGTCGAGCCGCACGTCTGGGCGCCAAATTTTACGTTAACAACCGAAAACTCTGTTTTACGGGTCAGAAATAATAATATTCTTTTCAAAATATCAATAGGATTCATTGACGGATATCTACCCGATGTATTATAGCTGTCTTCAAAAAAGTAATAAAATCTTTCAATTTTAAATAAAAGGACATTTAATTCACAATCATACAGAAACGCAACATTACAACATAAAAATATAAAATGGAATGATAGAAAAGTTTGTTTCTCTGTCGAGGAAAAACATCAGTTCAGTTCAATTCAGTTCATGTCATTGGCGCAACAAAACTTTGCTTCTGTTTCTAGACAATGTAACTTTTGTGTTTTAGTGTTAATAAGTTCCATTGTTCTCGGCGAGAACCAAGAAGCTCTGCTTTAGATTTTGATAATTGTAAATATCTTATAAGATCATTTAATTCGGCTTGGTTAATTAAATGTGGAGTCTTTTCTTGAAGAGATTATTCGTCAGAATCACTAAAAATCGATCTGAATTCAACATCACTTTCATTGTCATTTCCTAGTATATTTACACTCGAATTACCGGGACAAACTGAACGTGGTAGATCTTTTGAATGTAAATTGGACTTAGTAACAGAGGGAACTTCGGCATATATAATACTCGCCTTATTTTTTGTATTATATTCCACTGTCTTCGTAACACAAAAGTAACAATCATTTTCATGATTACTAGGTTCTCTCCATTGCATTGGTGAGCCAAATGAAAGGTGTGCGTTTTCTCCTGATGACCACTGGAGCAAAACAATTCTACAGCTTTCGCAAAACACATGAGGCACCAACTTTTTATCTTGGTTTGCAACAGGAAATCCAAAGTAATGAAGATATGCACTTTTTAACGAATTTACAGTGGGACTTCTTTACTTTTGAAAATATAAACTGTCCACAAACATAGCAAAACGATAAGAACTTTGTTTACACTTTCTACTCGACATTTTAATTCAATCCGAAACATCCAATTCAATTCAATATTTGCTGTTTGAAGCGAACAAACGAACATTAAACTGTCGTAACCACGTTGGGTAGTTAAAAAAAAAAAAAAAAAAAAAAAAAAAAAAAAAAAAAAACATTAATTGTAGAATGATAACTGTGAAGTGATGGAATTTTTCTGCTGACACTTTTAGGTTTAAAGAAGGTAGACTAATACATTTATATACATTTCTTTTGGGGGTATACAAAAAAAGTTGAAATTCGTAAACTAGTGTTATCAGAAAAAAAAAATAATAAGATATATTACTCCCACTCATGAAAAGCTTCAAAATATAATTGCATGATGTAATGCTTTATAATATAATTGCATGATGAATTTATATAAATCTTTTTAAAAAATAACATAGCATTATTTTTATTAATATTTTATATTTAATCTGAACTTAGTACGAAAACCCATCAAAAATGTAAATTTTTGCGTTGTTATATGCGGACAGAGGGATTGACTAAACAACGACTGGTGCTATGCATTCAAATAATTACAAATGCATCTTCAAAACTTGGTATGCATACAATTGAAAACTTATATTGAAATGAATTAATCATTATTTTCACAAATACAGAGAAAATGAATTTCATGTATGACAAGAAATCTGTATGCTAAGAAAATTTCAATATATATTATCTAATTTAAATAAATTTATTTTAATACCAATCACTAGATTTTTTTTTATTTCTTCAAACAATATTTCTAAAATTTAAATTAATATCTTTAATTAAAAAATGATTTATTTAAATGTTATTATATTTGTCAAACTATTCTTCAGTCTGTATATCTATATGTTGTAATTTAGAGTATCTATTATGATAAAAGCGACAGACATAAAATAAAAATATTTGTCCTTTATGTACTTACATGTAAATTAATCAGATGGATACATTTTAATAAAATTTAATTAAGTTGTCTGAAACTTTAATCCTATTATTTATTACGTTTTACTCATCAATATTATGTATATGAGGCTGCGCTTTGTTATTTATCACTACTAATTAAACGCATTGTATTCATTACTTTAGTAGTTGTAAAACTTGTGGCTTTCTTTGAGTAATAGTCGAAATATACCAAAGGATATTTGCAGACAAGGGATATTTGCAGAAATTATATTTTTAGGAATAATTAAAAAATATATTAATTAAGCCTCAATTTTGTAGACTTCATTATTACACTGCATTATGAAGATATGAGACTTAAACTAATATGAAAAATTGAAACTAATTCTAAATAAACGATGATTCAGAAAGTAACGGAAAGTAATTTGAAGCTTTTATGCTCATTTAAGTATTTATTTAAAGTTTAAAATGCTATAAAAACCACTCTTTACACACTTACCAACTTTTTTACTACACTTTACCACTACATATTTACTAATCTTATTTATAAACCCTTATAAATTATTATTAACCTTTTGCAGTCGAGAGTTGATTCTCACTGACCACTAGTGTCCCACGTAAATGGGTGTTCCAAATATCCTTGATACCGCTATTATACAGTTAGTTTACTTATGACTGAATAATACCTTATCTAATGACTGAATAATGTATGATAAAACAAGGCGAAACAAACTGTAAGATTAGGGGTGGCTAAAGATTTTGGCGTCCCGCTTTACGAAAGACTGCTGAAAACGTTAGTGGTTAGTGAGAGTCACTTCTAGAGGGCAAAGGGCTAAAATTAACCAACATCTACCACATTGTTCGGTGGTCTTTGACTAAATTGTCTATTGCCACTCTGGTGGAAGTGAAACTAATATAAAATGTCTATGATGAACCAGAGAATCTCTCTAGTAATTTGCTGCCATTAACTTTTTAATCGGCTTCGTATTTCTGAATATTTAGTATAAAATATAATTTAGAAAATTTTTAAGGAATGACTAGAATTTGTGCAAACCTGGTGAAAATATACAGGCTTAAAGATCTAATTCCTCGAAAAATACCGGCTAAAATTCATGCTATGAAGTCATTGGTCATAAGAGAATTTCTTTTTGATTTAGCGGAGGAGAGTTAAAAGCAACGGAGATGTGATCTATGGGAATTTCTCCATAAAAAAATGCAAGAAATCAGTTTTTAGTCCTCTATTCTTTTTGAGCACTTTCAGCAGTTATTCCACACCTCTCCAGTCTCCACAACTTCATATTAGACAACTAGATATAAGCCTGCATCACCACAAAAAGAATAAGAAGAGCCTGCCGAGAATACACTGCACTCCACAAACATTCCATATTATTCCAAAATGACACAGGAATCCCGGCACTTGAAAGGTGAAAAGCATTCTGACGCTCCTCAAAGCCAAAATGACTTTCTCAAAATTCTAAGCTAACCCATCCCCTCCCGTTTTTATGTAAGGCTTTTAGAGATCCATTAATATCGTTTTCAAGGTAAAGGCAATCCAACCCGCTCTCTACCATTGGCCAGTGAGCGTGACTAGAGGTACGGATTCTTTAAGGAATCGCGTAATAGAATAATTTGCCCACGAAAAGCGTATGAATTCCTAGCAGATGATTAATTAAATAATAAAACAAAATTAAAGTTTCGATAAATGTTTTGTTAATTCTAAAAAGGAAAATGGATTTGTGTAATGAATTTAAGATTTCACAATAAGATATTGACATTCAAGAAACATTCCAGCTCTTTTTTAAGAAAATTATCAATAGATTATGCTAAGTTAAATAACATAAAATAAAAAGAACTTTAGCCGTTAAAATGTTAATACATTACGGAAACTGAGAATAAAAGCATGTTTCTATAAAACGTTAGAAGAAACTCAGGGCGGGCAAAATGGAGAATTTTTTTTTATTTATTGTATATATATATATATATATAATGTGTGTTTTCATCAAAAATTAGTTTATTAACAGAATTACACTGTTATTTTATTTTCATCCTGATTATGCATAGCGAAATTCCAAATAATTTAAAATCTTAAATATAGTGAGTGGAAAATGTTTTATGTATAAGTATTAATTGATACATTATGTTTGCTAATTCTAGTTTATTTATTTTTATTTATACATAACCAATTTCATAAACTTTTATTTTATAATAATGAAAAACTTTTTATGAAAATCAACGCATTAAAAAATATATCTGTTTTCAATTTTATTCTATGGTATTTTTATGCAAGCAAACGTATATGGATATTATCGGACAGTTGGATATTTTATATTTAAATAACTTGTCAGTGATTTTTTTTGACAAAATATTGTAATGAAATTAATTTTATTGAATTTACTTTTGTAGTTCATTTTATAGAAATATTAATTACATATGACGTTACTTTTACACATCTATTTACAATAACAGGGCTGGCCGATTTTCTATCTTGTCTCCA
This sequence comes from Maratus speculifer, assembly GCA_964019185.1. Lineage (NCBI taxonomy): Eukaryota > Metazoa > Arthropoda > Arachnida > Araneae > Salticidae > Maratus > Maratus speculifer. The sequence goes on along the minus strand of OZ025292.1, from coordinate 129,345,651 downwards.
AGTGATGTTTCATTCACATTCAACTCTGATCGGCTATTTTAATAGAACAAACTTGGGATATTTAAAACATGAGTAAAACAGATAATGTGGGTCAACAAATATTTTACTGTCTTTGCTCTGAACTTTGAAATATTTGTTGACCTTTTAAAATGCATTCGCTAGAGTTTTAGGCTGTGACCACTTAAGAAAATAAATGTTTTTTAAGAAATTTACAAATTTGAAGTAGAATTATAAATTTAAATCATTTCTTACAGAAATATTTAGGAGGGATGCCTGAGAGCATTTTTTAAGAGACAATCTTTAAATGACTGAGTTCATGAAGCAAGAGCGAGGCAATTAATTCTTCACTCTAAAATTCACATATTGGCATCTCTCCATTGGCGTTAAAGAGCATATGAAAAATGAATGATATCATCTAAGAAAAAATTTCTATTACGCTTTAAACAATTAAAAGGATTTTGAATTCAATGGCGAGGTTCCCAGAAATAGCAGCTCTAAAAATAAGCCAAAATGAATTCGATTACCAATTCGTACATTGGGAGCATATAATGAGAAAATTTCGTGAAAGACATAATATAGCGCATGTGCATTACAAGATTATTATGTGACCAAGAAGTTACAGACAAAAATTAAACAGATAAAAGTGATATTTTATTAACCGCAAACAAAGTTGATCTTTGTTCTTTTTTATATTTATTTCTAGCGAGGGTGAAATACGCATCTTAATGAATTCTCTTTATCTGACATCCGTTACAGTAATAAAGCAGCTGTTAAATATATTTTCTTTCTTTTCTTTTGAAGGAAAGTTATTGTGGGATGGAAATAAAAGTTCAGTTAAAATGGATATGTAATTAAAGATTAGTTTAAACTGTAATTTTGAAAAATATATAATTTAAGAAAGGTATGTGTGATTCTACATCAAAGATAGTTTCTGCAGGAAAGTACTGGTGTTCAACACAATCGCTTGGAGAATTAAAAAAATGATTATCGCGAATGATTACAACATTAAGAATTTTTTAAAAATGGCATGTAACTTACGTCATCCAACGGAACTATAGAATCGGTACATTTTTATTGAATTCATGTAGTTGTTTCAAAACAATTAAGCTAGTTTTGCTTCACATTTTATAATTTGTAATTATGTATGCTTTATTTGTAATTAATGAAATGACAAACACATAATTTATTAAGATATATATAAATATTCTACATGTATACAATTTATACAACATGAGTGAAAAAATTAGCCAGAGCCATCAAACGAGCCGGGGACCACAATGTACTAAGGTGTTCCTATGCCTCAGAGACAACTCCGGCTGTACCTGAAATTTCTCAATAAACAATCAAGTTGGGGAAAGTCATCAGCTATTTATGAGACATCCTTCGATAGCAGGACAACGATGAATTGATTTACTATTCCGTCGATCTACAATATACAGAATGAGTCATAAATATCGAAACAATAGGCTATTTCCTTAAATAGTGCCCCTAGACCTATACTTCCAATTGCGAAAATTTATATAAAAAGGGGTAATATTTTTGATAAGTTGCAACTCCATAGAAGGGGGTCTATTTGAAAAAAAAGCAAAAATACGTTTATATGGTCCCTGTAGGTCAAAATTCCCATTTAGGAAATTATTCATTATCCATTCCTAAATTGAAAAAAAAATCATCTCTGTACATCTAAAATCCTCACAGAGATATTAAAATCCAAAATTCTCCAAAATTCATGACTTACAACACTTAACCATGCCTTAAAGGAAGTGTTTTTGACTCATTTTGAAAGCAAGTGAGTGATCGTCCACAAATTGTCCGTTATTAAATATCGATTTAAGACAGTGTCTCTTATTTGGACATTAAAAAGCTGCGTATTGATTTAAAGCTAAATTTATTTTCAAAAATTAATGGTTGTCTGCATTGAAGGTTTGCATGGATCGTAATATCTAGGTCCGGTCCCAAACCGACCCACAGGGAAAAAAGTTCGGCTCAGCCTGGAAAAATGTTAAAATCATATCCCGAACAGCCACGGAAAAAAAGTTTAAATCATAGCGTCAATCTGAGGCGTGAATTTCTACGCAGTTTTTTACATCGGTGTAGTAAAAAATTGTTTCATATGGAGGAGTTCTGACCAAAAATGCTTATTATAGTTTTTCGTTCATTGAAAAATGTTATATAATAAAGCCTTTTAAAGTGGAATAACATAGGAAAGAAAAAATACTTTAGAGACAAAGGTCCTTCCCAGGAGGTGTAAATGGAATTTATTTTTTCTCAGGTATTATATTTATTTTGCATGGATCAACAAACTCTCCGTTTAAGACAGAATTCCGTCATTTTTTTCACTTTTTTATTGTATTTAACTGGTTTTGTGTACATTTTGAAAATACTATTCTTTAAAAAAATGAATTTTAAAGTTTTTTTTTATTTATTTTTATCTCTTTGTAAAATAAAAGCAATTTCAAAACCTATGTGTTTTTCGTAAAGATTTTGATAGAACAAAATAACTTATTTTATGCACGTATTAGGTCGGGGAAAAACAGTGATTTTAATACGGATTGTTTAGGACCAGGATTGAAAATTTCGTCCAGTGCAGACCTAGGAAGAAGAAAGCAGTCCCCACCGGTATGAAAAATACCTTAGGGCCCGGGCAGGCGAGTCTTCGGAAAAAAAGTATCGTCTCGATTCTGGCCCGGCCTGGTCCAAGAATACAGATATTTTAACAGCCTTCTCCAAAACGATAAAAAGCCTGAAGGTGTAAGAGCTAAATTTGTACAAAAAGACTTAATCTGCATCTTAAAAAATCATTGTTCTGAAGGACATTTAAACAGTACCCTTCGTTTTCTAGATAAAGAGTTTTTTCCCCACTACTTCTCGTTTTAAATTAAGAAAAGCTAAGCGTTAAGATTAACTAAAAAGTTAAGAATCGTTAAAGAAAAGAAGGGCAGAATTGAAACATGTCATTTTTCATTATTTTACATTAGTTTTGTATCTGCAAATTTGAAAAAAAATGTTTACTTTTAAAAATAGGATTTTTTAAAAGTTTTATTTTTTTTCGACTACATATTTTTAATAGTTTTTAAGTAATATTGAAAAAACAAAAACCCTGGAACAAAAACTAAAATCAGATTTTCATTTTTAATTAAATGGAAAGAAATTGAAATTCGATAAATAATGTTTTGAGTAATAACGATTTTCAGTTATCCTATTTAAATCAGTACTAATCATATAAAATTTTTATAAATTTTTTGACAAATTTTAGGATTTGATTTTCTTAACACATATAATGGCTAACAAATATAAGGACTAACCATATCAAAAAAAAAGTAAAAAATCAAAATTCTAACTCAACTTATAGATTTTTTACTTGTTTCATAGAACTCTTAAAATTGTTTTTTAAATTGCGCGCATTTCAATTTGTGTCGAATCCCTAAAAACCAGATGAATTATAAAACGACTATAACTGTGCGGGTGTTAAAGATATTAAGATGCAAGTTTTTGTGTCTTATTCAGGATTGGAAAAGGAAAGTTTTTCTAACTGGGATTTTTATCCTACGGGGGCCGTATAAAATTTCATTATCTTATTTTTTCAAATAAACCTCACATGGCGTTACGATTTGAAAAATGAAAAAATACAGCTTTTTTGTGAATTTTTACAATTGGAAATATGGGTCTAGGGGTAATATTTAAGGAGATAGCCTAGTGTTTCGATATTTATGCCTCACTTTGTATATTAAATACAAGTACACATAAATAAAACTTGCATTCAACTGATAAAAGTATATACAAATATTCAACAAACATACATATAATGAATAGAATAAACCCAACAGGAGTGAAAAATTAACCAGATCCTGGAATCAAAAAGGGGACCCCAGTGTACTAGTTATTTACTTTATCAGCAACACGTAGAAAAATATTAATTGTCAGTTATCAAAATGTTGCTAGGCAGTTGGTAAAACCTGTCGAAATATGGTTTCAAATTATATACTAAAACAATTTTTTTTAATCATTACAATTTTACTATCAATATTCATATGATAGATTTTAACAGAAAAAAAGAACTTTCGTAAAACTTATTATTTCGTTTATTAATAAATAAACACTGTGGCAATTTTAGTTAGTTAAAAATCGCTTGCAAACTATTAACATACAGTTTGTATTTGTCATTTGCCATATACTGTAGAGATGTTTGAATAGTTAAAAAGAAATAAGAAATGGTCAAAGCAGAGTTTCGCCAATTTATAAAATTTTATTAGTTGTCTCAAATACTATTCATGTCTTTGATACTAATAACAATAATTCACTATTGTTTAAATCATTTTATAGTGTACAATTACTTTTATTACAGTGATACTGATTGGTAAAGTCATCATACAATATAAATTATTCTCATTGAGTGAAAAAAAAGCCGATTCTCGGTTTAACTTTTTGATAATTTCGAAAAAAAAAGAATTTGCAGATTATATTGCTTTGATTGTATTACGAGTTGGCTAAAAATATTTATTTTTTGAATAGGTTTATTTTTTTTATAAATAGTTCTTGATAAATGTTTATTTCTCATGAAGGTAGGCATTTGTAGCAAATTTCCTGAAGCAATTGTGCTGGCAGAATGAAGGGTGTAGTCGAATAACAAATTGTTTTACTCCTTTTTATATTCATTTTTGCTGTCAAACACATACACTTAGCTGGATCGTTTGTTTGAAACAATATAGTGCCCGTATTTTTAATTTCAAAAAATACATTCAGAGTGGGCATTTTGAACTGGATTTCTCGATGAGATAGTGTTTGAAACTAGTTATATAGCTGAGAAAATAATTGTTTATAGATCAAATATTTTAATTAATAGAACGAAAAAAAAACACATCTGGCTTACAGTAACTATACTAAAAATCAGCATGTTTCTCCTTTTTTAATTAAAAAAAAAAAAAAAATCTGAAACAAAGAAAGAAATTTTGGATTTTTGAGCGCGGACAAATAGATACATAATTTCCTTAATATTAACATAATTTCTTAACAGGTTTCTGATAAAACCATTCCTTACAGTTCAATAAAGTTTAAAATTTTACATCAGAGGGCAAATAAAATTGTTAAACTCGATTTATCTCTAATCATAAGTGATTTTTTATTGAATTTAGCCCTTAAATTCGAAATACGCCAGCGACAGTAGGTCGAGCCGGAAACGATTTTTGAATAAGTTATCATTATTACAAAAACTGAGATTATAAGAAATTTCAAAAAAGCAATTTTTTTCACAGATTCAAAATAGTAAAAAAAATTAAAGCAATTTATGAGTAATTTATCCTGTTTAGAGAAGTATTTTCAAAATTTAGATATTTTATTGTCAAAATTATCAAAACAACAGCAGAATTTAAAACAAACATCACTGAACTTTTAATTGCATGAAGATATTACAAAAATAATAAATGTATCTATAAAAATTTATTAGAAATTAAAATTTTATTTCGCAATTGATCTCCAATCAAAATCTAAGTAATATACACAGAACATTGTAATTTAAATATTATGATGATATGAAATAGAATACTTTATTAAGATAATATTAAATATTAAAGTTTTATTCATCTTCAGTAATTGAAATTCTATGTGAGCTTTTCCTGTAGAAATAAAACATGCCTACACTGACTTTTGGATAAATAATGTTGTACACATTAATCATTTTTTATTTTAACGATTGTAATATTATGTATATTACATAGTTTTAGAAAAGGATTTCAAACATTCTTTAAGATAAATAAGCTTAACTTAAAGAAAAATAATTAATTTATTTTAAAACTGTAATATTATGTCGCTGAAAAATATATGACTTCATTTCTTTCATTTATAATAAATTGATATCAAAGTTAAATTTTAATCGTGGAAACTCTGATTTTTAATTTTGTACCGAAAGAATAATTTAAAATTACTTTAACATGGTTTATGCAGTGCAGTTTTTAATAAAATTTAATTAAGTACTTCGATACATTCAATAATGTTCAGATTAATTTAATTAATTTGTATGGCGAAATGAAGTTGACACATATTGATATTTACTTCAATTTAGATAAATTAGCTTTAATAATGGTTTGTAATTATGCGAATTTTTTTATAACTATATAATAATAATTTACATAAAATGTATCATTCTCCTTCTTTATGATTACGAGGAGGAACCCGTCGAAATACGACGGAAGAAAATCTTTAAAGAACTGCTTCCTTTCTTTATAATAAATCTAAAAAATTAGTTACAGTAAAAAGTATATCGGTCATAAGTATATTGGTCAAGTAAATTGGTAAAATATATTGGTCAGTCTAACTCTCAGGCAAATATTATTTTAAGCTAATATTAACAAAATACTATAAAACTCAATTATCCAAATTATTAAACGAAATAAAACCGAAATTCACCGGATTTTCTAACAAACGCATTTTAATTTCTATTACTTTTTCAATTTTAAGGGAAAATGGGGCGATTCTGTTGCCACAATTACAAAATTTCTACTAAAAATTATAAAAAAAATTTAATATCTCAAAAATAAATTTAGATACAGTTTTGAAATAAATTGCACTTAAAAGTACATTATTTTTCTCTATATGACGGTGTAAAAATTTAAAATATATTATGTTTAAAAGTGTAAAATTTGCAGTACTAAAAATTACAAAACCGAAATTGCATGGGAAATTGTTGCGCATTTTAATTTCTTTTTTTTTTTTTTTTTTTTTTTTTTTTTTTTTTTTTAAGAGAAAATGGAGTTTTTCTGTTGCCACAATTACAAAATTGATACTAAAAACTATAAAGAAATTAATATCTCAAAAATAAATTGAGATACAGCTTTCAAACAAGTTGCATTTAAAAGTACATTTTTTTTCTATACGACAGTGTAAAAGTTTAAAATGTGCGATGTCCAGAAGTGTAAAATTTGAAGTAGCGAAAATTGCTAAACCAAATTGCAGGGGAAATGTTGCCTTTCACAAAATGGCGTATGTGTTACGCACATACACTTTTGGCCTTTATAGTATAAATAAATGACAAAAATTTATAAACATTTCCTTCTTTTGAAACCCATTGTTTATTATAAGAAAAATATGTTATATAAATTAATTAATATATGCACTAAAGTTTTAATTAATTGTACATACTACTAATAACACATTTAGTAATTTATCCAATTCTAAACATTGCCTGAATAACATTTTACTTGGGATACGTAACAAAAACATACTATTTTATTCTTATGCTTATTATAATTCCAGTATCACGTGAGTTACATTATCATCGCAAACAGTTTAGAATTTTAACTTAAATCAAGCGTTTATGTAGCTTCATATATATTTAAGCGTCAAGAGATTTATAATTATTATATATTAAATAAAAATCTATGTATACTATCTTTTATTTGTTGTACATGTATAATAGATTGCATGACAGAAGAAGAAAAGATGCAATAAAAAGCATTTCACTTTGAAAAGTATACAAAAAAAAAAAAAGAGAAATGATAAAGATATTTAAATCTGTTAAATGTATTGAAATAAATAAATATCAATCCAATCAGGTCTTGAAAAAAAAAAAAAGAAAAAAAAAAAAAAAAAAAAAAGAAGAAGAAAATGAATTGTTTCGGGTTTGTGTTTATTATTGGTTCTGTTAAAGGTTTTGAAATCGAAAATCCTCATTTAGTTTCTATGGCATAATATCTCTTGATTTTAATCGAGAATTTATGAACTCATCCCTGTTACTTACACAACAAACTGTCGCTGCAGCTTCAATGACCACATTGACAAATATTTTTGTGCTTGAATGTTCCATAGAAACTCACTAAACGAGAGGATATCTTAGCAACCACGTTTCAGAATGTATGCATCAAAAATCGCATAAAAAATAAATCAAAATAGGTGGTACCGTACCTTCTATCTTATTTCGCTGACTAAGATTAATGTAATCTGCTACGTTAAAATTGCTTTCAGACCTCGAAACTGATTAATGTCTTTAATAGTGTTCGCATTTAGCGCTTTAAGGATTCTTTAAAAATCCTACCTCGTGCATGCATTTCCGATCTTTAATTAGGATAGCAATAATCAGTTTTTCTAGTTAGGAAAAAAAAAAAAAAAAAAAAAAAAACATTAGGATTATTGGCTTAATGGACAACTGTAATTTCCTGGACCGTATCCCCAGAAAAATAAACAATTTCCTACAAATATTCTTTACAGGATTGCTTGCACTTAACTGCAAACCATACACATGCGTACACCTTTACTACAAATTCTTTTAACATATTCGGAATTTAAATTGGATTCGGAATTACCACATAAAGTCTCAAAATTTTGTTGGCAGTATAATCCACTTGGTGTGTCTACCAAAAAATCTCTTTGCAAATTCTTCGTATGAATTCCTTTATTTATAGATAGGATAAATTTCTTCAAATATTTTTTAACGGTATTGTGATCGACAAAAACTACTTGGAGGTTTTAATTAATGTTCATAGTCCAAACAAATGAATGGAAGGGGAATCACACATATCCAACACCTTCCAATCGGCCACTACATAATTGTGTGGTATTCACCAGCATCGGTCCAAACGTTAAAGCAAATGTCTCAATGGTAGCTCATTTGCGTACAACAATACAGGACCCTTATGAATTCAAACTTTGTTAAATTCAAAGTTTAGAAAGTTCCAACAGGACCAACAGTGAACTCCAATCCGAAACAATTCCAAAATTTAAATTTTTATTTTGAAGATCACGAACAGATAAAAAAAACTGTTTTTAAAAAATTTTAATCGATTTTTTTAAAATAAGGTGGTCTGGGGTAATAACGCCAGGCGGGGTAATAACGCCAAGCGCTAATATTTTGCATAATTATTAAATAATCTGGTAAATGACACTCATGTGCTCTGCGCAGAAGGGTTTTGAGTCATATAAATCACAAAAAACAGCTTCAAGTTAATTTGTTTCATTTTTAGGTCTTATTGTTTTTACAAGCAACTTAAATTAACGCTTGATCTAAATTTTGCGAGATAAGTTTTGTGATGCGAAGACTATTTTTTTATCCGGAAATACTTTGTTAATTACATAAATTTGTAGTACATTTCACGGACTTTCAAAATGTTGTTGAAGATTTTGGATATCTTCTCGAGATAACTTGTAATTTAAAATGTACAGCGCAATAACTATAACGGGGTAATAACGCCAATCCCTACATTAATACCCCGATTGATTCCCTACAGTGGCCGAGGTACATCCTAAATACTGATTCAAATAAACACAGTTAAAACTGTGCAATGTTTCTAATAATTCTACTTAAGTGGTCCTTTTTAAGCAAAAAGAAGCTCACGGTCTGATATTCTTTTGCCTCTTCCTCCCCCCCCCCCACACCACACCTTTATTATTCTTACACTTTCACAAAAAATTGGACATTTTAAATAGCTTAGAATGCAATTTGTCAATTTCTAAGTTTGTAGAGTTTGTATTTTTAGAATTGGGCAATCTAGATGCCCAAGATTCCATCTTATTCCATAGTTTTGTTTGCATGGCGTTATTACCCATATTGGTGGGTAATATCGCCAAATAGCATTGGTCAAGAAATCACGCCATTACAGTTTATGAATACATATCTGTTAAATAATTTTTTTTATATAGATAGTCAATGAGTTGCTGTATCAAATCCTATATTTGTTTGAAAAATACAAACTAAAACTGAGCCGTGAAAATTGGTAGAATCTTAACGTGGCGTTATTACCCCAGGGTACCTTATTAATTGTGTGTACTGCATTCTTGCTTCTCGTATGATGCATATCTATTATACATATGTATGAGATAAAAATAAATTTACGGCATTTTTTTTAAAAATCTCGAATGTCTGAGAATTTGGAATATAAAATGCGATTTCGAAATATATGTCCAAGCATATTGCAATGTACCATGTGCAATTTTTCCGTTGTTTGACACTTTCATTTGTTATTTTATATTCTTTTAGATTTGTAAGCTGTACAAGCCCCTTTGACGATTTTCGCAAATATTCAAGGTACTGACGGCCTCGGGAGATATTATGTGATTTTGAAAAAAACTGTGCAGGCATTTTGCAAAATACCATGCACAACTCATCCGTAGTATGACATTTTTTTATTTTCTAATGTTATGTTTATTTCGATTGTGAATATGTATAAGCTAGTTTTGACGAATTTCGTAAAATATGGGAAACCTATAGGGATCGAAGGATGAAACTTTATTTATAAAAATATATGCAGTTTTATTAGTGAGGATTATATTCAACTTTTGTGTGGTATTAAATTTGATTTAATGATTCTAATTTTTTTCGTAATTAAATATGCTTAAAATGCATCAGGTCTCAATAGTAGGTAAGAGTAGCACCTAATAGGGTTTCTTAATTACCATTTGCATCTTTCAAAAATAAACTCATTTTCATAATAAATAAGAAATATCATAAAAGATGTCATCAAAAACTTCACATTATAAATGTAATAATCAAAATAAATAAGTGCAGATTTCCTACTTTAATTTCTAAATTTTTAAAAAAGTAAATATTTCACTTATTGGCTACTTTACGTTTTCTTATCAAGTCTGAGTAAAGACGAACTCTAATGATAACATAGTTTTGGGATATATGCATAAATATATGTGTGTGACGTTTTGTAGTTAGGGGGGCAGAAACATCATCGCCAGGTTTACCTTTCTCCGCACAGAAGTCATGGCCAGCGAGAGAAAAACAAAATAAATAATTGTAAAAGATCAAAATAATCACTTCTTGGCTGCTACATGTTCATTTTATTAAATTGTAGCTATAATAGAGGGAAAAGCTCCTGTTGCAGACGATATTTTACCGAAACATAAAAAAAATATTCCATGCTTTACTACATCAAGTCGTACTCATGCAAGAGCGCACCCAATAATCCTTCTTTTCATCCCCCTTACCACCTCTCGAGCTTCCTCTTTTAAATCTAAAAAGAAAATTCTAGAACATTCTCTAACCTCAAACCATCATTCTTTTATGTAAACAGAATTCTTGTCCAGCTACGAGACTGTTTTCAAAAGACGATAATTTTATTTTAAAAAAATATTATTTAACCAATTTATAATCGACTCAGAATTTCTTAGGCAGACGATTTTTATAGATGTTAATTTTAAGAGAAAAAGAAAAGAAATGAATTTATTGATATGCACACTATCAAAGGTGGACGGAGGGAAAATAAATAAATAGATAAAATAAAATAATGATATTTTTTGAAAGGTATGGTTTTGGAATAAATTTAATAAGACTTTCTTAAAAAGGGTTGATGAAAACATAGAAGATATGGGTTTTATTTGGAATATTAAGAAATAAAGTTTAATTAAGAATATTTTTAATTTAGAGCCATCTTTTTAAATTTACGCATACTGTAATAATGTTTTTTAAGGCGAATTAAGAATTTATATCGTCTGCATAAAGATTAACAGATTAGATGTAGAAACAAGGTTTTAATTTAATAATTTGAAGTAAGTACGGAATATTATTATAAGAAAATTAAGATAGTATAAAGGTTAGTTTTGGCGAAAAAAATTTAAAATTTGTAATATATATCTGTGTGTGTGTGTGTGTGTGTGCGTGTGTGTGTTACAGGCCAAACTCGATTTTAGGCCAAACTAGTTTATCCTAACGCCCATCGAATAAACTAGTTTTTCCCAGGCCAAACCAGTCTATCCTAACGCCCATCGAATAAACTAGTTTTTCCTAGTCCAACTGGTTTAGCCTAACGCCCAATGGATAAACTAGTCTATCCTGAGGACCATAGGACAAACTAGTTTTTCCTAAGCCAAACTAGTTTGGTCTAACTCTTATAGGATAAATTAGTTTAGCCTGCTGTTTATTGATCTGAACTAGTTTATCCTAGGCCGATCTAGCTCATCCCAGGTCAATTCAATTTGACGTGATTTTATTGAATTCAATGACCGCCTCAGCACCAACATTCTTGTTTGTCCTAGGCTAATCTAGTTTATCATAGGCAGTGTAATTTTACGTGTTTTTAGCTCACAGGCATGAAAGCCTGGGAAATAATGTGCTCGAATGTTCTATATGTACGCATGTGTGTACGCAACACGATATATCTTGATAGAAATAATGTAATTTGACGTGTTTTTATCTCAGGCTACCAAAGCCTGAGAACTAATGTGACCGTGGGTTCTGTATCTATGTGCGCAGGCCCTTATTATCGCATTGGAAAATCGGATCTTAGCCCATGGACTCTGGACTTTAAGGGGACCTCGAAATCCATACATTAACTTATAAAATGTATAATTTCTTGTTCTAATTCTATCTCTTCCATATGTTGAACTTACTAAAATCATCTTAAAGTAATACAACAAATTACTAAATTAGTATAAAATATTTTGCTATGTACTGAGGGGAAAAAAAGGTGTACTTATACTCATTAAGATATTTAATTTAGAATTGACAAAGCTAAGAATTTTCTTTCATTTATATTCAAGGTGCACAAATATGTTTATGCATTACACATATACAGTGAGTGACCATTAGTTCTATTTGAATAATGTTGCATCGGTTCGAAAGGTCCGACTAATTTATCTTTGCCAAGGGCGTCAATTATTCATAATCGGGCCCTGTATGTATGTACTTAAGTATGTAATGCAGTAATTCTTGATAGGAACACCTGATTTGCATCAAACTTTCAATATAGGTTTTTTCTTATGAGGAGCTTTTTTCATTAATTTTAGGAGATCATAGAAGAAGAATAAGAGGAGGAAGTAAGGTTAAGATATCTTACAATTAAGATTCCCTTTAAAAATACTGCATACATATTTATTGAATAAATTTACAATGTATTTTCAAATTACGATGTGTTCGCAGAATTTAAAATACACAGTGTATTATTGATTATTTAGATTCTTAAATCTTTCAATATTAAAATAGGGATTCATTAAGAAAAGAAACAGAAAAAAAAGAGAGTTATAAACATCATAACTTTTGAACTTTGAACATCATAGAGATTATGTAGATTTGTAAATATATTTCTCTGCCATTCCTTATGGCTTTTCTCAAAGCCAAAAGAGCTACATCCTAACACATTTATGAGCTAATTCCTTTTCGGAAATGCATAATATTGACAAGTATTCTCACTCACGAAATATGTAACCTAATGACCATTTTTTCATAAAAACGATTTATCTTTGAGAAAAATCTATTAAAGCTAAGTTTTGAATCGAATTTCCGGTTACAACTTCACGGAAAAGAAAAACTTGACGCCGTGACAAGAAAAACTTACATGTCGACAGATAATTAATTTCTCAAAAAAAAAAGAAAGAAAACACCATGTCCAATGCATAACGTGCCTACCGTGGACATCTTAAATTTCTGTATTGATGTTGTAAGCAATGAGCCTTGGCAGGCACTTATACTTTCTTGTGAAAAATATGTTTCTTACCGGCCAAACCCTATTTTGAGCAAAATTAGATTAGCCTAGGTCAAACTATTTTATCCTAACGACAATTTGATAAATTAGTTTTTTCTACGCCAAACTTGTTTATCTAAATGCCCATAGGATAAACTAGTTTTTCCTAGGTAAAAAGGGTTCCTTAATTTTCCCTTTCATACGTAAGCATTAAACCCCCAAAGAATTCAGGGAATCGCCTTATCAGAAAGAACCTATATCCAAAATTTGAAGCAAATGCGTAAATTCTGCGTCGAAAACCATTTATCTAAATTACGGGGGGTTACCTATATTGCCCTTTCTTTTACACTTAAACAATAAACATCCACAACTAATCACGGAGCGCCTTGTCAAAACGATCTTATATCTAAAATTTTAGATGAAAACTGATAATTCTGCATGAACAATCCATTTCTCTAAATTAAAGGTGGGATATTAGCCTTCCGTTTCCCCCGTTATTCTTATCCAATGAATTCCCAAAACTAATTAGAAAAGTACCTTTTAAGAATTAACCTAAATCCAAAATTTGAAGCAAATCGGATATTTCTATCAAGAGTTATAGCATTACGTTCATGCGTACGTACATACATGCTTAAATACTTACAAAAACTGCGAGCCCAGTATTTTTCAGGCTTTAACGCCTGTGAGCTAAAAACATGTAAAATTACATTGGCTTAGGACAAACTAGATCAGACTAGGACAAACTAGAATGTTGGCGCTGAGGCGGTCATTGAATTCAGTAAAATCACGCCAAATTGAATTCGCTTAGGATGAACTAGATCGGCCTAGGATAAACTAGTTCAGACCATTAAACAGCAGGCTAAAGCAGTTTATCCTATAAAAGTTAGGCCAAACTAGATTTAACAAAATAAAATAAAATAAAATAAACCGTTTACAAATATTATAACGAATATATTTGAAAGGAATTCTTTAAAATGCACAACAGATTTTCCCACTAACTCATAAAAGACATACATTGTACAAGCCGGCATCAGCAGCTTTTGCTCAAGCTGTAAGGATTTGTTCCGCTATCGAAAGTTCTCGAGTTCGATCCTCAGGACGGATGAAAGTAAATTATACAAAAAATAAATAATAATAATAATAATAAATTGAGTAAAATAATACAATTTAAAATCACTCGGAAATTTCAAATTCTTCGATGATTATTCGATTCATTAATTTTAAAGATTATACTAAATTATTATAATTCAAAATCAAACCTTGTAACAGAAAATTACTGTCTCTTCAAACGGAGTTTTCCTTTCTTTTATTTCCCAAAACGGAAAATCTACTAACGGAACGGTAAAAGTTCGGCTACTTTGCTGCCAGTAGTTTTACCGTGAATTCACAGATTTATTAAAATTAGAAAGTATAGGAAAAACTAGTTTGTCCTATTGGCCTTAGGATAGACAAGTTTGGCCTAGGAAAAACTAGTTTATGCGATGGGCGTTAGGATAGACCGGTTTGGCATAGGAAAATCTAGATTATCTGATGGGAGTCAAGATAAACTTGTTTGGCCTAGGCCAATCTAGTTTAGCCTAAAATCGGGTATGGCCGGTAAAAAATATACATATAATCTAAATTTTATGAATATGTTTTTTAGAGCACCAGGTTCATAAAGAATAAACAATTAAAAAAAGTAAACATTAAAATAGTAATATGAAACAATATGAAAAGTCACCAGCAGATTATAAGCCATCATTCATCCGCAGGCGGATTGGCTTTAAACATTACCCCCACCATTATAATATAAAGCATCATCAGCAGATTTCGTATAATGGGACAAAACCTTGCACCAAATATAAAACAATACATTTAAAAGTTTTTTTAAAAAAATAGTCATTTCTTAAAAAAAATATGCAAAATAATCAAAATATCAAACACTGTATTAAATGAAATCATAATTAACCTTATAAAAAGAAAATAATTTATATTTATGAGATTCAAAATAATAACAAGATAAAATGCAAGCAATTGTCCCACTTCCGCCTGTACCTACTAACTAGCATAAAAAATGAGCTTACTGCATAAGTACGGCATTATGTCGGTCGAAAAATAATGTCTTGCTTATGCAGTAAGTTCATTTTTTATGCTAGTTAGTAGGTACAGGCGGAAGTGGGACAATTGCTTGCATTTTATATTGTTATTGAAACGCAATCGGTCGGCCAAGTCATATCTTGGGGTAAAACACCTAAAAACTGGGTTTTAAGGCTGCCAGGTATACCATTGTGCTTTCTTCTATTTAAAAGAATGAAAACATTGAGAAATTTGAGCAGGAAAACATAATGGTAACCTATGAGTCGACCATGAAAATCGGTTTTTAGGTGTTTTCCACCAAGATTTGAATTTGTAGAGCGATTGTGTTTTAATATACGAATCGAGCTTTAACTAATCCTAGATTTTTATCGTTCAACTCGATGGGGCTGCCGCTTCACGTTTTAAAAATTGAGATTCTTTTTTCTTTATTTATGCTACAACATGGACAAAGAATTCATTTTGTCCATATAAATAAGACTATATTAACGCTGTCATAAAGGAAGGATGTAAGTTATTCTTTGTTTATTATTAAATTTTTACGAACAAATTAATTGAATTCCCATACAAATCTATAATAAATCTATGATCGGTTAACGAACAATTATGTTAGTGAACAAAGTCATGGGGTTAAGTTAGTTAACCGGTCACCAACTGTATATATATATATATATATATATATATATATATATATATCCCTTTCGGATCTAGTGTATTATTAATAGTACATGTCTTTTAATAGGGCATTATTTTGTTTTAACAAATACTTTTGTTACTGCTTACATGTAACAATGTTAGTATGTGTCTATGCATTTACTGTATAACTTCATTAAAATTTAGGTATTTAGTTACAATGATATAAATAAATATTTGGTTAAGTCTCTTTGCACCGGTTTCACCTTTGAACTGTCTTTAATTTTAAACATGTATTATTTCAGTCTTTAAATTTAAAATGGTGGTTACATTCTTGAAAAAATCATGTGCAACAAAGCAGAAGATGTTTTAGAAAGCTGTAAAATCTGTTAATTTTTTTTGGAAAACAATATTTTCCAAAATATATCCAAAAATTCTTCGTAGACTACTGTCATATGACTATGAATTGAATAGTACGCAAAAAACAACATTTGTTATATTTCACACAATGAAATATTCATTAAACTTAATTAATCAACTTGGATAGGTAGTGTTAATGTCATTAACGTAAAAGTATTTTTTTTTTCTAAAATTCGAAAAATCGGATATGAAAGGGTTTTATATATATATATATATATGTATGCAACCATTTATATTCTCTTTCTCGTGTTTTCAAAAGTAACATTTTTCTCAATTATCATACATCTCTAAGTGGCAGGAAAGAAACGACATTCTTTACTTAGCATCATTAATTGTACAGGAAATGGCACTTTAAGTGTGACTGCAACCTTACGTATCAGATTTACGATTTCATTGCTTACATGGTTCTTAGCAATTTAAAATACTCTTTGAATGTTAATTTAAGAGATTATTTTTACTAAAAATAACATGTTCTTAGAGTAATTAAATATTTCGCTTTTTCATTTAGTAATGCATATTTGAATGACATTGCAGGTCACTATCATTTCCGTGAATATATCCGATTATTTTCGATAATATTTTGTTTTTCTTGATTTAATGATGTTTACTTAGATATATTTTTCAGTTAATGCATCCGTAAATACACTATAATGATTTTTTTAAACCTTTAACTACATGATTTAAAACCAATTTCGTTTTAATAAAAACTTTTCAGTATTTTAGAGAAAATAAATTGCGTTTAAGAGAACAAAGGACTGAGTTTACTCATTAGTTTCATATAATTCATTACACTTTAGAACATAGAATAAAATTTTTATGAATTTATTTAGTCTGTCCATGCTCGAACTTAAATAATCGTACTCAGATTTCTCTAAAAATTATATACGTTATTAAAATTAGTATCACTACAATTGGTTTTAAAAATGAAGTTTTTAGCACTTCTAGTTTGTTTGTAATATCGATTAAAAAAATTTCGTTACAACGTGCCCTAAAAAGCAGTTACAGTCTATATTATTGACGTTACATTATTATAAACATATTGAAATTAATATACATTTCTCAAGACTAATACAAAATGCTTGTCGCGATAAAATGTTCTCGTATATGCATTTTGTTTATATTTCATATACAGGGACACACAAATGGGTACGATCAATTTACATTATACAGGGTGAGTCATAAATAGCGAAACAATAGCCTATCTAGTTAAATATTATCCTTAGACTATACTTCTAATTGCAAAAATCATTTAAAAAGGTGAAATTTTTGATAAGTTGCTACTAAATGAGGGGTCTATTAGAAAAAATGCGAAAATTAAATTTTTCTCCGTAGGATAAAAATTACAAATAGGAATACTTTCCTTATCCAGTTCTCAATTAGACACAAAACATTGCATTTTCATATCTTCAAAATTCGCAGAGTTATAGCAGTTTAAATAATTCATCAGCTTTTAAGGGATTAGACACAAATTGAAGTGCGCGCAATTCAAGAAACAATGTTACTTTAACAGTTCGAGGAAACATGTAAGATATCTATCTTTTGTGTTAGAATTTTGAGTTTTTTCCTTTTTTGTGATGGTCAGCTACATAATTTGCTATGAAAATCACATCCTAAAATTTCTCCTAAAATTTATAAAAATTTCAAATAATTAGTACTTGTTCAAATGCAATAACTTAATATCTTTATAACTGAAAGCATTATTTATCGGATTTCGATTTCTTTCCATTTTAATTAAAGGTGAAAATCTAATTTTAGTTTTCTTTCAAGGTTGTTTTTTTCAATACTAATTTTAAAACTATTAAAAATATTTATTTAAAAAATGATATAACTTTAAAAAAAATACTATTTTCAAAAGTGATTATTTTTTCAAATTTGCCGAAATAAAACTACTGTAAAATAATCAAAAATGACATTTTTGTTTTTGTACTTTTTTTTCAATACTTTTTATACTTTTTCAATACTTTTTTTCAATACTTTCAATACTTAAATTATTAAAGACCTTTAATAATTTAAAGACAAGAAAAAGTGGGGAAAAACTAATCATACAGAAAAACGAATTTAAAGTTTTAGATAAAGTTTGGTTCCTAATAAAAAGTTTAAATGCTTTTTAAAAAATTGAAAGTATAAAGCAATTCCTTTCTGTAGCTCAAACTTCCGGTCGAGTTTAACTTTTCAAATTTCCATATCTTTTCTTTACTGCTTAAATGTCTGTCAGTTATTAAAACAATGCTTTTATAAAGATACAGATTAAATCTTTTTTATAATTTTAGCTCTCACAACTTTATGCTTTTTATCGTCCTGGAGAGGCTATTAGAAATATCTGTATTCTGGGAACAGGCCGGTTCAGGACTGAGACGTTACTTTTTCTGAAGACTCTCCTGGCCGAGACTAACGTATTTTTCATACCGGAGGAGACTTGTTCCTTTTAATAGGTCTAAACTGGAGGAAATTTTCAATCCCGGTCTTCGCACAACCCACTGCTCAAAATCACTGTTTCTGACTGACCTAATGCTTGCATAAAATAAATAAAATTTGGCTCAATCAAAATTTTTACAAAAAAACATAGATTTTGAAATAGCTTTTTTTTTACAAAAAAAAAAAAAAAAAAAAAAAAAAAAAAATGAAAGAAAAAAAAAAAAAGAATAGCGTATTTAAATGCTAAAAAATTAAACACAATAAAAACAGAGAAAAAAATCTGCCTGTGACGAAATTCTGTTTTAAACAGAAAATGTGTTAATGCATACAAAATGAATACAATAATACATCAGAGAAAATAAACTCCATTTAACCCCCCAAGAAGGCCATTTTCCTAGTAAGTATTTTTTCTTTGGTATGTGATTCCGTCTTAAAAGTTTGTACTGTATAACATTTTTCAAAGTCTCCAACGCACGGAATGTGGATTAGCGATATTAAAATATAAGTAAAACATTTAGATATAAACAGAGATTCATTGATTTTTTAGGTAGCTTTCATTACAAAAAGTATTAGGTAGCTTCCATTACAAAAAGTAAAAAGCTACCTATTGCAGCCGTCCGGAGGAAAGCACTTCCGGAAAATTTTGGTATATTTTCACCGATCATGACCCCCAGACCCCAAAACCACCCTCCGTTCAAATGTTGACATATATATATATATATATATATATAACCATATATATATATATATATATATATCTGATTTTTGTCATGCGATAACTAACGTATTTATGAACCGATTTGAATGAAACTTGGTATGTACATAGTACATATAAATGTCTCGACCGAGTTCGTTGGTCAGCATCATCCGCCATTTTGTTTCAAAATGGCGGCCATTTTAAATTTTTTAAAAAATTTAAAATTTAAAATTAAATTCGAAAAAATCAAAATTTGAAAAATATTTTTCTTTTACGTGTTAAAACTTAAAACAACGATTCCAGAACACTTTTTATTTTGTCTATATCTTAGAAAATGATTGAGTTATAGCACTTTGAATTTTTCTTATGGCTGACATTTTGAAACGATCTGATTTTTGTCACGTGATAACACGCGTATTTATGAACCGATTTCAATGAAACTTGGTATGTATATAGTGCATACAAATGTCTCGACCGAGTTCGTTGGCCAGCATCATCCGCCATTTTGTTTCAAAATGGTGGCCATTTTAAATTTTTAAAAAAATTTAAAATTTAAAATTAAATTTGAAAAAATCAAAATTTGAAAAATATTTTTCTTTTACGTGTTAGAACTTAAAACAAAAATTCCAGAACACTTTTTATTTTGTCTATATCTTACAAAATGATTGAGTTATAGCACTTTGAACTTTTCTTATGGCTGACATTTTGAAACGATCTGATTTTTGTCACGTGATAACACGCGTATTTATGAAACGATTTCAATGAAACTTGGTATGTACGTAGTACATACAAATGTCTCGACCGAGTTCGTTGGCCAGCGTCATCCAACATTTTGTTTCAAAATTGTGGCCATTTTAAATTTTTAAAAAAAATTAAAATTTAAAATTAAATGCGAAAAAATTAAAAGTTGAAAAATATTTTTCTTTTACGTGTTAAAACTTAAACCAACGATTCCAGAACACTTTTTATTTTGTCTATATATTGAAAAATGATTGAGTTATAGCACTTTGAATTTTGCTTATGGCTGACATTTTGAAACGGTCTGATCTGAACGATCCATCATGTTGCTTTAAAATGGCATACACTTTATGATATCGTGGAGTTTGGCGACTCTCTAAATCGCTTAAAATAAAACCAGGTTGAATAAAAGATGACTAATTTCTAAAAATTCCTATTAATATTCAGTCTTGAGAAAAACTAGTATTCAATCTTATAAAATCACTAATTTTATAAGATTATTTCCACTAATTTGAGCTTAGTATTTTTGAACAATGTAACTTACTTTAAAATAAATAAATAAATATATAAGTATATGAAAGCTACCTCTTCCTCCCGGCATTGCCGGAAGGACTTTTTTTACAACAATTTTTATACAACAACAATAATACATTTATTTTACAACAAAAAACATTAAAATTCATTTTTTAAAAATAGAATATTCAAAGGCTAAAAAACTAAATACAATAAATCCAGTGGAAAAAAACTCTCAATGGCGGAATCTTTTATTAAACGAAAAATTTGTTGATCCATGCAAAATAAATATAGTAATACCTGAGAAAAAAACTCCACTTACACCTCGTAAGTAGGACATTTTTCTACAACGTATTTTTTATTTCCTATGTGATTTCGTTTTAAAAGTTCATACTGTATAGCATTTTTAAATGCTATAACAATATTAAAATATAAGTGAAACATTTACATATAAATAGAGATTCATTCATACAAAAATATATCACAACTTTTGGCTATTTTTTAATAATAAAAGTATAAATATGAAAAACAAAAAGCTATAATAAGTAATTTTAGTCAGAACTCCTCCATAGGAAACATTTTTATCCATATTGAAGTAAAAAATCCCTGTCGGCATTGCCTATAGGCGGAGGTAGATTTCAAAGAGTGCTCATTTCAACAATAAAAAAATAAATTATGATTATAGATAAACCCAGTTTAAAAACTTCATTTGGCCGCTTATGGAAAATTCTTAATTTCATTTTTCTACAAAATCTGGTTTTATGAGAATCGTGTTAAGCGATATTCAGCTCAAATGCCCATTCTGACAACATGTTTTGAAATATTTTCTGAATTTATTAAAAAATCAACCAAAACAGTGCATTATATAGTTTCTAAATGACAAAAAAACTGTCAAATGAATGCGATTTAGAGCAAAATTGATTTTAAAAATGAGTCATAAAATAACAGATTTGTTATTTTAAAAAATCATTCATTTTTTAATCATGATTAATTCGGAAAATTTTGTGCGAAATGCCCACTTGAATAGCATTTTTAAAAATATATTCTATCTTTATCAAAAAACTGGCCAATGTGTCACATTATATAGTTCCTAAATAAAAGGATCTGTAAATTGAATGCGTTTCAGAACGAAAATTTATTTAAAAACGAGTCAGAAAAAACACAATTCGTTATTTGAATACTTTCTTAAATTTTCAGTCTCGGTGACTTTGGTAAATTCTGTTCAAAATACCCTTTTTGGCATCCTTTTTCGAAATATATTCTGCCTTTATCAAAAAACTGACCAATGCGTCACATTATATAGCTACTAAATAAGAAAATCTATAAGTTGGATGCATTTGAGAGCGAAAATGGATATAAAAAAGAGAAAAAAAAAACACGCAATTTCTTATTTGAATACTTCCTTAAATTTTCTCAATGACTTCGGGAAATTATGTTCACAATACACTTTTTCGCTGTCTTTTATCAAAAAACTGACAAATGCATCACTTTATACAGTTTCTAAATGATAGAATCTACTATTTCTATGCATATTAAATCAAAAATGATTTTAAAAATGGATCAGAATATATAAGTAGTTTGGATTTGAGGTTTTTTCTCCAACTCCTATTTTTATTTAATTTATTTTTGCTATACAAATTGGTCCTATCAAACACTTGTCAATAGAAAAGTTGCAGATATTATTAAAAAGATGTAAAATAAATTTCATTAGATTTGATAGCTTAAAAAGTGACGGAGTTATGGTTTTTTTCTTTTTTTTCACCTCCCCTTTTTCTTTTCGTTTAAAAATTTTTTCATCGGTAAAAGTTGGTCCTATAAAAAACTTGTACATACAAAAGTTTTAGATAATTTTGAGAACATTTATAAAAAATTTAGTTGGACTTAATATCTTGAGAATTGACGAATTTTTTCTCCCCAAAACCCTGTTTTTTTCGTTCCATGAGCCCATTTTATCAAAAATCCTAAATTTATCAAAACTCTGTCACACACAAAATTTTGGCCCATTTTTAAGAAGTAATATAAACTTTAAACCGATTCGATATCTACTTTATTTAAGAAGTTATGGCGTTTTTTCGATTTTTACAAAAACCCTCCCTATTTCCATTCCCTTGGACCGATTTTGCCCATTAACGAACTTAGCCGAAGTTTTATACCCCTTGATTTTATGTATCAGTTTGGAAGAGTTTGGAGCAAAACTATAGAAGTTATCGTGTCCATAAAAAAGTGATATATATATATATATATATATGTATGTATATATATATATATGTACATATAAACTTTTTTACTGATGGTAGTTTTGGCGTCTAGGGGTCATGATCGGCGTAGATCTGCAAAATTTTTTCAGAAATTCCAACATTGGTGCGATCACAATAGGTAGTATTTCATACGAAATCTACCTAAAAACTACGTAGAAATTTACGGGTGAGCCGCGCTATGATTTAAACTTTATTTCGGATCTGTCCGGTATATAATTTTAACATTTTTCTTAGCCGAGCCGAACTTTTTCTCTATGGGTCGGTTTGGGACCGGATCTAGATATTTCAACCCATGCTGACTCCAGCGCAGATTTCTGACATATTTTGAAAATACGCTTAGCTTTTAATCAATACACTGTTTTTTTATGTCCAAATAAGAGGAATTGCCTTAAACCAACATTTACTAATGGACAATTTTTGGACAATGCCTCACTTGCTTTCAAAATGTGTCAAGAACTTTTTGTTTCCAGGCATGGTTAAGTAGTGTAAGTCACGAAATTTTGGAGACGTTCGCATTTTAATATTTCTGTGAGGTTTTAGATATAGAGATGGAATTTTTTTTATTCGATTTAGGAATAGATAAGGAATAATTTCCTAATTGGAAATTTTGCTCTACGGGGGTCGTATAAAAATTTAATTTTCTTATTTTTTCAAATAGACCCCGAATGAAGATACAACTTATCTTATGAAAACTTTCATCATTTTTATGAATTTTTGCAATTGAAAGTTTGGGTCTAGTGGCAATATTTAAGGAGATAGCCTATTGTTTCGATGTTTATGACTCACCCTGTATAAGCACCAATTACTGAAAGAGGGTATGTTTTTTTCATATTTCTGTGTTTGTTTTAATTTAATACTATTTAAAGCGCTGTTCAAATGAATTAGAATATATTTCCACTTATGGGAGAATTTCTGAAAGGCAGTTTTAAGCTGCGTGAAATTTTACGAAACGGCATGTATTTTTTACATACTGTGCAATTCACACAAAAGTATACAAGTGGCTGAAATGTATGGGAGAATTGCTTGACGTCTATATTTAAGAATTAAAATATGAGAAAAGGTTATTATTTTTGTAGTATCTTCACGGACTTTCTTGTAATATATCATACATTGACTTTCAAGGAGCTTTTTAAGCCCTGTGTTCATAGTTTATTAATCTCTTAACTGGTAGGAGATGTAGAGCAGAACCTTCAAGCATTGCATCTCGCCCTTAAGTCCTATTTTAAACTGCTCAGATGATCATTAAACGGTGGAAAACACTACAAAAAGCTCGCGTAAAAAATAAATGTGACAGACTGCATTTTGCCAATAACCGAAGAATCAACAACATTATTAAAAAGATAACACAGGCCTACAAAAAAAAATTTTCTTTTTGGTGCCTGAGATTTTACAACTGATTTTGGATATTTTGGGGACGCTGATTCCAAATATGCAATCAGTTTTTCTCTATCAGCTCTACTTTTTTAGATATGCAAAGCGAACTAAAGATTTTTTAGAACTAAAGTGACCTTGAACACTTAAACTGACCTTATGATACATAGCCCTGTAACGACGCTCAAGGCGATTAGAAGGACGTTGAAATACCACAAGATTTTGAAAAAAAGAAATGTGCAAGCAAAACTGAAGATCTGTGCACTTTTATGATTTCGCGCAGCTCATCCATAAAGCCAAATGTAAAAGCCTCCAAGAGATAAGGTTAGTTTCAGAGTTCGCTCCATGGAAACAAAACTGGATTTCTTGGACTTTCTAAAGTTTTTGAACTTCCATGATATTTGTGTTTAAGGTAGAATTCGTATCAATTTAACATAAAACTCGTAGTGTTGTAGATTGTTGTGTTTGCGTTGTAGAATGGAATTTAAATGAGTTCAAGTAGAAAAAGTTGTATAAATCATCCAGATAAGTTTTGCTACATATGCGGAGAATAAAAGTTGAAAGAACACAGAAAATATGTTATTGACTTTGTAAAGAGAGCTTATCTTGGATACTTTGGGGTTAGACTTGGTGATCAGGATAAAATCTGCGCACCGCAACAGGTCTGTAAAACTTGTACAGAGCATTTATGACAGTGAGCTGACGGAAAAGAATAAGTCTCAAATTCGGTTTACCGATGGTTTGGTAAACTCTTGGAGAACTCCAAAACCATTGCTATGACTATTATTTCTACCTAGCACTGGAATACTATTTGAATTAATCGAAACAATTGTAATAAGAAAACTTATCCTGATTTAGTATCTTCAAGACCCCCACTTCTTCACTCAGAGGAACTACCGATCCCAACGTGTCATCAGCTACCAGAGCTTAGTGAGGATGAATATTATCCTTCTGATCATCTTTTAGATAGCTGTGAAGGTAACAGTGATTATGAGGAGATGTCATCAATGCCTAAATTTTTCAACCAGGTTGATTTAAATGATTTCAAAAGAGATTTCAATGTTTTAAAAGAAGCTTCTGAATTACTGGTTGGTTTCAAGATTAAAAGACAAAAATTTATTAGACCAATGAGCCAAACTTACATTTTATCACACAAGACAAAATTGCCTACTACCCTACTTCTCTTAAAAAAACAATCTTGTATTTTGTCATGAATTTAGAGGACTGTTAGAAAAATTGGTTCTTCCTAAATATTCTCCAGATGATTGACCTTGGACAGCAAAGAAGTTACACAAAATACTATTGTTTTTCTATTTTTGGGATAGCAGGGATAAAACACACCACTAGATTAGAAAAGAGAGACCTAAGGAAGAAAACATGGATGTTGGAGAAAGGAATGTCATTAATAACACTTTAGTTGGGCGAAAGAAAATCTTAATTTCTGCACTGCATATCAAGCTCTGACCTGTGAAGCAGTTTGTGTAAATTCTCCATAAGAACGGGTCATGATTTGCATATATAAGATATAAACACCCGAATTGAGTTATGAAGATATTAAAACAGGAATATTTAACGGATAAATAAGACAACTGATTTGGACAACTATCTAAGGATCCTGCTTTCGTAAATTCAACGAATGAGGCTGAATAAAAAGCCTGGACTTTTTTTGTGGCAGTTCACAAAAACATTCCGGGCAAATGCAAAGGAGAAACCTATGTAGAACTGGTAAATGAAAAGCATAATAGTTTTAAATCTCTTGGGTGTACTAGAAGCATTAAAGTGCACTATTTACATTGCCACTTAGAGCATTTTCTTGAAAATAAAGAAGGCACAAGTGATAAACATCCCGAAAGATTTCACCACAATATTAAGACTATGGAGGACCGCTACCAAAAAAGAAGAGATATGCAAAGGGTTTCAGATTACAGTTTGAGTTTAAAAAGACACTGTTCTAAAATATATTCCAGAATGTCACGGAAAAGAAGCTTCCGAAGCATTCAATGAATATCAGTTTCATCAGTGAAGTTTTTCTCTATTTTTGTGAGTAAAAATATTTGTACAATATAATTAAAAAATTATTATTTCAATATGTGTATATTATAATAATAAAAACTAACATTTGTGTATTATAAAAAATAAAAATCCTGTATTTATTTTATTTTTACATACATTTTTTAATACATGGATTTACCTTAAAATAATGAAACATATATTTCACAAAAAGTTGTTTATCTTAAAAAACTGAGCTGATAGAGAAAAACTAATGCCATATTTGAATTCAGGACATCAAATTCATATAAAATCAGCTAAAAATACCCCGGCACCAAAACAGCTGTTGACCAGTGTAATTAACCGAAACAACAACGTAAACCTGAATTCTATTAGAAAAAGTAAGGATATTTTACGATAAAAGTTATGGAATATGTTTAAAAACATTTTCAAACTTCATAGATATTGTTTGTACGTCGGACAACCTTTTCCAGACGATGTCAAACTAAGAAACTAACGAGATGCTCCAAATTTTCAAAATGAGCCGGATCGAAATTATTTTGCAGTTGGTTAAGAAAACGCTTCTCCTGAAGAATAAGAAGAACAGTCAAAACGATCAGCAACTAATATAACAATGCAGGGGAACGCTCGAAAAATGAAAATCGTCACGTGATCATTTGTTACAGTTTAATGGTATTGGCCAAGAATTACCATCAAGGACGAAAAATCTTTTTTTTTTCGAAGTAAAAACGTCAAGATTCATGCTCTGGCATACCAAGTGCAATATAGATAAGATTGTGGTTTTATGGATGCAAAATATTCCCAAAGCAATCTTCCAATAGGATTGGGGTCGTGTACGTGAATTTAAAGCAATTTTCACTTTTTCGATGTCCATGTGTTTGACCCATTAACAAATTTTGAATGACGCTCTAACATTAATTTTTTAGAAATCTCGATGCCTGGAGCTTTTTATGTAACTACAAGCAGGATTACTGATAAAACTTTAGTCAGATCACTGTAATTCTAGTACATTCTTTTGTAAACTTACACATTACACATTTCTGTATCTTTACAAAAACTAATTTTGTTTATATACATAGGCTTTTTGGAGTGTGTACAGTTAAAATTTTCATAAGCATAAATTTTTTAGAGCTATACATTTCTAGTGTTATATATATATATATATATATATATATATCGTATATTTACCAAGTTGTTTAGTATTGAAAGATTGCTCTTTGTAAGAACAACGATTTAGGTACACTGAAAATAATGAAATGCTTATAGCAATCTATATAATTATTTGTTTTTTGGTCAAAAGGCTTAATCACCTGGTAATGCTCTTAAGAATTATCTTTCTGCTATAAGAGAGAATGAAATCGGTGAACCTTAACAAAGATGATATAAATACTCTGTCATTGATCTAGATATGTATTTCCAACCATAAATTATCTTTTTGCTGCAACTCAAATTTGAATTAAGCTTGATTTTCGACAAAAATAAGCAATTGTTTTACTGTTAAAACATTTGGTTACATTTCGGATCTTGTAAATAAGTGTCAGAAAATTTTTATTATTTTATTATCTTAGTGACATTTAAGTTGTCATTTTAATTGAAATAATATTTTATTTCTTTGTTAATTTTAAATTGTTTCCTTGACAAATATATCAAAAGCTATATTTTAAATACATAGTTTTCATTACTAAAGAATAATATACTAAATATTCGTTCCTAATTAAATCTCCGATTTCAGTACCTAATTGATACAGTATGTCTACATTTTAAATTGTGAAGCCCACTTTTTAACAAATAACTGTATATCTTTATGTTCATTACTTGCATGAAATAAAATGCTAGTGTTAACCCTCTCACTGACAAGCCCGTGTTAATACGTTCACTGAGCTCCAGGCTTCCCTCAATATGAGCAATATTTAAAGTAATAAAAATTTCATGATTTAATGAACTTTTAATGAATTATACAATGAAAATACACCCAAGCTTCACATTCATTTTTTATAGTCAAGTATTTTTAAATAATGGTGAAAGAATTATGTTTTATTAGCATTTAAAACAAAATGCATTGAAAACAACATTACAAATTTACCCTTTTTCAAAACTGTCAGAGGGAATATCTAAAGCTACATGGTTGAACTGGGCCATGATTTTATAATATGCATCGGATGTTCTGGCAATTCAGCTTCCAAAATGTAACATTCACCTAAATTAAGATCTGAACCGTTGTAAACGTATAAAATTAATTTACTCTATCAGATTGAAAATTTCAGAATTACATTTCAATATCTAAAAATAATAATATATGTATACATAATTTATCTTTTTTTTTCATTGGGCCAGTTGCCCAATTTTTAAGGGATAACTAGACCAGGGAGGTCAACGTTGCGCAGGACTTTATATTTTTTTTATTATGGGGGTATTAAGTCCTGTTTGAAAAAGAGTAAATATCTTTAAAAAATTAAATAAGGCAAATCATGTAAATTATATATCAACTAAAGAGCTTTGTAAGAAAAACCTTTGCTACTAAGATGTCTGAAAAAGCACCAAATCTGTTCCATTTACCCAATTCTATAAAAAATTTTGGGACAAAACACCCGCTTTATACTTAAAATTGGAATTAAATATATACGAGGACCCCAGAAGCCAAGGGGTACAAGTGACAAAATTTCGATTTGGTGTAAATTGAGTTTAAAGATAATTGATGTTAAATTGGAACATTAATAACAATTGAGGGAATTGAAATAGGAAATTTCTGCTTGTTGCATTCTGGTCTTTTAACTCTTATGTCAATAATTGTTAAAAAATAAAATACAATTTTCTTTAAATGTATAATTAGTCAATATTGTTTGTTTTTCGTAAAAAGTGGTCAGCAAATAATAAGAAAATCACTTATATTTCTTTACCTGAAATGTAAAAAGCATATTTTTAGGTCGTCTGTGTATTTAGTTTATTTTTTTCAATTTTGTCACTTATACCCCTTGGCTTCTGGGGTCCTCATATATATTATTAATATTAATGTATTTATGTCTAAACTTTGTTTCTTACTCATTAATGTCTAAACTTTAAATAAACTGATTTTTTAACAAAAAGCCGAGAAATTTCAGCCAAGTCAATGTTATTTTTTGGAACAAAAAAGAGAGAGAGAAGAAGAAGCTAGAATTTTTTGTAATGTATCACAACAAAGACAGATATATAATTGAGTTGAAACCATAGATGTAGGAATAACTAGATTACGCACACGGAGAGAAAAGTTGATTCTTCGCGCGCGAACGATTCTTCTCCACTAGAGTGGCAAATGGCCGGCGATCCAGTGGTCAATGTATGGAAATGCGCATTCTTAAAATGCATTTATATCTATATACACATGCATATTTTAAGCTTTCGTGAATATTTCAAAGTTTATATCTGATTTTTAACCACCGATTAGTTCTTTTTTTTTTTTTTTTTTTTTTTTCTTTTTTTAATCGCTAAGTTAGTTTTTATGAATAAAATAAATAAGAATAATGGATTTTTTTTTAAACAGCTATCTTTAAATACCATTTAACCTGGAAGTTAAACAAAAAGTATGCGCATCAAAATCAGTAACTATCATCTTTTTTAGGTTTGTAATTATGTAAATACGTAGCTCCTATAGTTGTCGTTCGATCTGACCGTCCGTCCGCATATAACAACGCAAAAAATACCCAACTGAATCGTCTGAAATCTAAAATATGTAATTACTACTTAATTTTGAAGAGTCATTTCAAATTTTATGAAAATCGGATGCATAGATCAATTACAGGGACAATCAAAAATATTCCGTTACTTTACGGTCAATGAGTAAAAAAGTTTGAAATGTATTTTAATCGCTTGAAATTTAAAATACATGATTATTACATAGTTTTGTTGGGTCATATCAAATTTTACGAAAATCGGATGAATAGTTTAATTAGAGGAACAATATTCCATTACTTTATGATCAATAGGAAAAAAATAGTTTCAAGACATTTTAAAGATGTTAAACTCTTTCGAATATAATAGAATTGACATGAATCTATGAAGTATATATATACTAAAATATACATTCTGTGCAATCTGTGATGCAAAGAATATTTATTATTAAATTACAGGACCACACAAAAGTATTCCACTACCTAATGCTATACGGGGAAACATTCTTTGAGACGTGTTATAATTGTATTAATCTATTTCACATTTTATGATAATGATATGCGTTGCTGAGGTGTAATAAAAGTTGCTTTCTGTATATTTACTGGAACACAAAAAAGATTTCGACCACTATACTGTATCCGAAGTATTATTTACTATAGCTGCAAATTCTGAATATTTTTAAAACTGCGTTATCGTACAAACGAACCTCATTTCTTACGCTTTACATTCAATTTCCAACTTGGTTTTATTTTTTTTCTTTAAGCAAAATAGAATTTTTAAAAATGTATGTAAAATTTTAAATAATTTTCTTTTCTTTTTCCAGGAAGTGTATAATAATATTTAAAGTAAAATTCTTCCTTACACTGTAAAAAAAAATTCAAGAGGTTACTAAAAATTTCTTAGTAAATTTGTATTCCACAGAATTTTTTAGTAACCATTACGAACTTTTTTTTTGCAAGTGAAACAAGCATTTCTTTTGTAAACTGAACAAAAGAATTTTTTGTATAACCTACTTAAAATTTTTTAGTATGAGCCACAAAGCAAATTTTAGTAATAGCTCCAAAATTACTTTTAATAACCATTGCGTGCAACCGAAGTGGAGGAGCTTCCTTTGAGCTGCATCCAAACTTCTGAAGTGGAAGATTTTCGGCAAAACCGCAATAGATGGCAGCACTAAACATTCCTTACTGCTCCGACCGGATTTTCATAATTCCTTTATTAACGAGACACTACAGACATTCGGGGTGTATTTGGCGGTGGCAAGTTTCGAACCCGGGACCTTTTAGCCTGAAGTCCGTTAC
The DNA here is from genome assembly GCA_964019185.1 of Maratus speculifer. Taxonomy (NCBI): domain Eukaryota; kingdom Metazoa; phylum Arthropoda; class Arachnida; order Araneae; family Salticidae; genus Maratus; species Maratus speculifer. Next base: position 129,314,186 of record OZ025292.1, on the reverse strand, counting down.
TATAACCACTATGCTATCAAGGCCACTCCAACTGAGTTTTAGTAAGAGCTATTAAAAATGTAAAACTATTAACTCTATTCGTTGCTAACTTTTTTCTAGTGATTCTTACAGATTTTTTATTAACCGACTAAGATTACTAAAAATTTTTTAGTAATTACAAGGATCACTAAAGTTTTTTTAGTAGATCGACCTTTTTTTTTTTTTTACAGTGTAGTTTGCAACTTTTAACCTCCCCCATTACATTCAATGACTTCTGTTTTGTTCTTCACACAGTATTTCAAAATTTCCAGACATTTAAGATATTTTTCTCCTTACTTTCTGCTCATGTTTCTTTGCATTGGCAATAAATTATTGTGTCTAATTTCAATTACCCACTTAACTTAAAACATTTCTTTTTCAACCATAGTTGTTAATCGTTCATTTCCTCCTCCCCCCCCCAAAAAAAAAAAATGTAATACAATAAGTACAAAAAAAAAAAAACTTATTTTAGCCATGTTTTTTTTTTACTTGTGAGTGTGTTAATAAATAAATAAATAAATAAATAAATAAAGCACATTTTTAGATTATTTTTTAGCCAAACATTGCTCAACAAATTTAGACAAAGCATGGCATATTTTACCAAGATTCTTAATAAATCTTTGGTGCTTTTAGAATACAACTTAATTGAAGGGATAAATAAATCTGTTCATTCACATTTTATAAAAAGTGTGAATGAGTGAAGTAGTTAAAAAAATTATATATATAATTTTGCCCATTTATTTTTAAGATATAACAAGAACGACAAACAAAATCCAATTCTTTGAATTACTTAATAACGCACCAAACAAAATCACAATTACGTGTATCTGCTATGCATCACTAATGGTAGAATCTCACAAGTTCCACTTGTTTTTTGCCACTCTAATGGATGTTGCCACCGAGCCGCAACAGAATCAAAAGGTATTGGGAGAATAACATTGAATGCGTAATCTAGTTATTCCTATATCTATGGTTGAAACACGTTATTTTCACAAGTATAGATTGGGGGTGGGTGCAATGTTGACAAAATCTAATTGTTAAAACTCATCAACGATTTTTTTAATGTATAAAATCGCCAATGACTCATTCGCCCCAGTTTATCTTACTTTTTTCTGACTGCGATTCTCATAATTACGATTACGTAGAACTTGCAGAAATGCGGACTCCAAACCAATCGCGAAGATTCAATATACATAATGTTCTTGTTTAATGTATACCATGCGCCATATATATACGCACACAAAATCGTACAACTCATATCGTATTAGTCACATTAAATTCATAACTAACTAAGTAACATAAGTAACTATAATATCATAATAACTATAATTCATAAATAATAAGTATAATATACAGGTAATTATACATTATATAATAAGTAAAATGTAAATTTCATCATATATACGTCATATTCATCTTGTTCAAATGTGAAAAAGAAATTTGTCTAATATGATAGTAACGTCATATGAATACGTTACATCACTACAAGTCTTATTCGCTTGTTCATTACTGTTTTGGGAAGAATGCAGCAATAAGAAATCACTAAGATTATTTTAGGTGCTCTGAAAATAAACAAATTCTAATAAGACTTCATGTAATTGTTTGTTTTCCTATTATAATGTACTTGACATGGTGTAATTGAATGACATCCATGCTAACGAATTAAATTGTTATCGAGAAACTAAGAAATTTTCGTCATCAGAATGTTTAACTAAGCGGAAATGTTCTCGTGAATCATCTTATCTATTCTGTTATGAGACATAACATAATCACTGATCTATAGCAACATAGAACACAAATATTCTGTCCTTTATAAGGATATCACTTTTTTGTCTAACTGTTTCTTAAATCAACAGTTTATGTTCGGGAAGTACGATGTAAGATATATGATAATTAATAAACTCATCAATTTTCAATAATTTTATTTTAAATAAAATACACATTGATAAAAAAAAAACCTACCAATATCTCTAAAGCCTTTAAAATTTTTTTAAAGAAAATTCTTATCTAATATCCGGCAACTTACATTTGATTCAACTGAATATATTTCAATTAATTTCGTACTATACATATTACTCTTACCTGTGCATGGAATAAGAAGTTTTAGAATATATTCAAATATAAGTGAAATATTTCAAAATATGCCCCAAAACAAATAAGCTTTTGAGTAAAAATTATTATTATTATTATTTACTATTTTATTCGAGTGACTATAAAAAAATTACTACAGTAGAAAAAAAATAACATTTAACTATTTTTTTATGTTATATCTTTAATATGAAATTATTCTGGAAGTCTCAGTTAAGATTTCTTACTGTTTTTAAATATGTAACATGTAAGAACCTAATGTCTAGGAACTTTTTAAAATCTTCGAATGCCGACTTACGTCATTTGACTTAATATTTCCTGTTATTATATTTGATATAACACATTTTCTTTTAATTTTAGAAATAAAAGAGATTTAAAAAATAAACTATTCGTCTTTCAAATTAAATAAATAACGATTCAAACATTTTTCATATATTTGATAGTTATAAGTTGCAATTCACTAAAAATAATGATTGCATTTATTTTATAACTTAATATAATTCTACAGACGTATAAACTCTTTTAAAAAGTTAAGCTATGATTAATACACGGAAGACTTTTAGATTAATTGTCATGATCGATTCATGGGTACTCATATGTAAACAAATTTTGAGGTGCTCGTGCACCTCACGTGCAGAAATTATCATAACTTTAACTAATGTGTATTTATTTCTTATTTCATTTTGCTGCTTCCGGGATCATTCTGAATGCTTCGTCATTCACGAAATGGCATCACTGAACATACAAATTTTACTTTTGATAGGAATAATTAAATTAAACAATTTCTAAGATTGTAAGATGTGTGCATAAAAACGAAGATTTCTGAACAAGTTTTTTTTTTTTTTTTTTTTGTGAAAACGATGTGTTTGATTAAAGTGCTAGAATTTTATATTACATTAAATATTTAGCCAGCATCGGTAAACATTTTACATCCGCATGCTTTAAAAAAATGCTTTACGCGATCATGACGTGCCAATGTACCTGGAAATAATTTAGTAGATCAAAATTTCTGGATTTTTGCTTCATGGTATTTTAAAATATGAGAACATCCAATAATTGTATTATTCTACTTTATAAAAAAAATGAAAAGCTTAATGTGATTTAGATCACTATAAGCATTAATATGGTATTCAAGCAAGTTGTTTTTTAAAGGATGCAATCTGGTTTACAATCATCCGAGAAAATGCAGAGTTTCTGAGTTTTTCGAAACATTTGAGAAAATTATGACTCGCAAGAATAAATAGAGTGAACAACTGTAATAAATTTTATACCGAGTCTCTATAAATCATCGCTGGCAATTTGATTTAAAAAGCCTAATATTTTTCTTTTTGGTTTTCAATTCTCTATTTATTTGATAACTTGTGTTTAGTCCACATAAAAATGTTTGAAAAATTCAATTAGTTGCTCGCCATTTAAAAATAAAAAAAAATAAAAATGAAATGAATGTAAAACTCGACAAAATATAAATTTGTATGTTTTGCCAATTTCATTCTATATCTTTGCTGAATCTCAATGAACTTTGTTACAAAAAAATTCTGCCGCGTGTTAATTTTGGCACACGTGTACTTTGCCTTACCTGTTCAAGGAAAAATGAATTTGGGGTCGGTAAACAAAGGCAAAATTTACGTCAAAAGCCAGATATGATTCTTATATGCCAAAATTCTTGGCGTTTGTTATAAATTCAACATAAAAAATGTTAGTTTTTGTTTTTATATGTTAGTATCTGCCGTGTTATCAATTTACCTAATGTGAAATTTATACTTTTTTTTTTTTTTTTTTTTTTTTTTTTTTACGCGAAATATTTATGAACAGAGAATTTTAAATCTACACTTGATATTATGCATATTAGATGGGTTAAATTGAATATTTATTGTGTTAATGATTGATTACATATAAGAAAATACTTTTAAGAGGGTCAAACGACAGAGAACAGGGAGGAATGGGTTTCGTCAGATGATCCAAACCCTGAAAAGAAAAGCCTCAAGTCCAGGAATATAATCTTCTTCACCCCATATCTCTATTTGATTATAGTGGTCTGCTAATAATCTTGTAACTGGACATTATAAATGAAGACGTATTTCTTAAATATGATCTTTAACTTACTTCCTTTAAGGGGGCTCAGGGGGCAATCGATATGGAAAAACATGAAAACAGAGCTCTCGCTTCGAGTCCATATAAAAACAGAAGTATTCAATCAGGGAAGTAATAATCAGGCAACATTGCATATATAATTATATCTCATAACAAAACATTTAATAAAAATCAATAAAAAAATATGTAACATTTTTAACATTTAAATATTGTGATGTAAATATTTGTGTGCAATGTTAAAATATAATTCGTAAATATTTTTAACATTTAAATATTGTGATGTAAATATTTATGTATAAGGTAAAAATACACTATGTAAATATTTTTGACATTTTATACTTTCCATAATGGATATAAGAACTTAGCATTATACTTTTTTTTATTTATCCATTCCAATAAAATATTATGAACATTTTTGTTTACTTAAAGACATACTATTTTTAACCTTTAATGTATGTTCAAACAGCCTTATTCTCAAATGATTGATATGTATGTATATTAAAAATTTAAAGAAATACTTTATATGGATTTGCATAGCTGAGCTAATATGACATTTTAGAATTTTTGTACAAATAACGGTTTTGGTTCAGTTCTGTCAACAAAATATGCTAAAATTTTAAATTTTAAATTTGAAAAAACATTCAATTTTACTTTCAAGATTTCAATTTTACTTAAAACATACATTAACTTTTGTTTGAAATTTATTTATTTGGAATTCTATAAGATTTTCTCTTCGATTTTATCTTTTTTCCAAAATAAATTATTTAAATAAGGAAAAATTAATTCTTTCAACAATATCTTTTATTTTCTTGTGTGTCATTTATTATACATGACAAACAGTCAAACTCCTTTCAGGTATTTTGTCTTATTTTGCGTAATTTATTTTGCCAAATGCCTCTGTCAATAAATAAAATTTTGGTAAATTGCGTAATGAAATCATCGGAATTGCATATAAATCTAATATTTTTCTTAAAATAAGACTTCTAAAAATTACAAGTATAATTAATTATTGAAAAATATTTATATGACATTACTATAAATGAAATTATTTTATTTTATTAAATGTTAATAAATTGCTTTTTAATTATATATGAGTAATACATGGTTAAGCTATATGACCAATTTTTATCATTACTTGTGATTTTAGACATTTTGCTAAATATCTAGAAAAATACTTCTAGAATTATCCAGAAACATCAGGTATGTAAACAGAACAGTATGCTACAGTACGTAAACATCATATATTCATGCGAAATATTTTTTCTCAAAATGCGAAATATTTTTTTTTTCTCAAAGATTATAAACAAATTAATAACAAACGAGTACCTTTTGGTATACCCAGTAAAACATAACATCGCAAAAAAAAATTATATTATAGCACGTGATTGGAAGTCTTCGTGAAGTAAATTTTATTTATTTTTATGAGGATAACACGTATAACTTGTTGGGAAATTAATGTTTTTAAAAAAACACAAATTTTTAATTATTATTTCTATATTTCTTAATATATATATATATATGTTACAGGCCAAACCCGATTTTAGGCCAAACTAGATTGGCCTAGGCCAAACCGGTCTATCCTAACGCCCATCGGATAAACTAGTTTTTCCTAGGCCAAACCGGTTTATCCTAACGCCCATCGGATAAACTAGTTTTCCCTAGGCCAAACTAGTCTATCCTAAGGCCCGTAGGACAAACTAGATTTTCCTAGGTTAAACTAGTTTGGCCTAACTCATATAGGACAAACTAGTTTAGATTGCTGTTTATTGGTCTTAACTAATTTATCCTAGGCCGATCTAGTTTATCCTAGGCCAATTCAAATTGGCGGGATTTTATTGAATTCAATAACTGCCTCAACGCCAACATTCTTGTTTGTCCTAGGCTGATCTAGTTTATCCTATGCCAATGTAGTTTTACGTGTTTTTAGCTCACGGACGTGAAAGCCACAGAAATAATGGTTCTGTATATGCATGTACGCATGTATGTATGTGCGTACGTATGTACGTAACGGGTAACCCTTGATAGAGATATCTGATTTGCTTCAAATTTTGAATGTAGGTTCATTCTGATAAGGTACTTTTCTGATTAATTTTGGGAATTCATTTTATAAGAATAAAGGGTGGTGAACGGGAGGCTAATCCTCCGCCGTTAATTTAGAGAAATGGATTTATCATGCTGAACTATCAGTTTTTATTTAAAATTTTAGATATAGGATCATTGTGACAAGGCGCCTCCGTGATTAGTTGTAGATGTTTATTATTTAAGTCTAAAAGAAAGGGCAATGCAGGTGAGACAACATAATTTAGATAAATGGTTTTTGACGTAGAATTGACGAATTTGCTTAAAATTTAGGATAGAGGTTCTTTCTGATAAGGCGATTTCCTGAATAGTTTTGGGGGTTTAATGGTTAAGTATGAAGAAAAAAATGAAGGATTACCCTCTTACCTAGGAAAAATTAGTTTATTCTAAGGACATTTAGATAAACAAGTTTGGCGTAGGGAAAATTAGCTTATCCAATTGGTGTTAGGATAAAATAGTTTGGCCTAGGCTAATTTAATTTGGCTCGAAATCGGTTTTGGCCGGTAAAAAACATGTCTTTAACAAGAATAAGTATAAATGTGTGAAAACAGTCATTGCTTATAACATAAATACAGAAATTTAACGTCCACCGTAGAGACATGATGCATAGGACTTGGTGTTTGCTTATTTTTTTTCTGTTGACTCGTACCAACTGAGATCAGACTTAGATTTATTATTATTATTATTATTATTATTATTATTATTATTATTATTATTATTATTATTATTATTATTATTATTATTATTATTATTATTGCATATTCGAGCCAGATCGGAGCTGAGCATACTTTGGAATCGAACAGCGTTTTTCATTTTTGAGAAATTAATTACCTCTCGACATATAAGCAATTCTTGTCGCGGCGTCAAGTTTTTCTTTTCCGTTAAATCGTAAGCTGAAATTCAATTCCAAACGTAGCTTTAATATTATTTTCTCAAAGGTACACCGCTTTTATGAAAAAATGGTTAACGCTATTCGATTACGTATTTTCTGTGAGAATGCCTGATAATCTTATGCATTTCCGAAAATGAATTAGTTTTCCATTTCCCATTTTCCCCAATTATACTTAACAATTGAAATCCCAAAACAAATCTTATATACGCTTTATAAAATTAAACAATTATACAATATTTGAAGCAAATCAGATAATTCTGCTCAAAAAATCATTCATCTGATTTAAGAAGGGTAATCCCCCATTCCACCCTTTATACTTAACCTTTAAACCCTCAAAGCAATTCAGGGATTCACCTTATAAAGAAAAAAACTATATTCAAAATTTACGGCAAATCGGATAAATCTGCATAAAAACCCATTTATCTAATTTAACGAAGGAGAAAAAACGTCCACTACCTCATTATACTTAACCAAAAGAAAAAAAACCAAATTAATTAAAGAAGCGCCTGATCAAATAAATTCATGTCCAAAATTTTAAGCAAATTGGATAATTCTGTATTGTAACCAATTTATCTAATTTAAGGTAGGAAATAAATTGTAAGTTACCCCTTATATTTAACCCAAGAACCACCAAAATTAATCAGTGAAGCGCTTCATCAGAATGAACAAATGCAAGATTTGCAACAAATCAGTTAATTCTGCACGAAAAAACCATTTGCCAAAATTAGACGGGTTCCCCCGTTCTTCCCGTTGTTCTTATTCAATTAACCATCAAAACTAATTAGAGAAGCGCTTTACCAGAATGAATTTATTTTTAAAATTTGAAGCAAATCAGTAAATTCTGCGTGAAAAAAGCATTTACATAAATTATGGGGCGTTACCCCTATTCTACCTCCCTTTATACTTAAACAATGAACACTCACAACTAATCATGGAGGCACCTCAAGAGAATGCTCCTATATCTAAAATTTGAATAAAATATGCTAATAATGCATGGAAACCCATTTATTTGAATGAAGGGAAGGGGCGAATCAGCCTCTCGTCCCCACCTTATTCTTCTCCAATGACCTCCCAAAATTAATCAGAAAAGCTCCTCATAAGAATAAACCTTTGAAAGTTTGATGCAAATCGAGTATTTCTATCAAGAATTATTGCGTTACGTATTTACGTACATACATAGATACAGAACCTATGGGCACATTAGTTCTCAGGCTTTCGTAGCCTGATGAGATAAAAACACGTCAAATTACATTATTTTTATCAAGAGTTATCGCGTTACGCACATACGTACATACATGCGTACATACATACAAAACCTGTGAGCTCATTATTTCTCTGGCTTTGACGCCCGTGAGCTAAAAACACGTAAAACTACATTGGCCTAGGATAAACTAGATCAGCCTAGGACAAACAAGAATGTTGGCGTTGAGGCGGTCATTGAATTCAATAAAATCACGCCAAATTAAATTGGCCTAGGATAAACTAGATCGGCCTAGGATAAACTAGTTCAGACCAATAAACAGCGGTCTAAACTACTTTATCCTATAAGAGTTAGGCCAAACTAGTTTGGCCTAGGAAAATCTAGTTTGTCCTATAGGCCTTAGGATAGACTAGTTTGGCCTAGGAAAAACTAGTTTATCCGATGGGCGTTAGGATAAACCGGTTTGGCCTAGGAAAAACTAGTTTATCCGATGGGCGTTAGGATAGACCAGTTTGGCCTTGGAAAAACTAGTTTATCCGATGGGCGTTAGGATAGACCGGTTTGGCCTAGGCCAATCTAGTTTGGCCTAAAATCGGGTTTGGCCTGTAACATATATATATATATATATATATATATATCAAAACTCGAAATAGAAGCTCGAAATTTTCCAATGGCAACACCCATTTTTTTCATCGCAAAATGCTCAGCGCATGCGAAAAATCTAAACATCGTTGGAACCATGCGTGTATAGCAAGAAACGGACACATTATGCAAGCACAAAAAACTGTTCTGCGAATCCATCCCCCTCCATAAAAAACACGATTGGGGCGCAAGGAGTAAATTTGCATATGACACAGAGTCAGTATACTAATCTCTGATTACAACACAGATCGGAGTAAATTTTTACTTTGATTACACATTTTCTACATGGGTGCCTTACAGGCAATTACACATTGGATGGTGGCGACTGTGAACAATACAACCGCACGCTACATCACATGAGACATGTTTGCAATTTCATGTTTGATAGAATCTTTCAAATCCGGCAAAGTTTGCGGATTGCACATGTACACTCTAGATTTTAGATAACCCCAGAACATAGGAATGAAGTCGGGGGATCGCGGAGGCCATTGACCTTACAGTTAAGGTGAAATGTGTCACGTCCGTTCATAATATGCGAAGAGGTCGATCGTTATCTCCATTATATTGGATAAGAAATTCATTAACTTAGTCTATTTGTTGTTGATGGTCTCTCGCTTCCAACATCTGAGCGCGCTTGTACCGGTAAAGAAACATGCGGATTACAGAGCTCAGTAACTTTAAGACCATTGATTTTGGATATCAAATACACGAGATGCACCTTTTGGAGTTTGCATGCGTCCTCTGGTCACTATGTGAAACACTTCCATAACAGTATTCTCAGGAACAGTTGGTCGTCCGGTTCGCAGGTGCAGCCAATTTCTTCGAATTTCATTACTAAATCACGAAGAGCTTGTGAAATCCATCGGCCTCGTATTTGGCGATGGCTTTGACGGTAAAAGCGCCAGGTTTTCGCAGCATTCATCTCATTTTGATAATAGTTTTACCAACTCACCACGAACGAAGTCATTTTTTTTTTTGGTATCCGCGAGATCCGACTGAAGAACTAACATTCCCACCCTATTTTTATCCGTTTTCTACTATGACTATCTGGCAAACGATATTCCGCGATTGGTATTTTGTCTCTGTTTTTAAATTTTCTTCGTGCCCCTTGGTCGTGTTTTTTTTTGGGGCCGTTCGTAGAGCTGATTTTGTGCGAGCGTAACGCGTCCGTTTATTGCAATAACCATACTGTTTCAACGCTCTTTAGGGTTTTCACAAGCGCTGAGCATTTTGCGATGAGAAAAGTGGGTGTTGCCATTGGAATATTTTGAGTTTCTATAGCCATAACCGCAACCGTGAGCACCATTTTGTTGCCGTTCACAGAATCTCGAGCTCATACCTCTGAATAACTAGAAATTTCATCTCGATCGGTTGAACGTACTGGTCGCTAGAGTTCCATAAAACTGCAAAGTTTTTTTATGACCCGCTGTATATATATATAATGCAGTATGATATTTTTTATGACCCCCTGTATATATATATATATATATATATATATATATAATACAGTATAATAATATATATATAAAATGTTAATTCAAAGGATGGTTTAACTGTTTATGTAACCGTTTAAGAACTGCTCATTTTCTATTGAGGTTTGGTTGCTGAGGTATGGTAGCTAAGTATCGCCGGCCAATGTATCTTGAACTTTTGTTTTTCAACATGGTCGTGGAGGGATTTTGGTGAGTGTTACCGGTATAAAACTAGTTTAAACTACACCGTGGGTCACAAGTCTCACGGCCCCGTCTTCAGTGGTTTATTTTTATTTTTTTCTTTCTTGTTATTCTATGTTCAAAAATTTTTATGAATGAGTTGGATTTTTGTCCATCGTTTGTTGTTCAACTTTTAGTAGTTTTCAAGTTTGTTCAAGAGGTATGTTAATTTTTCTTGTTTAGTTTAATATTTTATATTTTTATCAGTTCTGTAAAATTGTATATTATGGTGTAGTTTTCGATATGTATGTGTATATATATATATATATATATTCTGATCTATGAGAATTAATATTGTAAATAATACCCTGGAATCATAATTTTTAAAAAAAATATTAAAAATTGATTAGAAATAAATTGGTTCACTAAATAACGTTTCACTCGGCATGCGTGAATTTATTCAAAAGTTAATGTGCATAATGTACTAGTTAAATGTATAGAGCAACTTTTGTGAACGTTTCAAAAACATATATTAAAAAATCTGTAAATGACAGTCGCAGGATAGATAAATTACTGATCCTAGCTGGTCAAAAATCTAATTTTTAAAAATTTGTCCTTGCATAATTTTGTTCTGTCCTTTATACCTCGATTGTTACAGCTTTGTACTCTGCTATTGGTTTTGATGTAAATAATATTTTATTGGACATAGATTAGTATGAAGTTGGGGCTTCTTAGTTTGGTATGAATCAATAAATTTGAGCATAGTTGTTTTATCTGTTTTTAAAGCAAAATAAAATACGCTTCCGAATAAAATGTGGACTATATTTTATTGTATTTACGTGCATAAATGTTGCACATATCAGCTGTTATTTCATATTTAATGACACAAAAAACTATAAATTAAAATTTATATTACTTTATTAAAATTTACTAAGTTTTTAACTTCATTCAGTTGGTATGAAACTTCGCAGTCATGCTTTAGAGACCACTAAATACTATTTAAATTTTAAAATTTCAAAATGCAATTATGGAATTTACGTAACGTTTTCGGACGATTTTTTGTACTCTACCTAATTACATAATTTATGTAAGTTACATAATTTACGAAATGTCCAAATGCAGATTATAGTATTTTTATTTTTATTATTATTTAGAGAATAATCTCTTTAACCCTTTCGGGCCTCATATACTCGTAATAGTATATGTCTTTTCGTCAAATATTATTTTGTCTTAATAATTATTTAATAAGGTGACTGGTATAAGCTTTTTATATTATGATTTCAGTTATATTTTGACATTTAATAAAAACAGTAATAAAAAAGTTTATTTAATTATTTTTGCACAACTCGTGATTCCTTTATTGTATGTACATATTTTACTCTGTAAATGTAAGATGAATGTTACTTTTCTTAACCAATCATGCGTGATAGAACTAAAAAAAACATTAGAAACTTGTAATATCTGTAAAACACTGTTTCCAAACGTCCCCAAAAATCTTCCTTAGCTTATTATCATATAAATATGAATTGAATAATACACATAATGTGTACACCCGCTACATTTCTGACAACAAGTTAACTTTTAAACATCGTTGTATTTATTCGAATAACTACGAGAAGTAATAATAATTTTGCTATCAAAATGAAAATAAAATCGAACCCGAAAAGATTAAATTTCTTTGTGGATTATAGTGACGATTGTAATAATGTTGGAAACCATATTAATACATGTACACATACCTATTTTTTATATCAGAATAATAAGAAATTACTACTTACGTTTTACGTTTTTAATGTATTTTTGTAAGTCATGTAAATACTATACACGACATACTCGTGTGAATACATTTGAATGCATTAAAATCGGATGATATGGAAAAATGTAATACATGCTTGGAAGAGCACATGTAACATATGTTCAGAAAAATATTCTGAACCTATGCGTAACACATCGATTTTTATTTTTTATCCCAGTTTAAAGCTATGTTTAATTTGGGACTGTAAGCTACAATGCAAAATGCAAACTCTATATCGCGCAATATGTTTTTAATTTGTTATGATATTATAAACATTTTCTAATACATCTGGAGCATTTATGATTTTAGGTAATTTGTTCGTCCGCCGGTAACAGTCAAAGTAAAACTGCTTGAGAAATTTTTATTGAGTTTATTTTTAGATAATGTATGAAAGATACTGCCATTCACACGCGTTATGGGAAACAAAATAGTGATAAAATGTATAATTAACATACGAATATCCAGACATTAACCTACATAATAGTTTCCTCTGTTTTAGAACGTTTATTTTTTGTGTAAAATTAAGTAGTTTTGCTACTGTTTAACATTATTTACGGAAATTATTATTATTCGATGTCTCTATCTTATATACATATATATATATATAGAGAGAGAGAGAGAGAGAAAGAATTACAATTATACAATATTACAATTATAAAATAAAACCTTAATGGCGAAATATTTCTTTTGGCGTCATATCAGCAAGTTGTGCCCGTCAATGCAAGACATAAACCTGCAAATATCGTATTTTTCTTTTAAAATACCATTCTAATTCAACAAATATACGAGGACATGATTTCTGTTTCCTCTTGATTAGAAAATAGCTTTGTATGAAAATTTTAAAAGTATCAAGATTGTAGAAATAATTTTATTTCTATACGAATTTTTCTTTTGATAAATCCGATCCCGAAGATTGATTTTAAAATTGAGCTCAAACCTGTGTCGGTCCCTCTACCGCGCTGAGGCTATCGCGGTGGAACTGATACCATCTCATCTAAAGATAATATAACATTAATTCATGGGGCGTTCTTTGCAGAAATAACACTTTTCAAATTCGAAAACAGCATTTGTGGTGTGATAATTTAACACAAAAGTTTTCCTCGCCTGTAATTTATAGCAAATTTTCTTGTATTATTATTTTTATTATTATTTATTAACATCTATTTTTAAAGAAAACACAGGTTAACTTCCCATGATGAAGTTTTCTATTCAAAGAAATTTTCCACTAGACCTTCATACTAGCTATCATTAATATGTAACTTAATCTCCATATAACGAAAAATATAATCTGTATAACGATGTTTATTTAATTTTCGTGTATGTACAACATTTAAAAATGGACATCGCTTTTGCGATGTATATATGAATTTGTTTCGCGGTTTATATAAAAATGAAATTATTTATTTATTTATTTAGTTCCAGTCTTTTTGGTTCAAAATAAAACATTTCTTTTCACAATAAAATACATTTCTATCATCAATGTCTCTCACACATTCTGAGGGTCTCAAACTGACGTGAAAGTCTTCGATAGAAGAAGAAGGGACTTGTAGTTTTATAAAAAACATGAATAACACAAACCTGCGCTAAAAAAATTGCCAATATAATTTTTTTTTTTTTTTTTTTTTTTTTTTTTTTATGCGGATTTCTGGAAAAATAATGAAAAACTTCCATCACGTACATATTCATCACAAATCACAATCTATTATTTTATAAATTTAGTATATTTCGGACTAAAAATTTTTAATTTATGTGAGTTTATCAAACAAATATATGCAATTAAAATAGTAAAATGATGCATTAAACTAATAAAAAAGGAAGGAGAATCTATTTCAATACGTAATATTTCTCTTAACTGATAACAACTGGTAAACTGATAATAAATACAATATTTAAAACACAGGAAACCAGTTGAAATCGGATATTTTTTGCTTGCAGGTATCTGCACGCCACCTCACCTTCACACCCCTTTTCACTGACCTTACCTCTACTCCTAAATAATGTCTTTATTTATTTTGTACTGCATGTGTACATGATGTGTTTTTATTCCGATCTGTGAGTTAGAAGTTATAGTAGTGATTTTAACTTATAGTTTTTGATGCATTAGTTTTGTGCTATTTAATTAGAGATTTTCTATGAAAAAATACTGGTACCGATGAATTTCTGGTCATGAAATATGTCCCGTACGAGTCCCGTACGATCTTTGAAAATCTTACAGATAAATTATTTGAATATTTGCAAAAGTTTGAAAACCTTTATGATTAGTGAATTTTTTTAATAAGGAAACTTATAAAATAATATTAAAGACTTTTTTTAAGTTATGGATTTAGTATGCTGATAAAAAATATAGGAAACATAAGCTACGCTTCAGCTTGTATCCCTTATATTAATATGTGTTGTTTTAAACGTTCTTTTTATTAACTTATTCACACATGGCTATAGTGTATAAAAATAAATAATCGCAAAAATTAAAACATATTTACCCAACATTCCCAATTAATGTATGTTTTTCATGTTATCAGTATGTAGTTTATTATATTGATTTCATGAAATTTACTTTATTTCTATTTAACAAATTTTCTTCAAGACGAAATGTGTTACATATGTGTGGTGTAACGATGAATCGTTAAATGAAAGTTTCACTGTATTGTTTCCATACTTATAATCAATTATTTTACTATTAATTTAACAGAATTAATAAATTCAGAAAAAAAATATATAAATAATTTCTCACTATTCATATTATACAGAATTATGCTGAATAAAGCAAATTTGCTCTAATTTTGGAGTAAGTATAAAGCGTTTAAAGAAAACAAATACACTGCTGACCACACAAAATGCAACACTCTGAAGGACATATGCAAATCATGTGAAATTTAGAGCATGTGTTTGCGGCGGTGAAATATGGAAATCATAAACATTGCAGCGTAGACGCACAGTAAAGCCACCCGCATGCACTATATAAGGGGATAGCATATTGGCGATTTGAAGTACGGCAATTGTTTTTTCGTGCGTTTTTTTTCTTTTTCTTTTTTTTTTTTTTGGAGTAAGCTATTTACCTATACGTCATGGAAGACATTGAATGTCTATTGACTAATTTCTGAATTCGACCGAGGAAGAATAGTAACCTATCAGGATTGCGGATTATCCTTTAAAGATATCGGTCAACGTATTGGACGAAACTAAGCAACTATGATGCGGATATGTAATCGATGGATGCTAGAAGGAAAGAAATACCAACAGGGCCGATCGCATCCACGTTGTTTCACTGCTGCCTGTGATGACATACGGTTTGTGCGCATGGTAATGATGGGTCGCGCAGCCACACCAGGAACAAATCAATCTGCTACGCATCATTCGGCATCCCTTTGTACCATTCGACGTCATTTGCGATGTAACGGAATGTCCGCAAGGCGTCGATTGCTCTGTTTACCTTTGACTGCAAATAACAGATGTTTGCGCCTCCAACGTTGCGAGGAACGCGGACATGGACAACAAGAGGGAATGACATTGTGTTTATTGATTAATTCCTCTTCTGTCTGCATCATCGCGATGGTCGATTCGAGTTTGGAGACACTGGGGTGAGAGGCCGCTGAACTGTTGCATTATGCATCGTCACACAGTTTCTGCACTCGGTATCATGGTTCGAGGTGGCATTGGATTTCACAGCCGCAGATCTTTAATACGCATTGCCGGTACACTGAACAGCCAGCGCTACATCTCTGAGGTGTTAGAGCCTGTGGTCCGCCCATACATTTAGCGCTTGTCATCAGTAACGTTCCAGCAGGATAATGCGCGGCCGCACATGTGAAGCAATGTTCAAGAGTTCTTCTATACACATCAGATTGAATTTATTACTTGGCTTGCTAGTTCTCCTTATCTTTCGCCAACCAAAACCGTGTGATCCATGCTTGCAGAACGACTGGCCAAGAATACACCTCCCGCTACTACACCAGATCAACTTTGGCTACATGTGGAAGCCGCATAGAATGCTTTATCCCTAGGAGACTTCCAAAGATTCTTTGATTCTATGCCGAAACGCGTGGTAGTGGTTATACACAAGAGTGGCGTCTACACTAACTACTGATTTTTTCATCATCTACACGTCACAAGAAGCTGTAATTTTGATCGTTTGATCTTTGTACAACATGCTATCTGCCAAGTAAATTTCTCTGTGATATCTCTGGTCCTCCTTTGTGTTGAGACTTGTGTGGTCAGCAGTATAAATGAAAAGCTTGACTTTAAAATTAAATTTTGAAAAAATAATAAGAATTAAAAAATATTCATTAACACAATCAAATTCATAGAAAATGTTAGAATTGGTTAGCTAAACGCATATGTTATCTATTCTCTATCTTAATTTAAATTTATTTTAAAATATCTTCATTTTAAAAAAATGAAATATTTCCAATATCGGATAAAATTTGTAAACAATAAAGAAATATATCTGACCTCAAAATGGTAAATTTGATTGATGATGTTACATTACGTTATCGAGTCATCTACGAAAAGAAAATGAAAGAAACTACAGAAAAAAGAGTATTGGAAAATAAAATATAAGATTCAGCCGCAGTAATATATTTACTTTCTTCAGAAAATGAGTTTTAAAAATCATTAAATATTTCATACGATTTTCTTTTCATATCTAATCCTTGCCCTCTAGAAAAATAACTATATAGAATTCTTAATATTATCATTTTTCATTTATGAGAGGAAAATATATCACACGAATAACATGCAATTTATGTATAAGAATAAAAAAAATTACTGATCATTTATTTTTCTTTTTTAAAAAACACAAATGTTTTTTTTTTTTTTTTTTTTTTTTTTTTTTCAATCGAGGAAATCATAGCTACGGAAAAATATACACAGGATGATTCTGAATTCATGCCACGAACTTAAAGCGTTTTTGTACAGGACATTGTAAAAATTATTTATTGTAAAGGAATGCGTTGAAGTAAAAACATTAGGGGCAAAATTTCTCATTTAATCCAGAAAATTCTTATATGTCTTTGTTTTATTTAAAACAGACATTTCATAATTATAGAAAGAAAATTATTTTCTTTAAAAAATTACGGTATCAATTTGAAATTCTTTAATTAAAAAACCTCAAAAATGAAAAATCTGTTAAACACAGGAAATACATCAAAGAATTAAAAAATACTCCCTCTGTCCCAAATTAGTTGCGACATTTAGGATGAAAATTTTGTCCCAAATTAGTTGCGACATTTCAAGTAGGAGGAGTCATAAGTAACTTCTGATGCAGTTTAGTACATCGACACCAGTAAAATTATACTAGAATGAATATTATGATGTATACTAGGTGTCCGAAGTAATAAAGTGTCAGAATTCTTGAAGACAGTTCTATGCTATTATTATTTTAAAAAATCTTTAAAAAATGGGGCGTGGCTTAAGAGCGTGTGAACCAGGATTTTTTAAACTAATTAATTACTTATTTATGGAATTATGAAGAAAATGTTAAATACGTAAATATTGTTGATTGATAGTATAGCTCTCTGAAAAATGTTCAAACAAACTCATAAAGCCATAAATATCAATAATCAGTGCAAAAGTATTCAAATGTCGCAACTAATTTGGGACAGAGGGAGTATATATTTTTTTTTCAAAAATTTTATTTCACGTCGAAAATTTTCAGAGATGAATTTCACTTTGTAAAATTATAAAATGTCTGTTATTAATAGAGAAAAAATAAACACAGGATATATCTGGTATGAGTAAAAAACTTTGAAATAAAAAAAGCACCAAATTTTCCTTCTAGTGTTTGTACATGATATTGTAACTTGCACCCTAATCAATAAATGATTCATATGCATTCTTATAGAAAAAATTATTGTTATAGTGTCCATAACCAACCCTTAAATTTTGTACCATGAATTTAGAATCACCCAGTGTGTATATATATATACAAGGTGAGTCATAAATATCGAAACAATAGGCTATCTTCTTAAACATTG
The DNA here is from genome assembly GCA_964019185.1 of Maratus speculifer. NCBI lineage: Eukaryota > Metazoa > Arthropoda > Arachnida > Araneae > Salticidae > Maratus > Maratus speculifer. Next base: position 129,295,756 of record OZ025292.1, on the reverse strand, counting down.
CCTCTAGACCCGTACTTTCAATTGCAAAAACTCATAAAAAAGGTGAAATTTCTGATAATATAAGTTGTAGCTCCATGGGGGGTCTATATGAAAAAATACGAAAATTAAATTTTTATACGCCCCCGTAGAGCAAAATTCCCAGTTGGGAAATTATTCCTTATCCATTCCTAATTTGAACAAAAAAAAATTCATCTCCGTATCTGAAAACCTGACAAAGATATTAAAATCCAAAAGTCTCAAAAATTCGTAACTTACACCACTTTACAATGCCTGTAAAAGACGTGTTTTTCATCCATTTTCAAAGCAAAAAAGAGATCGTTCACAAATTGTTCGTTATTATATGTCGGTTTAAGACCGTGCCTGTTATTTGGACATAATAAAGCAGCGTGTTGATTTAATTCAAAACTTGTTTTCTAAACATGTTGATCATTAGCACTGGATGTCTGAATAGATCAAAATATATAGGTCCGGTCCTAAACCGACCCATAGGGAAAAAAGTTCTTCCCGGCACGAAATAATGTTGAGATCATAATCCGGACCAGCCTGGAAAAAAGCTTAAATCATAGCCGGCTCAGCCGTGAATTTTTAGATAGTTTTTTACTTCAGTATATTTAAAAATTGTTATGCGTGGAGGAGTTCTGACCAAAAATACTTAATATAGAATTCTGATTTTTATATTTTTCTTTTTAATATTAAAGAAGCGTCAAAGGCTGTGATGTATTCATTTTATCAATGAAACTCTGTTTATATGAAAATGTTTCACTTATATTTTATTATCGCTAATCCACATCCCGTGCGTTGGAGACTTTGAAAAATGTTATACAGTAAAACCTTTTAAGACGGAATCACAAAGAAAAGAAAACATACATAATAGACAAATGCCCTTCCTAGGGGGGTTAAATGGAGTTTATTTTTTTTGTCAGGTATTATTGTATTTATTTTGCCTGGATCAACATATTTTCTGTTTAAGACAGAATTCCGTTTTAGGCAGATTTTTTCCTCTGGTTTTATTTTGTTTAATTTTTTAGCATTTAAATATACTATTCTTAAAAAATCAATTTTAAAGATTTTTTCTTTTCAAAATAAAAGCGATATTAAAATTTATGTAGTTTTTGTAAAAATATTGATTGAAGAGCAAATCCATCTCAGCTCAGGCAGGGCATGTCAAATCACCATCACAGATTTTTTTCAAAAAAATTCAGTAGTTAGAACTAAGTGATTTATAAAATTTCCTAAAAGGATTTTTCCCTAAAAAATTTATTTCTCTGATTACAGCACTTTAAAGTTCATGATAAAATTGGCAGTTTTCAGAAAAACTGAAAAACGCTTCATTTTGAAATGAACACAATACCAAACATATTCAACATATTCAGTCAATTTATTTTTTATAAACAGTTATTAAACTGAATTTTACTTTGGCATAGTTTTAAAAAATATAGTGGCATTTTTACTTAATTAAAAAAATTAGATTTTAAGTACAAAATATATAATTATTAGTGAATTTAAGATTTTTTTTCAGAATGAAAAAAAATATTCTAAAGCTAAACATTGATGGCAATCCAAAGACCTTTAATGGGAGTTTTACAGCAAATTTTATTTTAACTCTAAGGTGCTTACAACTTTTGTAATTCAATTTTAAATTATGCAAAATTTTGTAAAATCACTACTTTTGAAATGCAATTTCTCAAAAACACCATTTTTTAAAAATCTGATAATATGCTCAATTCATACCTTATTAGTCTCTAATAAATACCTTATAAGCAAATCGTGTGTTTTTGCTTAGAATATTTTATATGATTTTTTGAAAATAACATGTTGTGTGTATTTTTCAACAGACCACAAAGGCAAGTTCTTCCTTATTTAACCGAACTTGTAATGTAATTAATATTTCAAACTAAAAAATACATCACTAGTACATAATTATTACTGTTAAATTATAGCTAATCATTTGCTTAAATTTAAAATTGCGTAAAATACAGCCAATAATAAAATTAGTATTGATCATATGTCATTTCATTCCATACTCATAAATGTGCTAAATTCATCTACAGTGTGTTAAATATTTTGTTATATAGTATGGATATAATATATTAAAATGCAAATACATACATTACAACTGAATTAGATTTTTTTTTTTTCAAGTTTAGTTTTTTTCCAATTAGTTTTTTTTTCTCAGGAAACCAGAAGATCAAGCTTTTTCTTATTTCTCTATATTTATAATAATATTTTTTAATGAAAAAATAAAAATATGCACATTATTATGGCAGATAAATATAAGCTAATCTTCAAAAATTCCTATTCATAAAATTAAATAAGCCAAACCCCTTAAAAAAAATCTGCGCTTGTGATGCATTTTGACTTTGCTGAAAATTACTCACTAATACTGCCAAATGAAGTACAAAGCTACCACTGGCAGAATACTCAGATATCGTTAGTTACCTGCACAGCATACTTTAGAGAAGAAATAAAGAGTTTTATCATAGTTTCTGATGATTAACGCATGATACAGCTCATGCTGTTTGTGACATAGAAAAAGTAAAAAAAAGAATTATTTAAGTTGTACCAATTACAAACACTGGAATCACCTGTGTATATATCAGATGGAGCTGGAGCACATTTTAAAAACAAGTATCAGTTTTATGAATTGCACAAAAATAAAATTGTACTAAAGTAGAGGATATTTTCAGGTACTGGCCATGTTAAAAGTGCATGTGATGCTGAGACAAGCACTATGCAACAAAATTTAATCTCCAAAAGGATCCAATAAAAGCTATCCAAAATTCTGTCTCATTTGTTGCTGAACTAACTTCTCTGCTAAAAAATAACATTCTAGTCCATCCAGACAAAAATATTACTCAATCCTATAGAACTAATAATGAGAAAGAATATGCTAATGCAAAATCTATTGTTGGTATTAGATATAAACATTATAGGGTGATTGTAAATAATGAAAATTATATGGAACGAGCAAGTAAAAATGAATTGACAAAAGTTGAAACCTTCAGCCAAATGAAAAGACAATATTCAATACATAGTTTCCAAATCGGTGATGTCATTGGATGCATTTATGAAAATAATTGGTGGATAGGACAAATCAATGGTATATCAATCACAAGAACTAAATGACATTAAAGTATCATTCATGTATTTAACATGGTCCATAGATAAAGCATTCCAGTGGCCAAAAGAATCTGGAAAGAAAAAATATGAATGTGCAACCATTGGAAAATGTGCTTCTAGAAACAGAAAAATCAGTTACAATAGGACAATCTGAGCGACTTCATACCTTCAACGATAAGGAGTTGAAGTTAATTTAAGAAACCTTCACTACCTAATTCTTCTGTTATGTATGTATTTGCACATTAATATATTATATCCATACTACATAAAAAAAATTTTACACACTGTAGATGGATTTAACACATTCATGAGTGTGGAATGAAATAACATATCATTAATACTAATTTTATTATTGGCTGTATTTTACGCAATTTTAAATTTAAGCAAATGATTAGCTATAATTTAACAGTAATAATTATGTACTAGTGATGTATTTTTTAGTTTGAAATATTAATTACATTACAAGTTCGGTTAAATAAGGAAGAACTTGCCTTTGTGGTCTGTTGAAAAATACACACAACATGTTATTTTCAAAAAATCATATAAAATTTTCTAAGCAAAAACACACGATTTGCTTGTAAGGTATTTATTAGAGACTAATAAGGTATGAATTGAGCATATTATCAGATTTTTAAAAAATGGTGTTTTTGAGAAATTGCATTTCAAAAGTAGTGATTTTACAAAATTTTGCATAATTTAAAATTGAATTACAAAAGTTGTAAGCACCTTAGAGTTAAAATAAAATTTGCTGTAAAACTCCCATTAAAGGTCTTTGGATTGCCATCAATGTTTAGCTTTAGAATATTTTTTTTCATTCTGAAAAAAAATCTTAAATTCACTAATAATTATATATTTTGTACTTAAAATCTAATTTTTTTAATTAAGTAAAAATGCCACTATATTTTTTAAAACTATGCCAAAGTAAAATTCAGTTTAATAACTGTTTATAAAAAATAAATTGACTGAATATGTTGAATATGTTTGGTATTGTGTACATTTCAAAATGAAGCGTTTTTCAGTTATTCTGAAAACTGCCAATTTTATCATAAATTTTAAAGTGCTGTAATCAGAGAAAAAAAATTTTTAGGGAAAAATCCTTTTAGGAAATTTTATAAATCACTTAGTTCTAACTACTGAATTTTTTTGAAAAAAATCTGTGATGGTGACTTGACGCATATCAGTACTGTCTGCCTGAATTGAGATGGAATAGCTCTGAACCAAATTTTACTTATTTTATACACGTATTAGGTCAGTCAGAGGCTTTGATTTTAATACGGATTGTTCGAGACCGGGATTTAAAATTTCGTCCAGAGCAGAACTATGTATCTCCGGTATGAAAAATGCGTTAGGCCCGGATAGGCGAGTCTTCAGAAAAAAGTAACGTCTCGGTCCTGATTTGGCCTGAGCTCAGATTACAGATTTTTTAACAGCCTCTCCAAAACGATAAAAAGCTTGATGCTGTGAGAGCTAAATTTCTAGAAAGACTTAATCTGCATCTTAGGAAAGCATTTTTTTAAATAACTAATGGGCAGTAAAAGAGTACATTTCGTTTTTCAGTATAATGACTTTTTTCCCAACAACTTCTTGTCTTTAAACTATTAAAAGTTAAGAATTGTTAAAGAAAAAAAGTACAAACTTGAAACATGTTAATTTTTAATTATTTTACATAAGTTTTGTTTAAAAAAATGAAAAATTATTTACTTTTGAAAATATGATTTTTTAAAAGTTATTACTTTTTAAATAAATATTTTTAATAGTTCTAAGATAAATATTGAAAAACATAAACTCCGAAAAAAAACAAAAATCCGATTTTCATTTTTAATTAAATAGAAAAAAATTGAAATCCGATAAATAATGTTTGGAGTTATAACGATTTTTAACAATCACATTTAAACCAGAACTAACCATATAATTTTTTTTAATTTTTATGAAAAATTTTAGAATGTGATTTTCTTAGCAAATTATATGGCTAACCATCACAAAAAGGAAAAAAAAAATTCTAACTCAAAAAATAGATTTTTTACGCGTTTCCTACAACTGTTAACGTAATATTGTCTTTCAAATTGCGCGCATTTCAATTTGTGTCTAATCCCTTAAAACCTGATGAATTATTCAAACGGTTATAACTCCGCGAATTTTGAAGATATGAAGATGCAACTTTTTGTGTATTATTCAGGACTGGATAAGGAAAGTTTCCCTAACTGGAAGTTTTATCCTACGGGGGCCGTATAAAAAGTTAATTTTCGTACTTTTTCAAATAGACCCCCCCATGGAGTTGCAACTTATCTTATCAAAAATTTCACCTTTTTTTATGGATTTTTGCAATTGGAAGTATGGGTCTAGGGGCAATAATTAAGGAGATAGCCTATTGTTTCGATATTTATGACTCACCCTGTATAGCGTAATTTATATGAAATATAATAATCTATGTAATTATAATTTGTAATTTGAATACATATAATATAAAATCACAGAAGAATCATTTTCTCAATGACAATGTGTATATAATTGACATATTATATGACTATATATATAGCATAGATATAAAAGCTATCTAATATTAATCTATACTAATAATAATAAAAAAAAAGTTTGGCTTGGTATATGTACGCATGTATGTGTGTGTTGACTAACGAAATCTACCGCACGTAAAATTCTGGAAGAATTATGCACCATGCTTTTCCGACTCCCTATAACTGTGCGGGTTTTAAAGATATGAAGATGCAACTTTTTGTGTATTATTCAGGACTCGGTAAGGAAAGTTTTCCTAATTGGAATTTTTCTCCTACGGGGGCCGTATAAAAAGTTAATTTTCAAATAGACCCCCCATGAAGTTGCAAATTGTCTCAAAAATTTCACCTTTTATATGAATTTTTGCAATTAGAAGTATGGGTCTAGGGGCAATATTTAAGGACATAGCCTATTGTTTCGATATTTATGACTCACCCCGTATATATATATATATATATATATATATATATATATATATATATATATATTAAAGAATTATGCACCATGCTTTTCCGACTCCCTATAACTGTGCGGGTTTTAAAGATATGAAGATGCAACTTTTTGTGTATTATTCAGGACTCGGTAAGGAAAGTTTTCCTAATTGGAATTTTTCTCCTACGGGGGCCGTATAAAAAGTTAATTTTCAAATAGACCCCCCATGAAGTTGCAAATTGTCTCAAAAATTTCACCTTTTTTATGAATTTTTGCAATTAGAAGTATGGGTCTAGGGGCAATATTTAAGGACATAGCCTATTGTTTCGATATTTATGACTCACCCCGTATATATATATATATATATATATATACATATATATAGAGAGAGAGAGTCCGGGACACATTTTAAAATAAATTTTAGTTATTGAGTTAAAATTCTGAATTTCTTGTGATGGTTACACATATTATTTTTAAACAAAATCACACGATAAAAGTTCTCTTTAAAAAAAATTAAATTATGAAAAAAAAGTGGTGTAATTTTAAATCATTAAAAGTCTAAATATTATTGTTAGAATTTCATTTTTTTATTTAAACGAACAGAATAATCTAAATTTGTATTTTAATTCAGCATTTTAAAAAATATTAATAAAAAATTAAATACTTTTAGCAAAAATGATGTAATTATATATATATATATATATATATATCAAAATTTTCTGAATCAAAGTTAATATAAAATATTTGAAAAAGACAACTTAAAAATTTGAAGCATTTATCTTTAATAATTCTTCATTTATCAATATAAATAAGAGAAATTGTGAAAAAACCATAAAAAAGAAAAACGCATTTTTACAACAAGTTATGATCATGCCAACCACACTTTCACAGCTAAATTAAAAAATATATATATCTTTTTATTCAGACATAAACATGGTTTAAGCGTCATGTTAAGCACAAAAGACAGAAGAGTTTTTATTGCTGTAATTAAAGAACAAATGAAGATTTTTGTATCCAACGCCTATTTAACAAAATACAATAAACCACTCAATCTCCCCACTCCTCCCAAAAAGTCTCAAATGAGAGGCAATTAAAAATGCTTGGTTTTATAAATAATTTGTAAACGTCGAATACATAATGGTTTCTTAATTTCTAAATGCATAATCGCTTTTCAGACATTTGGATAACTCGTAAATTATTATTGTTCATTTTAATTGGTTCTTACGATAGATTTCCGTTATTTAATTTTTTTTTGTCTTTATTATTATGTGTGGTAGTGTGGTCTGAAAAAACTCAAAATTTGTTTTTAAAGTCATAAAATCATGGACAATGGGCAGATTAAAAACGCTTGGTTTGTATAAAAAAAGAAATAAAATCGGTTTATATCTTGCCATCACGCATATGCTGTCAAATTTGCGGAAATATTAATTAAATAAAATAAATAAGAAAATTAATTTTTAAACTTTATTTTTATTATATTAGAACCTTTACAAAGGTAATACTAGAAATTGTTATTAACATAATAAATCATGATTAAATATCATTTAAATCCCTCCAGATCTTGTGCCCGTGCATAAAATCTAAAATTTTTCGCAATTTTGCACAAAATCAAAGTTTTAGAAAAAATGCATAAATTTTTTAATTATTCTCTTCACGAATGTAATATCCGAAATTCTTATGCATTAGAATAACAAAATATAATGCTTAAACGTTAGCTTAGTCCATAAAATCTCCCAGTGTCACAATTCCTCTTAATTTTCGAACATTTACCAAAACTTTACATTTTTACAAAATGTCTTTTTTATTTTTCTAAATTAGCATCTTCACGAATTAAAATACTAAAAGTCTTACATATGATACATATGTAGTTATGTACTGTGTTGTGCTGTAGCTATTTTATGGATTTACATCTGCTTCTTATGTAGTATCAGAATAACAAAACATAATGTTAACGTTTAAATCTACAATATCTTCCGGCCTTTCACTACTTTCAAAGTTAATGAAATTTCGAAAAATACAAACAAATGTAGATCTCATTAAAAAAAAAAAAAAAAAAAAAAAAAAAAAAAAAAAAAAAAAACACTTACATTCTTTTTATTGTCGGTTTTGTTTCTTGAATACAAGTTTAAATATTTAAAAGCAATATATAGCAGACCATTATTATTATTTAAAAACATAAATTCTTTAATGGAAAAACTAAATTTTTGTAAAGAGGGTCAAAAAACCAAAAAAATGATGTTGAACAATTAAACATCACCGTTTCAACTCATTGCTAACTGAAGGAACTTTGATGAACATATTTATGGATTAAATAAGACATTGTTTACCATGACATGAAAGTCATTCTTTTAAAACCATCCCACTACTCACCTCCACAAAATTTTCTGATGCTTCTGTTATAAGACAGATATAACGTTCAACTGCGTGTGTGTTTACTGGGAATGTCTGGAAAATTAGCTTTCCGTCTGGAACTAAACCATTTTGAATTCGTGATGTAATCTTTAATGTTAATTTATCTTAAGTGCATACTGTGTTTATTTTGCAAGAAATATTTGTGTATTTACGTCTGATTACCCATTTTTAAGAAAACAAAGTCTTGTGTGGAATTTCATTTTACATCGAAAATAATCAATGATCTTTTTTGTGAGATGAGATAACGTCAGGCATAGTGAGATAGTATCTGAAATGAAAAAGGAGTGCAGCGTAATATTCAGGCTATGTAAAAAATTAGTTAAGATTGAAAAAACATAAGAACTTGTTAAAAGATTGGAAGTTGTCATTCAAGTCATATATTAATATGTTTCTAGCATCATAAAAGAAGTTGATGATAAACGATTTAAAAATTCCCCAAGGAAGTCACCATGAGAGATCACAAGGCAGGAGTAAAGTCTTAACTGGGCCTTCTTAGGGTTCATATCATAAATGAAATACTTATTGTGTCTAATGCTAATTTAATATGTATATCTTATTTATATATTTATTCAAGAATTTCATTTTTTTTATATGTGAGCTTAATTTTATTTTAAATTTTGTCTTTATATATGTGTCAAATAAATATTCAGTAATAAAGAAATTGGTATTAATTTACTCAATTTCATGTCTATTTTTGTAATTAATTTTCTAATTCTCTGTGTTTTCAAATATTATTTCAATGTAACAGCTTTATTATTATTTTTGCTTAAAATAGTAATTCTCTAATTGAACAACCTTTTCTTCTTTATTTAAATTATGATATTCCTTCATCATTCATTAAAATCTTCCATTTTACGATCTTTTAACAAGTAATCAATTAATAATTTTATCAAAAGTATTAATTAAATAATTTATAAAATTATCTTTCATGGTGAGAAGGTCTCGCCCACCACTACATAATGATGCATTCTTTATAATTATCAATATCCTCTCTGTAATTACATTCGCTACAGATTTATTGGATTTCTATCGAATATTCATTGAGGAAAATAAAAATGATAATGAGATACTTAAAGCATTTAAGTACCCATTTGTTCATTTATTTATCTTGTTTATTTTTTCCCTAAAATATCACAGTAACTTTTATACTTTTGACTTGTCGTAAAGTGCATGTGTACCTATTTAATTCTTTCTTTTTTGCACAAATTAATCCAAAAACTTTACATTTATTAATTTTCTTCTTGATAGTATAGGTTTCCCTTAGAACGTCCTTATACATATTGGTATATAATTCAAATGATCTACCTAGTTTAATTCTTTTAAAGTCATTTACACATTTTTCAACATGACCTGAAGCTCCCCATTTTAGAAAACAAAGGTTATGGAATGTTGAACCATTCAAAATAATCTACAATTCACTGTATTAGGTCTTCTACGTCAACATATATCGATACATTTAATTTTAAAGAAGTCAAAACGTTATTTCTAAAATGTTATCCAGCAAAACTGTAACGAAATGTGCTATTTACATTCCTGGAAGGATAATATGTAAATAATATGTCCATAATCATTATAAATAGAAATAAATTTAAACAAAGAAATATACATTTATTTGTACCTTCTTGCTTCGTTTAAAAAAATAACAATGAAATATCTATAAATTATGAATTAAATAAAAAGCATAAATTTCATTAATAAAAGATCAAAGAACATCTTTTATTTATTGCTCATTAAAAAAATCAATATTAAAAGAAATGACGTTATTTTTGGTATGTTTTCAGGTGGATGATTATAGATGAGCTTCTTTAAACTTTGGACTTTCAAGAACTAATGATGGTCTATTCCGAATAAAATATTCGTAAAATGTATTGAGACTATGTAATTAAAATTATATTATATTTACCTTTAAGCATAGTATAATCAGTTGAGCGTGAAACAAGATTAGCTTTTATTCTCAAATTAAAAAAAAATAATAATCAATATCATTTATTAATAATAGCTTTCATACTGAGATAATTTAAAAATAGAAATTTTTTTTTTGTAAATATTTAGTCTTTTTTCTAAAACGTTTTACTGTTCGAGTTTTTATTGTAAAATAATGTTACTATAGTGGTATTATGCAACAAAATTTACATTATTAATATTTTTGTTGGATTTTATGATTTTAGAATATGCATCCCTTCGTTTAACCGCTTCCGTGATATGCTTGTAAGTAATACGGGCAACGTGTTTTTTTCCAATCATGATTTGCCCGTACCAAGTACGGGCATCCTTATTCCGGTCGTATTTTTTATTGTCCCCTTTAAATTTTTACTGTAATTTTCGCATTATTTAATCAGAACACTTTTCTGATTCAATTCGGTAAAAAATTCTATTTTGAGTAACCGGTGATAAAAAATAAAAAATTATGTAAGGGTATAAAAAAAAACATTATTTTAATTTTTTTGACAAATTTTGATAAGTTTTGATGAATAATTTCAGGGGCATAAAATAAATTTTGCATATGCAACATATCACAAAAAATGTTAATTTCAATCTTAATGCTAGTGCCGTTAATTCTACATGTTTTTATTAAGAAATGTTTGTTGATTGTGAAAATATTTACTTGAGAGCTTAGTTACATAGCTTCTGAAAAATCACTTTAGTAAATAGAGAGAACTCATTATTGTATTGTAAAAAACTATTCGAAAATGTTTTCGAAATTAACAATAGGCTATTAAAAATTCATTTTTATAAATTAGTCTTTAAATTTTAAAGATAATTCTTTTTATAGAGTTCTAATCCACTAAATGTCTAATATTCTTTCTCTTTTTACATTCTTCTATCTTTACAAGAAGAGAGTATTTAGATTCGTGAAACTCTTCGAATTCCGGTATTCGATCGATTTACACGTTTCAATAATCAGCAATTCAAAAAAAAAAAAAAAAAAAAAAAAAAAAAAAAAAAAAAAAAAATTACAAACAGTAAGAACCGCAGGCAATTTTGGGTGTCTGCGGACCTGTAGTTTTGTGACTCTGTTAGTTTGTCTCTGTGTGACATAAATTTTGGGCCACTCTTCTGCCTCAAAATTTAATGCACGAAATTTAACAAAAAATATATATTAAGGTGGACATTTTTTAAAAAATTTATGCAACAGCTGTATCTCAAGAATTAATGCTCGAGTTTCTATTAAACTTTATACATTGTTATTCCTTGGTTGGAATTCATATGTTTTCTATTTATGGTGTAAATCGCTAAAAAAGTGGCACTGCTATGCTGCATTTTTCACGATTTCCACAATAGGTTTCATGAATTAATGCACGGATTTTAATGAAACTTCATATTCAGCTAATCCTCGATATAAACTGATTATGTTTACATTTTGGGGTCAATCGTCCAAAAGGAAGCGCTTCTCTACTGAATTTTGTTTTCATTTATCGCAACAGTTCTAGAATATCGCAATACTTCTCTCGCAATCTAGAATGAATGCACGAATTCTCATCAAACTTCAGATACAGGTATACCTTGATAAATAAAGTTATTGATTATGCGTTTGTGTAAATCACACAACAGATAGCACTTTTATGCTGCCCTTTTCCCGATATCTTCAATAGTCTTATTTAAAAAATAATGCATGGAATTTCATGCTTTTAGAATCCTCACGATTGGAGTAGATTTTATTTCATTTTCGCACTATGGCAGCGAGTTTTAAAATTGTTATGTGCGACTATAGTTTTGTAAGTTTTTGTTGCAAAAAAAATATTTTACACATAATATTCTTGTATGTGCGTTATAAGATTTCACCTTCATAAACCCTTTTGTGTCTTACTACATGTTACTTTTGTGTGTTACCCTACAAAACGCATAGTTTTGTAGTAATCCATTTTTTTGCAGCTATTTCCTGTGTGTTGTGATATATGTCATTTTAGCCGTGAAGCACACTATAAGATCTATAGAATTTAAAGTATGAAATACAGTAAAATTTAGGTATGCCAAAGAAGTCCTATAACAGATGGAAGCAAACTGCCAACAAAAGTTCTACATAGCCTAATGTAAACGTATAAATATGCACCTCCGTTCTTCTTTATAATTATGTTAAAAATATCATAAATCATGAATTAAATGCATGTTAAAAATCCTTTTAAACTTGTATCCAAAGCTTGTCATTCCAATACATACCATATACTTTTACCGCAATTTTAAACTCAAATTTGCTTATTTCAAATTCATAAAATAACAAACTTTTTAGATATAACTTCCATACGTTTACAATATTAAATTATATATTTAAAATTAACTTTAAATATTTACTTATATCGTTATATGTTATACATTTACATATAAAAAAAAATATTTGTCTATATAAATCTTTCAGGTGAAAATATCAATTCATGTATAGATTCTGATAATTCATAAAATGAACGGAATCATAATATCCCATTTTTAAAAAAAATATTAAATTGTAAAACCAATTATAAATTCATCGGACTTTTCTGCGTCTATTTTATTATTATCCATGTCCATTCAAAAAAATTAATTAATTAATTTAAACATACATTTTTTAATGACGGTTTCTTAAACTTTTATTAATAAATATTACTGTAAAAATTTTAATCTTAATACAAAAACAGTTTTCTAATATGTACTAATAAAATTCCAAAGCAATGCAATCAACATAAATATAAACTGTGACATACTGAAAAAATAATTAAGTTTTCTTATGCAATAATTCAATTTTAAATTAGTTTTTTATGAACGGTTTTATATATCAAGTTGAAATAAATTCGCTGTTATTTCAAATTAACAAAATGATTTTTTTTTCAATATCAATTTGATCTTTAATCAAACTTTGAAAACATGTATGATTAAAAAAGACTTTTTTTATTAATTATTCTGCTTAAAATTATGAACGTAGTATCTTTTCATTTTTATTCAATTGCATCTATATTTGTTAATTATTAAAAGCATTGTTTTCATATCGGAGGAAAATAATTCCATTTGAACAGAAATGACTGACAGTATGTTGCAGTAAATTAAGATGAAGTTTGATTATAATTTATTGATAATCAAATACCTTATTTTGAAGACTTTCATCATTTACAACAGCAATTGAAGGTATCTTATTTTAATTAAGAAATCGAAGATTTGAGCAGCATTTTTTCAGAACACATTTAATTTAATTCATTGTGTCATTAAAATTGTTAGCATTATTTAAGGAGACTATGGACGTTTAAAAAAATGTTTTTTTTTTGTTTTTTTTTTTTTGTTTTCCTTCAAAATAGCGATTTGAAATTTTGTACAAATATCATTTCATTGTAAGTATGTAAAACACCTTAAAAGAAATTTCCAATCTTATTATAGTTTAAAGTTAATAATTTTAAAAAATCTTAAATGGGAATCATAAAATATTCTGTACGTCACTTTTCAGATGTATCCACGATTTCGGAGTTTAATATACAAAACTCTATTACAAACAATTGTGTGTATCGATTTTTTAACCCCTTAAATTCGGACTGTACAAGATTGCAAAATTTACTTCGATTTATTTAAACAGAATTTAAGTTTATTTTTGGGGGGAGGGGAGTGAAGTATCATATTGCTTGTATATCATGCATGTTTTTAATGTATAGTTTTTTTTTTAACTTCTTTGATATAAAAATTTAACGTTAGATGTAGAAATATTTGAATGAAATATGCTAATATCTAACTTATCTCGGACTTAAATAATATGGGAAATATGTTAAATTTGTTTACCAAATGAGATTTCTGTTTTACATACATCTATGTATATATATAGTACTTATTATCTAATTCAAATAGTTGTTATTTAATATCAGTAACAATATTTTTTAAATCGCTTTAAAAAGGTTGCAATAATTCTAATTTATATTTTTAATTTAAAGCTAAGTTTCCATTTATCAAAATAAAATTTCAAAAATCTTTATTACCCATATCTGTCCGTTGTGTTTTAAAATCAATATTTTTATAAAAGCTACAGACGTGTAAAATGTTTTCATTTTTTATACTTACATGTAAAGGAATTTTATCCAATAAAATGTCAGAATGACATATATTAATAAAGTTTAATTAAGTTGTCTGAGACTTTAATCCTTCGTTTGATTAAACTTTACTCATCGATATTGTTTATATCAGGGTGTGCAAAATTACTTTTTATTTCAATTTGGCAGCGTGTATGTATACGTTAATTAAAGACCCTATTCTACTTCATAGCTTTTATCTATACATTTGATTAAAAAAAATAATGAAATCTTGTAGTTTTTTTTTTATTAGATTACGAAATTTTAAGTAATTCTACATTGTAATTCCATTGACATAATTTCCCTATGTAATTCTATAATAACTCTTGATGTAATTTTTAATACTTTGTGCTTAACATAAAAAATATTTAATAATATTTCATTTTAGAAATATTGTAATTTATACGCATAATGTTAAAAATTACAGTAAGAAAGCTCATATAATTTACAAAATTAAGAAATAATTCATTTTATTTTGAGATACTTAGTGTCCAATGTCGTCATATCGCATTTACCATATCGCATCATTTTTATCACTATTACTCCAAATATTATTACTTTAACACAATTTATTCAATTTTTTTGCTTTATTTAATTGATTAAACTTTTATGCTTGTTAAGCCAAGGGGATGACACCTTTTCAATGTTCCAGTTGTAGATATTTATTTGCTGTTTACTCATTACATTATTTGGCAACAGCTTCTCTTGTTTTAATAGTATTCTATGCGCTGTTTTGTGTGGGATTTTATTTTTCTGCGAATGATTTTGATTATTTTATTTTGTTTATTTATAATGACCAATTATTTTGAAACATGATAGTACGTAAAATGTATTATTCACTTGCATTAGTAAACGTTTGACAGATGGATTAAAATAATGTCAAAATATTGTTGCAATGGCATATGTAAATTATATATAACATCAATTTGATGCAAAAATGCCTTTATAGATACAAATAGAGCCTTTCTATATCAATAAGTCTATTTTTTGAAAAACACGTACAGAACCTTATTATTCCAGGTGACGAATTTGTTTTCTTTTTTTTTTTTTTTTTTTGAAAATAGTAATAGAATTTTTAAATCTGTATATCTACATAGATTCTTTCTTAAATGTATGAAAAAATTGAAGTTTGATATGTTTTATAAGGTGACAAGTAAACTATATTATTGAAATTGTTTTATTTTTTTGAGTTTTACGATTATTTTCAAATAACCATTGTTAAATAAGAATATTTTTATCTTTAATAAGCATAGTGTCGTGTATAAATTCTATTTAATTTGTTCTATTTAAATATATTAAACTTTATTATTAATATTGTTGTATAGTAATAATCGTGAACACTTTATTTTGTAATAATTTAAAAGTTTTTATTTGTATTTTTGAATATTAAACAAATGTTATTTTCCGAGTTTCCGATGATTTCCTTCTAAACCTTGTTCTAACCGGACATGTTACCTTCTGTGACCACCGAGCCCATTTGTTTAAAGGAATCCTGCGTACTTTTGCGGGAATGGGAACAGCACGATTATACATTGTGTCTATGAGTGCCCCTTTGGAGATCCATCAGGGAAAAGAGTTTCCCACCAAACTTCTACACTCGAACGCTTCACGAAATTTGCTTTGATCATTACAGAATGAAGGGTATCGTTAAGAAAGTCAGTGATCTCTTGACAAAGACACTGGACCGGATGGATAGCAGGGACAATTGAGGTTTCGGTCGTCTTGTTCCGAAGATATTTCGAACGCAAGATCTCCAAATAGTTCGAACGCTTTACTCTATAAGAAGAGTCCGAGGCCACTTGTGGGCGCGATTCGGACGAAGCGACTCTACAAGATTTTTCAAGGTTTTCCTTGTACGTAACGAGAATTCGAGTCTCTTTCCTGTAAGTCCTCCCTGACGGCTGGGTACGTTGATCAGTGGTGTGTTCAGGCAGTTTTTGCTACATCGCTTGCTACATTTGCACCCCTCGGTGTCAGCGTGGAGGGGCGCGGTCGGTGAGCCACCGGGCTACGACGCTTGGGTCATGTGCCTGGAGTCCCTGCATGTTGTTCCTGGGAGGCAGCGGCGCTGTCATTGTGGCCAAGTATCACTTGGCTCCTCTTGAAGGTCTCGTAACCTACCTGTTGGACCACATGGAGCCTCTCGGCTCTGGATCGTGAAACCTCATAGTTTTCTCGAGTTTACTTTAATGTATTTGAATGTAAACTAACTTGATACTACAGCATGAAATCATTATACATGTTACAACTAATAATTTTTTACATGTGAGTCCTATTTTAAACAATGTAATCTCATTGACTTCAATTTCGCAGGTCTTTTAAAAAATATTTTGTTTCATTTTATTACGCATTTATTTACTTTATCACGGTCGGTTGATTTCAGAACTTGCCGCCAAGTGACGCTTCGGTCCTGTTGTACCCTGTTTGGTTATTCTACAAATGAATCAACTTTGTGATATGGTACCTTGAGTTAAATAAAAAGATTCTGTGAAAAAATACTGGTCTCCAAATAAACCCACAAGTATTAAGCATTAAACTTATGACGATATAAATTGATTGTCGCGAATATAACAGCTTTTGTTCATTAAAAACTGGGTAAAATTTGGATCTAAATCACGTTATATAATGGGACGGTAAATGCGATACAGTTTTATGAAATATTTAAGGTTGTCAAAAAAATTAAGATGACTGTTTGATGTTAGATTTCATTTGAGAATTTTTCTTTTTCAGACTGATGTTAGACTTCATTTTCATAAACTTTATTTCTAATTTTCAATTTGACAGAGATGTTTATTTCTTGAATTACCAAAATATACTTGTTAATTTTGTAAACATCTAAATTACATATCTTAGAGAAGAAACCCCACGTTAAGGTTCTAGTTTTAGATTTCTGTTTTTATATTTAAAACAAATAGAGGCTTTTATACCGCAACTTAAACAATGTATAAAAGAGTGTTTTATGAGTTATGTATTGATAAAATGTAGTTTTCAACAATGAGAAAAATGATATATTATGCATAAAATATAGATACATAAAATGCATAAAATATGGACCGAAAAATAAAATAAAATACGTAGTTTTGTCATTGAAAAGAATAACCGGTGTAATAACACCAACAGATGGAGTTATTGTTCTAGTACATATTTTGCGAAGGATATTTCAAACGACAAATTACGTCGCGAACGCATCTAAAGTATTTCAGACCATTTTGACCGTACATGAAATACACTACAGATTTATATAATAAATAAAGTTTTTCCTAATAAGCATATAGTCCTCATATCACAAAAATTACTTAGTAAATTTTAGATCGTATATTCACTCTTACGTGCTTTTCCAGCGATGAGGTTTGCCAATGTAACAAATTAACAGTAAATAATTAGCGGTTGTTTGTCATTTCAGTGGCTCATAGTCTTTCAGCGCAATACTCGCATTATCATTCTCCTAAATTCCTTCATAACTACGCTAATATTAGCACTTGGTCATGTTACACACAATATCGTTATAATCGCAAGGACACCCTATGATAAAAAATAGCTTTTTTTATTTACCTATACTCAAAAAACTTTTGTAAAATATTGAATTCTTGGTAATTATTTTATCGAATGACAGATTAATAATATATTAAGAATGATTGTGTAATAAGGTATATAAAAACGCGAGTTTTGTAAAAAATAAATAAATCAATAAATAAGTAATTTTAGCTAATTATCAAAATGTTGTAAAATACTTATTAAATGTTACAAAATTCTGTTCCAAATTATGCCCTAAATTTTTTAGGAAGTTTTTTCTACTTTTAAGCATTTTATTTTTTTAAGTTATTATAATTTACAAATAAACAAATCTTTTATAAACAATTAACTGATACAACAATTTTAGACTTTGATACAGTAGGTTCAAGTTACCAATATTAATTTTTAAATAATGGGCAGTATAAATGGAGAAAATTATGATTATACGTGGAAAAATCTTGATATTTAGTAAACTTAATTAAGCTGTCATGAACATTATGTAATTTTTTAAAAGATATTTTTAACTATGAATGTGTAAATTAGGTTAACACTTTCTTCTGTCTTTACAAAAAAAAAAAAAAAAAAAAAAAAAAAAAGTATTGGGTTCGTGAAAATTTTCATATTCTAGTTATCAACGGATTTCTACGTTTTAGAAGGTCATAAACACTATTTGACAGTTTTTAGAAAATATCTGTCTGAGGGTTTATTTCACACTCTGTCTTACAATCTGTCGCTCTCTAAGTCTATTTGCTACAAGAAGGAAAAAATGACGCTCTATTTAAAAAATTAATGTACGGGATTTCACAAAACTTTCTGTTGGATCTTGATATAAATTAGAGCTATTTTACTTTTGGTATATATTGCCCAAAAGGTGGCACGGCTATGCTGCTTTATTTATGATTTCCCCAATGTCTTTATCTAAAGAACTTAAGAACAGATTTTCATACATTTTTAGTTCCTGTTATTCCTTCATATAGTTTGGTGCTAATAGCTTTTTAGTGCAAATCGCTCAAAAAATGTCGCTGCTATGATACATTATTCGTAATTATTGCAATAGTTGTACCTCAAGACATAATACATAGATTTTTATCAAACTTCAGTTAGTATCCGATAGAAAATAGTCCTGATTAGTTTTTGATATACGCATAACAGGTGGCAACGTTTTGCAGATTTTTTTTAAGATTTCCGTAATAACTCTATCTCATAAACTAATGCACGGATTAAAAGAAGTTAGAAGTTGACATACGTTGTTGCTGATTAAATCTTGTTGTAAATCTCCTAAACGGCGGCGCTGCTTAGGTTCATTTTTCAAGGGGTTTTAATATGTATGATTGTATGAGATAGAAGAAAATTCTGAGATAACAACACTCAACAAAATTTTAATTATTGTTTGTGTAAATTGGGTTATAATGCTTTAATCCCCATAAAAAACTAAAAGCGTATACGTGTTAGATGCATTTTTTAAATAATATTTAATTAGTAGAACAATGTCAACTTTTTCATAATTACTTTTGTATTATTACTAAATTTCAAATCAAACTTTTCATAGACCTAATCAAAAACACCAAACCGAATTAAAAATATGCATAATTGCACTTTTAATGGTGTGCTGAAGCTACAAAAAATAATAAATACTTCAATAAAAATTTCCAAGAAATAAAAATTTTATTTGGTATTTAATATCAAACAATGCCAAAGCAAAATGTACAAACTTTAGGGTTATTATTTTACGTGGATAAAATATAAAATATCTAAAATAATTAAGTAAAATAGCTAATGTTTGATGCTATTTTATTTTTTTATTTATTTATTTGCAGAAATAAAAATAATGTATACATATATTTCTGCTGGATAAATAAAATATAGTACACATTAATCATTATTTATTTTAATGATTATTATGATATGAATATTATAATGTTTTAGTAATTGATTTCGAACATTGTTTTAAGTAAATTGTTTAATTAAAAGAAAAATAATTAATTAGTTTCAAAAATATCATATTCTGTTTCTGAAAATGATCGCATTATAATTCTTTCATTTTTTATAAAAGGTAATCAAGGTTAAATTTTAATCGTACAAACTATCTAGTTTTTAATTAATACTGGATAAAAAAATTCTAGAATTACTTTAGGATATTTTATACACTGAAGTTTTTAATAAAATTTAATTAAGTACTTCGATACTTTCAATGGTGCTCATATTATTATTATTTTTTTTTTTTTACATCAGCGCGATTACTAAATTAAGTACATTGATTGAAAATCCAGCACATTGATTTTTACTTTAATGTAAATGAATTAGATTTATTAATTTTATGGCCAGCAGTTTTGTGAAAAAAAAAACATATAATGAGAATTTAAAGGAAATGTATCATTCTTCTTATTTCTAATGATAAATGACAAAATTTATAAAGCATTTACTGTACATAAGCCTGTTGTTCATTAAAAAAATATATATATTTAAATCTAATGAATATATGCACGTATGTTTTGTACGTACTACTGACTGATAATATATTTACTGGATTATTCAGTTTTAAAAATAGTCCGAATAAAATTTCGATTTTTTAATACGTAACCAAAAGCTCACTATTTGCTTCT
Source organism: Maratus speculifer (assembly GCA_964019185.1). Lineage (NCBI taxonomy): Eukaryota > Metazoa > Arthropoda > Arachnida > Araneae > Salticidae > Maratus > Maratus speculifer. Next base: position 129,275,148 of record OZ025292.1, on the reverse strand, counting down.
TCTTATTATTATTATAATCACAGATTGAAGTGGTTACATTATTGTAAAAAAAATTGAATTCTATTTTTAATCAAGCGTTCAATCAAGTGATTTTGTATACATAATTCTGTTTATTGAAATAGTATTTAATTCGGTCAATATTATACTAATGAAAAATAATTAAAAATTTTGAATTGCATAAAAAGTGTTGATTTCGTTAGATAATTTTAATTAAAACTTGAACTTCATCAAAATTTCAAGTAAGAAATAACGAATCAAAAAGGTTATTTCAGTGTAACAAGAAAAATAATGTGGTATAACTTTTATTTTATTTGAACTATGCGTACATTTAGTTAAATTTATAAACGCAAAATCCAAATTTACTATCGTGAGAGAACGAAAGCTTACATATCGACTTACCTTCAATTATACTCAACAATAGTTCCTTACAATCAATTAAAATACTCCATACGGATACACTAAGCTTTCTTTATTTTGGAGTTCTAATCGCTTTTCATTAATTTCTTTTTTTTTTTTTTTTTTTTTTCGTAATCCCAGCTTCATAATCGTATCACGAGCCGTTTCATCGCAGATTTTATTCGTTGATTATCAATGTTCACAGCACATTCTATGTGATTAATACCTGAAACAAATTTTAGCTTCTTCATAACTTGCAAAATATTAAAAATGTTAATGGTTCACTACCACTGAATTAGTATCAATTTCTACATTTTTTTTTCCGAGTGAACAATCTAAAATAATACTATTATATTTTGAGTTTGCATTCAAGAACATCTTTTTAACAAATCAAGATGTTACACTATCTCCTAAATTGAATCCATGACATCCATGACTAACGTATCTCGTTCATGTGTATAAGAAATATGGTTACTTAAACCCTAAGACTAATACTCTTACAGACGAATTGCAAATGCGAAAAAATCGTACAACAAATACCGTATTTACTCATGTATAGGGCGCTCGCGTGTATAAGGCGCACCCCTACTTTAAAGATAAAAATGGCGATTTCTTTAAATCTCGTATATAAGGCGCACCATAAATTTGCTACGCTAATGAAGAATGACCAAATAAATTTCAGTTAAAAAAAAAAAAAAAAAAAAAAAAAAAAAGTCGAAACAAAAATTACACCAGACCAGAAAACAAGACGAAAATGCATTTTTAGACTTCGGATTGTAAGAGAATGACGGGAAATAGGAATGAATGACGGTAAAGAGAATTGCTAATTAACGTTTAGATAACGTCATTAGCTCTGTTGTATAAAAAAGTGCAAGGAATGACATAAATATGCAATAATGTTTCAATTAAGTAACATTTTCCGAGTTTTAGTATTCTCTTTGTATAATTCCTTGTTTCATATGTATCCAACTGCATCCAACAGTAAAAAATTATTCCGTGTATAAGGCGCACCTACGAGTTTTGACCTTATTTTTTGAAAAAAGTGCGCCTTATACATGAGTAAATACGTTATTTTTATGACGCGATGGTTTTTAGAATACCGACTTTATATTGGTTGTATTTTAATTAATCTGGTTCATTTGCTTTGAACCTTGTTTTAGTGTTTTGTCGGGAAAATGTTGAGCGTTTTAAAAAAGCAAAGAGTTATGCATAGTTTATTTTTAAACTGAAAAAACCCACTACTGATCCCCTTGCGCGGGATTTTAAGGGGTTTGAAAATTTCGAACATGACCGATTAAATAATGAACATGGTATTTACCCTGCTCACCGTTTCACATCACCTTCATTGTATTCCTAAAGTTCAAACTATTAATCAACATTACTACCATGAGATCTTTGTTCAGCAACATGAAAAAAAATCTAAATTGTAAAAGAACAAGTCAGGTTTTTCATTCGGGCAACACAGTGCTCACAAAGCATTGTTTAACAGAACATTGCATTGTGTAGCATAATACCTCAGTGTTGGGTAATCCACTTTATTCGCCTTGGGTGGTACCATGCGACATTTCTATGTTCCCAAATTTCAAATCTGTTTAAAAAGGGCCAGATTTTAGAGAGTTAAAAATTAAAAGATGAAAGAGATTGTTAAAAATTAAAAGAAGTATAAGATTTTAAGATGTTAACCAATTTTATCAAACAAAAATTATCTTTTTGGAATGACAAAAACAAAACATAACAAAATAGTTCTAAGCAAATAAATAAATAAATATATTTATTGTTTTTCATATATATATTTCCGTCGAAAGTACATAAGAAATTAAATTTTTATTGTTTACTTCGAAATCTCAATACCTTAAAAGATTTTCTCGTAAAAATCCAAAATTTCTTATATTGACTATTGAATGAAGAAAAAATGCACAACAATTAGTATTTTACAGCTTGTAATTTTTTTTATGTTAACGATTTTTGTATAAATACGGTATAGTGTTTTGGATTAATAAATAAAATTGAAATTTCCTTTTATTTCCTTTTAATTAAAAAAATTAATTAAAATGAACCAAACTCCTTGAAATAATGTAATATTTCTTTTTTTTTCTGATTTTGATGGGTCAATTTTATTAATTAATATTAAGGTTAAGGCTAGAAAAGTTAATTATACAAATTATATGGATGTTAGTTATCTATTGAAATAATTAATTAATTAAATTACTTCAGTGAGTTTTCTGATGTATAAATTTTATTAAACTTAATTAGGTTGTCGAATAAGTTTAACTTATTTTTTTCTACATACTTGTAAATGAAATTCCCTAAATTTATTCATATTTCAAATTATTATTATTTTCTTTTAGCTTTGATAACGAATTAAACCTCTAAAATTTTGAACGAATTTATGATCTGAAAATGTATTTTAGCATTTCCGATTATTTTCTGTGAACACATGAGTGGGAAAATTATTTATGAATTTGGTTACATTTGAAACTTTATAACTAATATGAAACTAATATGAATTTTTGTGTAAAGCATTGAAACGACGAATAAAGCAATTTTTTTCATTAAAAAAAAGCGTTATCCTATCTAATGGAAATTTGTTCGAATCTAATTTTTTATTGTACATTTTACATTTATTAGATTATATAAATTTTAATACTGGCTACATTAAGTGCCATTCCTGAGTTAAAAAGAAATATCAGACATTATCAGACAAATGTCAGATTAATAAAAATTTTTATCTTAGTGTTGGCGATATTGGGTATGTTGTTTTGCAATGGCTAGGGAATTTGCTTTGATTTGTTTTGATTTCAGATTAAATAAAGAGTTTAATATAAATTTCCAAGTTAATAATTAGAATATATATTTATATTTTGACAAAAATGCTTTCTTTTTTTAGGGGGGGGGGTTATAATTACAGTCATGTAAATTCAAAATTTAGTCTTACATACGTGGTATTTATGCCCGCTGATTATGTGCACGAGGAATATAGGCCCTAGGTTTATGTCTCGTATGAGGGTCTATCTAACGGAATCTAAATCGTATACAGCAAGATTTCCCAAGATTTACAAAAAAAAAAAAAAAAAAAAAAAAAAAAAAAAAAACACGAAAATTTTGAACGGTTAGGCCTTTGGGTGCAATTGGGTTCAAACCCAGCACCTCCCGACTACCAGTTTCGGGAGCTGGACCTTTCAGCATCAGGTGGGGCCTTAGTCTTGCAAAGTGCCCCGTTATTTCTTGCATTTTAGATAAAATAGACAAATACGTTAAGAAACATTTTAATGTTCAGATTCATAGTTAAATTGAATTAAGGCGTTTGACACTGTCAGCAATTGTCTTAGTAAAAATTTATTACATTATCGATAAATCCCGCACTGCTAAATTACTTGCTGCATCAAATTAAATGCATTGATTTATCCTTAAGAGAAACTTAATATATCTGCTCATATTAAAATGGTCGTATTTAAAAACTTTTGGGGATTTTCTTATTTTTATTTTATTTTAATTTTTTCTCGATTACAAAAGTGTTTCAATTTCATTCCTATTTTTTATTAGCAGGTGGTTTACGAATAATTTAATAAACAGGGAATATGATATCAAATAGCAGAAGTATGTGCAAGCAGGGATAGATAAATGTAACCAATGTCTTCATGAACCATTTTTAGATGTGTTACTTATAACTATTAAAAAGCCTTTTTTAACACTTTTAGTTTAATTTTATATGTTTTTAAAATATATAAACGAAATCTTCAAATTTCTGGAAAATCAATTTTTCCGTTACATTGCATGCTGAATAAACATTATACACTATATGGCCAAAGGTGACCGGCCACTTCCGATTTTAGACATTTTGTTAAAATGCACGAGGAATTTATCCTAAAACTCTAAGTGTGTAAGTCATAGGGTAATAGGTCATACATTATTGGAATAACACAATAAGTCATACATTTCAATAAAGATGTTTTCCCGAAACTCCATAGGGAAGCGTCAACGAATCGAAATAAAAACGAATATCTTTTGAATAACCCTTTGAAAACTAATGTAGCAAAAGCGTTCAGACTATATATTATGATTAAGTGACTTAATTTAATAAATTTGATTTTCTTAGAATTGGACAATTTACATGCCATTATTTTATTTTATTTTATAGTTTTGTTTGCACGACTAAGACTAAAAAGCATTGGTTAAGAAATCATGCTAAAAAAATATGAAAACAAGTCTGCTAAAATATACTTATAAATATACATATTTAGTAAGTTGCTTTATCAAATTGAATATGAGTTTTAAAAAGAAATCTAAAACAACGTTTCAAAATTTAGTAGAAACTTAACATGGCGTCATTACGACAGAACATGTTAGATAAAATAAGAGTTTTACGATCTTATATGTACTGAGTTCCAAAATACCTGCAATACCTGGTTCGAATCAATGAAATATTTCTGATTCTAAATTTTATTGAAACGAAGTTTTAATAAAAAATTTAGAAAAAATTAATGCTGTGTTTTTCAAATGAATTTCAAATAAAAAAAGTTGGAAATTGCACGTGAAGCGTAGCAAATAAGGTGCGTTCGTACTGTAACGAAGTTTTAAAAATATTCAGATCTTGCTGTTATAGTAGACAGTACTTCGGATACAGTATAGTGACCGAAATCTTCTTTTTTTTGTTCCTGTAAATATACAGGAAGTAGCTTTTATTACACCTCAGCAACGTATATCTTATTCATAAAATGTGAAGTAGTTTAATATAATTTAAACACGCCCCAAACAATGTTTCTCCGTATAGCATTATGTAGTGGAATACTTTTGTGTGGCCCTGTCATTTAATAATAAATATTCTTTGCATCACAGCTTGTACAGAATGTATATTTTAGTGTATATATACTTCATAGGTTCATGTCAATTTTATTATGTTCGAATGAGTGTAACACCATTAAAATGCATTTAAAACTTTTTACCATTGACCGTAATGTAACGAAATACTTTTGATTGTCCCTGTAATTGATCTATGCATCGGATTTTCATAAAATTTGAAATGACTCGACAAAATTACGTAATAATTATTCATTTTAAATTTCAAACGATTAAAATGCATTTGAATTTTTTCCCATTAACCTTAATGTAACGGAATACTTTTGATTGTCCCTATAATTTATCTATGCATCTGATTTTCATAAAATTTGAAATGACTCGACAAAATTATGTAATAATTATGTATTTTAAATTTCAAACGATTCAGTTGGGTAGTTTTTGCGTTGTTATATGCGAACAGACAGACAGATGGACAGACAGACGGACAGACAGACGGACGGACTGAACGACAACTATAGGTGCTACGTATTTACATAATTACGAACGCACCTAAAAAATGAAATATGCATAGCATAATGTATCTAATTTTATACAATTTCTAAAGAAAATTCTTAGATATACTTGAATACGAAATTAAAAATATTTTATTAGCAGATATCATAATTATACGTAAAATTTGGGAAATAATTTTTTTTATATTGATTGCTTGAAAAGTAATAAATACATATTATTTTTCTTTTCTTACATTTATTGCAAAATAATGTGTGTTACAAAATCTTCTAAATTGATTTTAAATTAATACCAAAGTAAAATAAACATAGCATGAAATTTCTAGTGTTAAACAGTTACCACATAAAGTTCTTCGATGTACTTGAATGATAAATTAAAAATGCTTTATTGCCATACATCATAATTCTACATAATCGTTTTTAGATATTATTTTTTTATATATTGAAGAATAATATATGCACATAATTTTTATTTTATTTATTGCAATATATCGTATGTTACAAACTCTTCTGAATTGGTTTCATTTTGCTTTTATGTAAACTGTATTATAAAAATAAACCAAATTAATTAGTTCCCAAAAATATTAAAATATTTTCCCTGAAAATATCTTTTTTTTTTCTAAATTTAGATTATGTCATTTGTATTCAGTAATATCAAAGTTAAAATTTTAATCTGACAAAGTGTCTGGTTTTTAATTATGTATTGAAGAAAAAGTAATCTAGAATTACTATTCGGAGCATATGAAGTGTACATTTTAATAAATTTTAATTAGTTTTGAAATGCTTTCATTGGAGTTAAGAATAATTATTTTTCAATTTACCGGACATGTAATTCAGGTTTCATTAAATTAATTCTATCATCAAACTTGATGAATTTATTTTTAACTTTAATAATGACTTCAACTATAGTAACACTATTAATAAATATACGATGAGATAAGAGTGTATATATTTTTTTTTTGTTTCATTCTTTAAATTAAAAAATTATGAAAATTTTGATGAATGGAGACATTTTCTGACTAGCAGTAATTATATTTTTTATGTTTCTTTAATTTGCAATGGTATTTTATTGGAAAAGATAATTCGGACGTTTGTTAAGTCAAATTTTACAAATTAATATTCATGATAAAATTTTAATCTTAGTAAGTTTCTAGTTTTTTAAATATAGATTTTTATCAAATTTAATTAAGATCTTAGATTGTAGGACTGAAGTTCAAATCCTTTTTTTCTTTTTAAACAAAACAGTAAATCGCGTTGTTTTAAATAATTTTTTGTTTCATTTAGGTACATTTTGTGGCTACGACTTGAAATTCTTTAAATTTTAAATGGGTACATGACGAGAAAAGACAAAGATATGCTTTTTATTTACAGATGAAAGAATTAGTGGAATTATGAACATTGTCCGTATATTTGATGGACTTGAGGATTTGGGGATTTCCTAAATAGGTTTTGATTATTGAAAGTGAAATTTTATCAACATCGTGTAAATAAACAGTTTTTATGCGAACTCTCTACACATAAAATTAATGCATGGATATTCATAAACCCTAATCTCCTAAAGCCTGCGACAAATATTATCAGGGATAACAAGAAAAAAAAACAGTTTAAAATAACTAAACAACAATTCAAAATTTCAATATATATATCAATGCTTATGCTATGGCACACATTCATTAAAAAATATCTAGACTTAATTTTAACAAATCTAAAAGCTTTTAAAATAATTAAAATGTTTTTTTAATGTTTCCTACAGGAGATATTAAGACTGAGGCGGTTATGTTAAATTAGGGATTTCGACTTCTGTACCCTTTGTGACACAACCACCTTTGTGAAAAACACGAACAAATACAAATTATTTAAACTAAGAAACCCACAAACAACTTTTAATACACTTTCCATTTATAATTTTCTATTTTTTTCATTCCTGGAAGCTGTTTAAATTAACTATTACGGAAAGAAGCCTTTATAGTGTTTGTTTTCATTATGTGGAAATTGTTTTCATTTTATAATAAAATACGTTACTATATTTTTTTTTCTTTTATAATTTCTGTATGTCTACGAAAATATTGGGTTCGTTTAAATTTTAAACTATTTTTATCATTTTTATTTTTTTATTTTTATTATGCATTTGGGAAGTGCTGAAAAATATTTGAGTATAGATTGAGTGTTGGATTTTCTGAAAAACTTTTGCAGAACAACGATCAAGACCTCTAGACCCCAAAAGTACAATCAGTAAAAAAGTCGATATATTTTTCAATATATCTATCTGTATATCTATTTGTGTGTATATATATATATATAATAACTTTTTAAGGACACGATAACTTCTATAATTCTGTTCAGAACTCCTTCAAACGTTTACATAAAGTCAAGGGACATAAAATCTCGGTCAAGTTCGTTCATGAGCAAAATCGGAACCAAAGGGTGGAAATAAGGAGGTTTGTGTAAAAATAGAAAAATCCCATAACTTATTAAAGAATTATATATATATATATATATATATATATATATATATATATATATATATTATATTTTATATATCTTTTTTCCTTACTTCTTAATAATATCTACTCTTTATTCCTACCTAATTTAAAACTCGTATGTAAGTTATTATTTTGTCCGATTTGTTAATCAAAATATTATACCCCTTTACGAATTTTTATCAACATATTTTTTTAATTCTTATTTTTTAAATCTTAATCTATAAAAAACAACACTCTTTTTAAAAATCCCTTTAATTTATTTTATATTTTGAGACATTTGATACTTGTAACTTAGTACCATATTTTATTTTTATCAAATTTATTATTTGATGTCCTAGCATGCATTGTGAGTCTGGCGTCAGTATCTTATTACGTCAATATCATTCCGTCGACGATATGGAACTCTTTACCCTATACGCCCCCCCCCATCACTTTCCAATAAGTTGTTTACTCACGTACATTGCTAGGTGAGATTCCCGTGTCCCGGGATTCCGAGTGTCCCGGACGTCCTCTTGAGTCCTAATTGCGTTCAATATTTTATAACACTACGCAGCTGTTCGCTATTAATCCAGATGCATTTATAAGATTTCTCATCATGTGGGAATTGTTTCTCATTTCTATGTTTAGCAAAATAAAAGTAATTCAAATGTCAATGGCATCCACCCTGAATGCTCACACATTGCCTTGCCATATTTACACTTTGGGCATCGAAAGAATGACGCGACTGCAGGTAAACATATTTGTGTTTCCTATTGCAGTTGGCCGATGTTAATCCTGATGACTAAAATACTCATATAAGTTGACTAGTTTTTTTTCTTTTCTTTTTTCAAAGATAATACGATTTTTCACTAGTTGCCAGTGTTCTGAAATTTGTGTATCTGTGAATTTAATCCGTTTACTACTTGACAAGAAATATTTACAACTCAACGCACATATATATTACAAATTTAAAACTTTTTCGCCAAAATGAACCTTTATACTATATTAATTTCCTTTAAACAATATTTCGTACTTAGTTCAACTTAGTGATGGGCGATTTTCGAAAATTTCCTATTCGATAAAAATCGTTATCGTAAAGAAGCACATTCGATAAAGTCATCGATTAATTTCGAGAATCTACACTCGAGATGTTTTACAATCGATTATTAAAATCTTTTTTATTACATGTTTAAAAAGCACAATTTAGTAAATACATGGTAACTGAAAACAAATGAATTAAAAAAACAACCACAAACCGAAAGGATGTTATAATGGAGCCGCAAAGGTAGAAAAGTCATGTAACGGTGTTCCTTGGTTGCAAAAAGTTGTAAAGTCGCGAGAAGTGTCTAGAGTAGCAAAATAGCCAAAGAAAAAATAATCAAAAGCACTCCTAGTGTAAAGAACAAAAAGGATATTAAAAGTGATCAAAATCTTTTATTGATTTTTGTACATCAATTGAGATACGATCTACAATTCCCCCATTATTCGAAGACTTTCTATTGAAATACTTTAAACGGACCTCCCAGGGAGCAAAGTAGTGCAGGGGCAATGAAAATGCATAATATGAGTAAATGGTCATTAGGCTTTCCAAAAATACATCGCATGATGGGTGACGGTTAAATTTATTAAAGAGCTTCCCGCGGGGACAAAGTTTGGGGGGATGAGCGCGGGAGGTATATAAAATAAAATGGTAATTGCAAAGCTTTCTAATGGTATATCACGAAAGAGGAATCAACAAAAGATATAAAAACCCTCCCCTTAAAATTCCATCTATTGCAACACCCAGAATACAGTCTGTCCTCACTGTTTGCGAATTTTTCATACATTATAAATTATATATTGAAAGTCTCCATAAAAAAAAAAAAAAAAAAAAAAAAAAAAAAAAAAAATCAGATCTGAATTCACAAAAACGAAATGATTTCAAAAAAGTTTGAAAAGCGCTTCTGTAAGGAGGCCAAAGTGAGGAAAGGAGAAGAAAGATTTATAATATTAAAGAGTGGTTTGAAAACTTTTCGATGATAAGTCATATGACGGGTCCATAAAAAAAGCTTGTAATTTACTCTTCACTTCTACACTATTTTTTTTCTTCCCTGAATACATCCGGAAATCACGCCGCCTCGCTTTAAAATGTTTACATTTAATAAAATATTTTTACCAAAGGGATCCATCAAAAAATCACATTTAAAATGAAATTTATTCTCAAAATAGCTATGATTTAAAAAAATCACACCTCATCGCTCCCCTCCCCCTGCGGAAATTCAACCCCAGGAGGAGAAACGTTCATAATAGTAAAAAGAGTGGTTCGAAAAACATTCCAATAATCAATCACATGAAGGGTCCAAAAAATTTTGGAATTTACTCCTCACCCGCAAGTTTACTTTTTCTTAACAGAATACACCCTGAAATCACGCATCCCCCACTTTAAAATCTTTATAATTAGAAATTTTTATTAGAAGGTTCCATGAAGAAACCACTTCTAAAATGATAGTTATTCTTGAAATAGCTACTATTAAAAAAATTCACTCGCCTTAGCTTCTCCGTCATGAAATTAAACTGCAAGAAGAGAAAGGTCCATAATATGAAATAGTATTCCGAAAACTTTCCTATAACATACCACATGAAGGGTCCAAAAAAGTTTGAAATTTACTCCTCACCCGTGGCCGTAATGTTACTTTTTCGTCCCAGAATGCACCCGGAAATCAGGCAGTCCCAATTTTGAACTTTTGTATTTATGAAATAATTTTTTCCGGAGCGCTCCTCTGAAAACCACACCTAAAATGATATTCATTGTCAAAATAGCTAAAAAAAAAAAAAAAAAAAAAAAAAAATCATTTTCTTATTGATCGCCTTCCCCCTCCTAAAATTCAACTCCAGGAGGAGAAATATTCATAAAATGAAAGAGAGGTGCGAAAAAATTCCGATGATATATATATATATATATATAACATGACGGGTCCAAAAAAGAGGTTGAAATTTACATGTCGCCTGTGGGTTCACTCATTTTTTCCAAAAAAACACCTAAAAATGACGCATCTGCCACTTTAAAATATTTATATTTAATAACTATATATTTACTGAAGAGTTCCATAAAAAAACTCCACATCTAAAATGATATTTATTGTCGAAATAGCAACGATTTAAAAAATTCAAACTCTTATCACTTTATCTCCCCCCCTTCTGAAATTCAAGCGGGTTAAAAAAAAGGTTTGAAATACATGTCACCCGTGGATTCACTCATTTTTTCCAGAATACACCTAAAAAATGACGCAGCCCCCATTTTATATTTAATAAATAATATTTACCGGAGAGTTCCATAAAAAAATCCACACCAAAAATAACATTTAATGTCCAAATAACTACGATTTAAAAAATTCACCCCCTCATCGATTCCCCTGCCCCTCCCCCTCCTCCCCCATCCCTCCTCCCGCCCCTTAAAATTCAACTCCAAAAGTAGAAAGATTTATAATATAAAAGCTTTCGTATATGCCTCTCATTTCAGCAAATCTCATTCCGATAAAGTCAGTCAGACATTTCGAGAAAACTAATTTCTTCGCGATGGAAATTTACCTTAATGAAATAGCTTTATCGAAGGATAGCGATTTAACCTTGATAAAAGCGGCACTTCGAGAAGCTTGCTGTTTTCTGATGAATGCCTTTTTTCGATAAGGATGCTTTTCATTCTCGCTGAGAATGAGTAGGTTTATATCAAGCAGAGTTTTGTCGATGAAGCTTTGTGAAATAAAAGTTTTATCGTTAAACGAGGTGCAGAAAGAAACATGAGAGTATGACAATAACTTGTGAAATGAAGACCTAATTTTCAAAGTTTCTCGTATTTTAGTCTTACCATGCTGTCACGTACCTAAAACCCACCAATAAATATTATTTATTTAAAAAATTTTTCAAAAAGGGGGCTGGAGAACATATGTTTAAAACTGTAGCGATTTCTGCAATACCTACCAATTTAAGTGTTTTTTTTCATCGAATCATTCGGTAAACATTATTTATCAGATGTTAAAAAATTAAAATGTCTGCTGTAGGAAATTGAGGGCGAAAGGGTGGACTGACGGGGGGCGGGGGAGGGGATAATTTTCACTTTTTTAAACCCGTCATATTGTATATCATCTTGAAGATCTCGGGTCACTCTTTCATATTATGATGCTTTCTTACCCCCCCCCCTTCCGAATTTCGTTCCCACGGGGGGGGGGGAGACAGTTTTCGAAGCTTTTTGCGTTTTTATCATTTTAGATCGAATTTTTGAATTGAAAACGTCCTTAGGCGCATTGGAAAATTTTTTGAGATGGGAAAAAACCATTGAACTAGACACATTTTTTTACAGTTCATTCTTTGAGGGCCTCTTCACAGGTGAAGAGCTTGACCCCCCCCCCCCCAACATATACTTTAAAATATCGCTCATTTTTTTCTCTACCAATTTTAACGTAAAAGTTTAAGCTATGTGGAACAACCGGGGTCTGTTGTCTCCCTCCCTGTTGGTTTTTCACCAACATAATTTTGCACATTTCTTCACTTCATTTCAATTTCTAAAAGGCTATAACTTTGCTTCTACAACGGGGAAAAAAATTATAGCATAGCTAACTTTTCTTCACCGCTCTTTTTGTAGTTTTATGGTTTTCCCCATAGCACCGTTTTTTTTTTTTTTTTTTTTTTTTTTTTGGGGGGGGGGGGACAAGGGGGGGCATTTTTCATATTTTGATGTAATTTGTTTATTGAAAGCTTATGCTTCATACATTACAAATTTAGCACAAAAAAGCTTCTCCCGTCATTCTGAGTCACGTTACGGACCCATAATGTGTTAAAGTTTAAATTTCTCAAACTTCGAAGTTTTCTCTAAATTGGCATCTGAAAAGAATCGCGCCAACATGGTGCGTGTATGACATCTGTATTATGTAAAAATTGTTCACCACTGCTGAGACTCTGGCCTCCTCTCGCGTGTAGGCGTTAATTTACCGTGGTTACCTGGTCCTTGTATTTCCTGCACAATAAAATATTTCCTGACGATTAAAAAATGCACAAATAATTGTTCAAGTTTTCACTTCTGTTGGCACACCCAAAATACCACTATATATATATATATATATATATATATAAATATATATATATATATATTTATGGAGCGTGCAATAAATAACATTTATACTATATATGGAATTTATAAAAGCAGACAGTTGTTGTTTAGCATGCGACCACATACTGATCTTATGCACCTCGATCTTATATATCCCTCCCACCCCGTTACCTTGGGGTGGGGGAGCAGTTTTCAAAATTTAACGTTCAATTCGAGATTACGTTCGGTTGTTCGTTCAATTCGAGTTTTTTTTTTTTTTTTTTTTTTTTTTACAAGTTTTTGCTGTGCATGCACACCGCGTTTGGTATATGATACCATATACAATGAGGATCCAGTTCGAGATTTCATATTAGATGATAGCGTATAAATTAGAGACACCAATGAAAGGAGGGGCTCACTAGCGAGGGAATCCGTCGTGTCTTTATTAACATCGACTCATTCACCTGTAGACGACTCTTGATAAAATTGAATCCTGTATGGTATAAAAGCAATTGCAAACTGGAGTCATCGAGAAAAATTCTACACAATCGAAAGTTATCGAGATGTTCATACAATCGAGAAAATCGAGAAAAACTTCTCGTTATCGCCCATCACTAGGTTCAACTTATTAAATTAAAATCTTGTTTCTAGATCTAATCTATTAATCTTTATGGAAACGATATAAATTTTGAATTTGCCTTAAAAAAACATTTTTTCCAATATGCGTAAATTTAAAAAGATGGCTCTAAATTAAAAATATTCTTAATTTTACATTATTTCTTATTATTCCAAATAAAACTCTATTTTCTATGCTTTTATCAACCCTTTTTAAGAAAGTCTTATTAAATTTATTCCAAAACCATACCTTTCAAAAATATCATTAATTTTACTTATCTATTTATTCATTTTCCCTCCTTCAACATATGATATTTGTACAATGAATTCATTTCTTTTCTTTTCTTTAAAATTACTCCTCTGCAAAAATATCGTTTGCTGGATATTTTAAATTCTGAGTCGATTATAAATTAGTTAAATAATATATGTTTTAAAAAATAAAATTATCGTCTGTGGAATAAAAAATCTCGACTCTGGACATGAGTTACAATTGCATGGAAAAATTATGGTTAGAGAGTAAAGAATTTTATAGAAGTTTTTTTTAGATTTAAGAAAGAAGTCTGGGGGTGAAAAGGAAGATTCTTGGGTTTTTCTTCGATGAGTACGGCTTGCTGAAATAAAGATGGAATATTCTTTTTGATGTTTCGGTTAAAGACGGCTTGAAAAAGGGAGCATTTCCCTCTCTCATGATTATAGTTTAATAAATTAACTTGCTGCAGCCAATGAGTAATTTATTGGATTTTCTACATTTATTTATTTATTTTGTTTTTCTCTCGCTTGCCATAATTTCTGTGCTGTGAAAGGGGAAACCGGCGATGATGTTTCTGGCTCCTAACTTTAAAATGTCACATACATATATATTGAGAGAGTGAGTATACTGACTGTTATTTTCAGATTAAACACACAATTTTCAAATTTATCAGCTACTTGGAAATATATATGTAAAATTATCATTTGAATCATAGTCTCAAGAACGCCAGCATAGCAAACTGTTAAATTATAATGAATAAATACAGAAACACTCTCACAGCCTGTTTTAGTTTATTTATTAATGAAAAGAGCAGTCGAGATCAGCTCTTGAAATAAAATATACTTTTATACACATGGTTACTTATGCAATCACCTTATTTCGCATTATTTAACATTAAAAGGTATTTTTATTACATTAAAATAATATGAGTTATTTTATGAGTAAGTAATACTAAAAAAAGTAATTTTAGCTATGGTGCCGAAAACGCATATTTGAAAAAATAAGTAATTTATTATGCTTTTCTACTGACCTATATTACAATAAAAATAACAAATAAAATTAATTATGCATATACATTTGATATTGCTACTCATATTCTATTTAAACTTGTAATAACTAATATTTATCCAGCATCGTAAAAAAACTAACTTTTTAAATAAAAAATACAGATTAAGACAGAAAATAAAAGGCCAGTCGTACCTGATTATAATTACAATTGATAAATGGCTTTACAAAACAATACTTAGAATTCTAGATAAGCAAAAAAAAAAAACAAAAATAAAAAAAGCAGAAACAGAGAAAGAAAATAGAGGAATTATTAGAAATAATAATATATATTCTTTCCCTCTCAAAAGTTTATTTACATGAGAGAATGAGTTTTTAAGGCCATGGAACATTTGATAAGAGTGTTCTTTTCTGAGATTTGTGCTTTCATCAGTTGTAAAAATTAATATGCACACTATATATTGTCGGTATTGCTTTGTATAAGATTGAAATGTGGGAGATCATTCACACGATAATCACGTCTGGAAGTATTCGTAATAGACGGTTAATAGATTATAAATTAAGAATACTTCAATAATTGCAAAACTATATGTAATAGGATCGTATAAAGGTCAGACTATTTTTTATTATTAATTTCGCTCTGCTTAAGTAATATTTACATTCAAAACAATTCTTTTTGACGTTCTGACATATTTCTAATTATTAAAATTTTATCTTCTGAAAAAAGAGACAGATACAGGGTGTTCATTAGAAAGCCATAAATATATATTAGACCACCGCGACCATAACTTTTAAGGGGGGGGGGGGTGCACATTTGAATTCAGATATTTTAACGTATGCACTCTCAAATAAAGTTCATAAAGAAAGGGTTTACTATAACAGATAATAGACAGAAATTTGAAAAATTTAAGTTACAAG
Organism: Maratus speculifer; assembly: GCA_964019185.1. NCBI lineage: Eukaryota > Metazoa > Arthropoda > Arachnida > Araneae > Salticidae > Maratus > Maratus speculifer. The sequence continues at coordinate 129,259,134 of OZ025292.1, read as the reverse complement.
ATCTATTTTTTAATACTACTTACGAACTTTATAGAGGCAAAAAAATAAATGAAATTAATGGTGTTAAAGGTTTCTGCCCCGGTAAAATTGGACATATAAAATCAATGTTTATAGATAAAAATACTTATAATAAATGTAAATATAAATCAATAGATATAAAATTTATAAATATAAATCAATAATTATAATAAACATAAATATGAATTACTTATAATAAATATAATATCTATAATAATTAATTTGCAACTAAAAATACCGATACATTTAAAAAATATATATGCATTGAGACAAATAAAAAAACAATCAGACCTCATAGCGATGCACTTGATAAATAACTTTACATAACGTCACCGAGTGTTCTAAGGAAACAAAAAGAGAGATAGGATAAAAAAGAGAGAGATTATTGGAAAGAAAAATATATCTCCTTTCATCCCGGAAAATGTATTTACTTACTTGAGAAAATAAGTTTTTAGGGTCATGGAATATTTGATAAGAATATCTTCGCTAAAAATAATACCCCCGCCGGCTGTTGAAAAATAAATATGCACACTAAATAGAGTCGGTTTTGTTTTGTATAAAATTAATATATATGAAGCGATTTACAGTATAATTATGTCGATAATTTTTTATAAGAATTATAGACATTTTATTTTATAATTTTTATAATAGCAGCGCCACCTGTTGAGCAATGTACATCAAAGACTAATCAGACCAACTATATCGCACGGTCTAACAGAATCTAAAATTTTGTGAAATTCGTTATTTTTTTTTTTCTTGAGATAGAACACTCAATTTTTTTTGTCGCATACAGACAAAGACTGACTGACTCATAGACAACACATTTTGTAAAATATGTTCTTCTGGTTCCTAAACGTGTAAATCCGTCAAAAACCGTAATTCGAAAATTTTCACGAATCCAACACTTTCTTCTTGTAAAGGTAGAAGAAAGAAATAAATACATATAATGAATATAAATATAAAACTGTGCTTATAACGAATATAAATATAAATCACCACGCTTTTAAAAATTTTACTCTAGTTTGAACCAAATATTGGTGCTCAATATCTGCCACCATAAGATAGCAAAAACTCGCACTAATATTTGGAACTTCTTCTTTCATCCTCGTTCCAACTATTGGAACTAAGCTTCAACAAAAGCTCCAAATATTGGTTCAAAATTTCACCAATCAACAATGGCTGCTATTGAGCACCGAAATTTGGTTCATACTAAGACAAGATTTTTAAGAGTGTACTTATAATAAATGTATTGGCTTTGATTTAAAACGTAAAAATACATGTAACTGCATATAAATGACTTAAAAGATGCATAATAAAACATATAAATTTAAAAATACATTTAAAGTACTTTTAAAAAAGTTGAGAACGTTTTCATCTGTCGCTTACGCGGTCTTCGACAGTGAGAAAAACTCTAAATGACAGTCATTGCTCAAGCTCATCCGGAACAGTCCATTTTACACCGAGGTGGGGGGGGCGGTAGGAAACGGAGTAAAAGGGGGAATAAAATAATAAAAAGAATATTGCCCAGTTAAACTGATGGCATTATGCTCACAGGCTACGCATACTAATTGTACATTAGAGCCTAATATTTGCAAAAGTTAATTCCGTTCGAAAAAAAAATTAAGAAGGGGAAACAGCTCTCCTCTTTCGCCTTTTTTATACCTAATCATTGAACCTCCTAAACTATCAAGGACATATTTTATCATATAAAAATCTGTATCAAAATTCAGAGCAAATTTATAATTCTTAATAAAAACCCATTTAGCATTTATATAATTTAAGAGGAGTTATCCCCCTCTTTTATACTTAACCACTAAACTTCCAAAACTATTCAGAAATTTGAACGAAATCTGACAATTCTGCTTGAAAAACCCATTTATATAAATTAAGGGGAGGGGCATTAGAACCCCCGTTCCCTCTGTTTATACTTATTCAATGAACAAATAATAACAGTCACGGAATCACCTCATCAGAATGATCCTATATCTAAATTTTGAATGAAAACTTAATTCTGCATGAAAAACACATTTATATCAATTAAGGGGACGGGCATGAGCCCCTGGTTCCCCCTCTAATACATATTGACTGAACTCCAAAAACTAATCAGGGAAGCGCCTTGTCAGGATATACCTATACACATGCATTAAGGCTATGATAGCCTGTGAGCTAAAAACTGTTGAGAATATTTCAAAAAGCACAGGTTTAACTATTATGAATAAAATTTCGCCATATTGCGTAAATGTCGTAGGAAAGTGCATCATTACGTACTATTATTTTATTGGATATTATTTCGAAAGACTATCTAATGATACTTTCAAGGTGACTAGTAGTATGAAAGATTATTTTTGAAGTATTGAAATCTATTCCTATAGGCTGAGTTTGTGCAAATCTTGCAAGTGCGGTGTGGGGTCTTTATAAGTTTTATTATGCACCTTTCAAGTATTTTATATACCGTTACATGTATTTTTAAGTTTTAAATTAGTAAATTAGTAAACAAAGTGAATTCTGCACTGTTTTGTTCTTAATTCCAATTGTACTGACTTTGATATTTAACCAGCATCGTTAAATACCTATTTTTTAGAGAAAAATTTATCGAGAGAGAAAATAAAAGACCAGTCTGACCTCATAATGGATACAGTTGATAAATGGCTTTACATAGCGATATCGAGTGTTCTAAGAAAAAAAGAAAACAAAAAAAGAGAGAGACAGAGAAAATATAAAGAGAGATTATTGGAAAGAAAAATATATCTTCTTTCATTCTCAAAAGTGTATTTACTTGAGAAAATGAGTTTTTAGAGTCAGAGAATATTTGATAAGAATTTTCTTCGCTGTAATTTGTGATTTGGAAAAAGAACATGCAAACTAAACACAGTCGGTTTCGTTTTAATTAACCTCTTCAGACCCCAGGGTTTATTTTTGTATTTTTTAGGTGCGTTCGTAATTATGTAAATACGTAGCACCTATAGTTGTCGTTCAGTCCGTCTGTCTATCCGTCCGTCCGTCAGCATATAACAACGCAAAAACTACCCAACCGAATCGTTTGAAATTTAGAAATATATAATTAGGGGAGAGGGGGGGTTAGTGTGGACAGAAAATTTTAATTTAATTTTATAAAATTCTACGAACATCTTTAAAATTTCGCAACCCTTTCAAATTGAAGAATGATATTTTCTGTTTATTAATATACAGGAAAGATGATGATAAGTGCAGTTAAACAATAAGAAAATTGGCAGTTTTTAACATTTATCCATGTGTCCACACTAACCCTTGTAGGGGTTAGTGCGGACAAAACCAAAATATGTTGGGGGCTAGTGTGGGCAGGTAATTTTTTCACAAATATTCCTTATTATCTAAACTTCTAAGTTTAAATTACAGTCTAAAGGATTTATGGAGAAAGAAGTAACATTTTAACACAAGAATTTTTAAAAAGTGGTTTTTAAACCTAAATAAATATAGTCTTAATTCTTTGGGGAAAAAGGAGAGATAGAGAAATGAAATTTTTGTTTTAGAAGTGAAAAAAAACATTTCAAGACATTAATTTTTTCTATAAAATAATAGAGTAACCCTTTGTTCTAATATATTCGTTCTGAATTAATATCATTTTTCTTTGCAAAATTTGTTATCCCAATACTAAAGCAAAATGAAATAGGCTTATTTTAATTAGAGCATTTTTGAAATTGTGTATTTGAAAGAAACATCTTTTTAAAAAGTGGTATAAACCGAATAATGCTTTTGTAAAACACCTTGGTGAAAGGTTTAATATTTTCTTTTTCATTTTTTAACTATACAGTCACCGCCAAAAAGATCTTGACACTTTCGATTTTTGATGTTTTGTTAAATATCTAGAAATATACACAAGGAATCATTTCTGAAACTACTGGTGTGTAAACAAAATAGTACACGTCATATATTTTGACAAAGATTTTTCCCCGAAATCTAACAAGGGACCGACAATAAATTGAAAAAGAACGAAGATCTTTTGGATCACCCTGTCAAAACTAATGAAGCAAAACAGTTTAAACTGCAGATAATGATTAAGTGGCTTATTGTGATAAGTTGTGTCGATTTTTATGAATATAGCTTGAAAACTCGTAGAGAAATTAAAGTTTTTATAAAAAAGGTCCAAACTCTTTCGAAGTTTTTTGCTTATAATTTTCAGAGCTCTTCATAAAACACAATAATCTTTTCAGAAAATATGACAAACAACATTGCACATAACACCCTGTAATCAGAATTAAAAAATAATAAAAAATGTATGAAAAATGAACGGGTTTACTAAATAATTTTTTACTGCGCATGCGTCAACGCTATTTAAATTTCATTTGCATATTATGTTAGTTAAATGTATAGAGCAACTTTTGTGAAAGTCTCAAAAACATAGCTTAAAAACTCTAAAAATTATCGTCAATAGAATATGGTCAAAATCCGTTATTGCCAAAATAAAGCAAAAAGATAAGGAGTTGTATCCAAATATAGTAGCACGTGCAATACTGTGTAGGTACTAATCAATGGAATATGGATACAGCCCCTCATCTTTTTGCTTCATTTTGAGAATAATGGATTTTGACAATATTATATTTAGTAAACCCGTTCATTTTTCATACATTTTTTATTATTTTTTAATTCTGATTACAGGGTGTTATGTGTAATGTTGTTTGTCATACTTTCCGAAAAGATTATTGTGTTTTATGAAGAGCTCTGAAAATTATAAGCAAAAAACTTGGAAAAATTTTGGACCGTTTTTATAAAAACTTTAATTTCTCCACGAGTTTTCAAGCTATATTCATAAAAATCGACACAACTTATTACAATAAGCCACTTAATTATTATCTACAGTTTAAACTGTTTTGCTTCATTAGTTTTGACAGGGTGATCCAAAAGATCTTCGTTCTTTTTCAATTTATTGACGGTCCCCTGTTAGATTTCGGGGAAAAATCTTTGTCAAAATATATGACGTGTACTATTTTGTTTACACACCAGGAGTTTCAGAATAATTCCTTGTGTATATTTAACAAAACATCAAAAATCGAATGTGTCAAGATTTTTTTGGCGGTGACTGTACTTTGTCTTATTTACCTATTTTATGTATTTCTTATATTTTATTCTTAATTATACATGTACTTCAGCGTTTTATATACTCTAAGATGGGTTTAAGATGCGATAAGATGGTGTAAGATATGATATATGAAGCTTGTTCTTGTTTTTGCATTTCGATTATCTAAATCTGTCCAGTGTGGGAGGAAAGCAAATAGTATTGCCAACTTCCAGCACAGTATGCCCCATCACCTAACGATCATTTCCCGAAGCTCTAACACGAAATACGCAAGTTAGACAAGGTGCCAAATACTAATCTTACCTCTTACAAATATACTTACAATCTATGTCATTTTTTTATTGTATGTCATTTTAAACAAATATCGTGTATCGGCGCTGTGGTGATGAAAATAAACACCTCCTACTAGGTACGCAATCGTGACGTGGTTAGTACGAAGACAAATGAAAATAATATCCCTTCGGCGTTGTGAACGAAGATCGGATATTATTAATTACTGAAATTAATTCCTTAATATCATACTTAAAATTAACATTTTGCAATAACATTAGGATCGCCTTATTTAACGTATGAATTTGTGAAAATTGGGATTGATGAGTCAATAAAAAAACTTGAGATATTAATCTACAAATTTAAATGTTAACATTCCCTAATCTGCATCTAGAAATTACCTTAAAATACATAAAGGGAGAAAACTGGAATAAAGACAAGAATAGGTACATATATACAAAATTTTATTAAAACACATAAATTGGCATCATGCAAACGCTATAAAAATATAATATGCAAGGCAATAACTACTGAAATATGGTTATAGTGAAATATACAAAATATTTTATTTCATTGTTTTTTTTGTTGTTGTTTGTTTATTTATTTATTTCCTATTATTCTGCTATCCTCACAGCTCATAAAACTTAAGTTCACGACACAACTTATAGGCAAAGCCCCAAATTTTCATATTTTATAAAATCGAGTCCTTCGTTCTTATTATTCGTATTATTTTACTGGTATTATTAATTTATTTCTTTATTCATTTTACTATTAATTAAGTTTGAGCATTAAATTCTGATAATTTTGAGCCCCAAAGATAATAATAATTTTAAAATTTTAAAATAATCAAATTTTAAATAATCAAATTTTAAAAACCAAAATTTTAACACAACATTATATCAATAAAATAAATTGGCCGGACACATGAACAATGAAATTTCCTCACCTTACAAGTATGTTCCTGGTATTGGTCGACGTTGGCTTATAGCTGTCCATACAGTTCGTCAGTACGCCAACACAATTAAATCCGAATGCCAAGTTCCAAGGCATTTTGTTTTTAATTAACACAAATAGTTAGCAACTTTTCTAATTTCACGCACTTTCCAATCATCAGTTTGTCGTATGGTCCTTTTAACACTAATAGTTAGCACTTTTCAAATTTCACGCACTTTCCAATCATCAGTTTGTCGTACGGTCCTTTAACACTAATAGTCAGCACTTTTCAAATTTCACACACTATCCAATCATCAGTTTGTCGTACGGTCCTTTAACACTAATAGTTAGCATTTTTCAAATTTCGCTAGGAAGTTCAGGCAAAGTTTTTTTTTTTCTGTTTTGCGGAAATGAAAATTCCGCTCAGCAATGCTCAGTTACTCCTTTGAGTATTTAGAAATCATCCGATGAATAAATAGTCCGCTCGGCAATACTCAGGTATTCCTTTTTGTATTAGAAATCAGTCGATGATTAGTTCTCTGTGTGCAGAGCATAGCTTCGCTTCTCATCGCTTCGTCCGGGAGGCCTAAGATCACATCTCCCGATGACACAGATTATTTCGAAGTTGCCTTATTTCCTAATTTCCTTTTTTTTCCCTCTCATCTTAGCGGGAAACTCACAGCAGAGAGAAGAGAAAAAAATCTTTTTTTTTACTTGACACTTTCAATTCGAAAACTGGACTGACTCGTGTGGGGTTTTTCTTCCGGATCCTGTACGCCCCTTTTTACCCCATTGGGTATTATATTCGGACTCCAATTGGCTTTGAATATATTTCACTGTCCATTGGTCAGGTAAAAGAAACGGGGTTGGATTTTTAGACATTGTTCCTCCATTATTTATTGCCGGAGCTACGATTCCAAACCAGCAACCCCAAGTAGACCACACGCGGGAGTAATAAATTTGATTGTAAATCTTTCTTTGTTGCTTGTGTACGTTAATGTCACGAATGGCGACTCTAGGTTTTATTGCTTCTCGTAAACATTTGTTCCTTTTATAACTAATGGTGAGAAAATCCCTTCGCTCATGTGATTTTGCTATTCCCAGGCTTTGACTAAAAGGGAGCTTATAGTATAATAAAACTTCCAAACAAACAACACATATTATTGTTATCATTTCTTGTTTACGAAAGCTAAAATAAAAATTTATTTTAATACTTTTATATACATTAATATTATTTCATTTTCTATCTCTTTCTAGATTATTTATTTATTTATTTATTTATTTATTTTTAATATTATTCTTTCTCTCTCTTTGTTTTTTTCTTTTCTTTTCTTTTCTTTTATTTTATTTTATTCTAAGCGATGTCGTGACATTTCTTTACGACAAGCTTATCCCCTCTTACTTTAAGAAAAAAAATATTCTATCCAAAAATAAGCTATAATATATATACAGATTTATAATATAATCACTTAAAATTAAAAGATGTGCAAGAATACAATACCATTATTATAAATATATACATGTAATGACAAATGGACATAGTAATACAAAAATTGAAATAACATACACAAATACATTAAATGTGAGAAAATTATCATTGCAATGTGTTGGCCTTTGAAAACTGCCAAATATAATATGTATATAAACATATTCACCTCCGCGATACCTATATTATTCGCTCGAATTTCCTTCTGAGACGCATTCTCACTAGAATTCACTACTGTTCATGCTACTGTTTATGACTTCATTTTCATTCCCGTTTTTATTGTTATCATACATTATTTCACGATCCTATTGTATTATTGTTCTGAAACCTTTTCTATCTTCATTTTCCTTTTTGTATAACATACCGTGTTATGAAAAATTCGTAAATATAATTTTTATATATATGTATATATATTTTGTTTGAATCTAGTTTATTTTTATATTAGGTAATATATTACGACTATTCATGTAATGCCTATTTTTAATATTTATTTGTCTCTGTTATATATATTTTGCCTATGTATAGTCTCCTAAAAAATATTTTCCATACCATGCGAGTTATCGACCAGCAATAATTCTCACATCCCGGGAAGTACGAAATATATTTCGTATGAGACCATAATATAGCTCCGTTTTTTTTTTTTTTTTTTTTTTTTTTTTTTTTATAACGTTAATTGTATGTGATTTGCAAGATTCGAACATTTTTAGAATTTTCTGTGTTTAATTGTAAAAATTTTTAAGTTTGGCTGATATGTTAAATACTGTATATTTAAAAAAATTTGACGGTTTCAGTGGACGCTTAAAACAATTTTAACAAATTCTTGAAGTCAAAAATTTTTTTTTTTTTTTTTTTTCGGAATTTTATTTATTTATTTTTTTATTTTGTTTTATTATTTTTTTTTTTTTTACTTTTTTTTTTTTTTTTTTTTTTTTTTTACATTTATATTTTCTAAGGAATGATTATTTGTTTTCTGTTCTGTTTGTCATATTGGGCGCAAATAATTTAGAAATATGAATTCTAATAGGTCTCAGGTCTGGCCTATATTTGTTCTTTATGAGGTAGTTATCATTTCTGAAAATTCTCTCAATATAATATGGGCCTGAAAATTTCTGATGTAACGCCTTAGGTTTTCTCAGCATTTTCATGTAGACCTCGTCAACCAATTTTAATTCTTTGTGTTTTAACTTCGAATTCTTATTCAGTTCCAAATCCGCCTTTTCTTGATTCTTCATAACTTCATATCTTATATCTGGCATATGTTTGAGCTTATTCTGTACATATGTACTGTAAGAATCCATATTATGCGCTTCAAAATTCGTGAATGGCGTTTTTATCTCTCTACCGAAAAATAACATGCTTGGAGAAAATTTTGTTATTCTATGTACAGTTGGATTATGCATAAGTACGAAATATGGAAGTTTTATATCCCATTCGTAAGTTTTATTACACATAGAGGCTATGGAAGCTTTTAAATCCCGGTGTATTCGTTCAAGTACAGATTGCGACTCCGGGTGGTACACCGACGAAGGTATTAGTTCAATATTTAAATTTTTCATATAATCTTTGAAATCCTTCGATTTAAAATAAGCTCCGTTGTCTGTAGAGATATATTTCGCTAATCCAAAAGTACTGAAATAACCATTTAATGCGTTGATTATAACCTTAGTATCCGTCGATCTAAGTGGAAATGCTTGTAGGAAGCGTGATGCTGTATCAACAATAGTTAAAACAAATTTATTCCTATTTAGAGATGTAACCAAACTTCCTACTACGTCAATAGTTAATTTATGACCAGGTATGTAATTTTTATCCATTGTTTTCAGTGGAATTTTTATCGTTTTATGCTGTTTAAATGTATTGCATGTTATACATTTCGCACAGAATTGTTTTATCTCTTGATACATTCTATACCAAAAAAATCTTTCTTTTATTATGCCATAGGTTTTTAGAAAAGCGAAGTGTGGGACATGTGCGCTTTTTATAATATCTTCTTTTAAATTCTGTGGCGCAATATATAAATCATCATTATTTGAATTTTGTGATTTTCTTAGAATTAATATTCCTTCTTTATTTAAATTGTATTTTTCATATTTTTTTGCTTTTTTCTGTTGTTGTAAAGCTTGAATAATTTCGTTTAATTTAGGGTCTTTTAATTGTTCTTTTTTTATATTGTCTGCATTCAAATTTTTATTTACCGCAAAAAGGTGTTTGTTTAAATCGTCCGCTATAGTTAAGGCATTTGTTTCTCTACTACAGAAATCTGCTGGGTTATGAATACCTTCAATGTGAGATACTTCAAAATCATAATCCTGTAGCTTAAGTAACCATCGTGCTACAATTTCCGGCTGTTTTTCCAAGTGTAAGTGGTATGTTAATGCTTTTGAATCTGTTAGGAGAAAAAAATTTCTTCTTAATAAAATGTTTCTAAAATAAGTTATAGTTTCGTATATTGCCAAAAGCTCTATCTGCATGCTTGGATATCTCTTTTCCGATTCTTTTAATTTTCTTCCCGTAAATTCAATTGGTATCATTTTATCTCCTTGTTTTTGCGCGAGTATACCTGATGTTGCAATTTTTGATCCGTCTGTAATTATATAGAAATCTTTATTAAAATCTGGGGGATGTATGGTAGGTTGTTCCATGATAATTTTTTGTATTTTTTCAAATGATTCCTGTGCTTTGTCATTCCATTTGAATTTTGTATTCGCTTTAGTGAGATCTGTCAGTGGCGCTATAATTTCTGCATAATTGTTTATAGTTGATTTAAAATGCGTGCATAATCCAATGAATGCTCGCACTGTTTTCTGAGATGTAGGGACTGCAAAGCTTGTTATTTTTTTTTATATTTTTTTCTGAGGGTGCATATCCTTTTTCGCTAATTTTGTATCCCAGAAAGTCTATTTCTTGCATGTATAGTTTTATTTTAGCTGGTTCAATTGTGAGATTAAATTTTTCTAATTGTGTTAGTACTTCTTCTAGTAATGTGTGCATTTGTTGTATATTATCAGCGGCAAGTAAAATGTCATCAATAAAGTATTGAATGTTGTATTTCTTTTTTAAATCACCTAAAACTATATCGATTAGACGAGCAAATATATTTGTCGAGATTTTAGTTCCGAATGGCATTCGTGTTATTTGAAAATAGTTATCCTCCGTGATAAATGCTAGTTTATGCTTGTCCTGCTCTTTTAATTTGATTTGAAAAAATGCAGAATGTAAATCTAGAACTGTAAATATTTTTTTTCCAGCGATGCTTTGTAAAATATTTTTTGTGTTAGGGACTGGATACGGATCGCTTTCTAATATATCGTTAAGAGCTCTAAAATCTATAGCCATTCTAAGTTTTATTAAGTTTTGATCATTGGTTTTTGACGTAGAATTTTTTTTTACGAAAATTACTGGGAAAGCATAACTTGAGTTCGTAGGCTCTATGATACCTGCATCCAATAAATCTTGAATTTCTTTCTCCGCGAATTTTTTTACATCATGCGCTAATTTGAATGGTTTCGTTTGTATAGGAAAGTCATGCATTAATTTAAAATTCGGTTTTATTACGTCCGTTTCTCCTAGAGTTTTGTATGATTTGCTGAAAGCAGTAGCATGTCTCATTAAAATTTTCAATACTTCTTTTTGTACCTTCGGTGTTAAGTGATCTATTTTAAAATCCTTCTCTGAAAGTTCTTTTTTTCGTAATTCTCTAATTTGTGTGATATTTAAGTTGTTCACTTCATAAATATTATCAGTTTTTGATTTACTTTGTTCTTTTATAAAGAAATCAGTGGTAATTTTTCCCATTTCCTGATCCTTATGAAGTCTCAAATACGTTTTCGATTTATTTTGTACTAATATTGTGAATGAATTATTTTCTGTTTCCTTATTTTCGTGAACTGAATTTTGAATTATTAATTTACTGTTGTTATATTTTGGTTGGAAAAAAAATTGTTGCTTGTTTCTTAATTTCCCATCAAAAATTAAATTTACTAATTTCGATTCTCTAGGTCTCAAATTAATGCTTTTCTTTACAAATACTCGTGTATTAATTTTCGGAATGTTATTGTGTTGATAGGATTTGATTTGTTTTGGTATTGTTTGAAAGTCATCATTTTGTTGTACAGGCTTAATTTTATTCACCTCCGTAATTTGATTTTCATTGTGGTTTAATTGTATAATTGAATTATTGAGTTTAAAAGTATTATTTTCAAAATCCATAATTATTTTATTACTTTTTAAGAAATCATATCCTAAAATAATTTTGTAATTACGGTCAAATTCATCTTTAGTTACATAAAATGTGCCATTTAAGAAAGTGTTGTTAAATCTAAACTTAAATTTTACACAGAGTTTAAAAGGAATGGATTTGTTTGATAAAGTTGTAATTTTTATAGCGTTGGCTAAATATTTTATCTTTATATCCGTCTCTTTTATTTTTTCAAAGACCCCTGGAGATATTAAACTTATACTCGCCCCACTGTCAATAAGGCTGGGTATAATTAAATCTTTCTTTATTTTTAAGTCCCATATTGGTAATTCATTGTTTTTTTCCGAGTTACAACTTGCGATCAATTTTTGTGTTATATCTTTTTTTTCTTTCTCATTTTTTTTTTATCATTGTCTTTTTCGTTTGCTTTTGTTTCAATATTTTTAATTCCTTGTTTGATTTATTTTTTATATTATAACCCTGTTTTTTCTCAATGTTACGGGACCTACGGGCTTGTATTTCTCTCAATTTTGTAGGCCCGCTTACCGGTTTAAATGACTTTGCCCTCTGTTCCTATTATTATTATTGTGTCTGCTTCGCCTGTCTCTGTTTTCGTTAGGAAAAGTAATTGTGGGCTGATGTTCCCTATTTCCCTCATTATTTTGCGGCAAAGGATTTTGGCTATTTTGCATATTTGCGAAACCCTGATGCTGCCCTGTATATGCAATTTGTGTATTGTTTCCTTGTGTTGGATCAAAGTTTTGCATTGGAATCATATTTTGCATACTGTAATTTCCAGGATACATTTGATTAGGTCCTATTTGTGATTGGGTCAAATTTTGCCAATTTGGCATTTGAATTTGCATATCATTAAATCTAGTTTGATTGTAATAAGGTCTTGCAAAATCCAATGTTTGTGGCGCTTGAAAATGTTGTGCATAATTTTGTGGAAATCGTTGAAAGCCTCTATAATTATTATTTTGATAATAATTTTTTTGAAATCGTGGCCGAACATTGTTTTGCGCTCCCCTTGGTTGAAAAAAATTCGCACTTTTTTGATTGAAATAACAATTTTGTGTCTGATGGTTGGATTTATTACAGATATGACAAAAATTATGTGTTATCTGATTTACTTCAGCGTTGTTATGTTCGCTTTCATTTTTTTGAATTTTTAAATCTTTTATTTGTTCTTTTAATTGGTGTATTTCCGATTTTTGTTCTTGCGACATGCTAAGAAGTGCCTCGAATAATTTATTTTCGCTATTTTCAGTTAAATTGTTTACTTCTCCTGCACATTTACTGTTCAAAGCACTTTCGATATTTTTAGCTTTTTTTACTGCTTCATCAAACTTTGTGGGTGGGTATTTTTTTAATTCAAAGGAGATGTCCGGTCTTAGTGCTTCAAGATATTTAGTTAATTTAATCGTTTCTAATAATTCTTTAGCTCCATTCTTTTGTTCGTGTCCTGACGAGACAAGGTATTTTTGTGCCTCAATGTTGAATTGTTTAGTAAATTCTTCAATAATTTGGTTGGGTGTTTGTTTTGCGTTTATGAATTGCGCCTGAGCGTCAGCAAACGATCTTTCTTTTTTAAATTGTGTTATTGCATTTTCTTTGAATGTGTTATAGTTTTGTGCTTTATGCAATTCAGCTGTGTTTTTTAGAATCTCTCTCGCTTGGCCTTTAAATTTTGACTTTGCCAACACCAATTTTAAATCATCGGGAAATTGTGCCGCTGCGGCTAATTCTTCGAACTCTTCGAAAAAATATGATATATTTTGGTCTGGTTTGTCCTCAAAATTTTGTAAAGAGTTCAATAGAGTGTCTCTTCCAATTTTAAATGTGTCCCTTTCGGGAGAAGACTGCCTTGCCTTATTTCTACCTGTCATATTTATTTACCTATTTGGAAAATCTCACGCAGACTGATGTTTGATACTTTTTCCTTTGTTTTTTATTTTTGAACTCTTTCACACCTCAAATTATGATATCATATACTCTCAAGATATGAGTTTTGTAATGAATTATTATAATTTATACTCATTCGAGAATAATATTTAATAGAAATTATGAAATAGCCCTAAATATTTTTATAAATACACATAAATATAATGACAAAGTAAATTTTCCGAAATACGGATATATATAGTAACGAAATTCTTTACAATCTTACAAGCTAATGTGTCATGAGCTAAACCAACTCTTCTGTATATTTTTGTTTCATCTTCTCAACTATTATTTTTCAATTTCGTAAATTTTTAGATATACACACAATATTTATAAACACAATATGGATAAATAATGTTTGTTAGTAGAAGGAGAAAAAGCTAAGAGAAGATAGGTAATTAAGAATAAAATCATAATACTGGCTATCTTTATTTATATTTAAATGCAGAAAATTTTTAATTTTGAATCCCAAATATGAATTCATACGCCTGGTATGAGCACCATTAAACCTTTTGTAGCGTGGTGATGAAAATAAACACCTCCTACTAGGTACGCAATCGTGAAGTGGTTAGTACGAAGACAAATGAAAATAATATCCCTTCGGCGTTGTGAACGAAGATCGGATATTATTAATTACTGAAATTAATTTCTTAATATCATACTTAAAATTAACATTTTGCAATAACATTAGGATCGCCTTATTTAACGTATGAATTTGTGAAAATTGGGATTGATGAGTCAATAAAAAAACTTGAGATATTAATCTACAAATTTAAATGTTAACATTCCCTAATCTGCATCTAGAAATTACCTTAAAATACATAAAGGGAGAAAACTGGAATAAAGACAAGAATAGGTACATATATACAAAATTTTATTAAAACACATAAATTGGCATCATGCAAACGCTATAAAAATATAATATGCAAGGCAATAACTACTGAAATATGGTTATAGTGAAATATACAAAATATTTTATTTCATTGTTTTTTTGTTGTTGTTTGTTTATTTATTTATTTCCTATTAATCTGCTATCCTCACAGCTCATAAAACTTAAGTTCACGACACAACTCATAGGCAAAGCCCCAAATTTTCATATTTTATAAAATCGAGTCCTTCGTTCTTATTATTCGTATTATTTTACTGGTATTATTAATTTATTTCTTTATTCATTTTACTATTAATTAAGTTTGAGCATTAAATTCTGATAATTTTGAGCCCCAAAGATAATAATAATTTTAAAATTTTAAAATAATCAAATTTTAAATATTCAAATTTTAAAAACCAAAATTTTAACACAACATTATATCAATAAAATAAATTGGCCGGACACATGAACAATGAAATTTCCTCACCTTACAAGTATGTTCCTGGTATTGGTCGACGTTGGCTTATAGCTGTCCATACAGTTCGTCAGTACGCCAACACAATTAAATCCGAATGCCAAGTTCCAAGGCATTTTGGTTTTAATTAACACAAATAGTTAGCAACTTTTCTAATTTCACGCACTTTCCAATCATCAGTTTGTCGTATGGTCCTTTTAACACTAATAGTTAGCACTTTTCAAATTTCACGCACTTTCCAATCATCAGTTTGTCGTACGGTCCTTTAACACTAATAGTTAGCACTTTTAAAATTTCACACACTATCCAATCATCAGTTTCTCGTACGGTCCTTTAACACTAATAGTTAGCATTTTTCAAATTTCGCTAGGAAGTTCAGGCAAAGTTTTTTTTTTTTTGTTTTGCGGAAATGAAAATTCCGCTCAGCAATGCTCAGTTACTCCTTTGAGTATTTAGAAATCATCCGATGAATAAATAGTCCGCTCGGCAATACTCAGGTATTCCTTTTTGTATCCGATCAGCAATGCTCAGTTACTCCTTTGAGTATTTAGAAATCATCCGATGAATAAATAGTCCGCTCGGCAATACTCAGGTATTCCTTTTTGTATTAGAAATCAGTCGATGATTAGTTCTCTGTGTGCAGAGCATAGCTTCGCTTCTCATAGCTTCATCCGGGAGGCCTAAGATCACATCTCCCGATGACACAGATTATTTCGAAGTTGCCTTATTTCCTAATTTCCTTTTTTCCCTCTCATCTTAGCGGGAAACTCACAGCAGAGAGAAGAGAAAAAAATCTTTTTTTTACTTGACACTTTCAATTCGAAAACTGGACTGACTCGTGTGGGGTTTTTCTTCCGGATCTTGTACGCCCCTTTTTACCCCATTGGGTATTATATTCGGACTCCAATTGGCTTTGAATATATTTCACTGTCCATTGGTCAGGTAAAAGAAACGGGGTTGGATTTTTAGACATTGTTCCTCCATTATTTATTGCCGGAGCACGATTCCAAACCAGCAACCCCAAGTAGACCACACGCGGGAGTAATAAATTTGATTGTAAATCTTTCTTTGTTGCTTGTGTACTTTAATGTCACGAATGGCGACTCTAGGTTTTATTGCTTCTCGTAAACATTTGTTCCTTTTATAACTAATGGTGAGAAAATCCCTTCGCTCATGTGATTTTGCTATTCCCAGGCTTTGACTAAAAGGGAGCTTATAGTATAATAAAACTTCCAAACAAACAACACATATTATTGTTATCATTTCTTGTTTACGAAAGCTAAAATAAAAATTTATTTTAATACTTTTATATACATTAATATCATTTCATTTTCTATCTCTTTCTAGATTATTTATTTATTTATTTATTTATTTATTTATTTATTTTTATTATTATTCTTTCTCTCTCTTTGTTTTTTTCTTTTCTTTTATTTTATTTTATTTTATTTTATTCTAAGCGATGTCGTGACATTTCTTTACGACAGGCGCAATGAAAAAAAATCTCGGCTTAGTGCGGAAATTAAATTTTCAGTAATCTGGCGCTGAAAGAATCAATTAACTTATTATCTCAGTATGAAATTTAAAATCAAATAAAAAAATATTTTATATGCCACACAAATTTATTTCGTAACATTAACTTTTAGGATACACTTCGTTAATGTGTGTTAAAATTTCATTTTGAAAAAATATTCCGTTGTGCAATAGGACATTTATAGGTTATTTTTCACTTTCAAAGGTCATTGACCATTTAATATTTTAAATAGAAGCAATTTTTGAGAAAGTGCTTTTCACAGAAAATCAAAAATCTGGCATCTTCTAAGTACTATTTTGTTTTAGCCATTTCAAGTACAAAGTTATTTTGTTGCTAGCATTTCGAAACAAATAAATATTGCCAAATTCTTTAAACAAATTGATTTGAAAAGAAAAAATACTTTTTTCGGAGCACATTATATGTATAGATGTACTGAATAAAAACCGCATTTTTGTTTTTTCAAGATTATTGTTAAGGTTTGACTTAATTAAAAAAAATGAAAAGCAACTTTTTACTGAAAAAAACATCGTCCCTGTTTCATTATCCTTTAAGATTTTAATTGTAAATTTTCACGTTTTTACGAAAATTCATGTTTAAATTCTACTTTATACTTCAGCGAATTTTTCTGTACTGCTAAAAAATAAAAATAATAATAGAAATTTTAAATTTTAATTTTGATAATTATGAAATTCCATTTACGTTCTACTTGAAGAATTCTTTACAATAAATAAGCAACAATCGAAAACTTTCTTAGCTATTCCCCAGACTTTATTTGGTTTTCGAATCGCAATTCTTTCTTCCTGACACACGTGTCAGCTTTTCGATTGCTTTATCAGCTGAGGCCTTGCTAGTGACAGGCATTATTACCTCAAAAAATGATACAATGATCTTATCATATTTTGTAAAGTCTTGTTCTGGGCTATATAAAAGCTGTAAAAAAAGTTATTGCAACTTTAAAAAAAAACGAATTTACACGTTTCAAACACTGCAGATTACGGAAAACATATTTTTAGAATTAAAAAATCGCTGTCAGTCTTTCTGTCTGTAAACGCTCTATTTCCCAAAAGAATCGAAATAGAGACTTGACATTTGGTGTGTATTTAGTATGTAATAAAGGAAAGAAGCCTATGCAATATCATTAACCTCGATTACAAACTATTTTTTTCGGACTCTTGAAAAATTCTTTATGATGAAAGGTACATAAAAATTTTCGAAAATTTTATTTTTAAGGAGTGAGTGTAAAAGACAATAAAATAACACAAAATTTGCACACAAAACAAACTTGATCAGATAGTTAGTTGCCGAGATATTTGTAATCCTATCTTCCACACTCTTCGATTTTTCATGACCCTGTATTTCATTCAAAATTCAATTCAAAGAGATATTTGAATTGGGTATAAGACACTTATTGCGATTCAGTAATTAGTTAATATGATAATAATTTTTTGAGTTATAAGGATTTTCTTTTAAAGAATTCGGTACTGCTTGAATATTTTGGCGTTTAATATAATTTACCGGAATTCGTTCATCAGCAATTCATTAATAGAGCATTACTATGTGATAAAAATATTTAAATATACATTTATTTACTTATTTATTAATTATTATTATTATTATTTTGAATTGCAATGCATTTTATAAATAGTTTACACATTTTTATTTTCATATTTTATATTATGCGTATCCATGACAGGTAAGTATTACGGTGCTCCGAACAACTAGTTTTTTCCTTGTCTTTTACCTAAAATTAAGTGTATGTAATAATGATATAAGAGTTCAGTTATCAGATTAATATAATTATTCATTATGTCTGGAAGTTTTATTTTTATAAGCAAAGACATTATGCTACAACAAGATGCTAAAGTGTTCTTAAAATGAATGCAAGGAGTATGAGCACAGTTGCTTTAGGAGATAATTGTAGTTGTTGTTGTTCTTATAATAATAAAAATATTTTTTCTTTCTTGAAAAAAATAAAGGTTGCGAAAAGTTTTGCTTTTCGTAAAATATGTAAAAAATTAAATAGGAATATAAAACAGTCTAATTTTTTATATATATATTGTTGTTCTTTTATTATTATTATTTTGTTAAATTCTTTTTTAAAATTTTTTGACTTAATTTTTGTGGTGATGTGAATGACTTAACACTAAAAAATTAAATGTACCCAAATTGTTGCATATTTTAAAATTAATTAATAACGAATTTCAAGAATATCTTGTTCACTGTATTACTTTGAATTATTCCCCATAATGTAGCTCATATATTTTCCCAAAGTTTTACATAATTAAAAAAATTAAAAATACGTAGATTTCAATTATGAGTAATTACAGAATTTTTTCAAGAAAAAAAGGTGCCAAAAGATTGATATTGAAAAAAATATAGAAAAATAGTTTTCGACATTTTTTTAAAAAATGTATAATTTCTATAATGATTGATATTCATCTTAGCCTTTTCTTTCGGCACAGATGTCATATACGCACCACATTTGCACGTGTTTTTCCACTTTTTTTTTAACATAAGCTAAAAATTGCATGCAATAACAGCACATGATATTTTATTACAATATAAGAATAAAATATCGTGAAAAATTGAAAGATATTCTAGTATTTTAAAAAGGGAAATAAAAAAAATTAATGATAATTTGATATAAATAATTATTGATATAGTATACAATGAAAAATATTTAAAGTATTAAAATAAAAAATAAGTTAAAAAAAATATGAATTTAATAAATAAGGAAACAATAAATAGACAGGTATATAAATAATAAACTTAATAAGTGAAAAAACAATAAGTATAATTTTCATAATAAATTGTAAATATTAATACTTATAGCCATATTAAATGCATGCAGTTCTATCAGTACATTTGACTGAAATCTTTATTTTTTTCCCATTTTATTCCCTTAACAATTGTTATAAACTTATTAAACGATCGTCTCCTTGGTACAGATGTGCAATGCCAAACTAGTGGAAAAAAAACACGTGCAAATGTGGTGCGTATATGACATCTGTGCCTTTCTTTCTTGATTACTTCTTTTTGTTCTTTTTCTCCTTCTTTTTAATTTTTAATAGCAGATCAGGCGATTTTTTTCAGCATTTTAAAGTTATTCCACATGAAAATATTTTTCACTTTAAACCAAAATGTCGTCATTTTATTTACAATCTTTATTGGAAAATAAATATAAATGATATGTATATCAATTGAATAAATGTATTTACATTATACATATGTACTTCTTGTATACACTTCTTGTATACATATATGTACTACTTGTAGTTCCAAAGTATTTGAGGCCGAAGATTCTGCTTTGGATCTACAAATTCCATTTGTGTTCATTTTAATTATTTTTTTCCCTTTATGTCCAATGTTGTATAAGTTAATAAATTCAATGGTTCATATAGTATAATACAATTATATATATGTATCTTATTAAGCACTAAAAGAAATAAGAAAACATACACAGTTTTATCAAAAACAGTTTAATAGCAGTAACTGGGTAACAATTTCATAAAACCCGTGAAAAAATCTGTTACATCATTTAACTATTTCTCATAATCAAAATTATTTCTCTGATTATTAACATTAAAACATAATATTTGATACTGGATATGGTATATTGAAATGAATGTTTCTAGTTACTTTGCTGTTTCTTCGTTTTGCACTTCTACAAGTAGATGGCGCCAGCAGAAATATGATTGCAGTATCCTTGGATTCATAGAAAGAATAAAATATTTTTAGATGAAAAAGTAAATAGATTTGAAAAGAAAAAAATGTGACTGTTTTTATAATTCACATCAAAGCTTTGGTAAAATGTTTAAAAGAAATAATGTTAAGATATGTTTTTGTGGAATAACGTAAAAAATAAAATGAGTTTTTTATGCTCGTAAATTTAAAAATAAAAATATATTAAATTGAAAATAATTATAAATAATAATATTTAAAGCAATTGGAATTGAAAAAGCTGTTGTAATTATTTTTATTATCAATGTGTTCGCACAAAGTAACATTAAAAGGGACTTTTATTTCAAGTATTTATCATCACTCTCAAATAAAAAGAATTTATTTCTTTATTCTTTGAATCTATAAATAGGAATGTATTACCTATTTCTAAATGTTTAGTGGCAACATTGATAACATTTGGTAAGCATAGAAACTTAAATAGAAATTGAAAACATATCCAATGTTACAATTCTGCATTTAAAAAGTATCTGCTAAATAAATGGGTATTATTGTACAATGCCACACCTTCAACCGGTTTTTAACTTTGGGCCATTTATTCCTGTCCCACTCATATTTCCTTTATATTAAAAATATTATATATGATTTTTCAATGTCAAATTTGATTTGTAAACAACTGACGTGAAACAATGAAACTAACCGTATGGTTCTAAAGAGTCATTTTAAAAAGAGAAATAAATACTTTTTAACAATATTTAAAGTTTTGAAACAAAGTAGACCCTGAATTTCGCCAAAGTAGCCCTTACCTTGGTCTACTTTTTGGGTGTTTATTATTATTAAAACATATATATTTTTTAATCAGAAAACTTATCAAGTTTCACGTATGAAGTTATTTTCAAATTTTATTTAAAGATTAATTAATTTAATATTTTTAATAAATTTAATAAATTTTTGTTAATAAATTTTAATTTATCTAAATTATTTTTTTCGGAAATTTCAAATTTTATAGAATGTTTGCTGAAATTGAATAAAAAAGAGCTAATAATTATTAATTTATACAAAGTTTTTATTATATTTCATGAAAAAGGGAGAAACTATTATTTTTCCAAAAAAATGTATTTGAAAATTTGCGCAGTTTTGTATAAACTCTTCTTTTTTTTTTTACGACATAAAGCTATGCATAATGAAGCTTATTAGAGATTGATCGAGTGTGTATATTTATGTGTATTTGTATACTACAAGGAAATATTAATTTATGTTAATGTATATTGCAATGAAAAATATTTAACAGATTTGAAGGGATCCCCGACACATTTCAAAAGAATTTTTATTTATTGAGATATAATTCTGAATTTGTTTTTTTTTTTTTTTTTTTTTTTTTTTTTTTTTTGTGTGTGTGTGTGTGTGTGTGATGGTAAAATATATCATTTGTAAACAAAATCACATAATAAAATTTCTGTTTATTTATTTTTATTTTTTTTTATTTATTATTTTAAGGCTTCACACTAGGCACAGAAAAAGACCTTGATGATGGTGTAAAGTCTATGGGATCGTTGTTTTCAAATAACTCATTCAAATTTTAATATTTTTACATGATTTTTTTTACACAAGATAGCACTTTTGCTTATATATTTTTTATATTAAGATAGTTTCAATTTCAGAACCGGTTTAAACCGGTTTCGAAAGCTATAGTATTTTTTTTTTTTAATCTGAAACCAAAACTGAAAAAGTAAATACTAGGCCGGTTGTGGATCGTCCTCATATATCATGAAAAAATATCAAAATCATGAAAAAATATTAAAATTTGGGCGAATTATTTGAAAAGAACGCCCCCATAAACTTTAAATTATTATCCGGGTCTTTTTTTATGCCTAGTGGTCTTGAAAAAGTGGGTTCATTTAAAATCATCATACTTATTACGTGTAGTTTTTTTTTTTTTTTTTTTTTTTTTTTTAACATTTAAATAACAGAATTATCTAAATATTAAGTTTGATTCAGTATTTTTTAAAATATTTTTTTATAAAAATTAAAAATATTTTAAATTAAAACCTGACTTTAATTAAAAAAACAACATATTTAATTAAATAACATTTTTTTTTTCAAATTTGCTGAATATATATATATATTTTTGAATTTGCGAAATTGAAATAAAACAATCAAATAAGACATGTTCCAAGTTTGAAGTATTTAACTTTAACGGTTCTTGAACCATAACAATTTAAATACCAGAGATTGTGAAAAAATTATAATGAAGGAAACGTATTTTCACAAGAAGTCATCGCAAACATTGCTTGAAAAATAAATTAAAAAAAAACGATTTTTTTTTCTTTTAGTTAAGATAGGAATATGTTTTAAACGTCATTTTAAGCGTAAAAAAACAGAGAAAATGTGAAGGGTTCTCGGGAGTGTTATTTTTTAACCGGTAGTGCAATTTAGCAAGTCACATTTTATTTTTTTTCTCAGTTCCTATTAAACATAGAGCCATAATTTTTTTTAACTTAGACAATATTTCTTCTATTTAAAATATATTTTTAATGTTCTATACAGAAATTTTACTTTATTTTTTTAATTCTTAATTAAAATAATAATAAATTGTTTTTTGACTTGCATCCATTGCGCGCAAGATTGTAACTAAACTATTAGTTTAAGAACCCCCCAAAACATTGGTAATCATGGAAAAATGATGTATCTTGAATTTATATTTCATTTGAAAGCAATTTATTTTTTTTTTATTTAAATTTAAATTTAAATTATAAAATTATGAAAAAATAATTTTTTATTGAAAAATTTTCATTTTTAAATAACAAATGCAATTATAATATTAAAATTTGAAGTTATTCTTTAAATTATAATGAAGATATTTACGAAGTTTCATGCAAATTGCTTTATTAGTTTTTAAGAAATGTTGCGCACAGTCGATGCAAGTAAAGAAATAATTTTAGTTTTTTAATCAAAATTAAACATAAAAAATAAAATTTCAATGTAGAGTATTCTAAAATATATTTTAAAAAGAAGATGTATTAAGTTGTCTACACTATAAAAAAAAAAAAAAAAATGCATTTTTGTCTTATTGGGGCTGAGAAAGAAAATTGTGACATGTTGCTAAATTGTACCAGCAAGTAAAAAGTAAGACTCCTGAGACACCTTAAAGTAATAAAAGTTTTTATAGAAATTTCAATATTTTTCTGTCCCGAGCTCCCTAACACCGTCGTGAAGTAAATCTGTTTCAAATAATTAATTCCCACCGGAATTTATAAACGAATTTATTAGAAAATAAGAACTTGATTATTTTTAAGTAAATCATAAAGGGGAAATTTTTATTAAATATTTTTGGTGCCAGTAAAATAAAAAATTAGGTGTCCTTTTTTATTGACATCGCGCTGTAAAGGATTAAATGATTTTCCTATGTATCGTATATGAATTATGAAATAATATAAACTCACAATAGAAAAGTTATTCACGCTACCTTTTTTTAAAAATATTTCAATACATGTAATGAACATCTCCCAAATATATATATAAATATTTACAAAAAAGCCAATAAATAATGATCAACATTGAATAAAAAATGCATACTTTTCCATTTCAGCGTAGTTTTAAAAGTAAAATCAATATCTTAAGTAAACAAAATTTCCCATTTAATAAATGTAGATAAATTGAAAACTTTGCCTGCGTATAAAATTTCAGTAGAAAAATAAATCAGCAATGTTAATCTTAAAGCTGTAGCAAGCATAAGCGAAAAACTTTCAACCCAGAGCATGCTTTTTCCCGTTAAATATTCTTTAAATATGTGTAGTTTTTTTTTCTTTTTTTTAACATTGCAAAATATTAAGTAATCAATACTATCGAAGTAACGCCTTTTTTCTATATCGATTTCATTTTTGCTTCTAACAGGAAATAGATTTTCAATTAACGAAAATATTTATGTTTATTTTTCTTTCGATTTATTTTAGAAGTTTATTTAGTTTAAATGTATAGCTATATATAAAATACAGAGCTTTTCATTTATGAATAAAAAAAATCATGTCACAATATTTGCAACATTTACAAAATGTATAAGAATGAATTACATTTTGATAAATTGTTTGCACATTGAAAATAAAAAATCGAAATTATGTAAAAACTCTACTATCGCTTTATGTGCAGACATATTTTATTGAATATAGACGAGTTTTCTTTGGTTTTCTAGGATTTTGGTTGACCTGAACACATATTGGAGAATAAATGAGAGTCAGCTGAACAGTCCTGGACCCGACAAAAAAGACGACACTTTAAAAAATTTCTTTTATTATTTATTTCTCAACATATACTTCAGAAAGGCTAATAAATTAAGCATATAGGTGTTCTAATTTACCTAAACCATCTGTATAATGAGATTCGTCGAGATCTTAAAAAGTATTGTTTATACTATCAATAACCCCTTCTGCTCGCAAAATTGTAAAATGGAGGGCAAAAAAAGCAGTCAGGTGAAATCCAGCCACCTCATTGGTATTGCGGTTGTGTCCTTTTTAGGGAGTAATCTCTCAGCGGCAGGGAAATGTCGTGGCTCTTTTCTTCCGCGAAAAATTCATGTGAGTGATTTTAAAGCGAGACATTGAAATTAACTCAAGATATTCTGATGATTTTTTTTTTTCAAATGTGGGTGAAAGATTTAGATTTTAAGCTGTAAAGAATTTTAAATGATATGGCAAGTAATATTTTAGTCAATGAAAATAAAAATGAAAATTTCCCCCTTATGTTACAATTAAAATCCAAAATAAGAGAAAAAATCCCACATTGCTCTAGAAAAAAATAATAATAATCTTAGAACAATAAAATACTTCCAAAAAGACTCCCAAAAATGTTAAAAGACAATTTTGAGACACAAATAAAAAAAAAATGGTCAAAAAGAATAAGCAGAAGAATAAACACTAACTAGTAAGAATCAACAGAAAAACAAAATATTACAAGAACATTTATGTATTATATTGTAGAATAAGTTTTTTTATTTATTCTACGTTGCCATTCAAAATTATTTATCCACTCACCCCGTTTCAAATGGAGAGAAATGGATGATGACCTTACCACACAACCAATAAGCTGGCTAGATTTCACCTGACTGTGTTTTCGCCCTCTAATTTAGAATTTCGCCTTCGGCTCTCTTAAATCTTCATCCACCAAGAAATTTTTTGAGATTAGGTAATTGGTGGCCGTCACTGGATGCTACATCAGACGAATAAGGTAGTTTTTTAAGCAATTCGAAAACTTAATTCACAGGTTTTACCCATTGTAATTACTGGCTGATTTGGTGAAACAATGTGATGTGGAAACATTTTTTTTTTCGAAATGATGTCGTTTTTTTCTTTACCCTGCCGATTAAGTATTGCAGTAAACTTTTGTAGACCCCAGTGATACTTTTACCATTTTCAAAGTAATCAATAAAAACGTTTCCTTTTGCGTCCCAGAAAACAACCGCCATAAACTTGTTAGGTTACAAAGTTGATTTCGCATCTTCTGGAGCTGGTTCATCTTCCGCAATCCACTGTTTTTATTGTAATTTGCTGTCAGGAGTGTAGTAATGAATGTAAGTTTTATCCATACTTATAATCCGTCTCAAAAATGTCTTGAGATTTATACGGTAGACCTCCAAATTATTTCTTGAACACTTTTTTTTTTTTTTTGTTAAGTGGCAATTTTGAAACAAATTTTAAAAAAATGGTCAAAAAGAATAAACAATTAGAAACAAACATGTAGAAACATTTTTTTTCTTCTAATGATGTCTTTTTTTCTTTATCTCGTCGATTAAATATTGCAGTAAGTTGTCAATAATCCCCAGTAATACTTTTTATCCTTTTCAAAGTAATCAATAAAAATAATTTTTCTTGTGTTCCAGAAAATAACCACCATAGTCTTGTTAGCTTACATAGTTGATTTCGCTTCTTTTGGAGCTGGCTCATCTTCAGCCAACAGCTGTTTTGATTGTAATTTGCTGTCACGAGTGTAATAAGGAATCCAAGTTTTATCCATACTTATAAGCCGTCTGAAAAATTCCTTGGGATTTTTACGGTAGACATCCAAATTACTTCTTGAAACAGATTTCTGATGCGACATTTGGTCAGGTGTCAATAAACGCGACACCCATTTCACCTGACCCAGATTTCACCTGACTGTGTTTTCGCCCTCCAATTTAGAATTTCGCCTTCGGCTCTCTTAAATCTTCATCCACCAAGAAATTTTTTGAGATTAGGTAATTGGTGGGCGTCACTGGATGCTACATCAGACGAATAGGGTAGTTTTTTAAGCAATTCGAAAACTTAATTCACAGGTTTTACCCATTGTAATTACTGGCTGATTTGGTGAAACAATGTGATGTGGAAACATTTTTTTTTTCGAAATGATGTCGTTTTTTTCTTTACCCTGCCGATTAAGTATTGCAGTAAACTTTTGTAGACCCCAGTGATACTTTTACCATTTTCAAAGTAATCAATAAAAACGTTTCCTTTTGCGTCCCAGAAAACAACCGCCATAAACTTGTTAGGTTACAAAGTTGATTTCGCATCTTCTGGAGCTGGTTCATCTTCCGCAATCCACTGTTTTTATTGTAATTTGCTGTCAGGAGTGTAGTAATGAATGTAAGTTTTATCCATACTTATAATCCGTCTCAAAAATGTCTTGAGATTTATACGGTAGACCTCCAAATTATTTCTTGAACACTTTTTTTTTTTTTTTTTTTTGTTAAGTGGCAATTTTGAAACAAATTTTAAAAAAATGGTCAAAAAGAATAAACAATTAGAAACAAACATGTAGAAACATTTTTTTTCTTCTAATGATGTCTTTTTTTCTTTATCTCGTCGATTAAATATTGCAGTAAGTTGTCAATAATCCCCAGTAATACTTTTTATCCTTTTCAAAGTAATCAATAAAAATAATTTTTCTTGTGTTCCAGAAAATAACCACCATAGTCTTGTTAGCTTACATAGTTGATTTCGCTTCTTTTGGAGCTGGCTCATCTTCAGCCAACAGCTGTTTTGATTGTAATTTGCTGTCACGAGTGTAATAAGGAATCCAAGTTTTATCCATACTTATAAGCCGTCTGAAAAATTCCTTGGGATTTTTACGGTAGACATCCAAATTACTTCTTGAAACAGATTTCTGATGCGACATTTGGTCAGGTGTCAATAAACGCGACACCCATTTCACACAGATTTTGTGGAAGACTAAAATATAAGTTCAAATATTACCTGTACGTTCTTTCGACATTTTTGCAGCCTCTGCTATATCAAACAACTGTAATTTATAGTTTTCGAGGACTATTCGATGGATTTTTTCAAAAATTTCAAGAGTTATCACTTCTAAGGAACGTCAAGAGCGAGGTTCAACACATATGCTCATCCGTGACATTTTAAACTCTGTCACCCACCTTTTAGCCCTTGAACCTGATGGGCCAGAGTCATTCAGTATCCTGACCATTTCTTTCTTGATTTCGTTAGGCGTTAAACTCTTCAAATGGAAACATATCGATACCATTCATTTTTCCAAATTTTCATAAAAACTGTTAAATAATCTTGATTTAATGTCAATCAAACAATAACAAAGATATTTATCTGAAATTGTGAATATAAGCTAGTCCTGGATAGAAATGTGTAATACTACCGTATAACTGGCTCTAATCACGCAATTTCTGTTTTTGTCCCTGGACTTTTCATCCTACTCTCGTATATAGGACGCCTTAACAAGCTAACTCATACCGTGCACAGTTAAAACAATAAACTTAACCAAAATTTTATAGGTCCATGCTATAAGTTATTTATTTGAATAAAACATTAAACGAATTAAAAGATGGGAATAAGAATAAATATATCTGCAATAATGAATATTTTACTTATTCTAAATTCTCGCATAGAATTTCTGATATTTTTTCTTATATTAATACTAAGGTGTCCTGGGATAATAATTCGGAGTGGAATAATAACGCCAAATAAAATATTATGCACAACTATGAAGGAATCTACGAAAGGACACCTTGGAGTTCTGTGTGGAAAGGCTCTGAGTCATCAAAATCACTAAAAGTGAATTTGCTTCATTTGTAGACGATATTGTTGGAAAAGGCACTTGAAAGTTAACGCCTAAAATAAAATTTAGATATTTTTTATTAGGAAATACTTTGTTTATTACGTAAGTTTGTAATAGATTTCAAGTACTTTCAAAATATTTTGGAGGAGTTCGGATGTATTCGCGTAGTAGATTATAGTTTAAAATATAATTCGCAATAAGTATACCGGGATACTAACATTATTGATTGGCGTTAGTACTCCGTTTGATTTCAGTGCCAGAACTACATCGAAGAAAGTTAATATTATTATTTTATGCAGGACAGAACATTATTGTTATTGTCGAAAACCATAACATTATACAGAGACATGTATATGCCCTAACAGGGGAACATTTTTTTTTGGAATCTAGCAATGAGACTTGGCGCATTTTACAGCCCTATATAAAGAAGTTTAATAATCGAAAAAAATATCTGTTAGAGGCAGAATTTTTTTTAAATTTTCAGCATCATAATTTTTTAAAATGCTACTTTTGAGCCCACTTTTCGGGCTATTAACGTAGTCATCCTTTTTAAGAAAAGCATTTAAAATTATAAAAAAATTAAAAATAAATATAAAGTACCAATAAAAAGTTTTAATATTCCTTCAAAAACCTACGAATTTGGTTCTGAAATATTTCGAAATTATATTGACATTTTTGACGGGGAAAAATTGCCGTATTTTAAATAGTAGAGTTTTCCAGCAACCTTTGCCGACCCTCATAGCCCCCAAAAAGATGAGCTTAAAATTTGTAGTGCCATATTTCGTGATTTAAATCACTTTTGGTGTAAAATAAACAAATAATAAAACAAAAATAAAGTGTAATATATATACATATAATATGATTTTAACAGAAAATGTTTTCAGTTTTAAAATTTTTAGATATAGGGCTACAGAATGAACCAAGTCTCGGTTCTAGGCGCGAGCAACACGAAAACGGATTTCCTTGTAAGTACTGCTAATTTTTTCATGTCAAAAGAATAGAATATCAATTGAATATTGATGCGTCCTGCAATAGCAATTTTTTGTAAAAAAAAAAAAAAAAAAAAAAAAAAAAAAAAAAGAAAAGAATTTTGTCACTATTTATTTCTGTTAAGTTTGTATCGTTAGAACTAGACAATTTGCCATTTCTCCATCTTATTAAATATATCTATATATATATATATATATATATATATATATATATATATATATATATATATATATATATATATATATATATATATATATATATATATATTGAGTCATTATTTAATTACATAGGTGAGTAATAGGGTGGATCGAAAAGTATAGGAAAGAATTTTTTTTTAGAAATCACTATCGGCGCGGCGTGCAAAAGTTGCCTTTTATGAATACTAGTTTACAGGGTTTTTTTTATTAATATCCATTCATATCTTCCGGTGCCCCAAGCGCCCCAAAAATAATTAAAAATTGAGTTTTTTATGATTTTTTCTATATTTTTTCGTTTATTTATTTTTTCTTAATTACTTTTGGCGCAGGGTGCAAAAGCTATCTTTTATCTATCTTAGCTTACATATTTTTTTTTTTAAATAAAATTCATTCATATCTTCCGATGCCCCAAGAGCCCCAAAAATAGTTTAAAATTGAAATTTTCTTGATTTTTTTGTTTGTTTTATTTTATTTTATTTTACTTCTTGAAATTCATTTGGCACTGGGTTGGAAAGTTCTTATTACAATACTACATAACTCTGCAGTTCCCATATATTTTTTTAATCACAATCCATTCACATCTTTGATGCACCAATTATAATTAAAAACTGAAATTTTTACAAAAATGTATTAAGAATTATAATTTACGAAAAATTCTTACAAATTTTGAAAACAGTTTAATTAATAACGTATAAGGTTATAAATAACATTAATTTTACAATAATAAGCCACATATAAATTTAAAAATCAAAGCATTAAATCATAAAATTTACAAAAATCGAACTTACGTAGAGAAAAGTTTTACATCCTTCAATTTGGAAATTTACATATTTTTAAAATTTGTAATCTTTTTTTGGTATTATAGTGTTTTGTATGGCTTCTTGATTTTATTCTACTCAGTATAAAACCGTGTCTCTTTTCTCTTTTCTTGTCCAGATACAGTTTCTGATGCCTCATACACTAGTCGAACGCATCTTTCAACCGCTTGGGTATGGCATGGATATTTTGACCATTCATTCGTTTTTACTACTTTTATCATATTCTCAATTTCTTCGCAAGGCACATTCATCAAAAGAGGTTGTTCAAAACGTCCAACTCGTTGCCAGTCAATAAGTTCAAAGTAATCCTTCGCTTTGAAGTTTATTTGGGGTACTTTGAAAATTCTCACTTCTGGTGATTTTCTCTTTTTATTTCTAGCAAAATTAGCTTTCGTATTGCTAAAGATCTGATATGCTCTCTGTTATCTGTGAGCATTGACAATAGCTAATTTTCAGGGAGGCCAAAAAAAAACTATTTCGTTGAATAACAGCATCTACGATCTTTCTTAAATTGGGTTCCAAATATCTAGATTTATGTGATAAGTTTCCAGATATGACGCGCTCCCTCAGTTATGGATGGCTTTGTTTTGATATGAAACTATACAGGTGCATATACCTTCATAATATATGTTGTAAGAGTAATTAGATTATCAGAAGGATTTTCTGTAGAAACTTATAACTTTAAAACTCTACACGCAGTTGTTAGCCATCTTGAGTGATAAACTGAACCAGGTTTCATTAATGCCAGATCAGAACCACATTCACCACGTGATGTTGCTATGCGAAAATGCAAATATCATATAAATATTGCTAGTCATTGCTGAGAACTCTTCTATCTATGTTGTCTTTCAAATAATAAAGTATAAAAAGTTTATTTTATACATTTAATAAAATACGATAAACGATTTCTCATCCTCTCGATCTGCGTTTTACGTTAGATAAATTATTCTTTAACTATTAATTTTACTTGTATTTTTTAGCTCAAAATTTGCATTAAACTCGATTTTCAGCAAATAATTAAAAGTTTTGGGGCATTGGAAGAAATTTATCAAAGTCGAAAATTATTTGGATGCATGCTAATATACTATAAAATGCATCTTTTTTATACCGCTGATAAAATAATTTAAAAGAAATTAAAAAAACAAAAATTATAAATTTTTATAAAAATTTCATTTTTTTTTACTATTTTGGGGACGCTTGGGGGCACCGGAAGATATGGATGGATTTAAATTTAAAAAAAATATTGAACTAATATATGTATAAGGCAACTTTCGAAACCCGCGCCAAAAATAATTTTAAAAATATTAAAAAGAAAAAAATATATAAAAATTTATAAAAATTTCAATTTTTAGCTATTTTGGAGGCGTTTGGGGCACCGGAAGATATGAATGGATTTCAATAAAAAAACATATGTGAATTAGTGTGCATAAAAGGCAACTTTTGCACCCTGCGCCGATTCGATTATCCTAATTTCGATTTTTCAATCCACCCTAGTGAGTATTATACTTTCTTTTATATATATTTAAAAAATATTGCTGTATCATATCGAAATTTGTTTTAAAAAAATAATGAAAACAATTATAAAAAAATTAAATAATAATTGACTAATTAAAATAAAATAATAAAATATTCTAGTGGAAGAATGTAAAATGAATACATAAAACACCACATATAATTACTCCCCCAAATAAATTCGAAACAATATTATAATTGCCTTTGTGTTTTCAAAATTATGAATCCAGAAAAAATATTCTTAGAGCGATATCATGAGCTAATGTACGTTCTAGTGAATTACAGTGTACATTAGTGTACATTAACGTATTAGTGAATTCATTTGGATAAAATTCGCGTACATGAGTTTTATTATTATTATTATTATTATTATACCACTATATCTGAATAAGAAATTTAGAAAATTAACATTCGACAATAGTGGTGCTCGAAGTATATACATTCTACATCTTAAGTATATTCGATGGATATTCAGAAACATTCATGTTACCAATATTGCCAAAAAAAGAGAAAAAAAATCTTACAAATAAATTTATTTAGAAAACAAATGTATTTTTAAATAAATCATAATTAAAAATTACAAGTTTAAAAGATGATTATTTACGTATTTCTGTTTCTATAAAGATTGATTTTACATTAATTTAAATAACAGTAAAATGATGCGTGTATAAATTTGAATGGCATTAGAAAAAACATCGAAATGAATCATACCAGAGAACATATTAAAATATACATATATTTAGTCAGGCAGAGATGTTATATACGCACCACGTTGGCTCGATTTTTTTCTGACGCCAATTCGGGGAAATTCAAATACCACTTACATATATGTTTTTAAATTTATTACTATTATTTTAAAAAGGAAATATTATTAATAAAAAAATAGTTAATAATTAGGGAATAAAACTATTTTTATCCTTTTTAAAAAAGAAAATAAAGATAAATAACCAACTTGTTAATAAGTAAACAACAACAGTCGGATTACCATATGAGGCATAAAATTGCCATTTTGTTTCGTCACGCAAATGTGGTGTGCATATGACATCTGTACCTTTAGTTGAATGAAAAAAATATGCATAACCATATCCAGAATCAAATATCTATAGAAAATTTAGTATGTAGCAATAACATTCTTAAATTAGTACAGTTTACAATATTCTACAAAGAGGATTTTTAGAAATGAATATTACAATAGTAACTAATATTGCGAAAACTCATTTCCACAATTAAACTGAAATGCGTTTCATTGAAACTTTAGCTGCTGAATGATCTCTTTCGGTCATATGCCTCAACAGAAATGATGTACACAAATGTAAACCTCTGTTCTTTTCCTCAAAAGAAGTAAAATGTTTGGTTATTTTACATTTTTATTTGATGTAAATATTGATAAATAAATTTTGCTTTGCAACAGAATCACTAAATGACATCACTGATGACATTTTCTCCTAAAGTAAATGTTATTTTTATCTGAGTTTGCAAATTGTCTCCAAGACAGTGTAGTTTAGAAAGTAAGTAATTTTTGAAATTATTTAAAGTATATCCTTTAGAAAAAAAGAGGATTTGCATATTATTTTTCTATTTCTTTTTAAATTTTAATCGTGTAAATTCTAGAAATGTATTGATATTGTATGGGGCCTTGTAGTTTCTGATCCATATCTGTGAACCTAAATTCACACCCAGTCTCACAACCAGAGAACAATAAGTCCATTTTGAAAATAAGAATGCGATTGTACAATGTACAGAGGTGTTTAAAATCTGTGTTATCCACTCTCGCAGTGAATTAACTATGTTTTCAAATGCTTTTTCATATATTTCCTTTATTTATAAACTCGGTTTGATTTGGGAGTGAGTGAAACAGAATTTATGAACCTTATAAATAGACAATCACTTTTTTGTTTGTTTGTTTGTTTAATGGTTTTGTTTAATTTACTGTGGTTGACAGTCTCTCAATTAAAAGTCCTCTAATGTATCAATTAAAAAAACTGTCTCCTTTTGTCTTTTGTGGCATTATTTCGGTTATGAAAAAGCAATTAATGTGCATTCGTAGTGTATCATTTTAGCTTCAAGTGTTAAGAGGATACATTTATTCCTAATAGACATTCAATTATGGCTCGTTCTGGGATCTATGGTGTCCTTTTTCTGTGCAAAAGCAAATTATGTATGCATAGTGTTATTTTAATTTAAGGTAGGAACTTTCTTCTTCCTAATTGCTTCTTTATATCACACAAATGTTATGTTTAAAAAGAACAGTTTTTGCTACCACAGATATGTGCTAAGAGGTTATTGCATTTTTCGTTGTTAATTATTTTATATATTCTATTTTAAGAAGCATTTGCCTTTTTATATTATAGAGACCGAAGTGTATTATGGCAAACAATTTACTTGCCACTGTCCAGGCAGCAGCCAAAGTATTAATCTAGTGTGAAAAGAAATTGAGTAATAAAAACTTATATTTAAAAAAAAAAAATACTAAAAGTTGGTTTTGTAACGTATATTATAAGGGCTTACGAAATGTATTTACAAAACAGTTAACGATTTTGATTATTACAATTTCGGATGATATTCAGGTAAAAAAATAAGTACCTTAATTGGAAAAAAAAATCATAAAGTTTCGGAATGGCATCCAGCATAATATTTACCTAGAAGTAAAAATACGCCAGTGTGTGAAACTTTAATAGTTTAAATATATTACAATTTTTAAACAGTTTTAAATTTCTTTTGAACAGTTGTTTACCTTCAACTCAAGCAAACCCATTCAAGTTATAACTTGTGCTACACTGTACAGTAATTTTCACACAATCAAATGCATATCAAACATTTCCACCAAAACTCGATGAAAATTTATCTGTTTAAAGTCATTTATTATATAAGCATCTATAAGTTCATTAGAAAAAAAATTGCTTTCTAGTTATAAAAAGGAATTGTTCTTATGGTTCCAAATGTACATTTAACCATAGTCTTCAACAATTTGTTCTGTTGTTTTGATCATTTGTATATGCATAGAATTTTCTACATATATTTAAAATTTGGGGGTCAGGCTTTTTTGGCAACTGTCCACAAGCCAACAGACTATCGAATACCTCGGGTTTCACCAACACTCTTGCTTGAGGTTTAATAAATTCGAAATCTTTTCTATTTCTACGGTTTTCTCTTCGTATCATCCCATGTCGTCGTCCTCATCTCGATCCCTGATAACTCCGATCTTTCTTCCGCAGTTTCTGACTTTGTGTATAACTTCTTCCTGCATAAGGTTAAAACACATGGCGATTAACGCCATACCTATTAACAGATATAAAGAACATATAACAAGTTTTTCTTGCGTACCTTCGTCTGATACAACAGAATCTCCAGGCACTAAGTCACCAAATCCTATAGTACTAAGAGTCACAAAACAGAAATATGAACCATCGAGGAACCCCCAACCCTCCCACAGGCTGAAAAGCACTGCGCCACCTGAAATGTATCCTACCAATATCAATAAACATAAAGTTATAGGCACGGATACCCTTGGTTTTTCGTAGTCTAAGTCAAGGTCTAAATCTGGAAGGTCAGGCATATTTTCTATTCGAACCTCATCTTCTGTCGGCATATGAAGTTTATCTTGAACACCAGGTTCAGAATTTGGATGATGCCTGTTTGGAGAGTTGTGTGCAACAATGTGATGTACCCGGTAATTCTCTGTTGGATGGTGGTGATTATTGTGACGTCTTCGTTTGTAAGGATCACCAGAAGAGCAGCTGCAGATCCGGCCGTAGACGTAGCGGAATGACTTGGCAAGGATGTCACCGATGTTTGTCAAATAGAGCAACATCAGGGGGATTCCGACGATGGCATAAATAATGGTGGCAATCTTGCCCCAATTTGTTCGTGGTGCGATGTTTCCATAACCTGTAAAAAATGACAGATATTAGAATACAATTAAAAATCGAATATTTTTTATGAAAATTGTTCATAAATGTAGGAAAAGTTTTAGTTTAAGAACAGTACTCAAAATTCTTCTAATCATAAAAATGTAAACGCTAAGAGGTTGGCTTGGACGAAGGATTTTACTTTTGTTTAAACATTTATTTATAAAAACAAGTTTATAAATAATGGCATACATTAGAGAATATTATTCTAAATTTAAGAAACGTTAATAATTCGTCATGAAATTAAAAAAAAACAAAAACAATCATAATGAAAGATTATATGAAAAGAAAAAAAAAACTCAGAGAAATTAAATTTAATTCATAGAGAAAAAATATTTTGTTTATTTATTTACTTTCGAGTATATTTTCATTTTTTTAAATCTCTATTCATTTATTGTTTACCAACTGAGCTTAAGTATTTCACATAATGATCTGCAAGTTTTTTTCATACTTGCTACGATTGCATTCAGAACATTTGTTCTCATTAGATAAATCTCAGGCTGATTTATCACGAAACTGGCTGAAGCAATACAATTTCAATTCAAAGTAAATAACAAATGGCATATACTTAGGTATTTCTTTTAGTAATGACAAAACAATTGTTATTAATTGGCTTTATACGATACAGAGCATTTGAATAAAAACCTACAACCATGTGGATGAGGTATAAGGTACTTTTTTACCTATTTCTGTGTTTCATACTTTTATTCTCCTCTTTTGGTTGTTTAAAACAGAATGTATGATGTTATATACAATAAATAAAATTTTATACAAAAATCCTGGATTAAATAAAGCTTCTAAAACACTATTATTTTTTAATTTTCGTATTACATTTTTCTCTCGTAATTCTAGACACAGGCACGCTTTATAATAATCAATCCCAGCATATATAATAATAAATACGACTTCAAAATTTATCATATTCAGTTAATATTCAAATTACTTTAAAGCTAATAAAATTCTTCATACTATAAATTATTAATATTATTTTCTGTGAGCAGCGTTCACAGCAAATGTATAGAGCTTCTTTCTTAAATAAATAATACCTATGTATAGCGACATTACGTCTTTTTTTTAAAGTTTTTATTTACTTGATTTTTATTCATGTTATTTTATCATTTAAAAATTAATAAATGCTATAACATATAAAGTATATTTTAAAGGAAATTAAATGAAACTTACAAAACATAACGACTTTGAACAAACAAATTTATTTTTATGGAAACATACTTTATTATAACCCTAATAGCATGCATAATCACAGTGACGTCACAGTGAGTCACTTTGGTAACATCACATCTTTGACCAAAATGCCACCACTCTGTGACGTCACATTGTGACTGAGATGTGACTTTCTTAAAAATCTTTAGAAATTTATAAATATCCTTGAAAACATGTTATTTACTTTAAAAAACATGTTTCTGGCAATTTAAATACCATCGCTTTTGTCACAGTTTCGTCAGAATGTTAATGTCAAATTAGTCACAAATGACACATTTTTCACAAATTTGTCACATTGTGACCACTTTGTGAAACGTCACAAAAGAGCTCTAAAACGGCCATAACGACTTCAAATTTTAGTCACTGTGACTTCACACCGACGTCACGTGACGTCACCATGCTTTACGGGAACATACATTATTATCATAACATACTTTAAATGGTTTGTATCATTGAAAAATATTTATTTTTTAAAATAAATGTTTGAATCTTGTTTTCATTATACTAAATAAAGAAATTATATCAACTGATATTTCTTTTATTATAATACATTGATCTCTGAATACCATTGAATAAATTGATATAATATGTACCATTCTGCGAATGTTATCATTGAAAAGACTAAAATAATGTATAATATCATAACATATATTAGAATGACATGAACCATAACAGTCCAAAACATGCATAAACGAAATAATCCATCTGTTTTTTATCATCTTTCATTTCAAAGCAATATACTTCTATTTTTTCAGAGCATTTCTTATTCTTAAAAGGAAAATATACACAGCATAAACTCTTTTTTATTCAAATACAAATGCTCATCTACATATGCAAAAATTTGTATTAAATATATAGCTGTACAAAAAATACACAAAGGTTTTTTTTTTCCCCTAAGTAAATAATTTAATGATACCCTTTTAAAAAAGACTTCGCATTACAATCGAAGGTAAATGATGCACTGTTCGCAAGCGGGCTAAATAACTTCATTTTTTGATATTATTTCCTCCTCTCAGAATTGAATATATGTATATAGTTTTAAAATTCCATAGCAAAATTCCAACCTATGTGAATGAAGAGACGACTATACGAGATAGAAATTTCTATTTCAAATTAATTTTTCAATAATAAAACGAATTTCTGAATTACATGAAAACTCAGAAACTTTCGAAATACTGATGTGCTTTAAAAAGGGAAAATGCATTGCATATGTGCACAGTTTGATTGTAATATTATGTTAAATGGAAGTAATTTTCACAATGAAATAGAGTGGAAGTTTGTCATTGTCTAAGTTTAAGCATTTGTTGACGTTTCAAATGTAGATGGATCTTAAATATGTTAAAGGACTTTACATTTTCAGAACATGCTATTTTCGTGTTAAAGTTGGAGTAGTCAGCTATTATTTACAAGTGAAGATATTTTCTAAAGAATATTAATTTTCACTTGTTTTTTAAATTTTTATAGATTTACAACAACTGAAGCTTATAGAGCATAGTAACTTTGAACAAACGAAATCATTTATATAGAAACTTATTTACAATTATTTTAAACATTTTCAAAAAAAAGCGATCACTAAATTTGAAGCTAATTTTTTCACTATAAAATTTACAATACCACGTATTTTCATAGATTTTTTTATGTTCATTATAATAAACTTTAAATGATTTATATTGATGGAATACACATTACAAAAATGATTTTAAAAAATAGTATTTAAATCTTGTTTTCATTATATAAAATATTTAAATTATATCTGATGACATTTCTTTTACTATCATGTATTTTATCTTTGCATAATTTTAAATAAATTAATAAAGTATGTGCTATTTAGAGAATATTATTATTGAAGAGACTAGAAAAAGTATATTATGGTAATATATATTATGATGACATGAACGATAACTTTCCAGAACATACATAAATGAAAAAATCCATCTGTTTTTTCAATCTTTTTTTCAGAGAAATAAATTTATATTATCTCAAAAAACATCTTATTCTTAAAAGAAAAATATACACAGCATAAACGCTTTTTTTATTCAAATAAAAAACATGTTCCCTACATATGCAAAAATTTGTATGAAATATATGGCTGTACAAAAATACACAAAGAGCCTTTTTTTCCTCCCCTAAGTAAATAATTTAATGATACTCCTTTAAAAATGACTTCGCATAACAATCGAAGATAAATGATGCAATGTTCACACGCGGAGTAAATAACTGCATTTTTTGATATTATTTCCTCTCAGAATTGAATATATGTACACAGTTTTAAAATTCCGTGGCAAAACTCCAACTTATGTGAATGGAGATACGAATATACGAGATAGAAATTTCCATTTCAAAATTAACTCTTCAATAATAAAACGACTTTCTGAATGACATGAAAACTCAGAAACTTTTGAAATACTGATGTTCTATAATATATGTGTATAGTTTGTTTGTAATATTATGTCGAATGGATGTAATTTTCGCAATGTAATAGAGTATAAAGATTGTCATTGTGTAGGTTTAGGTTTAGGCATTTGTTGACGTTTAAAATGTACGTTATCTTGAATATGTAAAAGGACGTTACTTTTCAAAACATGCTATTTTGTCATTTACAAAATTATAAATTTTACAACATGTAAAGTACATTTCTAAAGAAATTAATTTAAACTTATGGAACACAACAGCATTGAAAAAACAAAATTATTTATTTATGTAGAAGCTTATTTAAATTTATTTAAAACTCACACAAATGAGCGGTCACTAAATTTTTAGCTCATTTTTTTTTACCTTTTGTTTAACTTTAAATGTTATAATATCACATGTTTTCATATTTTTTTGCGTATTATATTATAATATAAATCCTTTTTTAACATTGATTAATATTTATTTAAAAACAAAAAACATTTGAATAACCTTGCGTTATATCAAATGTATAAATTATATCTACTGATATTTATTTTACTATAATGGATTTAACTTGTATACTATTGAATAAATTGATATAATATGCGCCATTCTGTCCATATTATTATTGAAAAGACTAAAAAAAAATGTATAATATGATAATATATATTAGGATGACTTGAACCATAACTTTCCAAAACATACACAAACGAAATAAACCATGTGTTTTTTATCTTCTTTTTTCTGCATAGCAATATATTTATATTTTCTCAAAGCATTTCTTATTCTTAAAGGAAAAATATACACAGCATAAACGCTTTTTTATTCAAATAAAATCATGTTCTATATCTATGCAAAAATTTGTATTAAATATATAGCTGTACAAAAAATACACAATGGGCCTTTTTTTCCCTTCCTAAGTAAATAATTTAATGATACTCCTTTAAAAATGACTTCGCATTACAATCGAAGATAAATGATGCAATGTTCGCACGCGGAGTAAATAACTGCATTTTTTATATTATTTCCTCTCAGAATTGAATATATGTGCATAGGTTTAAAATTCCATGGCAAAACTCCAACTTATGTGAATGGAGAGACGAATATTACGAGATAGAAATTTCTATTTCAAAATTAATTCTTCAATAATAAAACGATTTTCTGAATGACATGAAAACTCAGGAACTTTCGAAATACTGATGTGCTTGAAAAAGAGAAAATGTATTGTATATGTGTATAGTTTGATTGTAATATTATGTGAAATGGATGTAATTTTCACAATGTAATAGAATAGAACTTTGTCATTGTCCAAGTTTAAGCATTTGTTGACATTTCAAATGTACATATATTTTAAATTTGTTAAAGGACGTTACATTTTCAGAACATGCTATCTTCGTGTTACAAATTGAAGCGTGTAGGTATTATATGAATAATTTGTGAAGTTATGCTGTAAACTTATAGATCATAACAATTTTGAAAAAGCAAGATAATTTAAATGGAAGCTTATTTCAATTTATTTTAAACTCTTTCAAAAACGAAGTAGTCACTAAATTTATAGCTCCTTATTTGTTTTAAACATTATAATATCACATATTTCTGTGTACTTTAATATTGTTTAAATAGTTTATATGATTGTGTCACATTTATCTTGAAAATCAAACGTTTGAATCTCCTTTACGTTATATTACGTATATAAATTATATCTACTGATATTTATTTTACTATAATACTCTCATCATTATATACTATTGAATAAACAGATATAATATGCGCCATTCTGCCAATATTTTTATGGAAAAGATTAGAAAAAAGTATAATATGATAATATATATTAAAATGGAATGAAACATAACTTTCCAGAACATACATAAACGAAATAATCCATCTGTGTTTTGTCTTTTTTTTTCAGAGGAATAAATCTAAATTTTCTCAAAGCATTTCTTAGTCTTAAAAGAAAATTATACACATCATAAACGCTTTTTTATTCAAATAAACATCATGTTCCCTATATATGCAAAAAATTATATTAAACATATGGCTGTACAAAAAATACACAAAGGGCCTTTTTTAAATCCCCTAAACAAATAATATAATGATGACTTCGCTTTACAAACGAAGATAAATGATGCAAAGTTTGCACGCGGAGTAATTTTTTTATATCATTTCCTCTCAGAATTGAATATATATGTACATAGTCTAAAAATTCTAAGGCAAAAATTCCAACTTATATGAATAGAGGGAGGAATATACGAGATAGAAATTTCTATTTCAAAATTAATTCGTAAATAATAAAACGACTTTCTGAAACTCAGAAACTTCCGAAATACTGATGTGTTTCAAAAAGGGAAAATGCATTGTATATGTGCATAGTTTGATAGCAATATTATGCCAAATGGATGTAACTTTCACAATGTAATAGAGTGGACCTTTGTCATTGCCTAAGTTTAGGCATTTGTTGGCATTTGAAATGTATCTTTAAATAAATACACTGTAGATTAATTACACAGACACGCATATATATATATATATATGTATATATATATATATGTGTGTATATATATATATATGTATATATATATGTGTGTGTGTATATATATATATATACACTGGTGTCCAAAAGTTAAGCATAATTGGTAATTAAGTAATTATTTTTAAGTAATGAAAGAAATATAAATCGAAAAGTGGTGAAACTCCAGGTGTGTAAACAAAATAGTACGCGTCATATATTTTCACGAAGAGTTTTCCCCGAAATCAAACAGGGGACCGTCAACAAATTGAAAAAGAACGAAGATCTTTTGGATAACCCTGTCAAAACTAATATAGCAAAAGTGTTCAAACTGCACATTATGATTAATTGGCTTATTGTAATGT
Organism: Maratus speculifer; assembly: GCA_964019185.1. NCBI lineage: Eukaryota > Metazoa > Arthropoda > Arachnida > Araneae > Salticidae > Maratus > Maratus speculifer. The sequence continues at coordinate 129,216,720 of OZ025292.1, read as the reverse complement.
ACTGTGTTTATTTTTATAAGGATAGCATGTACACTCGTAGAGAAATTAAGGTTTTTATAAAAACAGTCCTAAATTTATCCAAGTTTTTTGCTTATAATTTGCAGAGTTCTTATTATAAAATAATGTTCCTTTCTGAAAATATGACAAACATCATTGTACACAATACCCTGTCATCAGAATTTAAAAATAATAAAAATTGTATGAAAAATGAGTATGTTTAGTAAATAATTTTTCATTGCGCATGCGTCAACGATATCAAAATGTCATTTGCATATTGTGTTAGCTAAATGTATAGAGCAACTTCTGTAAAAATATCATACATAGCTTAAAAATTCTGAAAATGGTCGCCTATAGAATCTGTTCAAAATCCGTTATTTCTAAAAGAAAGAAAAAAAATCAGGGGTTTTACCTAAATATAGTTGTACGTGCAGTATTGTGTAGGCACTAAACATTAGAATATGGATACAGCCCCTCATCTTTTTGCTTCATTTAGGGAATAAAGGATTTTGATCTCATTCTATCAACGATAATTTTCAGAGTTTTTAAGCTATGTTTTTGAGACTTTCACAAAAGTTGCTCTATACATTTAACTAACATAATATGCAAATGAAATTTTAATAGCGTTCACGCATGCGCAGTAAAAATTATTTAGTAAACCTGCTCGTTTTTCATACAATTTTTATTATTTTTTAATTTTGATGACAGGGTATTGTGTACAATGATGTTTGTCATTTTTTCAAAAAAGAACATTATTTTATATTAAGAACTCTGCAAATTATAAGCAAAAAATTTAGGACTGTTTTTGTAAAAACCTTAATTACTCTACGAGTATACATGCTACCCTTGTAAAATCTAACACAGTAAATTAAAATAAGCCAATTAATCATAATGTGCAGTTTGAAAGTTTTTGCTACATTAGTTTTGACAGGGTTATCCAAAAGATCTTCGTTCTTTTTCAATTTGTTGACGGTCCCTGTGACAGCGTTTCTGTCACATATTATCTTGTCTTCTCCCCTTTTTAGAAAATGAACAAGTAAAATCAAAACTTCAAAATTTTAACTGGAAATTACCTCCCCCCCCCTTAAATACATACTTAAAGTTAATATTCTTGCATTTAAGGTTTTAATGCTGTACTTTGTTATTTTTCCTTTTATAACTTTGCATGTGAAATTAATTCTTTTACAAACCCTCTTTCATATGATAAAAAAACACCATTTCATTCCCACTCTTTGTTTTTGGATTTTTATCACTGTGAAAAAGATCTGTTAATTCTTTTCTCATCACAATAAAAGTTAACCGAATGTCAGTCTTCCTTAGATCTGCACATTTCTGCATTTTTCCCATGTTAAATAGATCCAGCTGTGGTTTATAATAAGTTTATCCGTTAACATTCTCATGCACTCAGCTAATCTTTAAAATCTCCCAGATGTCATGAATCATTCGGCATGTAATTCTTTCAGTATCTGGAAGCACACGTGCGTATGCAATCGACACTCCTTAAAAACCACAGGACTTTGATATTACACCAACCCTAGCATTCTCGGTTACTAAGCATTTTTAACGGATTCGCATAACCTTGACGCTGTACATCTTCCCTGCTGCAGGCTCACTCCTACTCGGACCTTCAGCCATGTAACACCACGTTAAAGGGGCGCTGTGCCCCTCTCCGGCTAATGCCGTGCCTGTGAGCAGACGATGTGATTTCCCATATTGCTAGCGACTTAGCATTGTAAACATTCCATCGTTCATCTTCTAAATAAACACCTTATTCTGTCTGCAATTATGTTGGAGTTTATTTCTCTGCGCTCTCGATCTCTTCCTGGGTAGTTTTTACGATCACCTTCACAAGTATTACTGTTGCAGTGACCAGTGCTCCAACATAAAAAAAAACGAAAGAGCGCAAAGTGGAATACATAACTGTATTGGACTATTTCCTCTGAAATTACATCGTTACCCAGCCTTCAGATGATTCTACAGCGACACCCCCCATGCATTTGTGTTTGGAAAGACTCTAAAATTCGACTGTGCTTCCCCGGTGATGATTTCGTCGCTGCGAAAAACCTTTTTCCGTCTCCGAAATAATCAGCGCGGATTCCACGGTCATTCACCCTTCTGCTTTCCCGTGAACCTTCTATCCGTAATTTTCTGCAGCTGAAAAATCGTCGGCTTCCCCCCGTAACTACAAGTTATCTTATGCCTTAGTCCAGTGCGAATTGACAGAAAAAAAAAATTCAACATCTCTCTGTGTCACTTAAAGTGTTTTTGTGTGCCATCGTGTGTGTGTTTCGTGACGGGTAAAAACTGTGCCGTTCGTCCCTGCTGCACTTTCGGTTTCATATGTTTATGCTTCGATGAAAGGAGTACTCAACCCCGATTGTGAAATATGCTTAAAAAAATCGTTTGTGAAATTCATCTAAAAGTATTGTGGTGCTAATTATCGTCAGATTTGTAAAAAAATTCGTGGCAAAAGTGAATGCAATTTTTGAAATGCAAAGAAGGTCGAAGTTTCATCATGTCAAATTAGATTGCAAAAGATTTCAGCCTTTGGTGTTGCCGTTTGCTTCTAAATTCTTCATGTGTGTGTCAAATTTTTTTGTACTATCAGTTCAGCTCTTAAAAAGTTATTTTGTGCTTCAACATATCAGTTTTGGCTGAAAGAAGATGTGCTGCAACTTTTCTCATAAAAAAAAGATGATAAAAAAATAAAGTGTTACAAGTCAACATCATGTGCAAATAATTAAAATAATAGAGTTACAATGTTCGGCATAAAAAAAAAAAAAATGCTAACGCATATTTTATGAAGTGAACCCTTTACAGTTTTAAATATTTTAAAATTGCACATTATTTTGGTTTCAGTTTCATATTATAGTAACTATAAATTTACTTTTTAGTTATTATTCGTGAGCCATTCTAAAAGTATTATTATTGCAAAGTTTATTTTAAATATTTTTGTGTGTCAGCATGAACAGAGAAGATTTTTTTATAAATCTAAAATAATTAAAAGTTAAAAATTTTAGTTATAATTGCATAAATTTTGCAATCTTCTCTTTTCATGCTTTATTTTGTAATTTTTGTGTTAGTGATATGCATGTAGATTTTCCAATTATGATTCTGAAGTTAGTTATTTTTTTAGTTTTTTTTTTGTTTGTGTTTTTAGGTAATATTCCTATTCTACTCTTGGTGCATATATTCTGAGCTAGTCGCTCGACTTTGCACGTTACCTTTTATTTTATGTACTGATAGTTTATTTTTTTAAAAAAAGGGGCAACCCTTCTACTAACATTTTTTTGGCTTTTGCACAGTTACTTAAATTTTGCTTGAAATAACAAAATGGGAGATTTCAAAAAATAAATAAATTAGAGAAAATGCAATTCTAATACATTTAGTTTCTGGGTTAAACTTGGTGTTAATTTAAATGGGTCAGAATTATAAACTTGATGTCCATGTTGAAATCGTTCTGAGTTTTGGGGTACTTTTAATATGTATGGAGATTTTTTTTTCTTCTTTCCATTATCCCCTATCCTTTTATAGTTCTGCATACTTTAAATTTTTTTTTTGCTTAAAATTTTCGAGATTTATTTTTCAGTGATCCACTTTCTTAACAGGCAAGTGTGTGTATAGTAAGACAAAATTAATTCACTTACACTTGATTTTTTTTACTTGTTAAAAAAAATGGGAACTTCTCGCTTTCACATTTTACACATCTTAGATAATAAAAGTTAGACAACCCCCCCCCCCCCCGTTGGCAAGTGAAAGCCCATTTTGTTTTTCTTAAACTAGTTATGTACATAAATGTAGATGTTACATAAAGTAAAATTATAGGTTTCTCATGTGCTATTATTTTGAAACAATCATTTCTAACTGGACTTTTCTGGGCAAAATTCATTTTTTTTCCCTTTTCTAATTACACCCTTAAATTTTTGCTTTTGATTTTTGTTTTGATTTTTTTTAACTTAAGTTTTTTTTGTTTTCAAAGTTTTTATCCTGTTATACTAGTTTTTGTTTAAAAAAAAATTCTAGCAGCTGTGTTATATGGCGACTAAAGATAAAAAAACCCCACTTGAAATAAATGAACCTAGCTATACTTCTCCTTGGCTAGATTTCTTTCAAGACACCCTAAATAAATACACAAAAAGTATGTGTAAAGAGGCAGCTGCATTTCAAAATAAAATTTTAGCTAACAACTCCCCTTTTTTAGAAGATTTTGCAGATATTACTATGCAAATGAAGTGGAATCTTAACACGCTTAATGAATCATTCAATATCTTGAAAGTGGAATTCTCTAACTTAAAACGTGACAATGATAACTTACAAATTGTTAATAAAAAACTCATTGAAAGGTTACATAAGTTAACTAGTAAACAAACCTCTACAATTTCAATCGAGACTAAGCAGGGTGAGAAATTAAAGACCAATAGTGATAGTCTATCCACAATAACAATAGACAAAGCGACACAAACAGGTAATCATAAAAGATACAAGGATAATTTGCAAAAGGACAGAAACGATGAACTAGCGACACTTACAAAATTCAGCGATTCTAATCAAAATTCTTTTTCAGCGTCTGAATGTAAAAAAATAAAATCTGTTCGAATTATTATTTTCAATTTGCCAGAAGAATGTGGTATACCAGATATTTTATTGGGAGTGGGTGAGCTTTTGCACAATAATGAACCTGATATTCAATTTTCTAAGAAATATAAATTACAACATGTCGATTCATACAATTGGGTTTTTGAAGCATCTTCGCAGACAGCTAGAAAATTAATAATGCAACAAAAAATAAACATTAAAAGTAATGAATACTCTGTAGATGTATACATTAATGTCAAGCGATGCTTTTCGTGCCAAATGTACAAACATGTTGCTAGGCTTTGTCCTAATAATATCTCTTGTCCTGTATGTGCTCTCCCACATAGTGACACTCAATGTACAAATTCACCAAAATGCATAAACTGTATCAGAAATAATCAAGATAACAATACCAATTTTAACATTTTTCATCCAGCATTTGCACAATCTTGCCCCTCTCTTAAAAGATTTATTAAACAGGAAAGAAAAAATATACAACTGCATCTATTTCAATAATGAGGGTTTGCTCAAAAAAAAAATGACTTGCATAATTCACAGCCTTCAGTTATTTTTCCAATAAGTCACATTAGTATGAAGAACTTTACTTTTACCTCAACAGTCTATTTGTTATTTTTGTAGTTGTACATTATTGAGTTTTTTTTAGATACGAGTCAATTCACATTTTTGTTTCACCATTCATTTCAGGTTAAAAAAAAATAAACAAAAAAATTTAAAAATTCCTCGACACGTGAGTGTACGGTTGGTGAGGATTCCTTTTTCATTTGACTGTTTAGCCGGCAAGCAGTTATCTGAGTAAGGTTTGGATGTATGGTTGAAACTTTCTGATGCAGGTCATTAGATTGTGTTCACACAGTTGGTATTTTTGTTGTAGGCGTACACGTTAACATCACATTCTTTTTTCTTTTATTTTACTCTGCAGACAAAACCTGTTTTTCTTTTACATAATCTTACACTCATTTATGTTGGTTTGTTTGCTGTTAGGAACATGCATTTTTTTCTCTTTTGAAGTTTAAATTGTTATAAATACACATTATTTACATCAGTTATTTTAAGGACTTGTTTTTTTGTTATGGCATAGAATGTATTAGTTCCTGGTACACATGAGAATTTTGTTCATAGAAAAAAAACACAGGAGTTCATCGCACATTCTTAGTTCATTGATGTTACACTAGTTCATAGCTTTACTTTCCATTCGTGTTGTACATGGGGAACTAGTTACATTTATTTTTGCTAAAACAAAAAAAAACCACTTTCTTCCTGGTCATTTTAGTTCACTAAATAAACAACTTAGTTCATTGCATATTTACACGTTTACTTATAGAAATTTTACACATTAGTTCATCGATTTTTTTTTCACATTCGTTCATAGAATATTGACATGTTTGTTTACAGAATTTTACACGTTAGTTCAGCGATGTTTTTTACACATAAGTTCATAGGGATGTTATACATGTTTTCACTCATGGTTTTACATTTTAGTTCATAGAGATGTACACTTTAGTTCGATGAAGTTTTAATTATTTGTTCATAGATTGTTTACACATTAGTTCATTGAAAATACACATCTTTGTTCATAGAATATGTAACACATTAGTTCATAGAAAGTAAACCACATTTTACATGTTTCTTATAGCATGGTTTAAAAAAAAAATCATCACACTTTTTGTTAAACACTTGTCATTGGATTTAATTCACACATTTTGGGGCTTTGGCAGCTGCATTTTTTTTTATTATTAGTCTTTGCTCATCGAGTTATACAGTTATACATAGAATTATCCTTTCAAACCTATAGCCATTTTGTCCTATCAAAATTATGCATTGAATCTTTGATTTGATTCTTTTCTTCGAATCAGGCTGATAAAAATTCATTTCTGTTTTAATTTCATTCCAGTAATACTCTTTTCATACACATAAGTTCTCAGCACGAAGATTTTTACACGTAGTTTTGTTCATCTAATTTAAATTCTACATCTCATTGTTGGTAATGGCATGATTCTTCATGTCATTTTCACTTTATCAAAAAAAAAAAAAAAACAGATAATTAATTTAAGTAACAACTTCTTCACATAACTTCTTTTCGTTTCACATTAAGGTTGTATTTTTTTCAAAATTATTTCATTTTTCTTCAATTACATTTTACACTTCTGTTTGTTGTTGAGTAAGTTTTTTTTCTCAACTCATTTACTTCACAGGTCTTTTCCTGAATTAAAAACTGAAAGCATCTTGTCAGAGGCAGTTTTGTTTGTAATAATAGTAAACACACCCCAGTTACACATATTAAAGATTAGTCATTTCCTTTCAATACATAATGAGTTACATTTTTACTTCAAACTGGTTAGTATAATGCTGATAGGTACAGTTAGTAACAACATAAATTACTTTTACCTTCTGATTTAGTTGCAGTTGTAGTTTAGAAATAATGCGAAGTTTTCCTGTGTCACTCCGAATTGCCGGTTGTTGTTTTTTTTCAATTATACCCTTCCCTGAAGCTGGTTTCCGTTCAAAATTAGTGCCCTTAGGTCTCCAACTTCATTATGTTATCGAAAACTCTTGAATTGTTTTTCAATTCAATTTACAAATAAAGTTTTTTTTCGATTACTTGAAGTGTGCTCCTTGGAAGATCATTATGATCTTGGGGGAGCAGGGACTCATATACCTTCGTGCTATGTGAGTCTCACAATTCCCTCCTCCTCTAGGGCTGAAGTCTTAAACTGACGCCATAATACTTGTTTTATCAAATTAAAAAAAAAAAAACAAGATTTAGGGCCCCACCTGTCTATGGGCTTGCTTTGCATCCCTTTTTTTTGAGGTCCTGTGCTGTGTGCACAAATTTTTTTTACTTTTCGTTTATCAATGTTTATTTTATATATCCAGTACTTATTATGTCATATATATATTTTAGTGTATCTTTTATTTGTGTGCTAAATATAATTCAATTTTTGCTTGCATTCACTGTGAAGTATTAAAAAGCTATTATTATATTTAAACTTCACATTTTTTTTAGTCATGACAAAAGCTGGTACCAGCACTTTCAGAATAAAATATTTTTTAAGTCATCCGGATGCACATATAAAAAAAAAAAAATTATTTTAATTATTTGTCTTGGGACTGAAAGGACTAATGATCACCAAGACACGATGATCTTGAAAAGCGCTTAAAGTCATGACGTTTATAAAATGAGTAAAAAAAAAGAAGTTTGCATAATCCAAACAATTTTCAAAAAGCAAGCAATATACTATATATACAGTTTTATGTTTAAATGTATTTTTCCTTTCAATTTTATGTACTTACTGTTATGATTATGTATTTGGAGTAGAGAAGATGTGCAGCGCTTGTTGCTATAAAAAAAAAAAAAAAAAAAAAAAAACTTTATTGCAAACATTGCAGTTTTTTTTTCCCCGATGCTGGGAGTGAGATATGTGACAGCGTTTCTGTCACATATTATCTTGTCTTCTCCCCTTTTTAGAAAATGAACAAGTAAAATCAAAACTTCAAAATTTTAACTGGAAATTACCTCCCCCCCCCCTTAAATAAATACTTAAAGTTAATATTCTTGCATTTAAGGTTTTAATGCTGTACTTTGTTATTTTTCCTTTTATAACTTTGCATGTGAAATTAATTCTTTTACAAACCCTCTTTCATATGATAAAAAAACACCATTTCATTCCCACTCTTTGTTTTGGATTTTTATCACTGTGAAAAAGATCTGTTAATTCTTTTCTCATCACAATAAAAGTTAACCGAATGTCAGTCTTCCTTAGATCTGCACATTTCTGCATTTTTCCCATGTTAAATAGATCCAGCTGTGGTTTATAATAAGTTTATCCGTTAACATTCTCATGCACTCAGCTAATCTTTAAAATCTCCCAGATGTCATGAATCATTCGGCATGTAATTCTTTCAGTATCTGGAAGCACACGTGCGTATGCAATCGACACTCCTTAAAAACCACAGGACTTTGATATTACACCAACCCTAGCATTCTCGGTTACTAAGCATTTTTAACGGATTCGCATAACCTTGACGCTGTACATCTTCCCTGCTGCAGGCTCACTCCTACTCGGACCTTCAGCCATGTAACACCACGTTAAAGGGGCGCTGTGCCCCTCTCCGGCTAATGCCGTGCCTGTGAGCAGACGATGTGATTTCCCATATTGCTAGCGACTTAGCATTGTAAACATTCCATCGTTCATCTTCTAAATAAACACCTTATTCTGTCTGCAATTATGTTGGAGTTTATTTCTCTGCGCTCTCGATCTCTTCCTGGGTAGTTTTTACGATCACCTCCACAGTCCCCTGTTCGATTTCGGGGAAAACTCTTCGCGAAAATATGTGACGCGTACTATTTTGTTTACACACCTTTAGTTTCAGCACATTCCGATTCATATTTCTTTCATTACTTAAAAATAATTACTTAATTACCAATTATGCTTAACTTTTGGACACCAGTGTATATATATATATATATTAGTGCTCGCGATGGGATACGTATAGCAGCTATACGTTTTACCGATATACGTATATCCATATAATACGTTTTTCTGCTATACGGATATCTTAAAATATACGTTTAAACGTATCGAATACGTATAAGGCGTTTCAATTAAACGTATATTTAAGAATACGTATATTCAATGTGTACGTATATTCCACGTATCGTATCTAATTTAAATATTAGACTTCATCAGTTTTATGTCACTGAATGGAGAATAATTTGGAAATCGGTGGCGTTACGACAGGAATCCGCATAGTATGTCTCATATATACAAGATCGAGCAATGAAAGTCGTATATTTTTTTAAAACATTTTTAGATTTTTTTTTTAGATTTTAGATGTAGATAGATAGGTTTTTTAGATTTTTTTTGTTTATATCATGTTAATGAGATATTTTGTGTAGTTAATGTATACAAAATGTATCGATTGTAAATATCCAGCAAAATTAAACCCTTTTTGAGCATAGAATGAGAATATAAATGTTTCAGATTTACTATAAAGTCTTGTTAAATTTAGTTTTTTTTTTTTTTTAAATTCTTTGTTCCCTTATTGTTTTACACTCAAGATTGCACCCGAGCGTAAATGCTATTCTTTCCATGGAGCTAATATTTTCTAATTCTATTAAAGTATAATGAAATTTCATTTTTTTAAATCTTGACATTCGTAGTATTTTTTATACAAAACGAGATGAAACCCTTCGAAAGACGACGTTAAAAATAAGTTTTTAAATGACTCCATCAATTCATTCTTGGTTTCAATTTCATTTCTCTGATACTTATCAATTGTTTTAAGCTAATTAATTTTTTATGTAAAATTAGATAAAATATTTTTCTATAATTTTCGACAATTTGCAGATGAATCAAAAATTTAATGCTTTCGATCGATTATTTTTTTGCATAGTTTCCTCGTTAAGATTTCATAATCGGGATGGCTGACAAAGAAGGTCTCCAGACAGCGCATACTCAGATTTTAAAAAATTCTTAAAAAATACTAATTAAACTACTCATGAATGTAATGAAGTGTAAGGGAACATTAGCGGCGGAATTGCAGAAGAAAACATGTAAAAAATAAATAAAATACTGTCGAATATTTGGCGCAAAAAGACGAAAATATCACACGATTTGGCGAGCAGCACTTTTCCCCTCCAAAAGCAAACGATTTTAATGCAACTGAAAAATTTTTAGATTTTTAGATTCTGTGTAAATGTTATTTAATGAATTTAAACATAAACAATTAGAGAGTTTACTATATTATATACATATATACAGATTAAACTGCATATATATAATATATTATTAGTTGCTGTAGTAATTTCATTTACTTCTGAAAAAATATTTTCATAAATAAAAAATTCTTATTTAGTAAAACTATTTTCATACATTTAAGCGTATTCAAAAATAAAAGCCATATTTTTCCATAGCAACAAAATCGAACTGACAATGCTCAAATGGACTTTGAACTTGAAACAATTTTAATTAATTTAAATTTCAATTTCGTTTTAAATCTCAAACTTTGATGGTTAACTTTGAATATAAATGCATATAAATATGAATATAACGAAATTATACCTAAAACAAACAAAAGCTGACAAAACCAAAGGTATTTAATTTATATAAACATGTTGAACATGAAACTCTTTTCCTTTAAAATGCATTTGACATAAAAAAAAACATTTTTGAAATTGCTTTTCATCGCCAACCGATGATAAATCACCAAATAAAGAAATTTTCATTATTCTTTTACGGACAGGGTACGAAGGTTCTGCCGAAAATTTTTTTACAAACGTATATATCCTTATGAGAAGAACATTCTGTAATTTTTTCAGATTTTTTGGAGTATGCCCGTATGGACCTTCCTTGTGAGTCATTTCTGCCAACCGGATAATTTGCTTGTTATAAATTAACATACCCAATGAATCCTTAAAAAAATAATGAAATATAATTACTATCATGATCTCATTCAAAAGTTTTTTTAAGCAATTTGACATAATAATAATTTTATGCTCTACATAAATTGAATGTCTGTCTTTTTGGTTAGCAGATTTCAGTTTAATGGGAAAATGCTGCATTCTATAGGTAATCTAATTCTTATGATTAACAGTTTTTTTTCTTTTACTTCCTTTTGAAGTTGGTTGAAAGAAATTGGAAAATAATTTAAAATGTCGTTAAACTGACCGTCAGTTTTCAATTGAATGACCTAAAGTTAATTTTATTCCAATTTTATCATGTTACAATTGGAATTATACAGTATTTAATATAGAAGTAATGTAAGTACGATAAAAGTGAAAGCTATAGCGTTTTTAATTGTCACTATCGTTGTACAATTCTAAAAATTGTAATTTGGTTTTGGCTGCCGTTCAAAAGTAGACCACAATTTTTTGACGACAACAAAGAATTTCATAATGAAAGAAATATGAGTTTTTTGATATTAAAGAATTGTTAAATTAATTTATAATAAATTTACAAAAATTATCCCTATAGAATGTAAGCCTTATATGAAGTCTTTTTTAATCATTCTTTATTAATTTTAATTTTCCTGAAATTCATTACTAAATTATTTTCCGAATTTGTTATTAAAAAATGAATGCATCTTAGATAAAATTAATTTTTGAAAGCGGGAGAGAACGTGTCATCAAGATGAAATAATCAATAAAATCTCCAATTATCATTTTTACAATTTAGAAACAAAAAATCAGTGAAGACTGCGTCATTTTGATACCATCAAGTAAAATTTTCTCTTTACATGTGTTGATGGTAAAAATACCTTACCAACTTTCATCGGTACGAACTTTTGAATGCACTAGATATAGATATTTTTAAGCTTAACTTGTATATATTAAAATTAAAACGTATTTCCTATTTCATTCTAATAAAGAAAAGTCAATCAATAAAATTTAATTGCATAAAGAAAAATAGATCCAATAAACAATATTCTCATGATGTCACAATAAATGTAAATTTTTATTAGCTTATCAATTAAAGTACCCGTATATATATATATATATATATATATATTTTAAACCGAAATCTAACTGACAAATTAAAAAATATGTACAAAAAGGCAAATATCTGAATATTTTTCATTATTTTTCTTTTCTTTGCAACAATGGAAAGAATCCAGTTGCCACTGTTTTGAAGAAATTTCATGAAAAAGTTTTTAAAATTAAATATATAATGTAAAAATGGAAATAAATCAAGAGAAAAATAATTACAAAAATAATTCTCAAGATCAGTTCATTAGAAACCTCAGGGCTGATGACTAAAAATAACAAAAAAAAAAAAAAAAAAAAAAAAAAAAAAAAAAAACAGCCTGGTCTTTAAATAAGTTCTAAAGGCATTCATTTTAAGTTTTGTTAATATTGACAAGTATAATTTTTTTGTATAAAGTACTTTGGTATAAATTTTGATTGCTTATACATTGGAAAATAATAAATTTGATGATTTAGAATCCGAATGAACATGTGCTTCTAATTGAGCATGAGAAAGGACAAGAGGTCTCTTCTTGGCTGCAAATCGTTGTCAATGCCAAATTTGAAAAAATCGTAGTAATTATCATAAGGCTAAAAATTTGTTTTACGTTTATTAGCTTCCTCCAAATGTAATTTGCTTTGCTTTAAAAAATGGGGGAGGGGTCAATAATGGAGATTTAATGGTAGTTATAAGTTTAAAAATTTTATTTTCTTAAAATATATATCTATTTTCAAAGCAACGAATAAAATATCTTTTTTTAAGAAATGGAAGTAAACTAATACTACAAGTTTGCAACAAATGAAATAGAAAATTTTTCAAAGTTGTTAAACGTAATATTTTTTGCATTAACGATGCATAAAAAAGTAGCATTGAAAACTGTTAAATAAAATAATGTATAGCATTTATTGCAATTTAGAATACGTTAAATTTATTTAAATTACAATTGAACGTAAACCAGCTTGTTGCTTTTTATGTATTTGCTGACAGTTGTGTTTGTAGAAGTTTCTATGCAAAATTAATTTTATATGACAGAAATGTCTGATGATGTGGACTGGATAACGAAGGTTGTAGTGTCTATGTGTGCTAAGGTGATTGCGGGGAAGAGCTTTCCTATTTTATGAGTTCATAAATAAAGAACTTGAAGACTGGCGGTTTTGTTTTTATAATGGGGAAATATCCCAATGAAATTCTTCCACTGCTCGCCAACTGTCGGAGCGACTACTCTGCTCGTGCTGCTGCGGATTCCTAGAGTTTATGCAACATAGTTATTTCGTAGAATTATATTTATTACACACACACACACACACACACACATATATATATATATATATATATATATATATATATATATATATATATATATATATATATATATATATATATATATGTGTGTATCTATATATATCATAAAGAAAACGCAGAAAAAATATTAAGGTAAAATTACGAGCTTCTACTTATTGTCAAAATAGCTAAGGATACTGTCTTTTCAAGCGTTGTTGGATATATAATAGCTCATAATACGCCTTTTTAAAGTATTTATTTACTTAATTCAGCTTTATTCATGCTATTTCGTCATTTAAGTAGTATTAAATGCTATAAAATATAAAGTATATTTCTAAAAAAATATAACTTTAATTTATAGAACATAACAACTTTAAAGAAGCAAAATTATTCATATAGAAAATTATTTACGCTTATTTTAAGCTCTTTCAAAAATAAAGGAGTCACTAAATTTCTCACTCCTTTTTTATTTTAAACTTTATAATATCACATGTTTTCATGATTTTTAGTGTATTATAATATATTTTAATTGATTTGCATTATTGAATCACATTTATTTTTTTAAAGTAAACAATTAAATCTCTTTTACGTTATACATAAAATATACTTACTGATATTTCTTTTACTATAACGCATTTCTCTCTGTATACTTTTGAATAAATTGATATAATATGCGCCATTCTTCCAATATCATTATTGTAAACACTAAAAAAAGCATAATATGATAACATATATCATGATGACATTTTTTACATAAACTTTTGAAATAGTGATGTGCTCGAAAAGGGAAAATGCATCGTATATGTGTATAACTTCATATGTAAATGGATGTAATTTTCGCAACGTAATCGAGATCAAGTTTGTCATTGTCTAAGTTTAAGTATTTGTTGACTTTTCAAATGCATCAGATAAATACATTGAATATAAATTTCTTATATATATATATATATATATATATATATAGATAGATAGATATATAGTTTTACAAACATAACTAAAGTAACTCAGATATCACCATAACCACAAGCCAATGAATCCAGTTTTTACTGTTCTATTTAAAATCATTGAGCGTGAAGTGATATAGAATGCAGATTACCAAAATCATGAAATGCAAATGGATAAATGGACAGTAGAAGGCTCTCTTATTAAACCACTCATCAGGGGGGCATGGTTTAATAAAGAAACACAGACATCCAAACAGCTTATGATATAGTTCGTGGTATAAGCTAAGAAATTCGACCCATAATGCACCTGACTGGTATATAATATTGTTATGCTTCACTTATTTTAGAATCATTTAATTTTACTTTATTTACTCGATGACAATATATATATATTATTAGATATTACTATGATCTGATTATTGGGAACTTTCAATATACTAAAAATGATGTTTAGCTAACAGAATCAAGAATTTGTAGAATTAATAATAATCTTAAGAGGAATTCTCCTTCTTGTAAACAAGTTTAATTTCTATGATTGCGTTGTGTATTAGTGATGCTCCAAAGTAGATTCAATTATTATAAGTTAGATATCAATGAATAAGGATAGTAAGCAAGAATTCCAGAATTAAAGAAACTAATACTTAAGAAGGGGGGGGAGGATTGTACTTTGTGCTTACATATAACTAAATAAATAAACAACGTTCAAGAACACAAATATTATAAAATAAAATATGTTAAAAGAGGACTGAGGGGGGGGGGGACTCCCCCCCCTCAGTCCTATTCTTAGCGACTTTTACATGCATTATTTCGAATTAAAACTTTTCAAAAAACTTACTTTTCTATTAATATCCGTTACGTAGATGACTGTTTTGCGTTGCTGGACTCTGATATACTTGATCTTACTAATATTCTTACAGTTATGAACTCAATAGATGACCATATTCAATTTACCTACGAATTTGAGAATAACAATCAATTACCTTTCCTGGATGTTTTGGTTTCCCGCGAAAATAACCTTTTTCACAACTCTCTATCGTAAACCATTCGCTGTATCTTTGCCCCCCTCCCAACGCCTTTCATTTCACCCCCCTAATCAGAAATTAGCTGCCTTTAACACTTATGTACACCGGGCCTTAAATATTTGCTCCTCTGATAGTTTACTTAAAGCAGAATTAAACCATATCAAATCCATTGCTATTTATCGGGGTTTCCCAATTAAAATCGTTGATTCCATTCATAAAAAATTAATTAAAAAAAACGTACTTCTTCGAACTTCAACTCAGACCGCAATGTTAATTTAATTACTCTTCCATATTTTCCAAAAATCAGTCATCAAATTTCCAAAATTTTGTCAAAATTTGATTTTAAAATAACCTTTATTCCTTTGAATAAAATTAAATTCTCTAATCTCAAAGATCCAATAGATGATTTTTCACATTGGGGTATTTATAAGATTTCTTGCGAATGCGATAAAATGTACATCGGTCAGACGAAGCGTACCTTAAAAAAGCGTGTGGGAGAGCACAGTGCTAACGTTAGAAATTGTGAAATAAAACGTTTCGCCATCGCCAGCCATTGCTGGTCCAATAGTCATAACTTTAAATTTTCCGAAGCCTCAATAATACTATATTGTTCATCTGTTTATGATTTAGACTTTTGGGCTTATCATATATGGAAAAATGATGACATTAATGACATGTCCAGTACGCCAAGATTTTCTGATGTCTGGTTTCCATTCCTGTAATTTCACTCCCCCTCCCCCTCCCCCTCCTGTTCTCTTTGATTTGGACTCGTCCAGTAAGATGTGACACATGATTGGTCTCCTCTGGATGCGCGTGCCAGCTTATTTTTACTGTCGCTTTGCGACATTTCCTAGTCAGTTCACCTTAGCGGCGAGCTCAGTTACACGACTTATTTTATTTTGCGATGTGACTTCCTTTTACATTTTACACTTCTAGCACTGATGATGGCACTTAAGAAGTCCCGAAACATTTATGCTTTTAACATCTTTTAACCTATTTTTTTTTTTTTTTATAATATTTGTGCTCTTGAACGTTGTTTATTTATTTAGTTAAACTAATACTTAGATTACTAAGTTAATATATTTATTTACAGAATTTAACAATTAGAGTTTATTGATTTAGACATATTAACCAAACTTAATCATATTGCAACAGGATATTCTTATAACAACTTAAAATTACAATTAAATATAATGAAACTGGTGTAGATTAAATAAATTCCATAGGGGTAGAAATTATTGTATGTTCCCCAAAACATAATAAACCACACTTACCCCTATTTCCCCCACTCATGAAAATTAAACATTTGAATATCTCGTTTACGTTCTATTAAATTTATAAATTATATCTACTGATATTTGTTTTACTATAAAGCATTTCTCTTTGTATACTATTTAATAAATTAACATAATATGTGCTTTTCTGCCAATATTATTATTAAAAAGACTAAAAAAATATATTATGATAATATACATTAGGATGACATGAACCATAACTTTCCAGAACATATATAAACGAAAAAAATCCATCTGTTTTTTATCTTCTTTTTTTCAGAGCAATATATTTATGTTTTCTCAGAGCATTTCTTATTCTAAAAAGAAAAATATACACAGCATAAAGACTTTTTTTATTCAAATACAAATCATGTTCTCTACATATGCAAAATTTTTTATTAAATATATAGCTGTACATAAAATACATAAGGGGCCTTTTTTTCTCCTCTAAGTAAATAATTTAATGATACTCCTTTAAAAATGACTTCGAATTACAATCGAAGATAAATGATGCAATGTTCGCAAGCAGAGTAAATAACTGCATTTTTTTTATATTATTTCCTCTCAGAATTGAATATATGTGCATAGTTTTAAAATTCCATGGCAAAAATCCAACTTATGTGAATGGAGAGGGGAATATACGAGATAGAAATTTATATTTCAAAATTAATTCTTCAATAATAAAACGACTTTCTGAATGACATGAAAACTCAGAAACTTTCGAAATATTGATGCGTTTCAAAAAGGGAAAATGCGTAGCATATGTGCATAGATATAATTTAATATTATATCAAATGGATGTAATTTTCACAATGTAATAGAGTGGAAGTTTCTCATTGTCTAAGTGTAAGCATTTGTTGACGTTTCCAGTGGACATTTATCTTAAGTTTGTTGAAGAATGTTACGTTTTCACTAGTGCTATTTACCTGTTAAAAATCAGAATAGACGCTATTAAATACATGTGACCATTTAATTTAAAGAACTTTAATTTTTGTTTTTTCGCGGTAAATCTTTTAAAGAATTTTTTATTTTTCTTTCTTTTCTTTTCGTTTTCTTTTTTTTTTTTTTACTTTTTTTACTTTTTTGCATTTTAGTACAAAATGATGACAATAATATATATGTAAGTCATGACTATTTTATTATAATTATCGAGATTAAACTATTTTAAAAAAAAAAATGTCCGTACAAGTTTTTTTAATTAAATTTATGTTGTTTAAAAGATTTTGAGAGTATATTTTGCAGAACGAAAAGAAATTTACGAAGTTTGTATTATTGAAATATACTTATCATAGAAGGCGGCAGCCTTCAAGTGACGCAGCTTTAAGCCTACCATCGTCATAAGGTATCCACGTAAGGGAGATGCGGAACTTCATACATACAGCTAACTCAACATCAAAAGGAACATGAAAAGCCGCCATCTAATAACTCAGCAAATATTGGTCAGAATGGTCCAACTTTTTTAATATAGTCCTATTATCCTATAATTTTTACATTTCTACGTGCCGTATATTTTTAGATCTCGATACCCACGTTTAAACCGAAATCGATGGTGTTTGTTCCTGATAATGAGATCTAGAAAACGGCCTGGGAGATTTTATTAAAACTTATATATAATATGAATTTCTTTAAGACAGAGTGAATAAGACTTGCCTAGTTTCTAGGAAAACTCTTGTTTGTTATATATTGGTCTTGGAATATTGGACTATATTAGCTCGCGGATTACATATTATTCTATGGGTTAGCAGACAGGCTCTATGCGACAAGGCTTATGCAGTTAGAGTCACAGTTAAAACACCCGAATCGAAGCAATAAATGTCTTTTAAACTACAAAAACAGTTTATCATGTGCTTTAAAACATTCAATAAATATATATTAAATCAAATTTCTATTTATATTGCCTTTATTTTTCGTAAAGAAGAAAATATTACGTTTCTTACATCGCATATTTCTGCATTTTGCGGAAAAAATATTTTGAATCCTTTTTTAAAATAGGAAAATATTTTTTAATTATACAAATTCAATATAATTTCGACTTACATATTTTTCTTTAAAGTTTTCAAACAAAAATTATTTTAAATTATTTGCTCTTAGAAATGTATGTATTCATACGCGTGGTGGCGCCACTTGTCTGGTTTTGTTTTGAATCCGAACGCGGCAAGTTACGGAGCATTTTTCATTCAGGTAGTAATATTCTTACATAGTGTCCATTAAATTGATATAGAAAATGCACGAATTAAAAAATATAAACCAGACAAGATAGAATCATTAAGTAATTTTCAGGTTTTAATAATCCACATGTTGTTTCTTGTTACGCCAATTGAATCTCGCAAAGTCAATATACAACGAATAAGCTCTGCAATAAAGTTAACCGGAGAATCTTGCAATGGATTATTAATTAATACAGAAAGTGTAACTTTTCAATAAAGTCATTTGCTTGTATTTTTAAAGACTTATGGATTACAGTGTGGAGGCAGGGTATATTCAAAATTTTACGAGAATGCCAGTTAAAAATCTGGACTGCATTTTGTTTTGTTGTCAGTTTACTCTCCTTCGCCAAGGAACTTTTTATGTGTATTGTTTGATAAACAAAAAATATATAGAGGTAAAATTATTTATTTTTTTAATTTTTTTGCTGCTTGAGCAAAGAATAGGTTTGCATTAATCATAATTAATAAACGGAAACTTAGTGGTTTGCTTAAAGTATTGTTTTTAAATACAGGGTACAAAATACATGAATTTTCTTAAATCCCAGTTTATTTTATTAAAATTTGTCATTTCATGAAAATAAAATTACTGCATATCTTTTATCTTTGAGTTTAAGTGTTAAAACACTTTTCAATGTTTGCATTTTAACATGTTTTGCAGATAATACATTTTGTGAATTTCACAGAGTTGACTGTATTATACTCGATTATAAGCATTCATTATGATTTCTAGCACATTATTACATTCAAATTACTCTTTTTAAAAATGTAAACAAAAGATGAGCACATTATATTTGTGCAATGTCTGGTCCCAAGTTACACACACTTGAGGGACTTTACAATTTCTATATATTGCTTGTTTTAAACTTAAGTGAAATGTTGGATAAAACATTTTCAGTTTCATAAATTATTTCAATTTGAAATATTTTAGTAATCGCTACTACTCTGTTATTCCGACGACCAATTTTGCCAAATTATACATAACGACATATTTTTTTTTAAATAATGAAAAAACAAATAATTAGTAAAATATTAATAAAAAGTCGAAATAAAAATCACTTAATGACATTTTAAACACACAAATTGTATTTAATGTCATTGAATGTGACATTCACAATCATCCATTATTGGAATTTAATCTTATAGTTTGGCGATAATTTTTTGGTCGATGGGATAACCTAGTAGTACCTAGTAATCTATAAACTTAACAAGTAAAATTTATACAACATTTCATTAACTCGATTCCTCTTAAGTAAATTTGAATAAGCAGCGGCAAAAATCCATTGCAAGATTCTCTGGTTAACTTTATTGCAGACTTTATTCATTGTATATTAAGACATTGCAAGATTGAATTGGCATAACAAGAAACATCCATGTGGATTACTAAAACTATGAAAATTACATAATGATTCTATCATGTCTGTTCGATGTTTTTCAATTTGTGCATTTTCTTTATCAATTCTATTCTAAATAAATTCTACCTGAATGAAAAATGCTAATAATGCGTTCTGATTCAAAACAAAACTAGACAAGTGGTGCCTTCTTAATATGGAATATAATATAGAATGTATGAAAATTTATGAATTAGAGGGGGGAGGCAGGGTATATTCAAAATTTTATGAGAATGCCAGGTAAAAATCCTGTATTGTACTTTTTTTGGTTTGTTGTCAAAAACTTTTTTCTCATGTCTATGAATAAATTACTCCTTGTACCAACATAAAATTTTGTTGTCAGTGGCACAGCCAAGGGGGTGGTTTTGGGGTTAAACCCCTCCCAGAGCTTAGAAAGATCACTATAATTGTCACTTATATGAATCAAAACCAAACTTAATATTTAAATGTTTTGGCGCATTTTGGAATCCGCCGCTTTTTTAAATTAGATTTCATTTAATAAAGTAATTCAATTAACTGACGAAAATTCTACTTAAAATTGTGAAAGTGCATATTACATGGATTAGTTAAGTAAAAATTCGTTATTTGAAATAAATCACTTTTCTGAGACGCATTATGCTAAAAAATTATAATTTCTTGTCATACAGATGCTCTTTGAGTTTAAGGAGGCTCAGGGGTTGAAAACTTTTCAAAAAATAGATTTTTTTATGATCTAGTTTGATTATTCAATTAATTCTTAACTCAATGCAAAAAACTGCATAAAAATATTTGCATTTTTAACGGAGTTATAAGCATTTATGTATGAACACATTCATAGTCGCACCCATAGAATTTCAACTTTAAGTCGCGTTTTCTCAAAACTTTATTTTTGACGTTTAACACCAAGATTTAAAAAAAAACTATTTGATGGAATGGCTTTATTATTTTTTTTGCATGCATATAACATCATTATCTATAGAATGAATTAAGGATATAACTATCATAAAAAAAATTACAACTAATAATAACACATTGCTCAGTGGTGCACAAAACAGGAATTTTAATATACATTAGTACATATTAAAATAAAATAAAACTTTCAACGTTTGCGCCGTCTTCTGCGGACGTCTTCAGGAAAATATGAAATGGAAGGACTACGTTTGCATCTTGTTCGAGAGATAATATTTCTACTAAATTAAAAACTAAATGAATTAAAATTTTAAAAAATGTTATCAATTACACGTGAGTAAAAATTAAAATATTGCAAGGAAATAAAAATTTTTAAGGTTGTATGATGTTATGCCATATTTTTGGTATATTGTAGGATAAATTATCATTACATGGTTTATTTTCTCGTGCTATGATTTCGATGGATTCTATTATTTTACCTTGAACTGGGTTATTGCATGGAACTATGATTTTGGCTTCCTCAAAATTAATATGGCAACCCTTGTTCGCCAAGAAGAAGCGAGCAAGGGCAGTATTCTGTTTATATTGTTCTATATCTCTGCGATGTTCTTTAATTCTAATTAAAAGTTTCCGCGTTGTCATGCCGATGTAGACTTTTTTAAGATTATTAGATAAAGTGATGGGGATTTCATAAATTTTTTATTTTTGATCTATTGGAATTTTGTCGATTTTATCTGTAACGAGGTCAATGAGATATGGAGGAGGAATGGCGACAAGTTTTATGTTATATTTTTGTGCGATCTTTTTTACTTTTTCAAATTTATAAGGGATATAATGAAATTTTCTGTAAACCATAAGTTTATTCTGTCGTTGGCCAGATGTGGGAGGAGTATTGTACTGTTGAACTATTTTATTTATAAATTTTGCTGGAAAACCATGGTCAAAAGCTATTTTCTGTATAAAATCAATTTTTTTATTTAATGTGTCATCTGAACAAATCATAAAAGCTCTTTTAATAAATGACCTAAAAGCAGAAATTTTGTATTCGAAAGGCATGTTGGCTGAAAATGGGATAACTGTATTTTCTTTTATTGGTTTTCTATAAACTGAAAATTTTAAACTTGAATTGCATCTATTATTTTGAACATCTAAAAATGGAAGGGTGGCGTTTTCTTCGACTTCAAGCGTAAAATTAATACTATTGCTTAATTTATTGACATCTTGTAGAAAAACATATAAATCAGCCAATCTGTGGTTCCATAAGATGAAATCATCATCAACATAACGGAACCAACATTCAGGTTTTATATTAAACGTATTAAAAATTTTTTGTTTTAGTGGTCTTAACGCGAATTCAGCAAACTTGCTTGCTTCTTCTTGGCGAACAAGGGTTGCCATATTAATTTTGAGGAAGCCAAAATCATAGTTCCATGCAATAATCCAGTTCAAAGTAAAATAATAGAATCCATCGAAATCATAGCACGAGAAAATAAACCATGTAATGATAATTTATCCTACAATATACCAGAAATATGTCATAACATCATAAAACCTTAAATTTTTTTTTTCCTTGCAATATTTTAATTTTTACTCACGTGTAATTGGCAACATTTTTTAAAATTTTAATTCATTTAGTTTTTAATTTAGTAGAAATATTATCTCTCGAACAAGATGCAAACGTAGTCCTTCCATTTCATATTTTCCTGAAGAAGCCCGCTGAAGACGGCGCGAAACGTTGAAAGTTTTATTTTATTTTAATATGTACTAATGTATATCAAAATTCCTGTTTTGTGCACCACTGAGCAATGTGTTATTATTAGTTAAATTTTATGGTGCAACTGCCCTATATATATTTATTTAAAAAACATTACAAGTTGAATGTAGATTCTGCCATTGCAGAATTCAGTTTCGCCTCCGATTAGAAAGAAAGAAAGAAAAAAAAATCGACAGAGGTTTTTTAGAAGGACGACCCCGTTTAGAATGCAATGAACTAACTTCATTTTTCTTGTGTTTATCAATATAATAGCAAACAGAACGGCGTGAAATACCCAATTGATTAGCAACTTCTTTCTGAGACATTGGAATTGCGGAATAATAAAGAAATACAATTTGACGTGCTACTTCTTCATTGACTAGTTTCATTCAAAACGGATTTTTTCTTTAGTTTAAACGCTTTTTTATAGACTCTGAGAAAAAGGAAATGCATTTTAACAATAAAATGAGTGGAATCTCGTCGAATTCGACGAATGAAATGTTTAAAAGACCCGATCGATTTGGTAAAAAAAAAAAAAAAAAAAAAAAAAAAAAAAAAAGGCAAAAGTAATTTCATTATTGAATCAATATATAATAAATATATTTCCAAACTTAATGTCAAGTTTGCCATTTACAATTTTGCATGCAAATATTCGCAGATCTTCAGTTAAAATTATAATCTGAGTGCCGGCGAAATCCAGAAATTTTATTTTATATGCACTCACAGAAAAATAATTTTATTAGAAAAAAAAAAAAAAAAAAAAACTGAACTGAAGTCACTAACTGAAGTCATCTGAAAGTAAAATCCCAATCTCAGTGTCCATAATGAAAAGTAATACTAAAATATAATATCGTTATGAGTAAAAATCCGATGTTTTAAATAGTGACGTCATTTTCTCTTCAAATATTTTTTAAAAGTTATTGTTATTAGTAATAGGAAAAAGGCGTCCGTAATAATATTGTATTTGATTGATATTGTAATTTTATTATCAAGAGAAAAGCTAAACTGAATTGCCACCATTTTGAAGAAATATCGTAAAATAGCATTTAAAATTAAAAATAAAATATAAAAATGGAAATAAATTAAAAAATAGCTAAAATGGGCACAACTACAAATAAATAGCTTTCATTTAAAAAAATAATTATTAAAATCCGTTGCGTAGAAAATTCAGGGCTGATGACACGACATTTTTAGCTTGTCTGAAAGAAATAGCATCGAAGGCTAAAAAAACTCTCAAATTTGAAAATTTAAAAAACCACTAAAATAGGGATGCACAACCTGTGGCCCGCGATGGGTTAGCGTGTGGCCCGCGAGTTTCGTCAATTTACAACTGGAAAAAATTGCAATTTTTGTGCATATGTCGTAGGAAAAATCTTCAATTTACTGCGGGAAAATATAAAATTTCATCACTTAAGACTCGCAAATTACGTTGATCGGTACGGGAAAAATCACCAATTCCATTGATGAAGTGTGGAAAAAAGCGAATGTTGTCCATGTGGACCGGAAAAGTCACAAGTTTCGCTCATCAAATATGGAAAAATCGCGAATTTTGCACATGAGTCTCTGAAAAAATACCAAATTTCCTCGATTAGGCACGAAAGTGTTTTGTCGATCAGGCATGGAAAAATCACGAATTATGTCGTTCGGGTGCAAAAATCACAGATTTCGTTGATTTAGAGAGAAAAAAGCGTCGATCAGGAAAGAAAAAGAATTGCAAATTTCGTTGATAAGGCACGCAAAAATAGCGAATTTAGAGATGACACGCAGAAAAATTTAAAATTTCGTTGTTCGGCTGCAAAACAATCGTGAATTTCGTCAGTTTATAAAGAGAAAGAAATCACTAGTTTCATCTTGCCATGTAAAAAAATCAGATTTCGTCAGCGTTGATACAAAAATTGCGAATTTCGTTGGTCGGGAGCGGAAAATGCATATTTCGTCAATTAAGAATGGAAAAAGCACACATTTCGTCGATTGGACACAAAACAATTGCGAGTTGATCGGATTCCGAAAAATGGGAATTTTCATTGATCTGAGACGGAAATATTGCGAATTTTGGCGATCACACGTGGAAAAAATCGCTAATTACGGCGAAGTCGCGATCAGACTCTAATTACGATCCAGATTCTAATTAAATCAGGAATTTCGTCGATTGGGATCAGAAAAATCGCAAAATTTGTCGATCATGCGAAGATAAATAGTGAATTTTGTCGATTAGCTTTGTAAAAATCACGATTTTCGTCAAGCGGGTTTGTAAAATTCGAGAATTTGGTCAATCGGCTTCATGAAAATCGTGAATTCCGTGGATCAAGCGCGAAAAAATCGCAAAATTCGTCAATCAGGCGCGGAAAAATTCCGAATTTCGTCGATCCTGTGATGAAAAATCGTGAGTTTCGTCGATAATGCAGAGGAAAATCGCAAATTTCGTCGATCATGCAAAGAAAAATCACAAATTTCATGGATTGGCTTCGTAAACATCGCTAATTGCATTGATCGGCTTAGAAAAAATCGCAAATTTCATCGACCAGGTTCATAAAATTCGCGACTTTCCTTGATCAACTTCGTAAAAATAGGAAATTTGGTTGTTCAGGTTCAGAAATATCACGAAATTTCGTTGATCAGGCGCCAAAGTATCAAAAATATCATCGATTAGGCACTGAAAATTAAAAATTTCCTTGATCTGGTGCGGGAAAAAATAGAGAATTTCATCTATCATATGAAGAAAAATCACAAAATTTCGCTATCAGCATCTAAGAATAGCAAATTTTGCCGATTTGTTTAGTAAAAAGCACAAATTTGGAAAGTAAATTTGAATAATGTCACACTAATTAATTTCATAATTCCTAAAACTTCAGGTTTTTCTAACTATACCAATCAAAATTTGTGTAAAAAGGATAAAACAATACTACTTATGTAGAATTATATATTTTTATCTTTTGTTTACTACCATTGAATAATGCAGGAATTTTTGTTTAAATAATTGCAAAAAGATGAATTTGTTCATACTCTACATATCATTGTTAAAATTTTGCTATGTTTGTGTTTTTGAAAACTTATGGATTAGAGAAGAAGGGGGAGGGAGTATATTCCAAATTTTGTGAGATTGCCAGGTAAAAGCTCTGTACTGTATTTTATTTTGGTTTATTGTCAGTAATTTTTTCCTCTAGTTTATGAATACAAATTACTCCTTCAACCGATATAAAACATTCTGGTTCAAGAAAATTTACTGAATGTCAAAAAGGGGTTTTCGACGTGACGACGGTTTAAACCGGATTAAACCGTCGAAAACCCATAGAGTTACAATCTGCTGTGATGCACTAGAGTTTGTTGTTAAATTTTTAAATTAGCAACAGTTGCCATACATTATGCTGAAATTTTATTATATTGTGGGTAATTAGCAGGTCTTTAAATATTTCTAATTAATAAAAAATAAGGTAAAAATGATAGATTTCAAATCTCAGAAATTTATCTTGAAATGGGTATGCAGAAATATTTTCACAAAAATTATGTTTAAATATCTCGTTTATTTATTATTATTTTAATATTTAAAAAAATCTAAAGTTATGTAGTATGTATTTTGTCATAGTTAGTATTTATAAGTGTTAACAAGTTAAGTGTTATAAATGCAGGATTTTCAAAAGTGTAAAACTTGATACATGTGTTTAATTTTTTTTTATGCTATACACATTATATACAGAAGCGTGTAAAGAGAAAATTGTGACAGGGGCAAAGTTAGAATTTGGTGCTACCCAACTTTTTCTTGTGACAGGCCAAAAAATAACGTTTGTAGTATAAATTTGGATAGTGCCCCCTAAATTTCCGTGCACGGGGCAACTGCCCCCCCCCCTTCTCACAGAGCTGATTATATACATAATATCTAGTAGGTTAATTTGAATTTAAATATAATGCACATAATTTATTATATGTATGATTATTACACATTATAAACCATTTTTATCTCTACTCACACCACCCCACAACACACTAATAGTATTAAGAATATAAATAGGATATTTAACAAAATTTTATAACATTCAGTAAAAAAAAAAAAAAAAAAAAAAAAAAAAAACTCATACGTATTTGTATAAGCTAATTTTTTCAGCATAGTAAATAAATAGGCTGAATATTGTAAATAGATACTCAGATGTTTTTTATTATCTTTACGTTAGTTATAAATTCAAAAAATGACTGATGATTTAGAATTCAGAATTACTGATTTTTCAGAAAAACTAACTAACAATTGTAAAAGTCAAAACAGAGAAAATCTACAAAATACTTCTAAAACACAAAATATTATGTAGTTTTTTTATTATCTTATAAAATACATAATTTAAAAAATAAAACATTCATTAAATATTTCCAATTAATTTGATTACATAATTTAAATCAATCCAAATGAAATTATCAAAGTAGAAATTTAGTTCAATAATGCAATTCATTTACATCACGTAGCATACGGTAGCACATAACCAGTTTTGAACAATTTTCTGTTCCTAATCAATCACGGAACTTGTCTAATCTTTTATATTATTTTAAACTATACACCTAAGTAAACTATATAAGTTTGGTTATAAATAAATTTCTTCATAATATAATATCCCTGCATATTTTGAATAACACATTAAAATTTAATAAATAATATTACAAAAGATAAGTTTTCCAAAGTCTGGGATTTTGTTTACTATTCAAAATATGTTTTTCAAAAATTTAAATTTATTTTTCCTACAACATATTTTGAAACATTTTCCTTATTAAAAGAAAATAAATTTTACTTATTAAATATAAATAGAGGTAGATATATATATATATGTAAATAAATATTTTTATCTACATATAAATATAGGTTTTTGACAGTTTTAGACATTTTTGACAAGGAGATTTTTGACATGACGGTTTAAACCATGGTTAAAACCGTCAAAAACTGTCGCATGTCAAAAAATTGCCAACCCTGACTGAAGGAAATATTCATGTATATTGTGAAATAAACAAAAAGTTTGTAGGGATAAAATCACTTATTGTTAAAGTTTTATCACTGTTTTAATGAAGAATAGGTTTGCATTAAGCATAACCAATCGAGCATACATCACTTCCTTGCTCAAATTATTATTTTTAAATGCTGAATAAAAAATACTTGAATTTTCTTGCATCCTAATTTATTTCATTAAAGAATTGTTATTCCATGAAAGTATCATTTAACTTCATCCATGAGCTTATATTGACATGCTTTTCAATGTTTACATTCTAACATGCATTGCATATAATACATTTTGTGTATTTCACAGTGTTGACTGTATTATACATTATTGTAAGCACTCATTATGATTTCTAGCCCATTATTACATTCAAATGACTGCTTTTAAAATGTAAATAAACCCAGAAGTCTATCATTCTATTTGCACAATGTTTATCCCTAGCTATACAGATTTCAGCTGCTTTACACTTTTTAAATATTGCTTGCTTCATACTTAGCGACTGAAATGTTGGATTAAAAAGATTTTACATAGATAATTAATATTTTTTTATGGATGCTTTTCAGTGATCTATAATGTTAACAATTAAAATTTTTACTAGATTCGTTAATTTGGTTTTAGTTAAGAGAATCAAATAATGCTTAAATATGTACACATAAGGTGAATTCCATGAAAATGCGACATGGACATCATTTTTTAAATTTGAACTAAATTAGTATTTTTTTGCTTCAATTGATAGAAAATAAGTCAAATTTCATGAAAATAACAAGATATAATAAGATAATTGTAAAAATAAATTTTTATAGTTAATTATTATCAAGATTAACTTTGAAATCAAAAATCTGCTATTTTTGTCCCTAGTTAAATGTCCCTTGAAGCATTTAAATATCACATAGATTTTTGAAACAAATATATCTTTTAAAAAAATGACTAACTGTATGTTTAAAAACACCAAAGTTTTCACCTGAAATATTTTAATTATTTTGCTATTGCCCCCAAACTTTATATTAGTCTTTATGTCATGTCTGTCACAGAAAATGTCGATTTTTTTATTTTCCAGAAAATCTACTTGATAAAAATTATTAACACTTTATTTTCTCTTTTTATATGTCACAAGGAACAGTTCATAAAAAAATTGAAAGATAATTTTAAAATTTGAGTGAAATATAAAGCATTACATTTTGTCATGTCTGTCACATTTGTCATGTCTGTCACGCTAGTCATGTCTGTCACAATTAGTTTTTCAAGCAACTTTACCTTAATCTCTTTCCTAGAAAGTTATTTTTGTAATTTTTTAACTTAGTGTTGATGCCAATAATACTTCTTTACAACTCAACTCAACAAAATGCTTAAATTTAGAATGCATGTAATAGTTACCAGATAATTATGTTGATACCAATTTCTTTGTTTCAGATATATTATCTGTCACAATTATTTTTTCAAGCAGTTTTATTTTAATCTTGTGATTTGAAATCTATTATTATTTAACTTGGAATTGATGGCTATGGTATTTCTTGATGTCAAACGTACACAATCTGAAGTTTTCTACTATTTAATAGAAAATCTGCCAAATAGAAAATTTCTGGTACAAACACATTTCAGTGAAAACTATTTGCACATTTATTAGAACAAGATTAAATCTGCTCATTGGCAGAATATTTCCTCTGCTATATACATATTACAATTGTATATTATTGTTATAGTGAGTCAGTCACTGTTTCTTCAGAGCCATATATAGTGATATCTGATTATGGTAATTATGACAATTATGCTGTTATAATATTTACCAATTTGGTCATTGAAAAAAATCATGATAAATAATTCAAAGTTAAAAGTCAAAGAGGTTGAATTCTAATCTGATGGAGCATCTCTACACTTCGAACAAAAAAATATATTTTCAGTAACACAAAACAAATTCCCAACAGTCTGGCATTTTTCAGTGTCATCACATAGAAAAGAATGTATTGATGAGACTATTAAAGATTCAGTTCCTTGATGCTACTCAAGCTAGAAGTATAAATCCTAGAGCATCATGTAAGTGTGCTGAAGCTGCGAGGAAAATTGGTCCTAGAATCTATTTCTTCTTGAATCACAAGAAAAAAATACAAAGAATGAAAGCAAAACTTGATCTGACATGGCAAGTAATCAAAACAATGCCAGGAACAAGAAAGTTGCATTGTTTCCGATCTTGTGTACCTGGCATAATATTATTTTCAATTTCAATACTGGTGCATGCACTGAAAATTACCTCTTGGAAAATGCAACAAAGCAATATAGCTAATGGGTGAATGCGCAATAAGACAATAAGGTTTATCATGGAATAATAACACAAATCGCACTGACACAGCAATAACATAAAATAAAATGCTTAGTACCAACTAAAATTAAAAGCATGTTTAAATTTGAACCTGAAGATCAATTTGTCTGGTATGAGAAGAACCAAATATTAGCAAATGTTTCAACTCCAACACTAGTCACTTCCAAGGGATTTTATAAATTTTAAATATTTTTTATAATTTATTTTGAGATTCTTTTAACATAATATACCAATGTTATATCATATTGTAATCTCCAAGTTGTGATAAAAGTAAATAAAGTAATGTTTAAGAAAAAAATACTTAAATTCATAGAAAATTGTACACGTGTCATGTCTGTCACAAAACTTTGTCATGTCTGTCACGCTGATATATATTTTATAATATTTTTCTATTTACAAATTTTTCAATATTTTTCTTTCTGCTTCACATATCCAAGTCTTATTTTGTTTCCTAAAAAATTCTGGACTTGGTATACATGCCAATTAAGAGCAAATGATAATAATATGTGTCTAGTCAAAATCTATGTCTAAATTTTGTCATGTCTGTCACGGCAGATTTTAAACCTCAATTAAATTAAGTTTTTCCTTGAATTAAAATTTTAGTGTTTTTTTATAGCATAAGGCTTATATTTACATCACCCCGTGCAATTTTTTAACTATCAATTAATATTTAGTACTTAAAGATGAAAAAAAAAGTTCTCTCAGTCATGTCTGTCACAAAATGGAATTCACCATAAGTTCTTTTCATAAATTATTTTTAAATGCAAGGTACAAAATACATGAATTTTCTTACATCTTTGTTTATTTCATTAAAAATTTTGAAAAAGAAGTATGACATAACTTCAACTGTAAGTTTAAATGTTAGGACATTTTTCAATGTTTACAATCTAACAAACATTGAATATAATATATTTTGTGGATTTTACAGTGATGACTGTATTATACATTATTTTAAGCATTCATTATGATTTCTACTCCATTATTACATTCAAATTACTGCTTTTAAAATGTAAACAATATCCAGAACAGAAGTCTGCAGCATTCTATTTGCAAAATTCTTCATCTCAAGCTACACATATTTTAGCAATGCTAAAATTTCCAAATTATGCTTGTTTTAAGCTTAGCAACTGAAATGTTGTATAAAAAGGTTTCACATAGATAGATAATATTTTTTTATGATGCTTTTTAGTGATCTATAGTGTTAACAATTAAAATTTTTACTAGATTTGTTAATTTGGTTTTAGAACTAAATCTGAATAATTCTTAAATATGTACACTGTACACACAAATTTTTTTCACAAATTCTTGTGATGCTTTCTGAGTTGTTTATTTTATTTATAGCTGTTTAGTAAATCAAAGTTGGTTCTTAATGGATTAATATTATTTTACATGATTTATGAGAAAAAAAATTTAAATTTTTCAAGTCGTCAATTTCAGAATATTTCGTACAATGTTAAATGTGTAAATTTCCATACTTTTCACGTTTTATGCTTAGTGACTGAAATGTTCGATAAAAGTATATTATTTTTATTTTGAAAGTTAAGTCGCCCAAGAATGGAAAGTTTCATATGAAATGAAAACATTTAATAAATAATTGAGTCCTTATTTTCTTTTCTTTGTTGGTTAAATATTTTCCTAAATGAAGTAAGAAACTTATAGGGTGGACCGGGATAATTCCTGATTAAAAAACACTAACATCTAAATATATTTTTAATGTTTACATTTGATGTGACCAAATTTAGCATAGTTAATGATTTGCTATGAGTCTATTCAATAAAATATAGACTTTAAATAAAATATTATTTAAAGTTTGTTTAATAAATAAATTTTGATGATCGGAAACTACCCTGGGAACATTGTAATTATTGATCACCCCGGGCAATTACTAATCAGGAGATTCTTTGTACAAATGATAAGTACATTGATCAATTTAGAATATATATTATCAATTTTAATATAAACCTGATTTAATTATATGTTTATAGATATGTTATCAAGAAGAAATAAGCATACTTAATTTATTGTTTTTATTGATTTTGAAATTACATCCAAATTTCTCGGTAGAACTTTTTATAACATTTTAAAGCACTATATCATTAGACAGCCATTTCTTCACTCTTTCATATAATGCACTTGCCTTTCCCATCTGCCTAATGTGCCTCCTTAAGGGCATTTTTACCAAACCCCTCAAGAATCAAAAATCATGCGCACATCATAGATTATGAAATACTTTACAACACATTTTTGAATACGTTAATACCTTCATTCATCTGCAATAATTTTATCTTTGTGTAGGGGGAAAACACTAACAAGAAAGAAAAGTCATGCATGCAACATAGATTATGATGCAACTTCCAACATATTCTGAATACTGTTAACCTACTATTTTCATCCATATGCAGTAATTTTCCCGCCTTGTGCAAAGAACAAAACATAACTAACAAGCTCGAAGAGTCATGCATACTGCATCAATTATGATGCATTTTCTGACTGATTCTGAATATTGTAAACTTATTGTCATTCATGCACATTCTGTTCAAAAAACAAAGCATAATTAACGAGAAATTTTTTTTCCGTTAAACATGTTACTTTCCATTTTATTCTGAATACTTTAAACCTATCAGTTTCATCTTTGTGCAGTAATCTTCCCATTCAATTCCCCCCCCCCCTGTTAGTTTATATATGTTTTGTGCAAACAGCAAAACATAAATAAACTAACAAGAATGAAAAATTACACATACAGTATAGATTATGAAACACTTTCCAAAACATTTTCATTATTGTAAGCCTATCATTTTAATCCATTTGCAGTAATTTTACCACTCTATATAAAGAACAAATCATAATTAACAAGAAAAAAAAACCTGTGTGCAACATAGATTATGAAACACTTTCCAGCATATTCTGAATATTGTAATGGATATAGTCTTAATCAATCTGCAATATTACCAACCTATACAAAGGTTGAAACATAATTAACAAGAGTCATGCACGCAGCATAGATTATGAAATACTTTCCAGTACATTCTGAATATTGTATTCCTGATCATTTTAATCCATCTGCAGTATATGTATCATCATGTGTAAAGAATAAACATAGTTAACTAGAATGAGAAATGATACATACAGCATAGATTATGAAATCCTTTCTTAGAAATACGGTGCTGAATGTACATTACTTTCTTATCTTATACTAACGTACTGTACAGAGTTGTTTTTAACGAATCAAGTAGCACAGCATTTATTAATAATAAAATATGAAATATCTTTTTTTAGGTGGGTGGGGGAGGGGTAATTAAAGGTGATCAGAAATCATGAATATGAATTCTTTGCATTAGTCTTTCATTTTTTGTTTTTATCTTTTTATTATTAACCTAAAAAAAGCAATGATATCAGTACAAAAAACCCTGAACGGGTTAAAAGCTTGTGATGCAGCACTTTATCTTATATATCTAAGAATTTTAAATTTGGGATTTAAAACTAAACTAATGCTATCAAAATTTATGTGACGCTGCGCTATTAATAATATATGCATATATTAAAATTTATTCATTAAGGTTTTATCAATTACACCTTTCATAAATTCAAAATATGAATCTTAAAAGATATGATATCAAAATTTAAGTGACGCCTTGACGAGGCTTTAAACAATGTTCTAAAATTCCATTTATTTATTTATTGTCTAAATACATTTTCATATCTAAACAATACTTTTCATTTTCCAATACACTGTTAAATACATCACTTTCACTGAATATATATAATGCACTGAAATGTATTTATTTGAATCAATAGATTTATCTTTTGGGCTACGCTATCCAAAATCAAAAATAACATTTGAATAAATATTTTTTGCGTCATTGTATCCAAAGTAAGTTAAATAGATGCAAATAGATACAATGACGCAAGAACTATTTATTCAAATGTTATTTTTGATTTTGGATAGACTAGCCCAAAACATAAATCTATTTATTCAAATAAATACATTTCAGTGCATTATATATATTCAGTGAAAGTGATGTATTTAACAGTGTATTGGAAAATGAAAAGTATTGTTTAGATATGAAAATGTATTTAGACAATAAATAAATAAATGGAATTTTAAAACATTGTTTAAAGCCTCGTCAAGGCGTCACTTAAATTTTGATATCATATCTTTTAAGATTCATATTTTGAATTTATGAAAGGTGTAATTGATAAAACCTTAATGAATAAATTTTAATATATGCATATATTAATTAATAGCACATTGTACTTTCTGAATGACAAGAAAACTCAGAAACTTTCGAAATAGTGATATGCTTCAAAAAGGGAAAATGCATTCTATGTAAGCAAATTTTGATTGTAATATTATTTCAAATGGATGTAATTTTTACAATGTAATGGGAATGGAATTTACAATGTAATGGGGGGGGGGGGAGTGGAACTTTGTCATTGTCTAAGTTTAAGCATTTGCTGTCGTTTCAAATGTGCATATATTATAAATTTGTTATAGGACGTTGCATTTTCTGAGCATGCTATTTTCGTGTTACAAATTGAAGTATGCAGCTATTAAATAAAGAAGTGGAGAAGTCATTTTGTAAACGATTTAAATTTAATCATGGAAATTAGACTATTTTTTAAAACCTTAACGCAACATAATACCCACATAATTTCATCAAATTCAAGTTACACTGTTTAAAAGGTTTGGACATTTTATTTATAAATTACATTTTTCACAATGATAACATATTAAGAAATTTTCGGTACTCAAACAAAGTTTTTCTAGTTCTGGACAGTTGAGAGGTTTTATTTGCGTCCTTGGTTAAGGAAAACAGTAATTAAAACAAATTTATTCAGTATTAATTCTTCAATAATTAACGTTTTGTAATGACATAAAAAGACACAAACTATTGAAATACTTATAAGCTCAAAAATGGAAAACGCTTTGCATATGTGTATAGTTTGATTACAATTAAATATCAAATGGATGTACATTGCATAATGTAATAGAGTGTAACTTTGTCATTGTCTAAATTTTAGCATTTGTTGGTGTTTCTAATGCATACATGTATATCATATTTTTCTTTTAATATTGCATTTTAAGATCATGCTGAATTCGCTGTACAATTCTTGGTAGCATCTATTATACAGGGTGAGTCATAAGTATCAAAACAATAGGCTATCTCCTTAAATATTGCCCCTAGACCCATACTTCCATCTGCAAAGTTTCATAAGAAAAGTAAAAAAAAAAAAAAAAAAAAAAAAAAAAAAAAAAAAAAAAAAAAAGATATGTTGCAACTCCATGGGGGGGTCTGTTTTAAAAAATACGAAAATTAAATTTTTATACGGCCCCCAGATGATAAAACTTCCAATTACAGAATTTTTCCTTATCCACTCCTGAACTGAACAAAAAGAAAAAAAAACCTCGATATGTTTAAAACTCAGACAGTTTTGACAATTTTAATAAATCGTGATGTTTCAAGGGATCAGACACAAATTGAAATGCGTGTAATTGAAGAAACAATGTTGCTGTAATGTGTCCAGGAAACATTTATTTTATTTATTTATTTATAGAGTAAGAATTTCGAATATTTTGTGATGGTTAAACATATAATTTGTAAGCATTATAACATCATAAGACTTCTTAATAAAATATTTTTTTTTTTAAATTAGAGAAAATTAAAATTGTTATAACTGAAAATAATATTTGTCTCGTTGAATATTTTTCTTTTGATTAAATGAAAATGACTAATTTTTAATTTTGATTCAGCATTTTAAATGATATATTTTTTGAAATAAAAGTATTTAAAATAGTAATATAAAAAAAGATGCAATTTTTTGTATACAAATCACATTTTTAAAAATAAATTTTCTGAGGTGAAAAATTCTTTCTTCGCGTTGGGAATTTTTTTTTCTTTTTTGAGATGCTGAAAAACTATTGAACTGGCTGGACTGTTACCGTAATCAACGGTTATTGACTTATGTCAGTTTAAGAATGAGAAATACTAAAAAAAAAAAAAAAAGATGCAGAAAAGTGCATTTAGCTTTAAACACAGATGGACTCCTAACGTTTAAATGGTTTTTAAAAGTTTCTAGGTGATTAACTCCGTCCTGTATAGTTTCGATTTCAGATTTTGTTTAAGTTTTGCCATTCTCACCTTCTTTAATTACTGTTTACATGCTTCAGTTGATTTAAACTTCATTTTTTTTATCCCGTCGTTTTCAATTTTTTTTCATTGCTTTGGCCCTGTCAACTTCATATTTTTCTTGTTAAAATCTTTATTGCACGATGCGTAAAAGGAGCCTCTAATTACGGGCGACACTAGGCGTATAATTCTAGAGATACAATTATTGCGGAAATCGCACAAAAGCCTCTACAGTAGGTGCACCTGTTAAGCGATTCACACCAAAAACTAATCAGCACCAATTTATATGGCTATTATTATATCAGCACTAATTTATATAAAATTTATATCATATACAGAGATACAGGAGCAGTGACTCCCAGACAGACATTTTGTAAAAACATATTTTTCGGTATCTCTTAATATCTCTCCTTATAACTTGTGAATCCGTCGAAAACCGGAATTCAAAAATTTCATTAATCCAATACTTTCTTCTTGTAACGATAGAAGAAAGTAAAAATAGGTTTAAAACCATCATAAATTTTGAAGCTGAATAGTAAAAAGTAGATTTTTGAAAATATTTCTGTGCAATTTATTAAAATGTATTTCCAATGATTCCGTTAATAGAAGTATCATTATCACTATTACTATTTTTACTAATGTTATTGCCTGCGGCAATGAGTTATTAAGCCAGTTAAAATGAGAGAATTAATATCACTTTTAATAAGTTTTAATAACACTTTTTAATTTAATAACACTTTTAATAAGTATTTAATAGGACGGTCCGGCCAATGGGTCGTACCAGCTACGATGCCGGTTACCGCTAAGTTCGAGATATTGCAGACATCCAGCATATTTCAAGGAATTTTAAAGCAAAAACCTATACGCTTTTATTTTATATCTAAAAGTTAAAGTATTGTCTTTGATCGACATTTAATAATGCGTAAATTTATGGTCGATAACTAAATTGTATTTCAAATGAGCTGATATTGCTGCGCTCAAAGGCATGCTTAAGTGGTGTAAGTCACGAATTTTGGAAAACTTTGGATTTTAATATCTTTCGGGGATTTGTAGATATCGAGATGAATTTTTTTTGTTCAATTCAGGAATGGATAAGGAAAAAGTTTCTAACTGGAAGTTTTATCCTCTGGGGGCCATATAAAAATTTAATTTTCGTAATTTTTAAAATAGACCCCCCATGGAGTTGCAACTTATCTTATAAAAAATCTCACATTTTTTATGAAACTTTGCAATCGGAAGTATATGTCTAGGGGCAATATTTAAGGAGATAGCCTATTGTTTCGATATTTATGACTCATTCTATATAGAAGTGAAGATATATTCTAAAGAATTTTAATTTTTGTTAATTCAAAAAATCTTTTAAAGAGCTTAGGATTTTTTTAAACAATTTGGTATATTATTATAGAATTAAAACAGTAGTTTGTAGGTAAGTCATTTGAGTTTTCTTTTTAGTTATCAAGATCAAATAATTTTTCAAAACAATAATGCAATATGATATCCGTATAATTTGCTCGAATCCAAGTTACGCTGTTTAGATGATTTGAATATGTTATTTGTATAATAATTATTTCAATTCAAAAATATATTTAAAAGTTTGGACTGATAAAATATATTTTCAAAACGTATGGATATTTGAGAGTTATTTATTTGCGCCCTTGGACAAAGAAAGCAGAATTTAAATGAATTATCATCAATATAAATTCTTCAAAAATAAATGTTTTGGAATGACATGAAAAGTTAGAAAACTTTCGAAATAATTATGTGCTCGAAAAGGAAAAACGCATTGTATAGTTTGATTCTAATGTTATTTTAAATGGATGTACATTTCACAATGCATTAAAATGGAAGTCTCTCATTGTTTAAGTTCAAGCAATTGTTGAAACATCAAATATACATATATCTTAAATTTGCTAAAGGGTGTTACATTTGCAGATCATGCTATTTTTGTGTTACAAATCAAAGGAAGCATCTATTGTATAAAAATGAAAATAAATTAAAAAAAATTTTGATTGTCGTTTTTTATTATTTATTTATAGTTTTAAACTTTTCATAGCTTACCACAGAATTAAGCCAATTGTAAGTAGATAATACATTTTGTAAACGCTTTCGTTTCAGTCATCGAGATTAAATTAAAATATTCGTATACGTTCCTCGAACCAAAATTAAGTTTTTTTAGAAGTTTTGGGAAATTTATCAATATAACATATTTTTCAGAACAAAATTACATTTACAAAATCTGACAACTGAAACATATTTTTCGAAACTTTGGATAGTGGGGAATTTTCTTTAAGTATGCTTGGTTAAGGAAAACAACATTTAAAACATATTTCTTCAATATTACTTCTTCATTAATAATCGATTTGTTTTGGCATAAACAAATAGAAATAAATATTTTACTTATTTTTTATCTTTGTGTTTCAATATTTAATTATTGTATTATTCAGTTTTTCTGTCCAATTACTCAAACAGTACATTGAAAAAAATTCTTTGTTATTATTATTTTACAAAGTAAAGTACAATTTGTAATTTAAAAGAGAAAATAAAATGTTTTTTTTTTTTTTTTCGAAGAAGAAATTTTTGGTAATATTTTTATCACATTTTTGGTAATTGAAAAGTTTATATAACAAAATTTTAAGAATATTTGCTGGGTCTAAATAAACGATGATAAATTACCAAATGAGAATTTGTTAAAATCATAATTTTTAACACTTTAATAAAATTTGCCATTATGTTGGCACATATCTCATTATCCTACCATCAAATATTTGATCATTTTTAAAGAAAAAAAATCTACATTTAATTGTTCTGAGTATTCACTGTTGTTATGCAGACATCAATTGCGCGGTTTTCGACTAGCTTTTTTTTTTTTTTTTTAAATAGGTAGTTTCAAAATGATTTAAATTGAAATTCTCACAATTTCTTATATTCATTCTTAAATAAGTTTTATTGTGCATTAATATTAGTGCTTGTTTATTTTCTTTGTTTCTTTTGCTTTAATCCGGTTGTTTAATAAAACATCGAGACTGTAAAAATGACGTAGACTACATTTCCGTGGCACAGGATTTTTATTTCAACATTTTCATACCTAAGTAACTGTTATAAATCATTGATAAATGCCATTACGAACTTTCGGCATTCAATTTGCGATATGTACCAATTTTTGATTCATCTTATTCTATTACTTATTTATTTTTCTAAAGCACATATTATTATTAAATATTGTTTAGATCAGATTTTACTAGATTTAACTTGAAAAGTGCTTGATTTATCTCACAAATAATTTATATGATGATTTAAGGGGGAAAAAATAGCTTTTCTATACATAACAATACTTTATTCCCATCATTATATTCACTATTTATTTTTTAAAGCCAATTCTGAATTATAAATACATTTTGCTTAAATTAGATATTATTAAATCGCATTTTAAAAGGAATACATTATAAGCAAATAATACATTAAAACATACAATGTAATACATTATAAAGCTGTAGCGAGCTAAGGAAACTTTCTATATGTATCAATCCTTTACCCAGTTCATTCTCTTACATATTTATTTTCTAAATCCGATTTTAAATCATTATTCCGTTTTATTTTAATTAAATATCATTATGTTGCCTTTTAGAAGGAATGCATAATAAGTCACTATTAACTGCTCTGGTGAATTAAGGTGTCAATGGAAGGTGTCATTGGTCAATGAAAAGAGAATGTTAAATCTGTAAGGGTGTTATTTTCAAATTACATGATTTTTTGTATAGGACAGCGGAGAACCATCTTTAACCGGGATATTTTTTATTTTTTCGATTTTGGTTTAAGATTTTTTTAGAAAAAATACTTTAACTTTGTAACTTTTGAACCGGTTCTGAAAAAATTCTTTCCTAATATAAAAAAATGTAAGCAAAATCGAAAAATTTAAAGCTACCCCGGTTGTACATCGTTCTTAACTATCCTATGGAAAAAATTATGTAAAAATATTAAAATTTGAGCAAGATATTTGAAAATAACACTCCTATAGGCTTAACATCATCATCCGGGTGTTTTTCAGTGACTAGTGTTGCGTCTTAACATACAATACCTTTTCCATTTAACCGATGCGTCAATTTATCAATCGATTCACTCAAAAAGACCAAATGATAATGTGAAGTCTATGGGGGTGTCATTTTGTAATATCCCGCTTAAATTTTAATATATATATATATATATATATATATATATTTTTTTTTTTTTTTTTTTTTTTTTTTTTTGCATAGTATATTTGAGTACAGTCTACAAAGGGCCTAGTTTTCACATTTTCGATTTTGGTTACATTTTTTACAAAGATATTGCCAATTTTAGAACCGGTCCCAACCCGTTCCGAAATTAGAGTAATTTTTAGAGAAAAATGAACAACCAAAATTGACAAACTAGTAAAATTTAGCCCGGTTGTAGATCATCCTGAGATATTTTATGCAAAAAAAAAACTCATGTAAAAATATTAAAATTTGAGCGATATATTGGAAAATAATGCTCCCATAGACTTAACATTATCATCCGGATCTTTTTAAGTGACTAGCGTGGTATCTTAAACAACAAATTCTATTGTTTATTTCTTTTCCTAAAGCAAATTTCAAATAATTTTTCAAATTTGATTAAATTAGGCATGAAATAATGGAATGTCTATTTAATAAAAATGCGTTTTATGAATACAAGATAAATATAATTTTGTTTACTTTTAAACACCTGCTTAAAAAAAGTATAATTCTGTTAACGTAAGGGAAAAAATATATTGTTTTAAAAACGAATAAATCTAAAAGCAAAAATAAATAAATA
This sequence comes from Maratus speculifer, assembly GCA_964019185.1. Classification (NCBI taxonomy): domain Eukaryota; kingdom Metazoa; phylum Arthropoda; class Arachnida; order Araneae; family Salticidae; genus Maratus; species Maratus speculifer. The sequence continues at coordinate 129,175,686 of OZ025292.1, read as the reverse complement.
CATAAATAAAAAAGACTTGAGTGTTCAAAAACACATACATTCAGAAGTTGCATTTTTTCCTTTTTCTTCTTGTTCCGTTATGGCCACCTGATCATTATAATGTTCTTGAATTTTATTTATTGAAAAACAAGTAATTATATATATTCAACTTGACATCTGGCTTAGGTTACAGCTTGAATGCTGTAATTCAGATTTACAAATATTGATTTCTAAATCTGTGTTTTCGTTAAATTCAAAAGTGAAGAGAAAAAAAAATATTGCAAAAGATCCAGTAAATTTCTTATTGAAGAAAAAAAAAAGAATAATGTATAGTTTTTTTCAGCATCTTTTTTATCCATGTTATGTTTAACCGCAAGACTGTGACTGGCATGAATGAAAGAATTTTTTTTAAATTTTGTTTAAACCGTATTTGAATTTTGCTTTTTAAATACAGTTACTCATTTCTATATGCAACAATACATTATTCATCTTATTGTATTACTTATTTTTTTCTAAAGAAGATGAAAATATATTATTAAATTTTTCTTAAATCAGATTTTTTTAAATGGAATTTCAAAAAATGTTTGATTTATATCACTAAGAATTGCTATGGCAAGCAAAGAAAAAATATCTTTTTCGATATGTATCAATACTTTATTCTCTTCATTCTATTACTTATTTATTTTTTTAAGCTGATCCTAAATAGTTATTCCATTTAGCTTAAATTATATTTTAACAAATCTCATTTTAAAAGGAAAAAAATTAAAGGTAACTAATAAGTATTAGGACGAATTAAGAAATAATACATTTTCTATGTGTACCAATACTTTATTAACTTCATTCTATTACTTAAATATTTTTCTAAAACCGACTTTAAAACTATTATTCCATCTTACTCGAATTAAATATCATTATATTGCATTTTAAAAGGCATACATAGTCTACAATAACATAGCATACATAATAAATGCTATGAAGAGCTAACAGACAATACTTTTTTCTATTTGCGCCGATTCATTAATGAACAATGTTTATCGGTTATTAGTTTTACTGAGTATTGAAGCAAATTCTAAATCAATACTGAAAATTGATTAAATTAGGCGCGAAATAATGGAATGCATATTTAATAAAGTGCGTTATAAAAATACAATTCCAAGATAAATATAACAGTTTAGTTTTTAAATCATGCCTTAAAAAAAGGATAATTCTGTCATATGTTATCATAAAGTAAAGAAAAAAAACTTTCGTGTTTTGGAAACGAACAAATCTGAAAGCAAAAATAAATAAATACATAAATAAAAAAGAAATGCAATATTTATAAACACATGCATTCAGAAGCTGCTTTTTTTAAATCTTTTTCGTTCCGGTCTGGGTACCTGATCATTATAATTTTCTTTATTTTTATTTATTGAAAAACAAGTAATTACAGATATTCAACTTGACATCTGGTTAAGGTTACAGCTTGATTACTGTAATTCAGTGTTACAAAATATTTATTTCTACTTCCGTGACTTCGTTAAATTGAAAAGTGGAGAAAAAAACATGGTAAATTACAATTGGTTGTTAATTGTAAAACACCAAGTACATTTGTTATAAAAAAAAGAATACTGTAGAAAAAAATTTCCGCAACTTTTTTATCTATGTTATGTTCAACCGCTAAACTGTGACTGACATTAATGAAAATAAATATATGTATATTTCTTTTAATTCTATTTAAACAACCTTTATTTTTTTATTTTAAAATACAGTTATTCCTTTTCTTTTTTTCATATTTAATTTACTTTACTATACATTATATTGATTACTTGTGTTTTAATGTTGATTTCTAAATTCTTATTAATGTTGCTTAAATTCGATATTAATAAATTTCATTGTTAAAGAAATACATTATATTCATATACTATGACGATCTAAAAAACAATATTTTTTCGATATGTATCAATACTTTTTTCGCTTCATTCTATTACTTATTTATTTTTCTATAGCCGGTTTTAAATAATTATTCCATTTTACTTAAATTAAACATCATTATATTGCATTTAAAAAGGAATACATTATAAGTCAGTAAGTAAAGTTATGGCGGGCTAACAGAAAAGACCTTTTCTATATGCACTGATACAATAATCAACAAATCCGATCGCTTATTTTTTTTTCTCTCTTTTTTTTTTTTTTTTTTTTTTTTTTTTTTTTTTTTTAAGCAAATTTCAAATTATTATTTAATTTTGATAATATATACCTGAAATAATGGAATTTATATTTAATAAGAATGAGTTGCATAAATACAATTCCAAGATAAATTTAATAGATTACTTTTAACTCATTTAAATCATTATTCCATTTTGCTTAACCCTTTCGAGTCTGGTGTACTATTAATCGTACATTTCTTTAAATGGAGTATTATTTTGTTTTAAGAGATATTTTAGCTACTTTTGACATATAGTAATGTTAGTATATGTCTATGCATTTACTATGTGACTTTAAATACAGGGTGAGCCATAAATATCGAAACAATAAGCTACCTCGTTAAATATTGCCCCTAGACCCATAGTTCCAATTGCAAAAATTCATTAAAAATGTATTTTTTTTTTAATAAGATAAGTTGCAACTCCATGCGGGACTATTCTAAAAATGACGAAAATTAAATTTTTATACGGCCCCCAGAGGATAAAACTTCCAATTAGAAAAATTTTCCTTATTCATTCCTGAATTGAAAAAAAAATTCATCTCGATATCTACAAATCGCCGAAAGATATTAAAATCCAAAATTTTCCAAAATTCGTGACTTACACCACTAAAGCATACCTCTGAGCGCAGAGATATCAGTTCATTTGAAATACAATTCAGGGATCGACCATAAATTTACGCATTATTAAATGTCGATCAAAGACAATACTTTAACTTTTAGATATAAAATAAAAGCGTATATGTTTTTGCTTTAAAATTCCTTGAAATATGCTAGATGTCTGCAATATGTCGAGCTTAGTGCCAACCTCGTAACATGCACGACCCATAGGCCGGACCGTCTTATTAAAAACTTATTAAAAGTGTTATTAAATTAAGAGATATTGATTAAACTCTCATTAAAAGTGTCTTAAAACTTATTGCCGCAGGCAGTAAGTTTAGTAAAAAAGTAATAGCGATAATGATACTTCCATTAACGGATTCATTGGAAATATATTTTAATAAATTACACAGAAATATTTTTTAAAATCTATTTTTTACTATTCAGTTTCAAAATTTATGATGGTTTTAAACCTATTTTTACTTATTCTATCTTTACAAGAAGAAAGCATTGGATTCATGAAAATTTTGAATTTCGGTTTTCGACGGATTCACACGTTTTTATCTCAGAAATACCGAAAATCATGTTTTTACAAAATGTCTGTCTGTGAGTCACTGCTCCTGTATCTCTGTATATGACATAAATTTTGTGAGCGCTCTATCTCCAGAACTAATCTACGGGATTTAATAAAAAATTATATTTAGTTAGTCCTTGATATAAATTGGTGCTGATTAGTTTTATGTGTGAATCGCTTAACAGGTGGCCCTACTGTACAGGTTTTTGGGCGATTTCCGCAATAGCTGTATCTCCTGAATTATACGCCTAGTTTCGCCCGTAATTTGTGGCATATTTTACGTATCGTGCAATAGAAATTTTAACAAGAAAAATATGAAGTTGATAGGGCCAAAACAATTTAAAAAAATTTAAATCGACTTGATAAAAAAAATGAGATTTAAAACAACTGACGCATTGAAACAGTAATTAAAAAGGGGAGGATGGCAAAACTTAAACAAAATCAGAAATCGAAACTGTACAGGACGGAGTTAATAACCTAGAAACTTTCAAAAAGCATTTAAACGTTAGGAGTCCATCTTTGTTTAAAACTAAATGCACTTTTCTGCATCGAATGTTTTTATTTCAGTATTTCTCATTTTTAAACCGACATAAGTCAATAAACGTCGTTTACGATAACAGTCCAGCGAGTTCAATAGTTTTTTAGCATCTAAAAAAAAAAAAAAAAAAAAAAAAAAATAAAAAAGCTCAAGAAGCCGAAAGTAGTTTTCATACCAGAAAATTTACTTTTAAAAATATGATTTGTATACAAAAAATTTCTCTTTTTTATATTGCTATTTTAAATACTTTTATTTAAAAAAAATATTATTTAAAATGCTGAATCAAAATTGAAAACTAGACATTTTCATTTAACCAAAAGAAAAAAATTCAACGCGACAAATAATATTTTGAGTTATAAAAAAAATTTTTCTCTAAATTTTTTGAAAAAAAAAAATTTATTAAGAAGTCTTATGATGTTATAGTGCTTACATGGTTATTATATGGTTAACCATCGCAAAACATTCAAAATTCTTACTCTTTATAAATAAATAAATAAAATAAATGTTTCCTGGACACATTACAGCAACATTGTTTCTTCAAGTACACGCATTTCAATTTGTGTCTGATCCCTTGAAACCTCACGATTTATTAAAATTCTCATAACTCTTTCAGTTTTGAAGACATCGAGATGAATTTTGTTTGTTCAATTCAGGAATAGATAAGGAAAAATTTTCTAATTGGAAGTTTTATCCTCTGGGGCCCGCATAAAAATTTAGTTTTCGTAATTTTTAAATATACCCCCCTCGGAGTTGCAACTTATCTTATCAAGAAATTCACCCTTTTTTATGAAACTTTGCAATTGAAAGTATGGGTCTAGGGCCAATAATTAAGGAGATAGCCTATTGTTTCGATATTTATGACTCAACCTGTATCTTTAGGCATTTAGTCATAATAATAATTATTATTTTTGATTAATTATCGCTTAAAATAAAGGTTACTTTCCTGAAATAATCCTGTATTTTAAAACGCAAAAAGTATTAGAAAGTCGCAATATAAGTTAATCCTTGTTGTAATACAATATTTTCTAAGCATCTCCAAAAATTCTTCCTTAGCATATTGTCATAGGAATATGAATTGAATAGTACGCAAAACAATAACATCCTTTATCTGTAATACATTGACTTATTCGTTAAACACTAATTAGCCTATATGGATTGTTAGTGTTAATGTTATCAACGTAAAAACCATTTTTATTTTTCAAAAAACTGAAAGAAAAAATCGGACCCGAAAGGGTTAAATTAGATGTCATAGGATTGCATTTTAAAAGAAAAATACTATAAGTCGCTAATAAATGCTGTGAAGAGCTAACAGATAATACCTTTTCTATTTGCATCGATATATTAATAAACTAATTCTGCTCCATATTTTTTTCTAAAATAACTTCCAAATCACTACAGAAATTTAATTAAATTTAACATAATATATTCAAATGTATATTTAATAAGAATGCGTTATAATAAATACAGTTCCAAGATAAATATAATTGTATACTTATTAACTTACATAAAAAAGGCTAATTCTGCTATATGATATCGTAAAGGAAAGAAAAAAAAGTTCGCGTTTTGAAAATGAGCAAATCCGAAAGTGAAAATAAATAAATACATAAATAAAAAAGAAATACAGTGTTTATAAACACATGCATTCAAAAACTGCGTCTTTTTTTGTTCCGTTTTGTGTACCTGATCATTACAATTTTCTTGAATTTTATTTATTGAAAAATCCGATAGGGTTACAACTTGAATATTGTAATTCAGCCTTACAAAATATTGATTTCTACTTCCGTGACTTCGTTAAATTTAAAAGTGAAGAAAAAACATGGTTAATTGCAAAACAGCAAATACATTTCTTATTAAAAAAGAAAAAAAAATAACAATTTTTTTCAGTAACTTTTTCATCCATTTTATGTTACCCGCAAGATTGTGTCTGAAATTAATGAAAGGATATTTATTTTTTGTCAAATTCTGTATAAATATATATATATATATATATATTTGCTTTTTAAAAACAGTTACTCTTTCCTAAATGCACCAACATTTTATTTATCTTATTGCATTATTTATTTTTTTTCTAAAGAAGATTGTATATTATTGTTAAAATTTGCTGAAATTTTATTACGGAATTTTGAAAAGTGTTTGATTTATGACACTTAATAATTGCTATGACAATCAAAGAAAAAATACCTTTTCACTATGTACCATTACTTTATTCCCTACATTCTATTACTTACGTTTTTTTTTTTTTTTTTTTTTTTAAGCTGGTCTTAAATCATTATTCTATTTTGCTTAAATTATATATTAACAAATCGCATTTTAAAAGGAATACATTATACGTAACTAATAAGTATTAGGACGAATTAAGAAACAATACTATTACTATATGTACCAATTTATTAACTTCATTCTATTACTTATTTCTTAAACCGATTTTAAATAATTTTTCCATTTTACTTAAATTAAATTAAAAAAATTCTATTTAAAAAATCTTACATAATGCCATTTTAAAGTCTATGATAACATAGCATGCTATGACTTTTTTTTACTTGCACCCATACATTAATCAACAAAATCTATTGCTTATTTTTTTTTCTGGAGAAAATTCTAAATCATTAACAAAATTTGATTAAATTAGACATGAAATAATGAAATGTATATTTAATAAAAATACGTTACATAAATTCCAAGTTCAATATAATAGTTTAATTTTTAATTCATGCTTAAAAAAGGGGGGGGGGATAATTATGTTATACATTATCGTAAAGGAAAGAACAAACAAATCAGAAAATAAAAATAAATAAATAGATAAATAAAAAAGAAATCTTATATTCATAAACACATGCGTCATTCAAAAGCTGCTTTTTTTTTTTTTTTTTTTTGTTCTTTTTTCGTTCCGTTTTGGGTGCTCGATCATTGTAATTTTCTTGTATTTTAATTTATTGAAAAACAAGTAATTACATATATTAAACTCGACAGTTGACTGAATTTACAAGTTGAATACTATAATTAAGGTTTTCAAAATATTGATTTCTACTTTCATGACTTCGTTAAATTTAAAAATGAACAACAACAACAACAAAAATCATTGTTAATTCAAATCAGCAATTACATTTCTTAATTAAAAGAAAGAATAATGTATAATTTTTTCAGCAAATTTTTTATCTATGTTAAGTTTAGCCAAAAAACTGTGATTTGCATTAATGAAAGAATATATATTTTTTAAACTCTGTTTAAACAATCTTTTTTTCTTTCTAAATACATACTTTTCATTATTGTTTTAGTTTCTATATTTATTTTACATTATCGCACCTTATATCGATTACTTATTTTTAAAAGACGATTCTAAATCATTGTTCCATGTTGCTTCAATTAGATAGTATCAAATTGCATTTTAAAAGGAGTATATTATAAGCACATAGTACGACCATTTAAAAAACAACACCTCTTCTATGTGTACCAACGATTCTTTCATTTTACTTTGTTATTTATTTTTGTAAAGCCGACTTTAAATCATTGTTCCACTTTACTTAAATTAAATATCGTTATATTGCACTTTAAAGGAAGTACATCATATGTCAATAACAAATGTAATGACGAGTTAAGAGACAAACCTTTTCTATTTATGCCGATGCATTAATTAATAAGTTCTATTGTTTATTTCTTTCTTTCTGAAGCAAATTATAAGTCAATACAGAAATCTGATCAATTTAAACGTGAAATAATAAAATGTATATTCAATAAATATGCGTTATATAAGTTCCAAGCTAAATATATTAATTCATTTTTTTAACTTTAAAAAAGGGATAAATTTGTTATATGTTATAGTAAAGGAAAGAAAAAAAAACTTTCGTGCTTCGGCAACGAAAAAATCTGAAATTAAAAACAAATAAATGCATAACTAAAAAAAAAGAAATGCTGTGTTCATAAACACATGCATTCAGTAGCTGCGGTTTTTTCTTTTTCATTCTGTTTTGGGTATCTGACCATTATAATCTACTAGAATTTAATTTATTGAAAAACAAGTAATTACATATATTCAACTTGACAGCTGGCTGAAGACAACTTGAGACTGTAATTCAGATTTTTAAGATAGCAAGTACATTTCTTATATGAAAAAAAAAAAAAAAAAAAAAAAAAAACAGAAAAAACATAAAAAGAATAATGGAAAAAGAAAATTTTCAGCAATTTTTTTTTTTTTATTTGTGTTAAGTTTAACTGCACGACTGTGATTGACATTAATGAAAGAATATAAAAGAATAAAAAATTTTTTTTGAAAATCAAAAACGGGTAGGTGCCAAAAGTTGCCTTTATACTAGTACATCAACTGCGTGAAATTTTACCGCTGAAAAAAAATAGCTTGAGTCTGCGCTTTTGCTCCAAAAATCAAAATTTTGGGTAAAATTTGTCATTTTTTGACATTTTTTCAAAAAAATTAAAAAATCCCTACAGAGCTGGTTAGTATTTAAAAGTGTTGCTTAGACCTTTATATTTATTTGCTTAACATATTTAAACTATAAAACAGTATGTTTATTTCCTATAGCTGGAGCAAAACAGACAACTTTTAGTAAGAAAACAGCATTACCACTATACTGGGTCATACAACGAATTGTTGTTTTTAATACAGCTCTTATTTTCAAAACTACCTTGGACATGCGTCGTGGAAGTGGCTATATTTCCTATATCACCCGACCCAACTATTCGATCATCTTAGTACAGTGTTTTATTTATAAATTGATTTGTGATTTTCTTTATAAAAATTTGGCATGTTTTCGATGCTTCCACCTTGTTTATCTGTTCTTTGCATCCATATGCTGCTGTAACTATCGTCATGTATATTTTTACAGTTTATACAAAAAAATGACAAGCAGAGTAATGCACGGGAATATTATTAAAGGGATCTATTTGGCCATCTATTATATTTATCAAACTTACATTCAGTTGATGAATAGTGATTGGAAGTTCTGTTACCACAACTTTTTTTCAGTCAATTGCATTTTTTTACGTAATGATTTGCTTCAAAGAGGATTTCTGATATTTCAACTATAAGTATGTCATCATTTATTCTACTTTTGCATTTTTTATATGTTGAGAAGCGAGCTGTTTAACGTGATGGTGATCGTCAGCGAGAATTACAATGAAAATTTGTTCTCCATGTGTAAAGTAACCGCTGTTGTAAATAACTTTTTTTCTTGCATTAGTTTTATGTTTTCTAAGTGTGTTCGTACCCAGGTAATTTCCTATTAACTTTTAGATCCCCTTTTTATGAGTGGACAACATTTGATGGTGAAATGTCCTGGGCATAAACTTATAATGCATAGTACTTTATGAGGGAATGTACGGATTCTAATCGACTATAAGTGCTCATTTAAAATTAGGAGAATTTTATTTGTCACTGTGAGCCATTTTGCATGGGGTAAGCTTAGAATTGTGTATAATATTGAATCATTCGCTACTTCAACTCCATAGAATTTCTTCTGTGTAAATCATTAGAGAAGTCGATATAAAACATTCTAAGTTACATGGATTCATTGGATCAATAAGGAAAATCTTTGTCTACGTACTATTCACTTCCTATTGCAATTTTTTATAAAAAATAGAGAATAATTTTGAAAAATTATTTTCTCAAATTAAGATAAAGATACTCAGAACATACGAGAAATTTCTGTCGGAGATTGCAAAGCTAATTCATAGGGAAAGCTATTTCTCAGAAAGAGTGGGGAATAGGAATTTAGAAAACATCTCACACAAAAGACAGCTCATAAAGTTAATAAAATTTTCTGCTTTATATAAGCACAGATTGGCGATCAGCGTCTATAAGTTCATTCACAAAATGTATAATCCATGTTTATACCGCGGGATGTTTTATACCAAATGTACTACACACTTAAATAATAGATCTAAAATCTTATTAGAAATTACTAGACTACGGAACAACACAGGAAACGACATAAATTATACTAAAACTTCTTTAGAAATATTGTTGTTATACACGCAAATTTTGTTTGCAATCCTCTGTGACGATCGTCATAATATTAAACAGCTAGCTTCTCAGCATATATTCAATGTAATAGGTTCAATAAATGATGACATACTAGAAATGTTTAGGCAAATCATTGCATATAAAATGTAATTGATTGAAAGAATGCTGTGATAACAGAACTTCCAATCATAATGTACTAATTGCATGAAATTTTAATGAAGATAATAGACTGCTGAATAGGTTCAATTAAGAAAATACCCAATACATTACTCAGATTCTCTTCTGTTATAAATTGTATAAAAATATACGTGCAGCAGGTCACACCAGCATGATCCAAATCATGCAAAGTCAGTGAATACAAAGAAGAGATAAATTACTTTGATATATAGAAAATTTATACTCGTCTTCGGGAAAAAAAAATAATTCAATACATAAATAAAACACTGGCCCTAGATGATTGGGTGGTTGAGACGGGTGGGATAATGCAACTACCTCTATGAGTTAAATACACAGTAGTTTTGAAAGCAGCTAGGTAAGAAATGCATTTAAAAGAACCTTTCGTTGTATGCTCCAATAGAGAGGTTAACGCTGATTTTTCACAAAAAGTTGTCAGATTTGCTCCAATTATACAGACTACAGATATTGTTTTATAGTTTAAATATGTTAAGCATTTACATATAATGGTCTAAGCAACACTTTTAAATACTAACCAGCTCTGTAGGAATTTTTTAATTTTTGTGAAAAAATGTCAAAAAATGAGAAATTTTACCCAAAATTTCGATTTTTGGAGCAAAAGCGCAGACTCAAGCCATTTTTTCTCAGCGGTAAAATTTCACGCAGTACTAGTATAAAGGCAACTTTTGGCACCTACCCGTTTTTGATTTTCAAAAAAAATTTTTTTTCGCTCCACCCTAATATACATATATGTATTATTATGTTTACCTTTATTTTTTTTTTCAATACTGTTACTTCATTTATTATTGTTTACATTTCGTATTTACTTTACATTATTACTTCTGATTTTACAAATAAAAGCTTTCAGTAATTTCAAATAAAATCCAAAAATCTAATTTATTTGAAGAAAAAACACTAGCGGAGATATAAATAAAATTTTTAATTTCTTAATGCGAAAAAAATTGTTCTGGTCTTATTTCTTTTTCTGAAGCAAATTATAAACCACTATCTAAAATTAATTAACTTAGACATAAAAGAATGAAATGTATATTTAATAAGAATGTAAATAATTACAATTCCTAGATAAATATAATATTTTTCTTTGAAATCATGCTTAAAAAATGCATAATTCTGTTATGTGTTATCAAATCGGAAAAAAAAAACTTTCGTATAGACAGTGTCTCACAAAAGTGATAGGACACTTGAGCTTTATAAAAAGAAACTGCAATAAAATAAATAAACAAACATGTGCAAAAATTTTTTGGGTGTGTTTCATATTTAAAGTTAGTAACAATTATTATATAACATACATTTTGTCAAAATATTAAAATATTAATTTAATAAAAATACAATTGTTCAGAACGGAGCAAAAAATGGCTCACATAAGTGATGGGACACTTACTTTTCCATCAAATATTTATCCAAAAATTTTACTTTTTTAGAAGGTTTTAATATTTTGTTGGATTTCCTTTTACTTTTAAAACATGATTTAATCTTTTTGGGATGGATTCGACTAATTTTTTTTGTGATTTCTGGTGTTTCCATTCTTCTCGAAGCACCGATTTTAGTTGTTGTTTTGAAGAAATGGTGTGTTTGCGAATTCTTGATTCCAATTCTTGCCAAATATTCTGTATGGGATTTAAGTCTGGAGATTGTGGTGGTGTTTTTATTATTTCAGGACAGATATATAGCAGCCAGAGTCTAACGTTCAGAGCAGTGTGCTTGGGGTCATTTTCCTGGTAGAATTTAAAATCGTTATGAAGGTTCAATTTTAGTGCTGAAGATTTCAAATTTTGCTTCAAAATATCAAAATACTTGTACTGATCCATTATACTGTCAATAAAAACAAGATTACCAACTCCAGCGGACGACATACACCCCCATACCATAACTCTTCCTCCACCATGTTTTACTGTTGGTACCAAGTTCTGTTTGCGAAATTCTTCCCTGGGTTTTCTCCACACCAAGATTCTACCGTCAGAAGCAAATATATTAAATTTACTCTCATCAGCAAATATAACTTTATTCCAGTAATCAGAATTCTTATTTATGTTGGATTTTGCGAAAGCTAGTCTCAGTTTTCTATTCTTTTCACTTACGAAGAATTTTTTTTCTGGCTACTCTACCGTGATATCCAGCAGATCGAATTACCCTTCTAATAGTCTCAGGATTAACAATTATTCCATATAATGCTTGTAAATCAGCAGCAACTTTTGAAGTACTATTTCTTGGATTTTTTTTTATATTTCGAACGATAATTCGCTTTATTCCATTGGATAGCTTTGATGGTCGGCCAGGTCTTCTTTTTTCCTGAATCATATGATTCTTTTTATATCGTTTAATGATATTGAAAACTGTTGAACGACTCAAGTTAGCTGTTTCAGCAGTTTTTCTAATAGATTTTCCACGTTCAATATGCAAATTAATAACTAATTTTCGAATTTCAGGCGAAGTTTCTTTTCGTTTAGCATTCATGGCTACACAGAGCTAAAAAACACAAAAATTCCAAAACAAACTGGAGAGAAATACTGCAGACGATTTTATAAATTATTGCCAATTGCTTTTAAGTAAAAATAAAACCCCCCAAAATATTTTTATTGCTTATTTCAGATGATTTTGCTCCGTTCTAAACATTTGTATTTTTATTAAATTAATATTTTAATATTTTGACAAAATGTATGTTATGTAATAATCTTTACTGAATTTAAGTATGAAACACACCCACAAAAAATGTGTACATGTTTTTTTAATTTTTTTGATTAGTTTCCTTTTGTAAAGCACAAGTGTCCCATCACTTATGTGAGACACTGTACATAAACACATGCGTTCAGAAGCTACCTTTTTATTATATTTTTTATTCCGTTCTGGGTACCTGATCATTATAATTTTCTTGAATTTTATTTATTGAAAAACAATTAATTACATATATTCAACTTGACAGCTGGCTGAGGTTACAACTCGAATACTGCAATTTAGATTTTTAAAATATTGATTTCTACTTCCGTGGCTTCGTTAAATTTAAAAGTGAAGGTTAATTGCAAAACAGCAAGTACATTTTTTATCAAAAGAAGAATATTATAGAAATTTTTTTCAGCTTTTTTTTATCCATGTTTTGTTGAACCACCAAATTGTAACTGACATTAATGAAAGATATTTTTTTTTAATTCTGTTTTAAGAATTTTTATTTTTTGCTTTTTAAATACAATTACTCCTTTTATCATCGTTCTTTTTATCATATTTATTTTACATTACTATTTCTAGTTTTACTATTAAAAGCTCACATTGATTTGAGTATAAATATATTAACATGTGTCCTGATGCATTTAATTTTTATTTGATATAGAACTAGGATTTTTATTTTCTTCACTTTATAACAGTTAAGGACAATATCTCAATATTCTATCATCTATGATATTCTAATTATAGCAGCTAGAAGTGTTCACATGCAAAGTTATGAAAAAAATGGTTAAAATGTTAAATATATAAACGTTAAAATATATATACATTATTTAAATAAGTGGGGTTTTATGCATTTATAAACGATCAAATTCGAACTAAGGAGCAATAATCAGAAGACAATTATACAACCATCGAAGGCCACTATCCATATCGGTGATATAAACAAGGCGATAATAAATTCCAAAACATGGACGAATCCACCAACCAGTGACGGAACAAGCTGCCTTCTGTTAATCTATATATGTATTCAGAGATTTTTTTTAAACATCTGGGTTAATTTCAACTTTGAGATAATAAGAGCAATTACTAGTAGTAATTAGTTTATATATCTTTGAGTTTTAAATTTTGTTTTAATAGATATTACGAGCATGATTTATAAGAGAACTTTCATAATTCGCTTGCTTTGATGGATTTTGTATGTATATAAGTATGGATCTTTCTTTAACATCTAAAATAAATTTAACACTGAGATAACTAGAGCAGGTACTAGCTGTAATTACTTTATCTATGCGTATTTTTTAAGATTTACCTTCGCGGAAATTAACAGTAACGGTTTATATGAGGACTTTTATAATTTCCTAAATTTATTTATTTTGCTTGTATATATAATTATCGAGCTTTCTATAACATCTAAGTTCATATCAGTATTGCGATGGTTAGAGCAATCACTTTATATATCTGCGTGTTTTAAATTCTCGGATGTTCTTGAATCGTTTATCTTCTCGGATATTACGAGCAATGGATAATATAAAGACATTTATATTTCGCTTACTACTGGTAATATCAGAGTTCATTTCTCTTTCAAATGGATATATATATATGCATATATAATCATTATAAAACATTAAAAATTTCGAATATCAATATAAATTTCAAATGTTAGCACATACTATTCAAACATTTCTCAATAAAGGTTTAAGTAAAATAAAAATATTATAAATTTTTTATTTCGAAAATTCATTAATATGAACAGGAATAGAATGTATAAGAAATGAAAAATAGAAATATTTGACATATATAGTCAAATTTTTTGTTTAAACATTTTAACCAATGAAAAGTGGCCAAAAGCGGTATATATATTAATCTATACATTATTTAGAATATATCTATATATTTAAACATATCTATCTTCGATATCAAATCTGTAATTCATAAAATCACCGTAGGTTCTATAATTATTGAGATTTGAAGTCTTTTACATAACTAGTTTACTCTGTGCTTCACTTGATGATACTCCGATAGATGAGTGAACTAACATTCGATGAAAGAATGCTTCACAAGATTCTGAGAGAAAATTATTTTACATGACTGAGAATATAATCTGCAAAATTGAGCACTGGAGCAAAGAAACTTCTGAAATCTATGAGTAATTGCGGAAATTAAGATTGAATATCAAGGCATAATATATTTCTGTGAAATATATTTTAATGTATTTTGGTAGGTTTTGAATATATTTCTTATTATTATTTAAGCATTTTAAATTATATTTTTGCCACAAAAATAAAGGGCTCGATGAAGGAAAAGGATTCTGTAAAGAAATTGTTTTATTTCCCCTACAAAATTCGAAAAAAAAGAATTAAATAAAAGATAAAGTTTAAAATGTATCTTCTTGTACAATTTTTAACATTTTCAGCTTTATTTTTTTAACTATTCTTAGAAGTATTTAATCCATTTGTAGCGGTATAAGCATCGAATTTATCCTAAATTAAGTATTTTGGAAGAAAAAAATAAAATGTGCAAGTACCTGCATATTTACAGTTAAAAATTTAATTAATTTTACATCTTTATATACAAATTGTTTAGTATGAGGCCAATTCGAATTTATTACCTACTGGTATTATAAGAGTTCCTGTCTCTCTATATTTATAAAAGGAAATTACTACCATTATAAAGTATTACTTATCTGTAATATAAATATAAATTATAAATGCAGATTTAAGAAAAGATCCAAGATTCAAACATTAATTTTTTAATTTCGAAAAGGGTACTAATATAAACAGGATATTAAATAGTTTTTTTTTATAAGCTACTTATTTTTTAACATATATAGTTAATTCTATTTCCGATATTAAATCGGTTATTCATAAAATCATCGTAAGTTTTATAATATTCAGATTTGAAATCTTTTACATAATTAGTTTTCTCTGTGCTTCATTTGATGTTACTCCGATCGATGAGTGGACTAACATTCGATGAAAGATTACTTCAAAAGATTTTGAGTGAAAATTATGTTACATAACTGAGAATACATTCCACAGAAGTGAGCACAGGAGCAAGGAATCTTCCGAAATCTAAGAGTATTTGCGGAAATTTAGATTGTATATCAATGCATGATATACTTCTGTGAAATACATTTTAAGGGATTTTGGTAGGTTTTGAATATATTTCTTATTATTATTTTAGCATTTTAAGGTATATTTTTGGCACAATAGTAAAGGATATAATGGAGGAAAAGGATTCTGCAAAGAAATTGTTTGATTTATCCTACTAAATTTGACAAAAAAAAAAAATAAATAAAAAAAAAAATAAATAAAAGATAAATTTTAAAATGTATCTTCTTGAACAATAATTAACATTTTGAGATTTTTTTTAACTACTCGTAGAAGTATTTAAACTATTTATAGTGGTATAATTATAAGCATCGAATTTATTTTAAGTTAATTAGTTTGAAAGAAAAAAAAATGTGCAAATACCTGCAAAATCACAATTAAAAATTGAGTTTATTTTAAATTTTTATGCACAAATTGGTTAATATCAGGGAAATTAGAAATTTCTAATTACTCATATTATGAGAGTTTGTATCTTTTTCTATATAAAGTGTGTCCGACAAATAACACCCTGATTTCAAAATTAAATTTCTCAAAAACAAAGATCGATAGTAATATGCGGTAAACGGTTTCTTTATCAGGTAAGCTGTAAAAATCTTATACAAAAGTTTTGAACGGTAAATAGTTTGAAAAGATTGTATTCTGATTGCAAAGAATGCTTTGATTTGACATTTTTCTTGATTTAAATTACTGCCAGAGAATGTGTTTTTCGGCTTAATGTGCCATATTTCATAGTTTTTTTTAATTAAATTTTTAAAATTTCGAAATTCTGAAAATTTACTTCTAAAATCTTAAAATTTACTCTAAAAATTTACTTCTTAAATTTACTTCTAAAATCTTTAAAATATTGCACTGTAAGCTGAAAAATTATTTCTCTGCAGGCAATCTAAAACAAGAAAAATGTCAAATCAAAGCATTCTATGTAATCAGAATGCAATTGTTTCAAAATATTCACTGTTTGAAATTTCTGTATAAGATTTTTACAGCTTACCTAATGAAAAAACCTTTTACCGCATATTACTATCGATCTTTGTTTTTGAGAAATTTAAATTTGAAATCAGGGTGTTATTTGCTGGACACCCTACATATGTATGCATACACAACCATTATAAAAGATTACTTATCTGTAATACCTATATTAAATATAAATTATAAATTGAGATTTAAGAAAAGATCAAAGATTCAAACATTATAAATATTTACTTTTGAAAAAGGATTAACATAAACAGGAAATTAAACAAGTTTTTAATCTATACATTTTTAAAATATATATTTCAGTCTATTTTTGATATCATATCTGTTATTCATAAAAATATCGTAAGTTTTATAATTACTGAGATTTGAAAC
This sequence comes from Maratus speculifer, assembly GCA_964019185.1. Lineage (NCBI taxonomy): Eukaryota > Metazoa > Arthropoda > Arachnida > Araneae > Salticidae > Maratus > Maratus speculifer. The sequence continues at coordinate 129,158,532 of OZ025292.1, read as the reverse complement.
CTTTTACATAATTAGTTTCATCTGTGCTTCATTTGATGATACATTTGATGATCATTTTGAAAAAAATAGAAAATAGAAATATTTGACATATATGGACAAATTTTGTATTAACATTTTAACAAATGAAAAGTGACCAAAAACACACACACACACACACACACATATATATATATATATATATATATATATATATAATCTACAAACTATTTAGAATATATTTAAAGCATATCTATGTACTTAAACATACATAGTTCAGTTTATCTTCGATATCAAATCTGTAATTCATTAAATCACCGTAGCTTCTATAATTATTGGGATTTGAAATCTTTTACATAATTAATTTTTTCTGTGCTTCACTTGATGATACTCCGATAGATGAGTGAATTAACATTCGGTGAAAGATTACTTCACAAGATTCTGAGAGAAAATTATGTTACATGACTGAGAATATATTCCACTATTCCACAGAAATGAGCACTAGAGCAAAAAATCTTCCGAAATCTAAAAGTATTTGCGGAAATTAAGATTCTATATCAATGGATAATATATTTCTGTGAAATACATTTTAACGGATTTTGGCACGTTTTGAATATATTTATTACTTACCCATCATACGTAGTATAGGGTAAGTTTTGCAATCTTTTTGAAAATCGAAAAAAAAAATTGACGGATTTACACGTTTTAGATAGTGGAGATTCCGAAAAACATATTTTTAGAAAAAAAATTTTGCCGTCTGTCTGTCTGTAAACGCTCTATCTCCCGAACAAATTGAGATAGAGACTTGAAATTTTGCATGTAGTTAGTATGTAAGAATGGGACGAACCCTATTTAATATCAGTAACCTCGATTATCCGGAACTATTTTTTTCGGACTCTCGAGAAACTCGTTCTGATGAAAGGTACATAAAAATTTTCGAATTTTTTTGTTCTAAGGAATGGACGTAAAAGGCAATAAAATAACACACATTTTGCATATAGAACGATGTTGATCGAATTATTAGTTGCCGAGATATTTGTAATCTTGTTTTCCACATTCTTCGATTTTTCATGACCCTGTATTTCATTCAAATTTCAATTCAGAAGTATATTTTAATTGGAAATAAGACGCTTAATCCGACGCAGTTAATTTTTAGTTAATAGAATTATTATTTTTGGAATTATAAGGATGTTTCTTTTACGCAGTTCAGTACTACTTGAGTAGTTTGGCGTTTTATATAATTTGTCGAAATTGGTACATCAGCAGTTCTTTAATACAGCATTACTATATATATTAACAATATTTAAATTTTGTTTATGAATTGTAATGCATTGTATAAATAGTTTCACATGTTTTATTTTCAAATACATATCCATGATGGGTAAGTATTACGGTGGTCCTCAACGACTAGTTTTTATTGTTTAAGCATTTTAAGGTAAATTTTAGGCACAATAATAAATTACTCGATGAAGGCAAATGATTCTGTAAAGAAATAATTTGATTTTACCAACAAAACTCGAAAATAAAATTATAAGAGCTAAATTTTAAAATATGTCTTCTTGTACAATTTTTAACATTTTTAGCTTTCTTTTTTAACTATTCGTAGAATTATTTAAACTAATTGTAACGGTATAAGCATCAAATTTATTCTAAGTTAATTAGTTTGGAAGAAAAAAATAAAATGTGAAATTACCTGCAAAATAATGGTTAAAAATTGAATTTATTTTACATCTTTATGTACAAATAGATTAATAGAAGGGCAGCTAGATTTTCCTAACTACTCGTATTATGAGAGTTTGTCTCCCCGCCCCCCCCCCTGTCGTAGTCTCTCTATATGTATATAACCATTATAAACTATTACTTATCTGTAATATCTATATTAAATATAAATTATAAATAGAGATTTTAGACAAGATCCAAGATTCAAACATTATAATTTTTTTAATTTCGAAAAAATATCAATATAAACAGGGGATTTAAAAGTTTTATTTTAATCTACACATTTTCAAATATATATAGTTCAGTTTTTTTCGATATCAAATCTGTTATTCAGAAAATCATCGTAAGTTTTATAATTATTGAGATATGAGAACTTCAACATAATTAGTTTCCTCTGTGCTTCACTTGATGATACTTCAACAGATGAGTGCAGTAACATTCGATGGAAGATTACTTCATAAGATTCAGAGATAAAATTATGTTATATGATTGATAATATATTCCGCGAAAGCGAACATTGAAGGAAAGAATCTTCTGAAATCTAAGAATAACTGCGGAAATTAAGATTTTATATCGATACTTATATCGATACATAATCTATTTCGGCTAAAACACATTTTACGGGAGCTTGGTACGTTATATATATATTAATTTAAGTCTTTTAAGGTACATTTTTGGCATAATAATAAAGGACTCAATGTAGAAGAAGTATTCTATCAAAAAATCGTTCTTTTTCATTTAAAATATTTTTAAAAATTACATTAAAAAGGGGTAAATTTTAAAATATACCTTTTTCAAACATTTTCAAGATTATTAACTATTTTTTTAAATTTTTCGTAGAAGTGTTCTATACAATTTTAGGCATTGGATTACTTAATTAGTCTTAAGAAAAAAATAAAATAAAATGTACAATTATGTGCAAATTTACATTTAAAAATTATATTTCTTTTATATCATTATGTGTAAAAATATATATATATATATATCTGATAATTAAATTTATCAAATAGACCAAAATGGACACAAACAAATAAAGTTGATTCAAATGAACAATGTACATAAAAGTTTTTCCATGCCTATTCTTGGAAAAATCGGTTTTAAGAAAAGTGGACTGAGGCATTTAAAGGGACAGCGATGTAATAAGGTAACTTTAAACTGTATTTTTAAAACTTGGATCTTTACGAAACTTCATCAAAATAAACTAGGGCGAATAAAGTATAATTTAAGTAACAAATTAGAAAATCGATGTTTTCGCCGCTTTTTACTTAATGAAGGGTGGCGAGTCCATTTGAAAAAATTACAATTTTAAAAGTTTTCGTAAAAATAAAATTTATTTCAAGCAATTCTTCTCCCCTTTGTGTTTTATTTAAAGATACTGTGATGTTCATGCCAACATCCAATGACAATATTCTTCATAAGATTTTGTGTGTAAATGTTAACGGTTGCGAGAAAATTTTGTTGAAAAGTGAACAGTTTAAAAAATCTAATATTGCTTACAGAAATTGAGATTATGTCTAAATGGATATCCAGTTTCTAGGGAATTTGTCTTAGTAAATAAGAGATCTGCAGAAAAGAATTTTTTGGGGTTTTTTAAAAGATTATTTCTATTTTAAGATATTCGCAATATATTAGTTCATAAATAATTCTTAAAATTAATACAGCACAATTACATTTTAAAATTGTAGATTTTTTGTTCATTGCATGCATTTTCTTATCTCCATGGAAAACAAGCCAGATGAAGAAATGAAGACAGAATGGTATATATTTTTTTAAATCTTACGTTAATTTTATTAAATAATCTTTTACGTTAACAGAAAAAAAAATCATGAAGAAATTGAATCTTTAAATTGAAAGCATATTAAACACGATATGTATGCATTGCTAAATAGTAAAAAAAAGCTTTTTAAATAAAACAAAAATAAAAATCTTTTTTTATTTTATAACTCAACAAAGTGAATATATAAAATCTGCAATTATTAAAGTCGCATTTACAAAATTTTCTTCAAAATCAAATATCTTAGAACCAATTAATGTGCTTTCTGTTTAATTAGATAACATTCTGATAGATTATTAGAAATCAAGTTTTAGTTTTTAAGGATCTTAAACTCTGCTATTATGCATTTTTAAGCAATAAAACTTTTCTGAAAATAGAGCATTAGAAGTTAACAATATTTTGCATTTTGATAATTCAAAATAATCAATTTGAAATCTGTGATTGTTAAAATCCGTTAAAATAAAGTATATTCCAAGAAATTCTTGTATTTTGCCCTTCTATGATATTCTTATTGATGATTATACCACCATTTGATGAAGAAATTCTGCACAAAATTTTGAGAAAAATTGTTTTACAAAGTGAACAATTTCAGAAAGTGAACAGTTTCAAAATTCTAATAATATTAAAGAATATTCGTATTATCTTCAAATGAATATGAATTTCCTGTATATGTGACTAAGTAAACAGGAGTTTTGCAGAGACGAAACTTGTGGAGATTTTTAAGGAATTTTTATTGCTAACTTCTGCTTTCATATAAAGAAATTTTATTATTCCAGATACGAAATCATAAATTTTTCATAAAGTTACGTCCATATTATTTTATACTTCTTTATATACTTATACTTCTGCATTCTTAATCGTCTATATTTTTACATTCCTATACCTCTATACTATGTAAAATTACATCTATAATTTAGAAATCATACCCTTTTTGTACTTGTTTTTATATTATTTGTTCTTTCTTATAAACAGTTTCTTATTTTTATGGTAAGAAACTCAATGAAAAAATTCTTTTCTGTAAACACAAGTAAATGATATCGAAACATTAATCTCCTTAGAACCGATGTAATCTGTAGGTTATACATCTTTACAATTTTTTTTTTTCACGTATAGCAATAATGTTGAAAAAAAAGAAAATTGATATAGATAGGGCTAAAAAGATAGCAGAATTAAACAACATAGTTATTTGTTAACTCTTTTTTATAACATACGTATTATATTAAAATTATTTGTGACACAAATGTACGAAAAGAGCAAAAACAAAAACATAAAGAATTTTAAGCAAGTTAAAATACCATTAGGGTCCATTAGTAATAAACTAATTATTAAATATATAATTATTTCATGTTATTCATTGTTTTTAGAATGCAATAAATAAAACAATAAAATAAAAAATTCTAACAAATTGTCAAAAAATGTATTTACTGATTCCCGATTTGTCATCAAATTTTATGAATAATAATAATAATAAAAAAATTATTAGTATTTCTTTTTTCAGTCTGCCTTAGATATCAGTTTGTTAATATTAATTCATAACTGAAATTAAACAAAACAAAATCTCAAATACTTGCAAGAGGATTATTTTATCCTTTCATATAATTAACAACAACAATAAAAAATAAAAATAAATCACGAAGAGTTTAAGTATTGAACGTCTAATGTGCATAATGTGTAAATGTGTATACTTAATATTTATTACGTGAATTATCACATTGCTAACTATGCATACACCTACAGAGTGAAAAATGTCCATGCCAAGAATCGAATCCAGAACCCTTGCAATAGCGATATTCCAAGGGTTCTGGGTTCGATTCCCGACTTGGAAAATTTTCACTCTGTTGGTGTACACTTAGATAACAATGAGATAATTCATGTAATAAATATTTAAACATTTCAGGTGCAATTTCACTGTTGAAAATTAATTGAAAAAATTAATAATAATATATATGAAATACCTAAGATGTAATTAATGTACTCAGCGCATCATAATTATATTTAGATAGATGATTAAAAACAATTATTATTATTTTTTTTTAATTTTTACGCACAATTGTTATGTGTTTTAACTAACAAAAATACTTTCTGCAAGTATGGAATTAAAAGTAAAACATATTTTGCATGTTGTTAATTTAAAATAATGAATATGAAATCTGTGAACATTAAAATCAAGATTTCTGTGAAAATAAAATATATTCGAAGCAATTGTACTCTTTGCATCTTTTCGTGATACCCTAATTTATGATTAATCCAACATTCGATAAGAAAATTCTGCACCACATTCGAAGAGAAAATTGCGTTACACGACTGTGAAAAACTTTTTTAGAAAATTCAGTTTTATAAATCTAATGGTGCTTACGAAAATTGAGATTATGTTCGAATAAACATTCAATTTTTGCGAAGATATGCTTTACTAATGGAATTAAAAAAAAAAAAAAAAACTTTTGAAAGATTTTTTTCCCCACATAAGAAACCAACAAATAATTATGCTTGGTAAATGTTCTATTTAATTCAATTTCAAAAGTGTTTAATTTTAATCAAAAAATAGTTTTTTATTCCGATGGGAAGTGCACAAGATGAAGCATTTATTATATATTATATATATATATGGGTGATTCTCAAAATAGGGGACGATTTCAAAAGTGAAATCTTAAAAAAATTACTGTTAGCAAAATTTCTGAAAAAAATAAGTGTTGTTAATATAGTATTAGGTATACTTTACATGTAGTCAGCAGAGCTAAATATTTAAAAATTAACTTTTAAAAAAATAATTAGTAATTTTTGAACCATGCTAATGACAAAACAAATTGCATGGAATAAATATAGTAAGAAATTTTTATTTTCTTCCTGTTTAAATATTTTTTTCTATATTTATTAGCCTCCCTTTTCAGCAAATGGTTTCCATTTTTACATATATACATATAAGGAGAATAAAAATATTACCAAAGAGCAAACTTTGTTTACATGAGCAACATTCTGACACTAAAAATGTAAGAAGCTGTCTTAGTGATTTCTTGACATATTTAATGTATATTTTAGGGATAATAAATGTAATACCTACATTTATATGTAAAATTAAACTTTCTAAAAATACATTATAAGCAATGGTTACATTTATGCACATAGGAGTCTTTAGCATGGAAAGAAAAACCATGCTAATGACACTGATATTTGTGCATGCTAATGACAAATTTTAATTTAAATAAGATTATAAGCCATAATATAATCACAATGCAGTAGTCCTTTCTGGGGCTTTTAAAACACAAAAGTCCTATGCAAATAAGTAAAATAAAAATTTTAATTATAAAATAAACATGAAAATTATTATCCATTCTAATGACATACAATTGATGTACGCCCCTAATATTCAACTTCTATTCTTAAAATAAAATACATGCTTCTTTTTTCAGGCTGGGATAAAATGGCTACTTGTTGCCATAGAGAAACTTTATATTTTCAAACTATTGTCATATGTGAAAATGAAATTTTGATTAATAACCAGCTGTTATAGTATGACCTTGTTTTGAAAATAGAATATGGAGGACAAATTTTAATTCTTATTTTATATACTATAATTTTATTTTAAAAAGAAATTTATTGGATAAATCCTCTCCTTCATTAATTTAAAGAAAGAATAACTTTGTTTTATTTTATAAATATGATATTAACTCTTGAAAAAGCTACTATATAAAAGGCACAGCTGTTGAGGACATCCATGCTAATGGCATTTTGAACATTTATTCTGTTATTTTAAGGTATTTTTTAACTAAAAAGTGAGTAATTCTTGAGTGCAAATAATGAATAATATAAAGACAAACATATCTAAATATAAAAACATGACAGAAAACCTCTCAATTTTTTTTTTTGTATGCCGAAAGACATAAATTGTCCCCTATTTTGAGAATCACCCATATATATATATATATATATATATAACTATCTATATATATATATATATATTACAAATTTAAATTTTTTTTCGCCAAAACTAACCTTTATACTATATTAATTTCCTTATAATAATATTCCGTACTTACTTCAACTTATTAAATTAAATCTTGTTTTTAGATATAATCTATTAATCTTTATGGAAACGATATAAATTCTTAATTCGCCTTAAAAAACATTTATTCCAGTATGCGTAAATTTAAAAAGATGGCTCTAAATTAAAGATATTCTTAATTAAACTTCATTTCTTAATATCCCAAATAAAACTAATTTTTTCTATGTTTTTATCAACCCTTTTTAAGAAAGTATTATTAAATTTATTCCAAAACCATACCTTTCAAAAAATATCATTATTTTATTTTATCTAATTATTTATTTTCCCTCAGTCAACATTTGATATTGTGCATATCAATAAATTCATTTCTTTCATAGTTTCCAGGGCAAACTTATTTTCGCACTTAGCCTTGTATGCATGAAAAAATGCGCAATTATTACGCGTATACGCAGTATCACTACTTTATAAATCTCATAGAATAAAATACCTTTAACGCAATTTCTGTTCTTTGTGTTTTACTTAATGATATTATGAAGGAAGGTAAAACCTACATTCGATGTGGAAATTCTGTGCAATATTCTCACTGAAAAGTACGAAACGTGATTGATTTTTTTTTTTTTTTGTTTTTTTTTCTGAAACTGAACATTTATCTGAACGGTTACGAAATCTAACAGTGTTGGATGGCGGAAATTGAGTTTCTGTTTGAATGGAATATTCAATTTACGGGAAAATCTCCCTTAGTGATCGGCCCTTTTGGAACAGAAAAGTCTTGTGGAACTAAAGTTAATTTTTTTTACGGATTTCTTCGTATTCAGATAAATTCATATTGTTGCAATAGATTACATTTATAAATTATTTAATTATTTGAAAATATTTTCTTAATTTTGTAGGAAGTAAATCGGATAAAGAAAAGTGGCAGATTGTAAGGAATACAAATAGCATTCAGATTAAAAATATAATAACAATAAAAAATTTTAGTTTAATGTTATCTTAAAACGCAACCAGTCAGAGATTGTAGGCCAAACATGGAAAGTAAAGTGCGTTCGTACAAATACTAACATCTTAAAGTGTGCAATTAGTGCATTTATTTTACTTTTTCCTATGCATTATATTATTTTTCTTCCCTTAATTCCAGTTTAAAATTAACAACATAAATAAAGCTGGATGTTACAATTTTAAATGGGAATCGATGCGGAAAATATTCCAACCTTAAAAAATGTCATGTATTTTTTATCTATTTCATTTAAAAGTAATCTAAACACACAAAAAATTAGACACTTTTTTTAAGCCGAAAGAAGACACTTCTATTCCACAGTGGTTAGAGTAATTCGATGAGCGTATTGATATCGATAGAAATCGCTGATGAGCTTATAAATTGTATTCATCTTCAAGATATATATGTCTAAAATTTGCCAAACGTAGCCATCCCCTTGCTTAGGACCATCTCCGGATTTTCTATTATTTTCTTGTTACATTTATTATGTTCCTTTATAATGAAACCTTCGTTATATGATAAACCATTTTCGGTTTTATTTCCTTTTCTTGTTACATTTATTTGAACCAGTTTATATTGAGTATAATTAAATATTTGCGGCAATACGGAATTTACATAGTATATGATAAATGCTTATAGAAATAATAATAAACTATTTCATCGTTTGAGTTTGATTTTACTAAGCATTGCGTATTTAAGCTGTCATTTAATAAGCAATTTCCGAATAAAATAAAATATCGTTCATTTCGCATTTAATCATTTCCCATTTTTTCCCATCAAATATTAGGATTTTTTAAATACGTATTTTAAGTATCTGCGCTTTAAAAAGATCTCTCGCAAGTGTTGAAGCTTCACAAATCTGTCTTTGCAATGAATGAGATTCTCTTTAATGGAATTTTGAATGTTCTAGAAGCCACTTTGGTTGACCAGTGAATTAAAATCCGCACCCCTTCTAAACCATCATTCCACATAGAACTATGTTTTTACCTATTCCAAAAATAACGGCGGATAGATGAAATGTAATGATGTATATATTATTTATGAATATACCATAAAACTAATAATTATGATGTCCGTAAACACATGCCAAGGAAATTTACTAAATATTACAGAATATATTTTAAATAAGGTATACATGTTTATAACAAAAGCTTCCTGTGGAATCGGGATATCCCATTCATAATTAAATATTGAAATTTTCATATTTTGCCGATTAATGTGTCAGTCGGTGAAAAATTTAAATTCACTAAAATTGTTTCAAGTTCAAAATTACTGCGCACTATCAATTCTGCTTCCATATTTTTAGCGTAGTACATAAAAAATGAGAACACTATATTTATCATAGAGAGAACGACTTATTAAAATATAAAATTTTATCAACTTCTCACATTTAAATTACACAGTCTATTCAGCAGTTTCAATTGAGTAAAATTCAGTAACTACAGAAATACGGAACTTACATACTGTATGATATAAACTTATGGAAGTTATAATAAACTATTTCATTTTTTAAGTTTGAATTCACTAAGCATTGCATATTTAAGTTGTCCTTTAATAACCATTTACAGAATGTATTAAAATCTCTTTCCTTTTGTAAGAAAAAAAATGTTGGTAGCCAAATCCCTTTTTCCATCAAATACTTATATGTATGTGTATTCTTTAATAATGTAAGTATGTGTGCTTTAAAGAAACTTTCCTTGTAAGTGTTGAAGCTTCGAAAATTTGTGTTTGCAACGATTGAGATTTCGTTTGACACAATTTTGCATTTCTGTAAGCAAATCATTTATAGCATTTAATTTTTTGAGGATACCTAAAAAACATTAAATCTTTAATACACCTTAAACTACTTTCTTCTTTAAACTAAATATTTTTTGTATTATAGAAACATACGATTTAATAGTTATTAACAATAATTTTACACAATAAAAAATTAATGACTGAGTTTTCAAATCTTTGCGATTTAGTTTACATTTCTTGCGAGAATCAACTCAAATACAAAAAAAGTATTATATTTCTTTGCAAAATGTAAAACATACAGGAATTTTAAAGCGAAAATTCAATTTCATAAACTTTAAGTTACTGTAAGAAAATTTACAAAAATCAAATATTATAAGTAATTTTAACTAAGTAATTATAAATTTTTCCTATTTTTTTTAAAGAAATGAGATGAAAAATAGAATAAAATTTTGTATTTATGTAATGCAAGGAGTAAACAATTTACACGGAATCTATGACTAATAAAAATATTATCCATATTATAGCCATAATCGGTTATAATACAATATTATTTGTGCATTTCTCTTTCTCTGTGTTTTGAAATTATCCTAATCGATGGCGGAAACGTTCGATGAGAGGCTTTTTTATAATTTTCAGAAAGAAAAATATGTGACAGCAGGCAAAACTGCCAAAAACGGTTTCCCGAAAATGAATATTTAAATAAAGTACCTACAAAAAATTTAATAGTGTTTGCGGAAATTGAGATACTGTTTGAATAAATTTCCATTTTATGTAGAAACATGTCTCAGTATGATTAATTTTCAAGATAAAGCTTACGAACAAAGAAAATTTAAGGATTTTTGTGACTTTATTTACGACTTAAAGCAATAAATTTTTGTTACTGTAGTCTATTTAAAATAATCTGCTTTACCCTTTATGCACTGACGATACTTTTAAGTACCATTGAATAACATTTAACATAAAATTTATTAACGTAGTCTACTAATGAAGGTTTATTCCAAACACAATAAAATCTGATAGATCAAATTTAGATAGTGTCTAGAAGCAGTCGAAACTAAATATTTTCAAAAAGTGATAATATTCTTATTCATTTTTATAGGTATGGCTTTTATTTTTTTTTTTAAATGTTATACGAAACATTTTCAACCGCGAAAGCTTTTCAACTTATAGAGAGGATCATAGCACATTTAAATGCATTACTTTTATAAGATTTGTGATTTTTCCATAAGAGTGCTTTTGGTTATTTATTCTGTTTATTTTAGTAAATAGTTTTACAAAACAACTACAACAATCAATGTATTGAATCAATTTTAAAGGAAAAACGTATCTAAAATTACCCCTATTATAATTTTAAAAATGCAGTATATCTTAAGATGTTAGAGACGATTATTATTGACGTGAAGAAATTTCTTGATAAATAATTTCATTTATAAAGGGTTAAAGTTTGTCCAAAAATATCCTTCCTAAGATCGTATTCTTTTTTATAGATTTCAGGTATTTTGAAATATTTTAACACTATTGTAGAAAGCGAGCCAAAATTATAAATAAAGAAAGACTTTTATGGAGATTTCCTAAAAACATACTAAATATTGCAGTCATTTTCATGGTATGACTTTTAAGAAAATTTCTTCATAACATTTTATGACACACTAAATGCGCAAAGATGGTCGGACTCTTGTGATTTTAGACGTTTTGTTAAATATATAGAAAAATACATGTGGAATTTACTTCTAGATATTTAAATTCCAGATATTTGAAAATAATAGTACATGTCAAATGATACTGCGTAGTTTATTTCCCTAAGCGCCGTAGGGGGCCGTCAAAAACTTACAAACGAAGGAATATCTTTTGGTAAACTCTATCAAAAGTAATACAGCAAAAGCATTCAAAATGAAAATTATGATTAACTAGCTTATTGCAATATGTTGCGTTCATTTTTATAAGGACAGCATGTATATTCGTTGAGAAATTAAGGTTTCTTAAAACAGTTCCACATTTTGCCAAGTTTTTTTGCTTATAATGAGATTTTAATGCATATAAAATAATTCTTTTAAGAACATGTAACAAACAATATTGTACACAAAACACTGTAATCAGACAAAAAATTTAAAAAAGTGTGTGAAAAATGATAATTTATTAAAAAGTTTTTCAGAACTTGCGTGGAATCAATTATAGAATAATGTTCATAATATGTTAGCTTAATGTAAAGAGCAACTTTTGTGAAAGTCTCTAAAACACAGCTTTAAAATTCTGAAAACTATCGTCAATAGAATAAGCTCAATAGCTGCTGTTTTCAAAAGGAAGCAAAGAGATGAGGGGCTTATCATTATAACCATTGACTTGCGATGAATATAGCGCATGCTGTAAAAAATAGAAAAATAAAAAATATAAAAAAATAAATTTAGATTTTTTTAGTAGATTTGTATTCCAAGAACTTTTAATGTAACGGTAACAGCAAAAATTCATGTTACCTTCGTCGGTTACATGAAATTTTTCCGTTATAGTTACATAAAAAGTTCTTAAAATAAAAATTTACTAAAAAAAAATTAGCTTTTTTTTTTTTTTTTTTTTTTTTTTTTTACAGTGTGCGTATATTGCACGAGTTGCGATACTTGGATACAACCACCTCTTCTTTGGCTTTCATCATACTCCGAGTGGCGTGAGATACAGTATGTGAAAACTACCTACGCTTATAAGGTGCACTGTTAATAAATAGATAAATGAAAAATGTAAAGTTACTAAACTTTGTCTGCCAAAATTGGTTTCCTAGAGCATTTTATGTAACGATAACAACAAAAATTTATTAAACAAAATTTCTTACACGAATTTTTTCTCTTACTTTTACATAAAAAGTTCTAGAAATCCCAGTTCCTTAGAAAAAGTTTAGAAACTTTACAGATTTTGTTTTACGATGTAACATATGATGTATATAAATTTTGAAAGTTGATGAAAATTGAAAAATTAAATAGCCTCATATATCTCTTTTTTAAATATACCGTTTCAAAATTAAAGGGAAATCTAATAAAATGTGTTCTTTTTATGATCTATTTATTTCTTTAATGAAAACATGCCGCATTTCAATATAAAACATACAACTCAGTACTCTTGAAACAGAAGCTTTAGTAGAATATATCTTTCCCTTATCATGTGCAGCTCTATTTACGGAGAATTTACTGAAATATTATGCCTCAGTAAAGTAACCTCTGTTGCAAAGTGCATTGTTATTATTATAAATAAATACACTTTAAAGAAAAAAAAACTGCAATTCTAGCGATGTAAAGTAATACAAATCTATCTGTTTGTTTAAATTTTATCCATACACTGGTCAAGAAAAGATGGAATCTATAAAAGTAGTTTTTTGTATAACTGCAAAAATCAGTAGGTTTACAAAAAAAAATTATAAAATTACAGCAACCTTACTGAATTTTTTTCTGTAGCTTTTTTTGCAGCAATATAAAAAGCTCTAAGAATCGCAGTTTCCTAGAAAAAACTTAGTAATCTTAGAAATTTGATTACTTAAAAGTGAAATATGTGTCTGTAACATTTTTTTCCCGTTATATAAACGTTCTTGAAATCCCAGTTTCCGAGAAAAATTTTATTAATTTTGCAGACTTTTTTACCATGTATGATATTTGGAGCAAAATAACTGGTCTATCGACCGTTTTTATAGAAAGCAGTTACGTAACCTAATTTAACTGTTTCCATACCAAAATATGAAAAGTAATGTGGTCAGGATACAGTAAAATTACGGTTATGTTACAGCTTTTTATGAAAACGTTCAGCATACCGGTAACTTTGCTGCAAAACTTTTTTACCGTGTTTTTTATAATTATTTTACAAAATCAAAATGTTTACATTTTAAATAAGAAATCTACCTTGTAAAGGTGTTAGTTCATAGGCCCAGGTGATTTACCAAAAGAAGCACACACAAAAAAAAACTCCGAAAAGAGAGTTACATTTTACGACGAGACATTTATTTAGTCAGAGATAACAGACTGTAGGTTCCCCATAAAGGGGGAATTCTCAGAGCTCTAGTGAGCTACATGTTGTCTGAATGATGGTAATCAGTGGAGTGACGATACAACGTCATAGCCCTTATCGCCAAAAGGCATCAGAAGTCTTTCATACAAAGAATTTTGGCGACATTTGATAAACCACACGTTCAGTATCAGCGACTACATTTGCGGTCTGGGAACCCAAGGATTATTTTCACATCTGCGAATATTTTATAGGGTTACAGAAATATCTTAAGCCTGGGAAATAGACAAGGGCAAAGCAGGCCGTTACTTAAATTGGAGTTTTGCTGACCACAATTATATTACCCAGATGCGCAATTGAACAGAAAGAAAGCACAGTCAGGATAAACAGAGATAAAAGTATTTCTAGTTTTAAGCATTAATTGTGAGAATGAAAACAGGGTGTGGAAGGCAGATGTTAATAAAATGTAACGGATAAAAGATTATGATGAACAAAGCCCAGAGCTTTCTTTATTTTGTTAATAAGTGGGGTATCTATGGGCAGATGTTTTTCCAGACACAACAGAAAATTTGTGAGAAAGGAAGTTCTCTTATTAATTTTCTACAGAGAGCTCCAAAAGATGAAAAGCTGAAACTTCTAATAGTGGGAGTATGAAAGTTAGAACTTAACTATTAAATGTAGAATTAATTTAAACTACTGGGTTTAATAGTGAAAAGGGAAATTAAAATAAAACAAAGAATTTATTAAAGGAAAATAATTATTGCATTTATGAAGGGGAAAAGATATATAGCGATAATCTCCGCTACATAACTCACCCCGGCCACCACAAAAAAACTTTATACTTGTATTAAAGTTTTTTTTGTTTTTTTTTTAAATACTATTATTGTCATAAGTTTGAGGATACTGAACGTGCCGTCTACCAAAATATATACAAAAACACATATCAAAAACATTCAAGTATATATATATGTACTACAAAAATGATTGACTATACTATTTGCTTGCAACATATGTAAATAAAAACAATGGCCATATATATCTTTATAATTATCATGACAGGGAGCTCCTTAATAGTTCAAAAAAAAAAATGCCACAAAATATTTACTTAATATCGGATCCTTTATACAATTTCTTTGTTGTGGCGCTGGCACCAGCTGTATAATTTGTTATGTCATGAACAAAAATTGAGAGAAGTATTTTATTTATTTATTTATTTGTGATCACCTGCTAGCTTAGTATTTGATAACTTCTCTTTAAATTGATCTTTTTTGAGATCAAAATGGCATAATTGCAAGCAAAAATATATATTTATAAAACACAAAACAGAAATAGTATATATTTAAAACAAAAATAAAAGAAAACTAACTACGATAATATGTTCTAAAAATAATGTATGTTGTTAAAAATTGAAAATGAAAATTTGTGCATAAGGCACAGGACTACTAAAAAAAGAGATGCCACTGGCATGCCCATAAAAAGGTTGTAGCCCTTAATCTTGTATAAAAAGTACAAGTATTATGGCTTCGGTTTAAGACGTCGGCCCTAGGGGAAGAGGGAGTAGTGGACGAACCCATATTGCGTACAATATAAGTCCGCCCCGCTCCTCAGTAAAATCGCACTGATCTACGAAAGGAGCGCGCTTGGAAGTCACATAAAAAATTTAACCTAAAAGAATTGGTAGGCCAATTCAAGGTGAAAATGAAATGTGTCGCAAGACAGGTGTGGCGTGAAACCTTAGGGCACAATTTTGAACGGTCCACGACTTTTAAGGGATAAATTAGAAAAATAAAATCAAAGTATAAGATGAAATGTAATCCATCTCATAAATTGAAACAGTTTGTCCAGGTAAAAGCAAAACAAAATAGTCAGGTTCAGGTGCTACTACAACTGGAATATTTCAAAAATAAAAATGATACAAGGTTTTTTTTTTTTTTTTTTTGCATGGTACTATTTGACTGTCCAAAATAATTTGTAATTATTGTTGAACTACAATGTTGAGATAAACTGCATGTAATGAAAATTAATTATTAGTGAAGTAAGTGACCTTCTTTTCATGTACTGCCACTACATAAAAAGAGGTAAGTGTAACAAGGGAATTTACATGTAGTGTAAAAATCCAAATAAACCTGGAATGTAAATTTGACAAACAAAAATGGACTAAGTGTATTTTAAAGAACTGTAATATGTAAAGGGAATAAATCTAACCTTGAACAATTAAGATGAAATGGTTAAGTGTGAGCATGACAAACTGTAAAAAAATGTCAACTGTTTTTTTTTGTGTTAGAATGAGCCTTTTAACGAAAAGAAAACAAAAAAATGAACCGAAGAGAATTTAACGGTAAGTGTGTTAAAAGAAAAAATATTCAAGATATTTGTGTGAATGAGGATTTCAACTACCTAATACACAGTAATTTGTATATTTAATAAGGGAAGGATTCATATCACATGATAAAAGTGTAAAAATGTAAACACATGACATGACTGTGTTGTGTGTTATTGTGTATTTTCATGAACCAGTTTTGAGAAAACAAGTGAAATTGGTGTACAATCCTCAACCCGAGAAATAAGAGCAAAAAAAATGTAAAAACCACATGACCTGATATGTTGCACATGACCTAATGTGTATTCGCGTGACCTAGTGTGTACCACATGACCTTATGTATTGCACATGACTGAGTGTATATAGAAAAAAAACACAATGTGATAGTGTAAGAAATCGCATGACCTTGTGCAACAACACATGAAAGAAAAAAAATGTGTGTAAAAGAAAACACATGACCGGGTATCTAATATACCTTGACCTAGAGAAACGCATGACCTTGTGTAAAAACACATGAAAGAAAAATGTGTGTAAAAGAAATCACATGACCGGGTATCTAATATACCTTGACCTAGAGAAAAACACATGACCTTGTGTAAAAACACATGAAAGAGAAAAAAAAATGTGTGTAAAAGGAATCGCATGACCTGGTATCTGATATACCTTGACATAGAGAAAAACACATGACCTTGTGTAAAAAACACATGAAAGAAAAAAAAATGTGTGTAAAAGAAATCACATGACCTGGTATCTAATATACCATAACCTAGAGAAAAACACATGACCATAAGTTGAAAGAAAAAATATAACTCAAAGTTGAGGAAAGTAAAAATGTACTTATACTATCAACAATCCTTTTAAAGTTAAAATCTAATTGAGAAACAAAAATATATATATATATACCATGAAAAATGTATTAAATGTGGAAAATGTAGCCTGTATAACAATAGAGTTGAAATATTGTTACTGTTAACTGCATTCCTGTTACTGCAAAACAAAACATTAAAGGGAGAAGAAAGTGTGTTTGATTGAGTAACTATGCTTAAAATGATTGTGTACACCAACGCGAAACAACCAAAACAAAGTGAAAAACAAAATTGACGACCCGCATCAAAATTTTCACTCTTACTTGCCTTCTTTCTATTACTCAACCATCTGGCGCCTGATAGCCGAATAAGAAAAAGAAATAAAATGCATTTGTACACAAGATTAATGTGAAGAAACATTGTTAAAATTTAAAGTGTAACAGGAAATGTGAGGGAACAAAATACTAAATGTTTTATAAAAAAATGAAAAACAAATCTGTCAAAATGTATAAAAATGCTTAAAAAGTATAGTGAATTCATCCTTTAGTATGTAGTGTGTGACCAGGAGAATTAAATTAAAGAAAAAAAAAATTATTTCTCATTTTGAAATAGACTCAGTTGTATGAAGCGATTGTCTTTGTATGTTTATATATCTCTTGACAGCTGGGCAGTTATGAGAAAAAGCTGTATGTTGAATGTCAAAATGGGTATTACCTGATTCATTGCACCTCATGCAATTAATGCATTTTGGTGTGTTTACACAATTAGAATCTTTATGTGACATAGCACAGACAGGGCATATTATGTCATTAGGGCAAAATTTACTTAAATGAAATAGACTTTGACATGTAAAACATCTTTTTATATCTATGTACCTTTTAAGAGTAAACTTTGTGGACTGAATAATGATATGTTTATGTACAAGCAAAAATTCAGCTAGGTGGGGTGGCATTAGAAAAATCCAGTTAAATAAATTACAATGCTTTATTTTTATTTTGTTTTGAAATTGAATGGGAGGCGAAGAATTATCAGTTAGATTTGAAATAGCCAAAATAATGTCAGGTATGCTAAAATTTTCAGGCAAACGCATGATTACAACAGGGATAAAATTGGTACTATCTTTCTTAGGGGTACTGAAAATACTGGGATGAAAATTGTTACTGTCACATAACTCATTAACCTGTTGATTACTAGAGAAAGAGAGATTTGTATTGCAACCTTCATGTATTGTAGTGTGTGGAGATTTGATAATGAGGTTGTTATCTGTCTGTGTGGACATATTCTGAACAGATTTTAAACAAGCAGTACTAACCGAAGGAGTGATACCTTTTTGAGTATTTGATATGTGAGGTTTAGTTTTACTTTCTAGTTCCTGAGACAAGTCACGCACACGTTCCAAAAGTTTGTTATTTAGCAAAAATAAATTTTCTTTTTCGTGTTTTACCTTAGCATATTCATCTTTGAGTACTTGAAAGGTCTCTTTCAAAATGTTGAGATCCCATTCAATTGTGAATTTGAGTTCCTTAAAATTAGAGATAAGTGCATCACTGTTGTTTTGATTTTGTATTTGATTTTGAAATGCTGTGGCTTCAGCGATAATTGTGTCTGAAAACTTTGTTAACTTTCCTCATAAAACTCAAGTAAAGGAGATATTGAAACCTGTGATTCTCCAAAAGCAGACCCAAATTTATTATATCTCTCTGACATTGTTTGGGAAGTAGCTGAAGCTTGTTTTAGCTCAATATCAGCCATAGATGTTTACCAAAAGGAAAATGCACTAATATAAATCAAAAGAAAGATTTATAAATAAACTAGGTGCACCAAAACAAATCTGACTGCAAACGACAGTATTAAAATTAATAATTTGGGGGAAATACATAAAAAAATGCAAGTCCAAACCAAAAATTAAATTTTGCATTAGTCAGAGAGCAAACGCTGCCAAATTACGAGTAAATCTAGACACATTTAATGAGGGGGGGGGGGGGGTGGTGGTAAACAATCTGTGAGCACAGAAAACAAAACAACTAAAATGCAGACACTGAATACTACCTTTTTTTTTAAAAAAATGCAAACACAAAATTCTTTTTTTTTTTTTTTTTTTTTACATGTCAAATAGAAACTAAACAGTTTCAAAAGGTTTGTTTAAGACGGTATTGGCGAAGTTAATGGCAAAAAAAATTTAGTAAAAACGAGAATACGAATCTCAAACTGCCATTAATTAAGGACAAGTAATGTCAGCGAAAAATAATGCGCGAACACATAAAATAAAAAAAAATCTCTGATATTTAAGTATGCAACACCTAAATACAAAAACAATATGCACTGAAACTAATAATACTTTTGAAAAGTGAGCATGAAAAGAGAAGAATACTTTCAAAAGTGCAAGTTAAATGCTAAAATTTAAAAAAATGAACATTGTTTAATTTAATAAGATCTTCTCTGTTCACACTGACATACATGAATAAAACAAAAAAAATAAGAAGGAATGATAATAACTAGTGCAGTTTTTTATGAAATAATAAAGTATGAAAAGGAAATATATCAAAACTACAGCATGTAAACCTAAGAATAATTACAGTCAATATGAAAAACGTCTAAATTAAAAAAATTCCTGTTCATACTTTTTTATGTGTGGATAATTTTTTTTATCTGTATTTCCTTTTTTTTTATAATCTAGCATCATGTACCAACAGCAATATTTTTTTTCACATGTTTTACTTAAGTAGCATTTACGTTGTTGTATTTGCTGTCATCATTTCCAATGATTATAATGTGCAAAAAGGTGGGTGCGACGACCCATAAATGCATCAGAATGCTTTTGTAACTAATACTTTCTAATTATGGAAACCACAAAATTTCATGCAGGAATGTACCATCTAAGCATCAGAGAAGCACCAATATCACAAAACAAAATGTTCACCTATTTACTGTACCGAAAGTACTCTAGAATTCAAATCTTGAAGCGATCTTTTTGAAGAATTAAAATAGAATAAGATGCGTGTAGGTTCGACGACCTGCAACGCATAAATTTTGTAGGATCTTTTTTTTTTTTAATCACAAACTTTTTTTTTATTCATTTTAGCATTCTCGAATGTTGACACACAGCACGAAGATTCTGGCTTACACTATGTTGCATATGTATAACGTGTGGGCTCACACAAATCTGTTGCACATTTCACAGAAAAGTAGATGGTTAAAATAGCATATTTCAGCTATATGCTTCTAATTGAAAAGATCACACCACCCCAAATTACTCTTTTGTAATTCACAATCACAACACTGCAAAAAAAACGTAGCCATATCACAACACAGGGTAAAACGGAACACAGAATGCTGCAGTCCGGAGCCGAAAACACTTGACCCATATTCCGGCGAAACAACCAGCTGATAAATTGTGACCTTCATAGATATTGCAGAACCACAGGGAGAAAAAGAAAGAAGATAAAACATTTCTTGAGTGCGGGAGAAGTCATAATTGAACACAAGAGAGTGTAGCAGGTTTCGGGGAAGGAAAGACATCACACAATTACGGACAGTCGGCCTTGGCACTTCGGAGAATGTTGCCCCTTTTTTGCGTAGTCTTGACCCGTTGACGTACGACCGTGCTTTCATCCGTCGGTGCATACGTGTTTTCGTCGAAGATTTTTTTTACTAATTTTTTCAACTCTCTGTGTGTGTGTGTGCGTTTTTTTTTGACCGGAGAAAAAAACAAAGGCCTGATGCGCCAGATATAATATGTAAAGGT
Organism: Maratus speculifer; assembly: GCA_964019185.1. NCBI lineage: Eukaryota > Metazoa > Arthropoda > Arachnida > Araneae > Salticidae > Maratus > Maratus speculifer. Next base: position 129,137,483 of record OZ025292.1, on the reverse strand, counting down.
GTTAGTTCATAGGCCCAGGTGATTTACCAAAAGAAGCACACACAAAAAAAAACTCCGAAAAGAGAGTTACATTTTACGACGAGACATTTATTTAGTCAGAGATAACAGACTGTAGGTTCCCCATAAAGGGGGAATTCTCAGAGCTCTAGTGAGCTACATGTTGTCTGAATGATGGTAATCAGTGGAGTGACGATACAACGTCATAGCCCTTATCGCCAAAGGCATCAGAAGTCTTTCATACAAAGAATTTTGGCGACATTTGATAAACCAAACGTTCAGTATCAGCGACTACATTTGCGGTCTGGGAACCCAAGGATTATTTTCACATCTGCGAATATTTTATAGGGTTACAGAAATATCTTAAGCCTGGGAAATAGACAAGGGCAAAGCAGGCCGTTACTTAAATTGGAGTTTTGCTGACCACAATTATATTACCCAGATGCGCAATTGAACAGAAAGAAAGCACAGTCAGGATAAACAGAGATAAAAGTATTTCTAGTTTTAAGCATTAATTGTGAGAATGAAAACAGGGTGTGGAAGGCAGATGTTAATAAAATGTAACGGATAAAAGATTATGATGAACAAAGCCCAGAGCTTTCTTTATTTTGTTAATAAGTGCGGTATCTATGGGCAGATGTTTTTCCAGACACAACAGAAAATTTGTGAGAAAGGAAGTTCTCTTATTAATTTTCTACAGAGAGCTCCAAAAGATGAAAAGCTGAAACTTCTAATAGTGGGAGTATGAAAGTTAGAACTTAACTATTAAATGTAGAATTAATTTAAACTACTGGGTTTAATAGTGAAAAGGGAAATTAAAATAAAACAAAGAATTTATTAAAGGAAAATAATTATTGCATTCATGAAGGGGAAAAGATATGTAGCGATAATCTCCGCTACATACCTCACAAATGTAATGTTTCTTATTTAGACAATTGAATCAACAAATAATCCCAACAAAAATTATCAACAAATAAATGATAAATAAGAATAAGAATGTAAACACCAGAGGCATAAGCTTTTTGCAGTTTACTTGTTAAACCTACAACAGTGCCGTATATTTCAAGAATAATTTTTTTTTTTAATCTGCCGATTTTAAAACAGCTTTTTACAAACTGTACTTCGCGCCGTGTTCTTCTTTAACGTTAGTAGTGATAGATCTTTACACGGTACTCTGAATATGCATTTCTATATAGATTCATTTTATGTGATATCACTTCTTTTCTTTGTTGATTTAGATTTGTTACTTGGCGAGATTATTTGCAATTAGTTGTTATTGTTAAAATATGCATTATTTTTATGATAGTAATTTCAAATGGCTTAAAATTACAGAAAATGTTCGAAAAATTAGAAAAAAAAAATTGCCAAAAAAGATTATTATTATTATGTAATATATATAATCTTATACTATAATGCGAGCAAAAATTGTGTGTGTGTGTTTGTGTGTAGATTTTATCTCAGAAACGGCTCTAGAGATTTTCACAAAAATTTGGAATTTACCATTTTCGGGCACCAGAAGACCATTGGGCTAGGTCGCGTGTACGAGAAAATTCCATTATTGGGTCATTTTGGGTCATAATTGGTCAGGATAAAACTATTTATATCTAGAGAACGGGTGGATCGATTTTAAGGAAAGTTTGTATCCAATCGTTTTTTGGCACAAGAAAACTATTGGGATGGGTCACATGTTCGAAAAATTTTGATTAGTAGATATTTTTGGGTCATTATGGGTCAAGCCATTTTTATCTAAAAAACGGCTCTAACGATTTTGACCAAATTTTATATTTTATTGTTTTGGATTACAAGAAGACCATTGGGTTAGGTAACAAGTTCGAGAAAATTCGGTTAGTGGGTCATTTTTGGGGTCATTGTGCCATGCTATTTTTATCTAGAAATTTTCTCATGCAATTTTGACTAAAAATTGCGTTCTATGGTTTTCGGACACGAGAAAAAACATTAAGCTAGGTTACATGTTCGAGAAAAAATTTAATGAGTCACATTGGATCATTAAAGGTCTGAGTCAAGCTATTTATATTTAAAGAACGGCAAAATCAATTTCATCGACATTTTGCCTGTAACAGTTTTTTTGACACGAGAAAACTAACGGGCTAAATCACATGTTCGAGAGATTTTGATTATAAGGGTCATCTTTAGGTCATGGTCAAGCTATACACTGTTAAAAAAATTCTGAAATTCACGAATATTTTTTTCCTGAATTTCACAGAAAAAGTCCCTTTTCACAACAAAAGGGGATTGTCCGTTACAAATCAGGAAATCCCACCATATTTCCTGAAAATAACGAAACGGGTGGAAATAAAAACAGAAAACGGAGACACTCCGTTGTGTAAGGGGCTCCGTGGCCGAGTGGCCAAGGCGCCATACCGCTAATTGCCTGTGAGTGCAGTTTGTGGGTTCGTATCGCACTGGCGACAAGAAATAATGAAAACATAAAAAGTCCCTTTTAAATTACATTTTTTCTGTTTATTTTTCTCTTATTTCTCATTAAAAAATCTTTTAATTAATTAGCCAATAAATAAATAAATAGTGTACGACAATTTAAAAAAATTGTGTATAACATTATTTTTCTAAAAAAAGCTGTTAATAAAAAGTTTTTTTCATTCATTCATTCATTCATTCATTCATTCAAAAAATAAATAAATAAATAAATAAATAAAAAATAAACAGTGGTTTTAAACAGGGATTTTTTTTATTTAAACTATTTAAAAAGAAAAATTGATTTTAAAAAATAATAAGCATTATGCATCAGTCTAATATAAAATAAAATAAACCGTTTACAAATATTCTAAGGAATATATCTGAAAGGAAAGCTTTAAAAAGCACAACAGATTTTCCTACTAACTCACAAAAGACATATTCTGTACAACCCGGCATCAGCAGCTTTGGCTCGATTTGTAAGGATTTATTCCGCTATCAAAAGGTCCCGGGTTCGATCCTGAGGACGGCGTGAACTAAATTGTGCAATAATAATAATAAGTAAAATAACATAGCAGCTTAAAATCACTCGGTAATTTCGAATTCTTTGACGGTTAATCGATTTATTAATTTTAAAAATTATATTAAATTACTATCATTAAAAATCAGACTTTGTAACAGAAAGTTACCGCGTCTTCAAACGGAGTTTTCCTTTCTTGTATGTCCCATAACGGTAAATCTACTTACGGAACGGTAACAGTTCGGCTACATTGCTGCCGGTAGTTTCACCTGGAATTCACAGATTTATTTTTAACAGTGTATCTAACGAACGAGCGGATCGATTTTAAGGAAATTTTGCATACAAAAATTTTTCAGCTCAAAAAAAAAAAAAAAAAAAAAAAAAAACTATTGGCTTTGGTCACATTTTCGAGAAATTACGATTAGTGGGTCACTTTTGGGTCATTTTGTATCAAACCAATTTTATCTAAAAAAGTCTCCAACAAATTTGACCAAGTTTTGCTTTTCTACCGTTTTCGATTACAAGAATATTATTCAGTTAAATCACATGTTAGAGAGAATTTGATTAGTGGGTCATTTTTGGGTCATTGTGGTTCTTGCAAATTTTATCTAGACAATGCCTCGCGAAATTTTAACTAAATTTTATAGTCTATCGTTTGGAGAATGAGAAAATCATTGGGATAGGTCACATATTCGAGAAAATTCAATTACGAGTCATAAACGAGTCAGGATCAAACTAATTATATCTAAAAAACGGATCGCAAAAACTAATGGGCTAGGTCACATTTTCGAGAGATTTCGATAATAGGGATAATTTGTGGGTCATGATGGGTCATGCAAATTTTATCTAGAAAATGGCTCCCACCATTTCGACTATACTTTGTATTTTATCGTTTTCGGGCAAGATAAAACAACTAAATATTAGTGGGCCATTTTGGTTCATAATGGGTCAGGGTCATTCTAATTATATGAAACAACGACTCAATCAATTTTACTTAAATTTTGTAGAGAAACGTTTTTTGTCACGAGAACACTATTGAGCTGAGTCGCATGTTAAATAAAATTATATTAGTGGGTCATTTCAGCTTTATTGTCAAATGCTGTTGAGCTAATTTTACCTAAGAAACGGCTTAAACGATTTTGATTAAGTTTTATATTTTACTGTTTTTGATTACCAGAAGACCATTGAGCTAAGTCACATGTTTGATCAAACTTCATTAGTGGGTCATTTTGAGTAATACGGGTCAGGGCGACGAGAAAATAGCCAAAAAGTTGAAGATATTTCAAAAAACATTGGTGACATTTGGCAAAAAAATCGCCTATTAAGATTTCATAAGCCAAAATGCGTATTTAGCGAAAAGTGAAAGAACGTTGTCAAATTTGGCTATGTCTGGCAGAAAATACTCTTTCAGAATGTGAAAAAATATTTTGTACATTCTTCATAGGATTCGAGATGCATGGTTAAACCAATCAGAATCGAACTAAAAAAAGTGATTTCGATCGATGTCTTTTCGTTGTAAATTTTAAAATGCAAAATTTATGAACATGTGCATACATACATAGCTTTTTTATTGATTGTTTTTGTAAATATTATTATTATAAATAATATGTTTTATAGCAATAATACAGAGAGATGAATAAAGAGAAAATACTGCATGAAGTTGAAAACAAAGCTAATTTTGACCGAGCTAAGCTCGGTCACTCCTGCTAGTAAATATTAAACAACTTACATATGTATACATAGCTGTTAGATTTTATGCTTTCTTTCAGGAATTTTTTTACTATTAAATTTTAGTGGTATAAAAAACGTAAAAGGTGGAAGCTTTGTATAAGCGCTATATTCTTGTGTATCATGAAATCTATGCTATCTCATAATGGCTATAAGTATGTAAAGTGATATATGTAAGCAATAAGATATTTTGAGAATATTTTAGTAAAATATACAATAATATCAATATGTAAGCGCAATATTTAAAAAATCCCGAGTTCCAATTTCTTGTGAAACTTTTATTTTAATTTTCAGAAGTCTTCCGTAAAAATAAATAATTGTAAACAAAAAAAAAGAAGAAAAAATACCGCCCATAACAAATAAATTTATTCTTTCTCACTTCGCTTTTGAATATATAAAAATATTTATCAAACTGTAAATTGCATAAAAATCTCCAGTTGCAGGAAAGTAATTTTTTTTATCATCACAGTACTCTTTATTTTAGATTAAGTAACCAAATGTGAAAAGTCCTACAAATAATTGTAATTACGAAAGACCTTTTAAAAGGAGTTTTTTAAAAACTCCCGACTTTTATCGCACAATATAAAACTTTCAAGATAAAATTCTAAGGAAGTAAAATCACACAGAAAAATAAATAATCCCCATTTTACTATAATATTCCCTACAGATTTTTCCTATCCGGAAGAACTGAGCTTAGATAAAAGATAGAATGACAAACACCATTACTCTGTACTTGTCTCCCTCTAGCGGATTTTTCTGGCACGAAGCCAAACCTGACTGAAAGGTGCGAAAAATGCTTTTCATTGATTGGTTGCTGGAGGGATCCGCGGAAATTTTGTGTTTTTTTCTTCTTTATTTTTTTACTCACAGTTCTTTCAAATTTATTTTGCGTTTATTTTTTGTGAGCTCAAAAATCAATGGCTTCTTTATAAAGACATTTTTGTTTAGCAGTCATTTCAATTCGATTTATTTTATTTTATGCGGTCTGTTAAATGTAGTTTTGCTTTGTCATTAAAAAAAGAATGGAAAATATCTGCATCAGAGTAATTAATTTATATAATTAATTGCTCCAGGTCTCTGTTTTTTTCCGCATTTTAATTACATGAAACGAAAATGCATTCTTTTCAAGCTGCAAACCGTTACTGCTTAATTATTAGCTGTGCTGCGCCGTCTAGAATATCGTCTGCAACATGCATGTGTTTGCAAATTTTAGTAAATGTATATTCAATTACATGCTGTTGTATTTAATTTGGGAACAAAAACTACTTTTTATTCATATACAAATAATTTAAAAAGTTGCACAATAAAGTTGCACAAATAATTAAAAAAAGACAGGTGCAATTACAAGTTGTGAATTTGGTTTATTACATTTTTTTAGATTTAAATATTGCAATATCAATACACAGTAGAAATTTTTCAGAAGAAAGAAAAATCAGAATAATAATTAAAAAGAAAGAAAAGAAAAGAAAAAAAAAGAAAAGAAAAAAAAAAAACAGATTTTTTAATGCAGAATTAGACATTTCAATATAAAAATATATTTTCTTGAAATTCATAATTATATTAAAATCAAGTTGTATTATTATACAGAAAACTGAATGTTCAGATTCGAATATCTGAGAGTCAGTCTGTACAGTTTTTACAAAAAATTAAGGCGCAAGGAAAAGACCCGGATGATAATGTATAGTCTATGGGAGCGTTCTTTTCAAATATCTAGCTCAAATTTTAGTATTTTTACGTGATTTTTGTGCATAGGATAGCTGAAGGCGGTCTACAACCGGCCTAGTCTTTACATTTTCGATTTTGCTAATGTATTTTCTAGATTACGATAGTTTCAATTTCAGAACCAGTTTAAACCGTTTTTCATAGTTAATTTAATTAAAAAAAATTTTGAAGTCAAAACTGAAAAAGTAAAAACTAGGCCGGTTGTGGATCGTCCTCAGCTATCCTATGCAAAGAAAAAAATTACGTAAAATATTAAAATTTGAGCGAGATATTTGAAAAGAACGCTCCCATAGACTTAGAATTATCACCCGTGTGTTTTTGTGCCTAGTGTGAGGCCTTAAACTGCTGCACATTTTCACCTAAGACATTTAAATGTAGCTAGGTATCGTATTTTATTCCAATCTATTATGAATATAAAAATGGTGCATTTATAAATGATCACAGAGTAAACAGATATAATAAAGATGAAGTAGAGTAGCTGGATTAGATGCCAAAAAAATTGCTTAAAATAGACTACATTTGCCCTAATCATATTCAAGAGCTTTCGTAAAAAATGTTGAAAATTTTTATTTATATAATTTTAACTCACAATGCAAAGAAATGCAATTTTAGAATTCTTAAATATAAGGAGATTAGAGTCATTTAGAGGAAAAATGCACGCCTGATATCAAAGAATTCGGTCTGTGTTCCACATGATTGTTATGCTTGGGTTTAATGAGGACCTTTAAATGTGAGAGATAATGCGCATCATATTGCAAACTGATTTTATGGAATACTGCACCTCCGTCTATCTCTTTCCTGCATCATAAAAGATAAAATTGTCCGCCTTAACGCAGGCGTCATTTTCACATGGAAACATGAAAAAATTAAATTTCGTTTATTTTTTTTCTCATTTTTTTAAAAAACTTCTAACCGTAATTTAAAAAAAAAAAAATCAATAATGTTTTTTTAAAATTAATATCTCTACCGGGTGCTGACAATTACAAAAGATATATCCGTTTCCAATAAAATCTATATTATAAAGGCCAAACGTATCTGTGCGTAACGCATACGTCATTTTGCGCATGGCAACACTTTCAAATTTTAAATGAATTTCGGTATTGCAATATTTGCTACTAAAAGTTTTTAAACTTTTTAATGTCGCACATTTTTAGTTTTTATACCATCGTGTAGGAAAAAAGATGTACTTTTAAATGAAATGTGTATCTTAATTTGTTTTTGAAATATTAATTTTTTTTGTAGCTTTTAGTACCTCATTTCTCATCGTGGCAACAGGAGTACTCCATTTCTATTTAAAGTAGAGGAAAAAAAAATGAGCGCTGTTTCTTTATGTTGCCATTTTCTCATTAAAAGGGAAAAAATAGAAATTTAAATATCTTCTGTTATAAAACCCGGTGAATTTTGACTTCATTTGCAAAATCTGATTTACACGTAAAAGAATATCAACAGTTTAATATCTATTTCAGCTAATAGCATTGAGACTTAAAGTTTTGAATCAAAATTATCAAATTAAAATGTCTTTTTTTTTAAAAACGTGAATACAGATATGAAATGTACATTTGTAAATTTTGATATGGTGAAAATGATGCCGGGTTTAGATTTCACGGGAAAAAAAATTCTATGATTGAGTCAAAGTTGAATAAATTTTGCTTTTTTATCATTTTGGAATAGTAACATAAGAACCTTAATTGATAACTTTATCATAATAACATATCTTTATTATTTTTTACTGCTTACATATACGATTAAAGTTTAATTTTAACATTTTCTACAGCTGAGTTTTATAAAAATAGTATTTTTTTAATTTGACGATAAATATCATTTGTTTAAGAGTTAGACGTACCAATATAAAATGCATTTTTTTTTTACTATAACTAATTTTGTAGGTTTATTATAAGTTAATAAAACAGTTCCTTCTTAAACATTCTCTTTCGTCAAAATTTGATGGGTTCTATCTTGTTAATATAAAACTGAGAAACTTCTAGGATGTTTTCCATGTATATTAGATTCGTGTATTTCAAAAAAAAAAAAAAAAAAAAAAAAAAAAAAAAAAAAAAAAAAAAAAGGATAAAGTTTAAAAAAAAAACAAGGATTAGAGAAGCTACATTTTCCTAGTAATGCAAGTCGGGATATCATTATTAATAGACTGACAAATAAAATAAGATAACATAAAATAAATACACTGATTTCATCTAGAAATATCCCAAAACTAGAAATATAGATGACCGAAATATGCGAATAGGGTATACAACTAAGCGGAATAGATGAAACGATAGTGAATCTTTTCAGTATCGAGAAATTTCGCTTGATTTCGGGAATGGTTTCATCAGCTAGAATTATAGCTACTAAATCTAATCTATTGTTTTCGCATCACTTTCTGGAGTTTTTTTTAAATAAGTTAAACAACGAGTAGAATCATGTTAGACAACGAGTATAGAGGAAAACGCACTTGAATTTTTGTAGGAGATTCTCTAACAAAGAGAACTACGTTTTATATGGAGCTTCCAGGAGTCACATTTAAGATACTACATGCTAGAAACATATTTTTTCCAGTGTTTATTTAAATTTATTTTTCTTTTATTAAATATACTTGTTAATATTTAATTAATATTAATATTTTACTTCCCCAACTATATGGATATCCTGATTAAGTCTAGAATACAGTTGTCGGAATAATTGAAGAATCACAGTACATTTAAAATATTCAAATGTTGCGAAAGTTAGACGAATTTGAGAATATTTTCGAGAATTGAATTTAATGAAATATTTTCTACATTAATTGTAAAATTAGTGGTATTTTTCACGCGTTTTTTTAAAGTCATATTGCATGATAATTTTATTCTATAACAGCAAAAATTAAAGAAAAATGTCTAATACTGCAGTATGTGTTGTGCCTTGCCTATGATGTCCATGTCAAAAAACATACTTTCTAGAAAACTGTGTAGAAAATTTTAAGAATCAATGTATTTTGATCGTGCACAAGGTCACGCTTTTGCCTGTATATTCCTTACTAAATGAGATGCCTCTTTAAATATTTTTGCCCCTGATCCTAACAACTATAAATATTTAACGTTTTTGGAAGTTGAGAAGGCATTTAAAATCTTAATTCAGAAATAAATTCCAATGAAACGCATCATTTTTGTTCTTATTTCTGATCATATTTTTTTAAATAGCTCAAAATCCTTTTAAATTGCATTCGTAATTATGTAAACATGTAGCACCTATAGTCATCGTTCAGTTCGTCCGGCTGTCCGTCCGTTTGTCGGTTTTCATATAAAAGAGCAAAAATTATCCACCCAAATCGTTTCAAATGTATAATATATAATTTGCGCATAAGTCTGTGGAGTCATTTCAAATTTTATGAAAATCGAATACATAGTTTAATTACAGGGACAATCAAAGTTAATCCGTTACATTACAAAAAATTAGGAAAAAAATTATTCAGGTGTATTTTAATGATGTTACACTCTTTATAATATAATAAAATTGAAGCGCATCTATGAAGTATGCACTAAAATATATATTCTGTACAATATGTTGTTCAAAGCATACTTTTTATTAATTTACAGAACCGCAAAAAAGTATTAGTTTCCATTACACACTGACGCTATGGGGAGGGGAAGCATTGTTTGGGGGCGCGTTTTTATTATATTAAACTATTTCTTATTGTATGAAATAATATGTACATTGCTAAGGTTTACAAGTTACTTTCTGTACAATAGAAAATAGGTAGTATTTAGAGGAACCCACAAAAGATTAAGGCTACTTTACTGTACCGAAATACTGTACTTACATCAAGATTTCCATATTTTTAAAACTACATTGTAGTACTTTCACCTCATTTGCTTCGCTTGGCGTGCAATATCCAAATTACTTTAAAGAGAAAAGAATATCCATGAAATGTGCCACCAATTACATAAACAAGCTGAAAAGGATAACATAATTTGATTTTTATTTGATTTTATATTTTGATTTTTATTATATTATTAAAAAAAAAAAAAAAAAAAAAAAAAAAAAAAAAAAAAAAAAAAACTAAATCACTCATTTTTGGGAAAATCAGACTTCATTTTTTTCTTAAATTCTTATTCAGAAAAAAAGATTTTACAAAATTATGCTTTTGGTATTATAAAATCTAACATCAACTTTAACTCTATTAAAATTCATAATGTTCTATGATAAATGTAGCATAAAAAAGACATTTGCGAGCATATACTAATACTGATTCCTAATTTAACTTACTACGCAAATAACTCTTTTAATTTTCCATAATCATTTTCATTATTTATGCATATTTCATTATGGGGATAAGTTTTAAAAGTTTATTCAAGTTATTGAATTAGCTGACATAAGTATGTGTAATTAATAGGTTTTTATGCCCCAGGTACTTTTTTAATGGAACAGGAAAATTTCATCGGGTTTCCCCAGGCTATTAATGTTCTCATAATTGAAAAACTTCAAATTCATGACATTCGCTATCGTCATTAAATTCAATTTCATTATTGGATTTTTTTTATGTTTTGAGAGCACTTCAAGCTTAGAATTAATAAACACACATTTATTAAAAATAAACTTGCCACAAATGAGCCTATTATTGATATTTTTAAACAGAATTAACCGCAATGTTTTATAATTACATTTTTATCAGAATTATGTAAGATGATTCTATTTAATTTGTATTTAATATTCTGAATTATGTACATGATGTGTTTTGGGGATTTTTGTCTCGTGTATATCCACTGAATTGAAATATGTTTTTAAATAATTAATGATTATACAATACTGAAAAAATAGTTTTTTGTGTAGTTTTTTATTCACTTTTTAATCTGGTTTATCTAACTGATTTTACGTTATTACTGTGGGATATTTTAAAATTATACGCACTATGTTTCACATTTCGAACTACAATTATCATTTCATACAGCATTATCGATTGCTTGAGAACAAATTTTCGAGATCTTTTTTTTATAACCTTTAAACATTTTACTTGAAACAAGTTACATATCTATTGCATTTTCACTACACTACTTTATTTTTTCTGAAAATTAATTACGCAAACCTAAGTTCTGTTAGGATAACCTTGCATTTTATAAAAGATCCAGAAGCATTCGTTAAGATAACCTTGTATTTTATAAAAGATTCCCAAGCATTCATTATAGTCCAAGAGCCGACAGCACAAAAACCTATGTTTTCAGGCACGAGAAAATAGCCTTTATTTTATGGAAGTAGTAATAGGGGAATCTAATGATTCATGTCACCTTTGATTCATAGCACCTTTAAAGCTATCCGATGAAAATATTAATTGAGAAAATGTAATTAACTTTCTAACAATTATTAAGTTAAAACTATTTGTTAATTTAAGGAAATATACTATAAAATTTATGTGAAAAGGGCAGTTAAGTTTTTAGTTACAAAATAAGCTGAGAGACGTTAGATTAACATGTTGAAACACCACATTAGAGACTCTTCTTGTGGGAAAAACGAAATAAATCTTTCATCAAAACTAATAAAGCTAAGTGCAGGGGGATCTTTAATTTCTTTGTTATAAGCAATATACTGTAATAAACTATTCAAAAAATTCTTCATTTAAAGTTCTTCATCAATTCTTTGAAATTATTTCGGAAATCACCTTTAGTTTTTTTTTCATTAGGAAACATAATGGAGAAGAATATTTCAACTATGAAATCCTCTGTAATCAGGGCAAGCTTAAAAATCAAATGTAGAGGAAACCGGCGTCTCACAGGGTTCCCATTTAGTACTCTACCACTGGCTTTTTTATTTTCTAAATCTATTTTTTATACACTTAAATAATTTGAAATTTTGACATCAAAGTTTCGAGATAATATTTTTTTAGTATTAAACTGAAACTAAATAAAAAAAATATTTTATTATATTCATAATTATAAATAACTAATTAATTTTACCATTTACAAGTACGGAGTTGCAGATGAGAATATTTGGACATCAAAATATCTTTTGTGATTTCCAAAATGCCACATAGTAAAAACAAGAAAATTATTAAGAAAAAAAAATATATTCTTTATCCTGTTTGAGATTTCACCCTTAAAAATTCGATTTTAAAAAGTAAAAATTTGTATTCCAGTGGGTAAGCACGTTCTTCACGTCTTATTTCGTAAACTGTTTCTGTCTTATAACTATAATGTAAAAGCTATAATAAGACATCAAATAACAACGGTATTTCTCCATATTCCCGTCGACCTTATTCCATACAATAACTACTGCCTACTAATATGTTATAGGATTTATCGCCAAAATGTCATGATTTTGGCGACATATCCACTTCACACACGATACGTTACACGTGTTTGTTGTGTTACCAAATGATTTTTATTTCGTATTTCTAACGATATTTTGGTACTAAGGTATGCTGTGGTAATAACGCCATGTTAAGGTTCTACTAATTTTCACGGCTTAATTTTACATTGCATATTTCAAACTAATTTAGGATTCGATACAGCAATTCATTGTCTATCTATAGAAAGAAAAATAATTTAACAGATATGCTTTCATAAAATGTAATGGCGTGATTTCTTGTCCAATGCATTTTGGCGTTCTTACCGACCTATACGGGTAATAACGCCGTGCAAACAAATTTACAAAATAACATGGAATAATCCCATATACATTACCAATTTCTAAAAATACAAACTCTACGGTCCTAGAAATTGACATATTGTTGACAAAAAAATTTCTAAGCGATAGAAAATGTTTATTTTTTTGTAAAAGTGCAAGAAAAAGAACGGGGGAGGCAGAAGAATATCAGACACTGAGATTTTTTTTTGCCTAAAAAAGGACCGCTTAAATAAAATTATTAGAAACATTGCACAGTTTTAACTGTGTTTATCTAAATCAGTATTTATGTTCCCATATATGCATTCTACGCGATAGAAAATATTCAACTTCCCGTGAAAGTGAAAAGTAAAGGAGATTGGGGGAGCCTCTACAGTATATAACACACTGAGCTTCTGTTTATTTAAAAGGTCCCACTTAAATATAAGTATAAAAAATACTGCACCGTTTTAACGTTATTTTGTAATCATAATGTAACATATTAATATAATCATAAAGTAATGTAAATAAGATTTCCCTATTATCAATATCCCTGTAAGATCCCTTATTAAATTTCACACACTGATTCATGTGGTTACATTCCATTATCTCTTTATTAGCAACAAAAAATTTTTTTAACTGCTGTTAGCTATCTCACTAAACGCGGTTTTTTGGGCCTAATTTGCCTAATTCCAATTTAACTATAGGATCAACTGAAATTCTCTTTCGTTTGAAGTCCTCGTACTATTCTGAGAAATATTTAAATAGATTAAATTTAATTAGACTTAATTATGTACAAAAAGTTTAGTGCAGAAATAGTGCTCTATGAGTTTTAATCATCGATCGCATTTTAACCATTAACTAATGTTACCGATCTCACAGACCATTTCTTTTCGGAATTTTTATAGTTTAACATGTAATTTTCAATTTAGCTACAAACACTATCAAAATTTTGTTTCATTAGGAATTTAGTAGTATTACCAGACACTTTTAAATAGACGAATATTAATTATAGTCGTCTTGTACAAAACATTTAGTACAAAATAAAATCCTATGATTAATTATGCTTTTTATTCATCTTTTGATCTTACGGTCTCACAGACCCTTTCACATTACTTACATTACAATTTACATCACATCATTTAAAGCTTAAATTTTGAAAATTTTGGAAAACAGAACATTGAGAAAGCGGACAGATAAAGTTCCCACTGGTTGTTCAGTTCCCACTGATCCCACTTCAGATCCCACTGATTGTTCAGTTGAAAACTGAACAATCAGTGGGATTTTAATAGATACTTGATTTTGAAAATGCATGAATTAGAATATCGAAAACATTTTGATATCGTTTTATTTATAAGAGTTTAAAATAGTTTTTACAGTAGTATTAAAAAAGAAAAATCAGTTATGGGTATCGCCCCTCCCTTTAATCAAACCATTTCAACAATGGCAATAATGCTGTCTCATACGTAAAGAAAAAAATAAACCCCTTTCTGATGTAATTGCGTGACTGTACGGAATCAACCGGGGTATTAACGCCAAGGTGCGGCGTTATTACCCTTATATCCTTATTGTGCAGTTCATAGTAAACTACAAACTACTTCGCGAACATACCCAAAACCTTCTACAACATTTTGAAACTACATGAAATGCACTACAAAATTAAATAGTAAACAAAATATTTGCTGGTAAATATATAGTCTTCGCATGACAGAACTTACCTCGCAAATTTTAGATTAAGCATTAATTTTAGTTGCTTCTAAAAGCGATAAGGGCTACAAATAGAACAAATTAACTTTAAGCTGCTGTTTGTGTTTTATATGACTTAAAGTCCTACCGCGCAGAGCCCACAAATGCCATTTTCTTGATTAGTCAATAATTATGCGTAATATTAGTACTTGGTGTTATTACCCCACCTGGTGTTATTACACCAGAACACCTTAGATGATTATTCCGTCGATCAATTTCGCCAAACTATATCAATCGTCAAACTAATCGACTAATTATACAAATTGGCATTTTTTTCATTTTCAATGAAAAAAGAGCATATAAATAAGCATAAATTCACAGATATAATTAAATAAAATTAATAAAATTTTTAACATAACACACACGTGTAACGTGTTTAATTTTAAATGAATATGACTTTTACGATCAGCCACTATTGACATTTTATTACACTGGCCTCCAAAAGTTAAGGTAAAGCATGTTTTTAGAATCTCGCTAGAAAAAAAAGGCAGTCAGATTAAACTTTATATTTTATATGAATAACAACAATAAGCTTTAAATAAACTTATGCAAAAATTATAGCTACCACTGTTATTACATAGAAAAGAACAAATATTTGTGAATGAGAGAAAAATGTGTACACTGGTGAAATAAATTACGAGAATTTGCATATTTTATGAAATCGCATTGAAATAAATGAACGGAAGGAAAAATCACTGCCTCTGAATAAAAATGCAAATCTTGTACGGCAAATACGTAAGCATACACGTGTGTCTAGGTGAAACCTGCAAAAAAAAATAGGCTTTATAAGCGCGTGGAGGGTAAAACGAATTGCGTTCGCTGGGACATATCGGCAAATTTCTTGGTGTTATCTTGCAGCAAACGGTTAAATTAACATCGGAACAGTAAAAATTAGTAACCACTAACTTTTAGATGCTGCAACGAGGTGGCGAATTGTGTGAAGGCTAGAGGCAGGCCAACCGCATGTCCAGATATGCAGAGAGTTTTATTTAACGCCCAGCTTCGTGTATAACCTATGGAAACAGATCCAGAGTACTGGATCCATCGAGAGAAAGCCTGGGCAAGGTCGTCCAAGAGCCACGATGGCCAGAGAAGACCGCCATTTGTCCATTTTAATGAGGCGTAACACAGAGGCTACAGCTTCTTAGCTCGCTCGGGACCTGTATACAGCCACAAGAGCCCGTGTAACAAGAGTGACTGTTTCCAAAAGACTGAATGAGAGAAGGTTATTTGCCAGGAGACCGGCTGTTTGCATTCCGCTCACGTCATTAGCATGGTACAGGCAGTATAATGATTGGAGTATGGAGCAATGGACGACCGTTCTGTTGACAGACAAGTTATGCTTTACCCTAAACACCGATTCTCGCCGTACTTTCATATGTAGAGAGCCAGGCACCCGCTATCTACTCCCCAATGACCGCGAAACCAACGAAAAAAACGCAGAAAAGTGGCTGTGGCGGTGCAATGGTCCAGGCAGGCATCATGTTATACGGCCGCACATGTTTCCACGTCTTTGACAGTAGATCTGTGACTGGTGTGAGATATAGGGATGAGGTATGGGAGCCCTATGATTGCCTTTTCTGGGCTTCAGTGGGCCCCAAGTTCATCTTACAGGTCGATAACACGAGGCCATATAAAGCTCTTCTGGTCGACGAATTTCTGGAGAGTAAGGATATTCACTAGATGGATTGGACAGCTCCAGATCTCAACCTTATAGAGCATGTCTGGGACGCTCTGGGGAGGGCAATTGCAACTCGTAGTCCCCTTCCGAGAACCCTCCAGGAACTGAAAACCCCATTGTTGGATGAGTAGGATCAATTGCCATAGGCACTGATAAACTGCTTATTTCCAGTATGACATCACGCTACGAGACCTGTACAGTGGTAAAAGGCGACAATACGGCCTATTAATCCATTTCTTATGTGCATTCTGGAACCGCTTTTTTCAGACCTTCAGATTCTCATTAGTGTTACGCACGAACATGTGTGTCTATTATAACCATTGAATGTTTATTTTATTTATATAGTACCAACCTATAATCACACCAAATTTTATTAAAATCTGTCCAGTAGTTCTGGAGATTGTAGATCAAATATGAAAATTCTCTTAATTTCTTACACCAGTGTATTTGCGAAGCTTTCGTAATTTCGCTTGTAACTTTTGTTGTATTTGAACTATTGTTCACAACAACAAGTAGAGTCTAGAAATGTCTAGAAGAAGTCGTTTTCCCTATTTCAATAAGGTGGCGTGCGGTAGAATGGAAGGAAATGGGGTTTTCACAGGTTGATAATGCTAGACGGCTTAATGGGTCTCGCAGTGTAATCCAACGACACTGGGATCAGTATAAATCCAATGATTCTGTGTCGTAAAAGTATGTTCCAGGCCGCCCACGTGTAACAACACCTGCAGAAGATCGGTTTCTAGCTATTTCAGTTCGAAGGAGAAGATGCACTATTGTGCCCCAACTAACTGCAGACGATTTTGCAGCATCAGGGAGAAGAATCTCCGCTACTACGGTGCGAAGATGTTTTCACAATGCAAGTCTCTATGCAAGCCGACCATTTATGAGTGTCCCCCACAACAGATTACAGGAACGAGCCCGCTTATGTTGGGCAAGAGAACATGTTTCCTGGACTAGACAACAGTGAGAATCTGTACTATTCACAGTCGAGTCCATATTCACACTGGAAAACGATTGAGGACGTCTTTTGATCTGGAGATAACAATGCCTTCGGTACGATCAATCAAACACTGTCTAAACACACAGTTACAGAAACGGTGGAATCATGGTTCATGGCAGGGATCATGGTAGGGATCTAACTCAGAGGCCACGCAGACCTGTATGTGTTCCATGGAGGAGCTTTGACTGGTGATAGATATCGGGATGGGATCCTTGATTCATATGTGCTATTGGCAATGGTTTCATTCTAATGGATGATAACGTGAGACCACAACGAATTGTGGCTATTGAGGATTATCTTGAGTTTGGCGGTTTGGAGAAAATGGAATGGCCAGCTTACTCTCCAGACTTGAAACCGATAGAAAATCTTTAATACTATCTTGCAAGACAGGTTTAGGCTTTAAGTCATCCTTCAAGATCATTAAATGAGCTGAAACAAAGATTACTCCATGTCTGGTCAACGCTACCTATTTCGGTGTCAGACAATTTAATTGAGAGCATGGAAAGGCAATGCTGCCAATGCATCCAAGTACGGGATGGACATATTTCGTATTAGAACCAGTTGTTATCATTTCTGTTGAATTTTACTGCAAAATACTGCGATGTACTGATATCTCCAAGAATGGAATTTTCCACCACGAGTGTTATTTTGTTGTAATATTATTTATGCATTTAACTCAAGTAAAATTTTATGTTACATTTAATAAATAATAGTTTAGCGCACATTTTCTCCAAATTTGGTGTTTCTATATTCCTTCATTTTAAATTAAACGCAAAAAACCGGTTGTACCTGAACTTTTAGGGGCCGGTGTATATAGTTTGACTTTTTGGTCGACGGTATATTTAAATAGTGTCGCTGTTTTAGTTGTTTTATATCTATTCAATTCATTAAAATAAGATTTGCGTACTTCAGAGGAAAGAGCATTATTTTAAAACGGAAAAAATATTCAAAAAATGTTACGATGAGTAGTTATATACGATATATCAGTTTCAACTGACGACGCAATCATTCTCCAGCTAAGAAAAATAATGTGAATAAACGTACTTTAAGTTACTGTTAGTTAGCAGTTTAATTAATGTTGCTTTTTTTCAAATTTGATGTATTTTTCTTAGATTTTTCTTTATTTTTTTATTGTATGTTATACTCAAAGAATATTTATTTTTTTTAGTAGAAAAATTATAGACAAAAAAAGATAGTGAAAAAGTAGCGAAATACCACAAAAATTATAATTTTTCAGCGGTTTCCTTTAACAATTAAAGCAGATTGCATATACAACAATATCCGAGCTAGCGAACTAGCTTGTTCATTAAATGCTAAATTCGTTCATTAAAAAAAATCTTCCTTAACCGAATTCTACTTTCTTTTTGTTTTTTATAAGCCGAAACCAAATTCATTAGCAGCGGAAAAAAAAAAGCTGGTTACAATGATGATAAGCCGATACATTCATTAGCAGAAATAACAGACACAAAAAAATTCCGAAAGGTACACATTACACTCTAATTCGTTGTTAAAAAATAAATTATTTCTTCAATCATTGAATTCATAGAATCAACAACTTTTTTTAAAAAATAAATTATTTCCATGAAATTTTCTGATTTGCAAATAAAGTCATGAAAATAAAAGAATTCGTTGATAATTCGCCTAATATCTTTTAAAACATGTGTAACATGCTGCACGTGACAAATACAGTTCCTGATTATTTACTTTAAAAAAATTTAGTCGTGTTCGATGATATTTTATGGAAAGTCAAAGAAGAAAATTTACGTGACATATTTTATATCCGTAAATTGTGACATATTATGAAACAAGCTTCCTTTTTATCTGTATAATGTGCAACATATACACTAGTATATTTTATAGAATAATGATTCCCTTTACTTAAACAAACAAATACCATATATTTTTATTAAACTGAATTTCAATATCTTGATTTGAATTTACTTAAAAATATAAATTCTTTAGTCCCATATAAAAATCAATATATTTATTTTAGGTTTATAAAAATCAATATATATATATATATTGCAATATTATAAGCAATTATGTGCAGTTTCCTCATACTTGGTGTATCCGATAGAATATGTATGTAACATTTCTTCTTGCTTGTAAATTATTAATTATTTTTATTTTTTAAGGAAAAAAAATTAGTATGAAAAGGGCCAAACAGATAGCAGAATTAAATAAAATATAATTTTGTTCCTTATATAAATTTTTAGCCAAAAACGTTTTATATCAAAAAGACTTGAAGCCAAAATATACGAATCGTTCATAAACGAAAATGCAAATAATTGTCCTGTACGATTACTTACTATTTGTAGAATATGTTAGTAATAAAAATATATGAAATGCAAAATTATTTCATGTTTATCAATTTTTTGCAATGATAAAAAAAAGAAATAAATAAATAACTGTTCCAACTCAAATTGTAAAATAATAATAATAATAGTAATAAAATATGTAAAAAAAATAAAATAAAAAGTACTTCTTAGACTTTATGTTTCACCAAATTTTATGTGCATTTTTTTAAAAATCTTTTTCGCATTAATAGCGATAAAACTGTTGCGAAAGAAACTTCAGAAATGACAAAAAGCGGACAGGAATATGATCTGAAAAACTTTCAGTTAAAAAGTAAATGAACATAATAAAATAAGTGTTAAGGATTATCTTTTTTCTTTTATTTTATATACCAAAATATATATTTCTATTTCAATTTATTTGAAATTTTAAAATCTTTAAGATTAAAAAATACATAAAATATAGTAATGATAAGAATACCAATATAAAATATTAATAACGTCTGAATGTAGCTTAAAAAAATTACCGTAGCGAAATCTCTTTATATTCTGTAATAATATTCAATGAAAAAATCTCAATGCTCTATTTTTTTTATCTTTCCTCTTCTATTATGTAACTAAGTTTTAATTATCGAATTCAATACATTGAAACCTTTAAAATTATTTAACATAAAAAATGATACTTTTATAAAATATCCTAAAATTAATAAAAAAATATTTAGAAGAAATTTAAAAAATATTAATAACATGTAAACTTTGTCTAAAAAAATATTGCAGCGAAATCGTTTTTTATTGAGTTATTAGACATAAAACAAATTTGTCGAAAAAGAATTAAGCATTTTTAATTAAAAAATTCTTGATAATGCTATGTTAGATTTAACAATCCCCTTTTCCTCTTAAGTGCAGATTACAAACTAAATTTTCTTTCTTTCATACTTCCTCTTAAAAAAAATAATTACTTATTTAATGTTATTTTTTGACAATGAAATTATTAAATCACTTATTGTTTTCCCCAAAAAGGTAGTAAGTCTCTTAATAATGCTACTTGTTTAAAGCGCTATCACAATGTGGAAAAACTAAATGAGATTAAATAATGTAGAAATAAAAATTTCTATTTTTTCGTATTTCAGTTTTTTTTTTTTTTTTTTTTTTTTTTTTTTTTTTTGCAGCACAATGTTGACTTGTTTTACATTTTTTTTTTCAATGTACAAATACTCTAAATTAAATGGCTGGATACGCAGGGAGTTACAAAAATAATTTCCAGACTCTGCACAGTGAAATTTCTCGCTGAGAGTTGATAGAAAATATCCAAAGAACTGCCCCTGCACGATCCGTAGTTTTTGAAAAAAATACGAAAAACAAAGTATGACGTCATAGCTAGTGCAAGGAAAAACAACGTAATGGATATACATCAACAGCAATATTTGAATACCTTTGCAGACGATAAATTTTAATGCATTCACTGCACATATCGCTACGTGCAAGCGCGCGTGGAATGACGGGATGACAGAATACATGACAACCATGCGAAGAATACCGCTAGTAACAGGATGCAGTCTTTTAAACAATTGGGGCCTTGCGAAACGTACACGTAGCGCAAAAAGACTTAAGAATCCTCGTTTATCCCCACCAGTAAAATTATACTGTTAATTTTGCTCTGTTTAATCGAAGCATTTTCACGACTTAATAAAACACAAATTTCTGTTTTTTTTTTTTGTTAACGGGTGACAAAGCAGTAAAAATTTCGTAAAAGCCGCCCGCTGCGAAGGGATTAAACAGCAGTTGTTATTCTGCCTAACAAACTTTCGCAACGTTATCGGTTGACAAATATGCTAATACCTCCGTCAGTGAAAGTTTTTTTACAGTCTCAAATATGGTTTTATATGAAAAAAAAAATCGATACTTTTAACAGGATTTAGAATATATACATTTCGGTTTTCAAGATAAAAAATTATAGGTATATTAGAGATTATTTGTAGATTACTTTTATACGTTTACATAAATTCCGGAATATTCGTTTTCCTTTTCGGTTTCGGGTTAAAGTAGATTTCGTGTCGATTTGACAAAATAAATTTGTTGGAATCGAATCGGTTCCACATTCGGTTGACTTAAAATAAGATTATCGAGTTATTGTCATGTATATTTAAACCTTACAGGATTCTTTTTGACAATGATCTGGCCAGGAATACTTTTTAGACGCCATGATATAACTTTACCATGAACAGGGGTTCTATTTATGCTCATTTCTCATATCGTATATTTCGGTGAAGATGCTATTGTGGTACTCTGTGCATAATTATTCAATAAATATTCCTTTTATAACTTATTTTCATTTAACTTATTTAACTTATATTCATCCAGCTGGTCTATATATCTATATCATTGCTAATGCTAGATCAAAATAAATTAAGATTTTTTTAAAGTTAGTTTTGAAGTGTAAAAAATTAAATACTGGCAGTATTATTATCATTAAAAAAAGAGGGAGGAACTGGATTCACAGAAACATTCGTGGCTGGAATAAGTTTTTTATATAAAAAAGGCTATACAAATTTTCTTGTAATAATTAGGAAGGTATATGATGCATACCACCAATTACCCTCTCTAAATACATACATTAATATTTAGCTCTTTTGTAGATCCAAATTACACAAAATTTTTCTTCATATTTGATTCTTTTCAGAATTTTTCTTATTAAATAGCGAAATACTATTATTACAAATTTAAATTTCTTCATTTTTTATTGGTTTACTGTCTAACCTGAACGATCACTTCTGCTTCTAACTAAAATACATTGGTGGTAAACATCATCCAACAACAGATTTATTTACAAGACAAAAACAGAACATGACATAAAATACTAACAGAAAGCTAATTTTCACCGATATTTTAAGCCATTTTCCAAATCACTAAAAATTTTAAAATTCATTATCCCTAAGTTAAAACCCATTTAAGTTCGGCAGACTGTCTGTTTACTATCAATGCAGATTCGATAATACGGCACTGCACATAATACAAATTGAATATCAATGTAAGCGCCGCTAATAGCAGATGCTACTACATATATGTCAAGAATTGAACAGAGATGATAATGACAAATCAATATTTAAGCTAATTCCTTTTAAGGGTATTTACAATGGAGTAGAGCATTTTACATCCTTGGAGTAAAATTTGCATGTAATTATGTTTTGTTCAAAAGTTACAATGTAAATAATTGTTTAAGTGTACAACTCGTTCTTTTTTGGTTAAATATTTTTCTCAAAAATCTGTAAATAATCTGTAATGATTGATTGTTTGCTGCATAATAAATTGAAGATTAATTAATGAAATATGCATTTTTGTTATTTTTTTAATCATGAATTTATTAAATGTTTTATTACTTATTAAATTCTGAGGAATGTAATTATATTTGCTGTATCTAAAAGGTGTTTCAAAAATGTTAAAACCAGTTTTATTTTTTTGCAATACACAAATAATGTAAAATAAGTTGAAAATTTCAAATTCATTGAGTAAATTGGCATGCAACTAAAGTTTATTCAAAGGTTTACAATATAAATATATCAATATTTATTTCTGAATTCATAACCATTTTCTTGCACATTTAGTTCTTTCTAAATTATAACACCAACTACTATCATTAAGAATTTAAAATTATTCGAATTTTTACACTCTTTTTTTTGTTGTTGTTGATAATCAGAACTAGAATTCTGATTCTACTGCAATACATTGGTGTTGGACTTCATCCAATAATCGATATCTCTCCAAAACAAAAACCAAACATGCCATAAAATATTAAACAGAAAACTAATTTTCGCCGATATTTTAAGCCATTTCCAAAATCACCAAAAATTTTAAAAATCATTATCCCTAAGTTAAAACCCATTTAATTTCGGCCGACTATCTGTTCACTATTAGTAAAGATTCGATAATACGGCACTGCACATAATACAAATTGAATATCAATGTAAGCGCCGCTAACGGCAAATGCTACTACATATGTGTCAAGACCTCAACTGCGTGATAATGACAAATCAATACTTAAGTTAATTCATTTTAAGGGTATTTACAATGAAGTGGAGCATTTCACATCTTAGGAGTAAAATTTTCATGCAATTATGTTTTGTTTAAAAGTTACAATGTAAATAATTGTTTAAGCTCACAACTCGTCCTTTTTTGGTTAAATATTTTCCCCAAAAATCTGTAAATAATCTGTAATGATTGATTGTTTGCTGCATAATAAATTGACGATTAATTAATGAAATATGCATTTTTATTATTTTTTTAATCATGAATTTAATAAATATTTTATTACTTATTAAATTCTAAGGAATGTAATTATATTTGCTGTATCTAAAAGGTGTTTCAAAAATGTTAAAACCAGTTTTATTTTTTTTTGCAGTACACAAATAATGTAAAATAAGTTGAAAATTTCAAATTCATTGAGTAAGTTGGCATGCAACTAAAGTTTATTCAAAGGTTTACAATATAAATATATCAATATTTATTTCTGAATTCATAACCATTTTCTTGCACATTTAGTTCTTTCTAAATTATAACACCAACTACTATCATTAAGAATTTAAAATTATTCGAATTTTTATGCTCTTTTTTTTGTTGTTGTTGATAATCAGAACTAGAATTCTGATTCTACTGAAATACATTGGTGTTGGACTTCATCCAATAATCGATATCTCTCCAAAACAAAAACCAAACATGCCATAAAATATTAAACAGAAAACTAATTTTCGCCGATATTTTAAGCCATTTCCAAAATCACCAAAAATTTTAAAAATCATTATCCCTAAGTTAAAACCCATTTAATTTCGGCCGACTATCTGTTCACTATTAGTAAAGATTCGATAATACGGCACTGCACATAATACAAATTGAATATCAATGTAAGCGCCGCTAACGGCAAATGCTACTACATATGTGTCAAGACCTCAACTGCGTGATAATGACAAATCAATACTTAAGTTAATTCATTTTAAGGGTATTTACAATGAAGTGGAGCATTTCACATCTTAGGAGTAAAAATTTCATGCAATTATGTTTTGTTTAAAAGTTACAATGTAAATAATTGTTTAAGCTCACAACTCGTCCTTTTTTGGTTAAATATTTTCCCCAAAAATCTGTAAATAATCTGTAATGATTGATTGTTTGCTGCATAATAAATTGACGATTAATTAATGAAATATGCATTTTTATTATTTTTTTAATCATGAATTTAATAAATATTTTATTACTTATTAAATTCTAAGGAATGTAATTATATTTGCTGTATCTAAAAGGTGTTTCAAAAATGTTAAAACCAGTTTTATTTTTTTTTGCAGTACACAAATAATGTAAAATAAGTTGAAAATTTCAAATTCATTGAGTAAGTTGGCATGCAACTAAAGTTTATTCAAAGGTTTACAATATAAATATATCAATATTTATTTCTGAATTCATAACCATTTTCTTGCACATTTAGTTCTTTCTAAATTATAACACCAACTACTATCATTAAGAATTTAAAATTATTCGAATTTTTATGCTCTTTTTTTTGTTGTTGTTGATAATCAGAACTAGAATTCTGATTCTACTGAAATACATTGGTGTTGGACTTCATCCAATAATCGATATCTCTCCAAAACAAAAACCAAACATGCCATAAAATATTAAACAGAAAACTAATTTTCGCCGATATTTTAAGCCATTTCCAAAATCACCAAAAATTTTAAAAATCATTATCCCTAAGTTAAAACCCATTTAATTTCGGCCGACTATCTGTTCACTATTAGTAAAGATTCGATAATACGACACTGCACATAATACAAATTGAATATCAATGTAAGCGCCGCTAACGGCAAATGCTACTACATATATGTCAAGACCTCAACTGCGTGATAATGACAAATCAATACTTAAGTTAATTCATTTTAAGGGTATTTACAATGAAGTGGAGCATTTCACATCCTAGGAGTAAAATTCTCATGCAATTATGTTTTGTTTAAAAGTTACATGTAAATAATTGTTTAAGCTCACAACTCGTCCTTTTTTGGTTAAATATTTTCCCCAAAAATCTGTAAATAATCTGTAATGATTGATTGTTTGCTGCATAATAAATTGAAGATTAATTAATGAAATATGCATTTTTGTTATTTTTTTAATCATGAATTTATTAAATATTTTATTACTTATTAAATTCTGAGGAATGTAATTATATTTGCTGTATCTAAAAGGTGTTTCAAAAATGTTAAAACCAGTTTTATTTTTTTGCAATACACAAATAATGTAAAATAAGTTAAAAATTTCAAATTCATCGAGTAAATTGGCATGCAACTAAAGTTTATTCAAAGGTTTACAATATAAATATATCAATATTTAGCTCTGAATTGCATAACCATTTTTTTGCACATTTAGTTCCTTTAAGTACTTTCTAAATTATAACACTAACTACTATCATTAACAATTTAAAGTTATTCAAATTTTTACATTCTTTTTTCTTTGTTGTGTAATCAGGGCTAAAATTTTGATTCTACCGAAATACATTGCTGTTGAACCTTATAGATATCTTTCCAAAACAAAAATCAAATATAACATAAAATATTAAACAGAAAACTAATTTTCTCCGATATTTTAAGCTATTTTCTAAATCACTATAACTTTAAAAATCATTACACTTAAGTTAAAACCCATTTAATTTCGGCAGACTATCTGTTCACTATTAGCGTAGATTCAATAACACGGCATTGCACATAATACAAATTGAATATCAATGTAACCGTCGCTAATGGCAGATGCTACTACATATATGTCAAGACCTCAACTGTGTGATAATGACAAATCAATATTTAACTTAATTTATTTTAAGAATATTTGCAATATAATGGAACATTTGCCTGCAAATAACTTTTGTTCACAAGTTACAATGTATATATTGTTTAACATACATATTCTTAACAACACATTCTTTTACACAACATTCTTTTTAGATTAGTTAATTTTCGTAAAATATACTATGAGTAATTAATAATAATTGCTTATTTGCTGCAAAATAAATTAATTTATTAACTATACATATTTGTTACTTTTTAATCATGATTTTAATGCATATTTTATATATATTTTTTTTAATTCTGGGGAACGTAGCTATACTTCCTGACTCTGAAAGGTGCATGAAAAATATTGAAATGAGATTTAAATATTTGCAATGCACAAGTAATGTAAAATAAGTAGAAATTTTCATATCCATGGAGTAAATTTGAATGCAGATAAGTTTTTTTTTCAAAAGTTAAAATGTAAATATTTATTTAAGTACGTAACACACTTTTTGATCAAATTTTCTTTCACAAAAGATATAGTAGTCTAAAATGGTAGCTTATTTTCTACACGATAGAAATTAGAATGATTTATAAATATACGTACTTGTTATTTTGTTCATATTTACTAATACAAGAGGATGTACCTGGGCTTCCAGAATATAGATAAAACCATTTCTTTAACTGATAATTAACGGATATCTCGGCGTATAACTTAAACTTATGAAGAAAATAAACATAACTTATAAAGGAGAGAGGGTCTGTATCCAAATACAGTAGTACGTGCATTTTTTTACAACAAAAAAGACAGAAATTTATAGGTATGTACTTTACGTAGAGTATAAATATAAAAGTGTAAAAATCATAAATAAATAAGTATATAAAAATAAATTTTCCATTTTTGATCATTCAAGTACCTATTAAGATATAAACGAATCGATCACGTAGCTTACAAATTTTCACCCCATTTTGAGAGGCTATTCTTCTTCCATGCGGAAATTCAGTTCAAAACGCACACTTTGACAACATTATTTGAAAATTATATTATGTTTGAAAAACAAAAAAAAGGTAATTGCAACACCTTCAGGTTTATGTATTTCTGTACAAAAATGAACTAAAACCTCTGACATAAAGCTGCTTATTTTTATTTAAGAACAGTTTTAACAAATATCTGTTTTTTTTTTTTTTTTTTTTTTTTTTTTTTTTTTTTTTTTTTTACAATAGCATACCTAATATTCAAGGATCAATATACAGGATGATTAAAGAACGTGGACAAATTGATATGACAAATTAAGCATTCGACAAGGATAAAAAGTCACATAGGATTATAGGGCCGCAAAGCACTTATTGAATCACAAATGGAGAGTGTTTTATCTTTACTCAATTTTGGTTAACAATAATCAATTTCAGAAAACTGAAGTATATTATAATAAAACACTTAACAGACATTCTCACCTTTGTTTTAAGTGTGATAACACGAAACAAAATTGTCATAAGTTTGCATTATGCGCACCAACAGTATGCACTTTGCACCTCACATTTTGAACTGTCATGCGGTATCATCCATTGCTTGAGCAATACATTTTTCGAGATCTTTTCGTAACGTTATCACATTTTACACAAAATAAGATACATATCGTTGCATTTTCATTACAATATTTTTATTTTCCTCGAAATTATTACTTTCAAAATGGTTTTGCTGGAATGAAACAACCTGTATTTGTGACTCAAGAGTAGTTTGCGATTTTATGTTCCTATGTGATTTTAGGTTCTTGTCGTATGCTTGATTTTCATATCATTTTGTCTACGTTTTATTGAATCATCCTGTATGCAGTTAATGCATCAGATTATTCAGGCTCTAATTTGTTTCAGATAACTTTGATCCTTCGAAAAACAATCAAAACTGTATTCTGAATGCCGTTATTAAAACTAAGGGAATTTTTTGCATAGTTCCAAAAATTTATCTTTTGGTAGCGTATACTCGATGAAAGGGAATTTGAATTTATTCCAGCAATCATCGGTTTTGGGCAAAACCCAACAAATATACAATTGTGGAGTTTTTTGTTTCCGAAATGAAGAATAAAAAATTACTGAATATTAAATAAATAAAACAATTTTTATCTGAAAACTAATTTTCACAGAAATTGTAAGCAGCTTCCGAATCGATAAAAATTGTGAAATACATTTCCCTTTCCTCCAATCCGTTTAATTTAAGCAGACTATCTGTGCACTATTTGTGGAGATTCGATAATACGTCGCTGCAGATAATGCAAATTGAATATCAATGTAGGCGTCGCTAACGACATATAATGTCAAGACTTGAACAGAGATAATGACAAATCAATATTTAAGCTAATTCCTTTTACGGGTGTTTACAATAAAGTGGAACATTTCACCTCTGTCTAGTAAATTTGCATTCATTTACATTTTGTTTAACGAATACCATGTCAATCAAATTTTAAGTACTTTCTTAATTACATTGCCATCATATAATTTGAGCTAAATTCGTCTAATGTAGAATTTTTTTGCATGTTATATAATACATAGAACTTTGTGATATTTTTTATGCATTTTTTTATTCTGGAACATTTTAAGAATGCAGATAGATTTGTCTATAAATTTATAATATTCTTTCACTCGTTTTCGGTACCCATAGATTCTAAAAATCAAATAGTGCCAAATAGGATATATATTCAATTAAATTTGCAAAAAATATGAATTCAGGTAACACGGTATTAAAGTTTAAAACAAATTTGTGGTTTATTTAGGAGTCATTTACACTGTTAAAAATAAATCCGTGAATTCACAGTAAAACTGCTTGCAGCAGAGTTGCTAGACTTTTTCCGTTCCGTTAGAAGAATTTCCTTTTTGTGAAACAAAAGAAGGAAACATTTTATTAGCTGTAACTTTCCATTATAAAGTTAGTTTAACAATTGACTAGTGGTACCATCTATTGAACCGTTTAGAAATACCTGTATTTATTAACCGAAGAAAAATATAACTTCGTCAGGGTGATTCGAAATGACGACCTTTGATGAAGGAGTCCAGTGCTGTAGCTATCACGGCGTTGGATAATCGATTGCTCGTGGTCCTACAGTCATATAGTGGATTCTACTGTGTATTTACATTTTTCTAACGTAGATTGTCATTTTATCGATGCTGTTATAATTCTTGAAAGTTTTAATTAATAAGGTTTTTTATTATGTTCATTTTATTATGGTTAATGATTAATTATAATATGGTATGATTAAATAATTTATTAGAGAATTTTTCTTTTCTCAATGAATAGTTAGAATAGGGACCGATTAGATTATTGCTCAAAAAGATGTTGGTTCAGTACAGTTCCAATTCAGAAACACTATACAAATGTTAGAAAAGAGAAAATATTCTTTCATTGAGTTTTTTTTTTTTTTTCATTTTTGTGCAACAACGTGTCAGTTTTGTAAAAAATGAAAATCAATTTGCGATAAATAAACGAGTATTTACATTGTTTCCTTCCACTTCCATAAGTTTCGTTATTTTTAATAAGTGTTGTGAAAATTTCATATTTTTAACGAAAAATATCATTTTGGGACTTTTTCTGAGAAATTTACAAAAAATTATATCTGTGAATATTTGATTTTTTGCTAACGCTGTATCACGGATACAGGTAACGACGAGTGGGCCAGCTAGTATATCTATATACATCTGAGAAAGTGAGTTTAAAAGCTCGTCTTACTCATAAAAACCATATATTAGAAATAATTTTTCTGCATCCGTTGCTTTTCAAAGTAAGATTTTAAAATAACATAACTACAGGTTTAAACTAGTTTTTTTTCTTTTTTTTCAGATTGTTGTGTTTTTTTTTTTTTTTTTTTTTTTTTTTTTTTTGATAGAGTTTCAAGTATAGAATACATTGATAAAGAATGCTCATTAAAAAAATGGATAAGGCGACTCTTTTATGTAAGGTGGATTTTAGATAAGGAGATCTTATATCAAGTTATCATATATATATATATATATATATATATATATTAAAGTAAATTTAATTTATGAGAAATGGGCTTAAAGTGGATATCCACAAAATTTCTGCAAGAAATCGTGTTATCTTATGATAATTAACATCAGCAACATAAAACATAAAAACCATCCCTTAATGATTGCGCTTATGCATCATATCTGAGTTACTTTGGTTACATTAATAAAAGTATTTATATATATATATATATATGTGTGTGTGCGTTGGTCTACCCTGTAAAATGAGTAACTTCGTCGGTTTAAACACCAACACAGTGAGTAACCTCAGACGCTTCGAGTAACTTTTCGAGGTTACTCGGAGTGTCTGAGACCTGAATTACGCGTTTTCAATAACCAGGATGCTAAATCTGCAGTTTTTTGAGGTTACTCGGAGAAGCGATTTATTGCCGTCATGAATACACACCGTGTGTAACATTTTATTTGCCACTGGTTTCAGCGCCATCTTATGGAGTGTATTTTGATAACCTCGAACCCCAAAACTTTTACAGATGCAATGGCTTTCTACCAAGTAAGCTAAGGTTACTCGAAGATGCGGTATTTTGTCATATTTTACACAGCCACTTCAGTTACTCGATCGTGCAATCTTCTACCATATATACACAACAATATAAGTTACTCGATCGTGCGAATTTTAGCCCGTATGTATACACAGCATTATTGGTTACTTGATTGTGCAATATTCTACCCGTATGTATATAGAAATATAAGTTACTCGGTGATGCGGTATTTTGTCAATTCCTACACACAAATATGTCCGTAACTCGATAAAGCTATGTTCATCACACATATGAAGTTTAATTACTCGATAATACAATAATTGACCTAGTTATAAAAATACAAAGGTATTACCGTAAAAAGATGTCGGGAAGGCTGGCTTATTTACAAGAATTTCGACAAGCATTTTATCAAATTGTTGGATTGTCTGTTACTTTTTACGATGAATAATTTTATCAAAATTTAAAAGCTGGGAGATAATGGGAAATATATATTGATATTTGTTGGTAGTGTAATTAAGAAAATAAAAATAATTATTGATAAGATTAATATCTCTTCAGAGGACAGTGTATCTTTTCAATAATTTTTTTTTTTTTTTTTTTTTTTTTTTGAAAATATAGATTAAACGGTGAACTGACTACTTTTAATGTTCAGTTAACAGTGAATTAATAAAATAAACAAAAAAAAAACTACATTATTAATTAAAATTGTG
Source organism: Maratus speculifer (assembly GCA_964019185.1). NCBI lineage: Eukaryota > Metazoa > Arthropoda > Arachnida > Araneae > Salticidae > Maratus > Maratus speculifer. Next base: position 129,105,771 of record OZ025292.1, on the reverse strand, counting down.
AAAATGTTTTAAAAAATTGCATTTTTAAAAAATTCCTACTACATTTTTAAACACTAATATTTTGGCTTTTTTTTCCCTTTGAGCTTTTAAAATATGTATGTATTACACGAGACTGCTCGTCGGTTTTTAGATTCATATAATATTACGTTTCATATAACATTTTTTACTGAATTATAAAGTAAAAAACTATGAAATCTAACGCATCTTTATATACTTAATAAAAAGCCCGACGGCTTATCCCATGCGCAGATTTATTAGAAGTTTTTAAATCTCTATCTCAAATACAAAAATAAATAAATAAATAAATAAATAAATAAAATTAGCATTTTCAAAAACAGTAAAGTGCCGAAAGTATTACCATGGAAAAAAGTCAATAAACTATTTAATTTACATGGGTAATTGCACCGGGCGTATATACAAAATATACAAGATCTCGCGATATTGTATTGCATTCCGTATGGGTAAAAATTCGGTGTCAAAATATTTCCAATTAAAAGAAGCCTTTAATTAATATATTAAAAGAATCGTCTTTTAGATCAATTTTGAAAAAAACTCAAATTACCATTTCATAACACCTTTACTGTGAAATGAAAGCATAAAAAATAATGCATGACATACTTGACTCTAAAAAATATCACTTTGATCATCTACACATAAATAGCAATTAAAAATGTTTTCTTTCTTTGATTACTGAGTAGAGTTACTCGAAGACTCGATGTATTTTTTTTAACTCTTTACACAGTTTTCTAAGTTACTCGATAATGCAATCAACAGCCTGAATGCACAGCAATATAGAAAACTCAATGGTAATGTATTTCACCAGTTCCTACAACACAATTATATCAGTTACTCGATTATGCAATCTTCTGCCTGTATGCACAACAATATAGTTACTCAATGATAATGTATTTCACCAGTTCCTACACACAATTATCTCAGTTACTCGATAATGCCATTTTCTGTCCATTCGTACACATTTACGTTACTCATTGGTATGGTATATTACCAATTTCTACACTCAACTATCTCAGTTACTCGATAATGCGTTCTTCTTTCCATCTGTAGACACTACAAGCTAAGTTACTAGATCATACAATATTTTATCTAATAATAAAAACACAGAGCTATTATGGTAAAAGCTGAAAGGGGGGGGGGGGTCACTTACAAGTATTGAGTATTGTGTAAAATCGCAGCGTGGTCTGCAGCCACTAACTTGAATATTTTTTAAAATCAAAATTATAAGAATAAATGTGAATTAAAGGAACAATTGTAGATAAATTTATAACTGATATCGTATTATGGATTATATTTTTTGGTGGTACTT